>CAMTZB010000018.1:6392500-7642500 GCA_947086495.1 Morpho achilles | reverse complement strand
ATGCATCTCATACTAACAAGTAGGAGGGCAATGTCAATACGACCCATAAACAAATTACAATCGTTTCTTTTAGTGCGACGATCGCTTATGTTTTTAGTACAAGCAATCGCCGGCGGCTCCGCCCGCGTGGAAAGGTTAAAACCGTAATATAGTATGTTGATAACCATAAAAATGGTATAAGTGGATTAACCTTAAAAGCAAGACGTATACTGTCGTGGACTTTTATTTAGAACTTTTAGAGGGGAACAATTTTGCAATAAATGATTTCTGAATAAGTTTTACCATATAATTAGCGCATTACCGCTTAGAAAAGCAGTAAATTTTGCCGTTTTCTCCCCTATTTTTCATCTTAGCGTAATGTTATATAGTATTTCCTCCTTGTCTTCCTCGATAAATGGACTATCTTACGCTCAAAGAATTTTTCAAATCGATCCATTAGTTCCTGAGATAAACGCGTTCAAACAATCAAATAAACAAACTCTTCAGCTTTATATATTAGTATAGATTCGTCGTTGTTACATATAAGAAACTCGAGATTAGGTAATTTATGTAACACCGATCGTCCGTTCATAAATATACCAAATCTAAAATGATCCTAGAATAATATATCTAGGAATGAGGACATGTCATCTAGTGACAGTAAATATTATGATTTCACCCAAGATCTTGCATCTCTTACGTCAATGTGACGTCCGTTTCATTATACAGATTTCAATATATTTTCACCAAATCCTTCTCTTCTATTATATACTTGAACCTAATTTCAATGGCCGTTAGGATTAAAATCGTTTTCAGTGGTTCCAAAAATTAGGCACGCACTATTTTGATATGGGCGCCGGCTTTATAAATTATGTCATGGCATGTCCGGTCGTCATCTCTGATCTCTTTGTCAGTTCCTACTACAATTTCATATTCTTCAAGTAAAACGTTTTTGATCTACGCCTAAGACTAATCTTCTCTTTCATCTTGATCATTAGGATGCCGCATTAATGCCTTGACAATAGCTTAATGACGATTTATTGGTAGCTCAAAGTATTAATGTACAATTTTGAAATGTTGAGAGACACGTAATCTCTTAAGCGGCGACATTATTATATGAAATGCACCGTTAGAGTGCCAAGGACGCAGTGACAGATGGTGTGTGTTTACCCAAGTTAATTATAGCACGGACATCTTTATTGATCGGACATCGGCGTGTACGCTCACCACGTATTGCCAGATCACGCCCAGCAGTTTCTATTGGCACGACATACATTGACCCAATCATTTTAATGATATCACTTTATCTTCCCTGTACGTAAATATACATTTTCATGTCTCATTTACGACGGCTCGGCTCACCTGCGTTAACAATAAATTGTTACACCGCAGCTGGTCATCTACATCAAAATCGATTTTTTATACCATCTCATACTTTAATAATAACATAAAAGTGTGACAGGAATGCGTAAAAGATGGCCGGTTGTAAAATATAAGCATCAATTGCTAGGACATCTCCGCGCTGCTATTAAATAAAAGTCTTTTTACATTAGATAAATCGCGCACGTTATTCGGGAACATCTGTCCCTTGCCGATTACAGCCATACATTATGCTTGGTTTGTTGTTTTTAATAAAAAGTTTAATCCGTTCGGTTATGACGGCAATTTGTCTGCCGAATGGAAAAACTTGGTCGATTACCTACCAGTGGCGCTCGGCCTCCGATATCGGCATTTGGTACCTATTACAAGCGAAACACACTTTTTATTCGCGTGATTATGTCATGTTTATTTATGTGTTCGCTTCTGTCTTCCATTAACGCTCATCTTTTTATCTTCCACGGCTATATTTCACTTAAACGTATTCGTTACCGGAGACACTTTTGAGTGAATTTACAAAACCTTTTGTAGTGTCCATTTTCATAATTTGCACTGATGAAAGTTTTTAGTCGTCCAGATATATGGCTCTTGGAATTATTTGGGTTTCGTCGCCTTATAATGCATTCGTGTACGACCATTAACAATTCAATACTCTCTTAATGAAGAGCCGATAAAATGTATATTGTGACATTCTTCATGACCCTCGAGCAATTAATCGAGATTTTCTTTTTTAGTTA
Organism: Morpho achilles; assembly: GCA_947086495.1. Lineage (NCBI taxonomy): Eukaryota > Metazoa > Arthropoda > Insecta > Lepidoptera > Nymphalidae > Morpho > Morpho achilles. Next base: position 7,640,407 of record CAMTZB010000018.1, on the reverse strand, counting down.
CATCTTTATGGGTGCAGAGATTTAGTAAACCCAGTTGATTTGTGCACACAACTTAGCACTCTTTGTCATGGCTTGAGTTTAAGTGTGCAATAAATCGTCAAGAACAAATTTCTTGTGGAAAGATCTGCTATTAAATTGACTTCTAAAAGTACTTTTTGCGCTGCTGAGTATTTCTATTGCAGTTATCCTTTTGTAATGTGATAAATTAATTTGATTCAAGGAGGGAGTAACATTTAAAATGATGTCTCAAGTGTTTAAAGACTTGTATACAAATCTTGTTTTTGATTATTTTGATGTTATGACATTATTGTTAATCAAATAATGAGACAATAACATCTCTTTTGCAGAACATTGGGACAGTATCTGCCGAGCTGGAATTGCAGAGACTGCAACAAGAACACCTTCGAAGGCAGGAGATGGTGAGACGTGGGCACCCCTTATATCCAGGACCTCCACTGGGCCTCATTCCTCTTCTAGAGCAGATGCGACCTCAACCTCCCCCACCTGCTAATGTAAGCATATTTTGATTATTTATAGGATTGAAGATCTTAAACAACCGTTGAGAAAGTTTTTTGTTATCTTATAGCGATGTTTTGAATAGTTTGCTAGATTTATTTGCTTTTGATAAGCCTAGCCTTACGCCAAGTTGACGATTGTTGTAAAAGACGAATAAGGTAAGTTGACCCAACGTGCGGTATCCGGCTTAGTAGAATAGACCACCCTCTTTCTTACCGAGGTGTCGTAAAATACAAACAAAAGTAAGTTGACGTCACGCACACGGCCAGTCGTAAAAAGGCAGCCTAATCATGTGACAGCATGTCGATAACATGTTGTGCCAACCCCACTTAGAGTAGGATAAGTGCAGGAGGATGATGATAATGAAATACTTAGATCTATGTTCTTAATATCAAAAAATTGGATAATACGCCTAGTTTAAAGAATTAAGGGTATGCATATATACTGGTCTTAGATTTTTGTTACCAAATTTGTTACCAAAAGAGGTAATTGTGGTAAATGCTTATAAAAGATATAGGCCATATAATATGAAAGGACGCGTCGCAGAAAGTCACTGGGTTAAGTCCTTTGAAGAAATTTGTTTCTGATACTGGACTTTATATCAAATAGAAAAGCAATGCAATAACAGACGTAAGTTTAATTCAGGATTACGAACGAATGGAACAAAAATTACATATACAAATAAGTTAAATACAGAGTTTTGTTGTCAAATATTGCTAATTAAGCGAATCCATCATAAATAAACACATGGAATAAAAATTATGACAGATTAATCGATTTGGCAAGCAACGTACAATTAATTACTTTTCGATTCCAACATCCATTGACTAATATCCCGTGTCGAGATAACATAATTGACGCCATATTTATTTATCTAAATTAAATTTCCTTCACCCATTCTATTTCACTCTATATTTTTGCGTTTTCGTCATAGAATTACTATACTAGATTAGGGAAGTCAGCCTCTGTTGTGTGGTACCCGGCTGAGTAGAATAAACCACCCTCATTTCTTACCGAGGTGTCGTAAAAGGCGACTAAGGTAAGTCTACTCGCCGTGTGGTATTCGGCTGAGTAGAATATACCACCCTCATTTCTTACCGAGGTGTCGTAAAAGACAACTAAGGCAAGTGGACCCACCGTGAGGTTTTCGGCTGAGTAGAATAGACCACCCTCATTTCTTACCGAGGTGTCGTAAAAGGCGACTAAGGCAAGTGGACCCACCGTGAGTTATCCGACTAAGTTGACTAGACCAACCTCTTTCTTATGGAGGTGTCATAAAAGGCGACTAAGGTAAATCGACCCAACGTGAGGTATCCGGCTAAGTAGAATAGACCACCCTCTCTCTTGCCAAGGTGTCGTAAACTACGACTAAAGGTAATTTGATGGCAGGCAGGCGGCCGATCGTAAAATACGTAGCCAAATCACGTCACAAGATGTTTATAACATGTGCTAACCCCACTCAGAGTGGGATAAGGGCAGGAAGATTATGATTAGCGAAGAGGATATTTAGGATGTTTAGGAAAAGAGGGAAGAGGTTAGTTAACTGATAAATAAATCCTCACACTGGTCCGATGTACACATAACGATGAGATATAAAAAAATCTACTTGGAAATTATCCATTCTTTTTGTTCCCCTAATGTTTAATAAAAACCTTATAAGTATTTCGAATATCAATAAGAAACTCGAAGATGTTTCGACTAAAGTTCATGCTCATGAAACCTTGGTAAGGACTGTACTTTATGACAGTTAAGTAATTACTGTTATTGACTTTTTTCTAATGAAAAATAATATTATACCTATGAAACATCGAAATTTTTAATTGCGTTTAGTTTGAATCATGCCGTATATAAATTAGGCTGTTTCATAAGATTTATTAAGTGCTCCGAACGTAATGTGCGTTCAACTTCGATAATCTTCTGCAAAACGAAAGTTGTTCGAGAACTAATTGCAGAAACCGGTGACGCTTGTGTAACATTATAATTGGATGTCTCGGATACGTGTATGATGTCGAGTTTTCTACTATAAACACACCATTTGATATGAATTATATAAATTTATCTCGTGGACTTTGAGTTTGAATTTATCTATGGGCCTCATAAGAAAGTTTAGACCAGTGTTTCACGACCTTTTTTGGTCCATGCCCCACTTAAAGAGCGTAAATAATAGGTTTTAAGAAGAAAAATTGGTTTTTTTGTTAAATTTCGCACCGAAATCTAACAATGCACTTAAATGGCGCAGAGCGAAAGGCTGACCCCTTTCTGAAAATCTTTATTCAAATAATCTTGAAAACAAATAATTTTTAATCTTCAATGCTACTGCAGGTATCCGGCAGAGTAGAATAGACAACCGTCATTTCTTACCGAGGTAAAGTAAAATACGACTAAGGTAAGTTGACGTCAGGTGGCCAGTCGTAAAATACATAGTCAAATCATGTGACATGTTTATAAAATGTTGTCCCGACCCAACCTAGAATGGGATAAGGGCAGGATTATGATGCTGGTGCATATAAATTCAAGTTAATAATTTTTATACCTCGGGTTTTTTATTTAATTATTCATAAATACATAACATACACTTGATTTTATTTATTTTTAATTATTTATACGTTTATATACAATAGATAAATAATATATTTGTATATATATATGTATAATTATATATATATAATTTTCTTGTTATAAACATACTTATATTTTGTATATATGTATAGCATATGGATATTTAACTATTTGTGTTACGTAGAATGTAATATTAATAAGTAAGTTTATCGATTTTATTGTTTTGTTCATCTTGTGCACCGATCTCAACCTGTCTCTTATCTTTATTACTTTAACGTAGGGGTTGTCTGCAAGAGATCACTTTTAGTGATAAGACCGCCCTTGTACTCTTAAATGTTCTTATTTCTCATGTTTCTGTCTATTATTTACCTGGTGTGTAATAAAGAGCTATTCATTCATTCATTCATTGATTTCCAGGTCGTCCCCAGTCCAGCCTGGCCGGCTACAGCCCAGCTAGCCCAACTGACGGCCAGTGCCCGCTCTCCTCCACCACCAGACCCTGACACACCACTAAACCTCAGCAAGCAACGCACCCCGTCTCCCGCCCAGCCCATGATGCTACAAAGATTCGTGCCATACCCACCCATGGAAGAAAACAGCCCGTACATGAAAAAGGACGACGAATTTAACGCCGCGTGCAACAGTAAGTAATATAAGTTTAAATACAGCGGACATTTGAAATGTTGACTCTCAGTGGGAACTGAACCTGAGACTCCCACATCTGAAGGTTCACTGCCACCTGCACGAACGGGCTAGTCAATTTTAACATTACTTTTGTACTATGGACTTCCACAAAGTTACGTCCACTTCTATAACTACTACTAAAAGGCTATGTGAATGGGAAATTCTTGTTATTTTTATCAGTTAAATCCCGAGTTCAAACCCCTGGTACCAATGTGTTTTACTAAAGAATTTATGTGCCTAATTGATACTTACAATTTAGTGTTTGTATCGACATTTGTAAAACAAGAGTTTAACCCTTTCACTCTGGGCAATTTAAATGCAATGGTAAAATGTTGGTGGCAAAATTAACAAAAAAAGCAAATTCTTCTTCCTTAAACATATCTTTTATTTTTCATAACTGAACACTTTAATATGTTAACGCACACTATATACAAGAACACGATATAATAGGAATACCACAATTCCCGTTCCGAGATGTACTTCTCTTGAATGACGAACTAAGACTGACTGTTACTGAAACGTTTTATCAATAAGAAGACTAAACCGGTAACAACAACGGCACAGTGCTGCCACTGTTTTAATCAAAAAGGGAACAATACTTGATTATTATGATACTTTTAATGTTGCTATAAAATACAAAGCGGAAGTCAATGGCGACAACAAATATATGAATATGGAACTAAACATGGAGCATGTCATTAAAAAGGTTGGGAAATCTGGTGTTAAGGTTTGGCTAAAATTTTCCCTATGGAATCTTTTTCAAAGTAAGAACAGAGTGTATACATTTATGCGTACACTTTATTACTGATTAGCAAATGCATACAACATATATAATTTTGTAAAACTTTTTGATAGGCGCATAATTTATCAATTAATAAGCACATAAAAGCATAACTTACAAAATTATGGCATTAATTGGCGTTGGACAAGTTTTATTTCACTACCGTCATATATTACTAATGCAAAAAAGTTGCTCGGATCTAGATAAAGTAATTAAATTAAATATAATGAGCTTTTTATTATAATTATATCGTCCTAATTAGAGCGATTTTTATTACTTTCTCATTTCTATATTCTATAAATATTATAAATGTGAAAGCTTCTTTCCTTGGATGTTTATTTAATCACGCAAAGCAGCTGGACATATGTATATAGATGAAATTTCACAAAGATAGTTTATATTTTTATCTATCTTTAGCTTACAATCTTTCCTAACTGACTACACCAATAGTGCAGCAGTTTACCTAACTGACTGTGTTATCTTCTTTTGTTCTTTTTCGCTCTGTGGACGTCCAGCTTAAATAATCCTAAATAGTACTAGGCTTTCTGTATTAGCATTTGATTAATAGTATTTTAAACTGCTGTAATGGCAAAGCTAAAATTGATTGCGGAATTTTATTATAGAATCTCATACACAAACCCACAAAAGACTTACTTTTGCAAGGTGCCGCAAGCTTATGTCGGTTCTTACTGTGTCTATAATACTTATACATTGCCAATCTTTTTTATAATTCTGTATTATTTTAAACACAAAAAAATAATTTGCTAAAATTATACTGCGAATCCAATGTAAGAATACCTATTTTCTTAAACTTCTCTCGCACGGAATCACGCGACCTTAAATTATAAATGCCACGTATGGCTTTTTTACGATCCAATTTTTTTTTCAATGTACACGCATTTACCCCATAACAATATTCCATAAGACATAATGATATGCAAAATGCCAGCAAAATAAACAAGTTTTTAAGACCACAAACGCCCATCGGTTCTTCGCACTATGCTCATCGCCACTTTAAATTCGAGTAATCGCACTAACTAATATTGTCATAATTATGATTCATTTCTGTTGAAGATAACAAATCAATTTTGCTCTACCGTCTTCCTTCTTCTTCTTTTTCGTGATTTAAAATATCCTTGTGAAATATATTTTAAAACAAGTGATGTCTATATATATGTACGCCTAATAAATGATTAGATAAGACAGCCGTTCTAGTATTTTCGGAGCGTGTGCGTGTGTGTGACGCTTAGTATACGTCTTAATTATAAAGCTGTACGTCAACAGTACGTAACACGATAGTTAATTTTTTTAAAAGCTCTTATTTAAATTACCTTGTATGTGAAGGATGATCTTGGAGAATCTTGCAAGTTAAATTTGACTCACTTCCCGGTGTCCGATTGAGCTGTAATTTTACATACTATGTATAAAGGGAAGTCTGAAAATTGTGCAAGATTAAGATGGTATAGACTCTGTGTACATGAGGAGGGATGAAATTCATGTGGCCAAACGAGTGATATATATGAATGTGGATGGATATGTGACTAGAGGGAGTCTAAAAAGAGATAGTTGGATTGTGTGAAGTAAGACAAGCATATAAAAGGAGTGAGTAGTTGACGAATGATAGAAGAGATTGGTAGAGAAAAACATGGTGTGCCAACCACACTTAGAGTGGGATAAGAACAAGAGAATGATGGTGATTGTATAGCAAGTCTTTGCAGCAATTGTCGAAGTACCAATTTCTGAAATTCTAATTCTTTAATTCAATCAACATAGTATTAGAACAAAATTAGACTATGTCAATAATTTTTGTTTAGGTATTTAATTATATAATTAATAACTCAGAAATCTAATATTTATGAATTGATAAATGGGTTTAATGAATACATTTAACACCATCATCTTTTACTAAGTAACTAGATAAATATATGAACATCTCATAATGAAAGTTAAAGTGAAATTTGTTACCTTGAACGCAGTATTGCAAGTAAGATTTAATAGTTATGTTAAAAAACGATATCAAACTTTTCAACGAATTTTTAATCGAACTTTAACCACTTGGCACTCTTCGAGCCACTAAGTCATAACGGCACATCACGAAATCCGCGAAACATTACGCAATACAAACGAAAATAAACAAGGAATTAGATAAATATACGCTTTCGAAGCGAAATGTGAAAACCAAGAAATCTCCCGTGTCGCCGCCAAACATTTTGATGTTGGTGTTTAATTGCTAAATATAATTAATCCAGATATCAACAGTGTAAAACAGCCGTGATACGGGAAACTCGTATGTAGGTCAGGTTGTTAGAGCCAGTTTCCAACTGCATCTTCTGATGTCCACTTGAACACGATATGGGTAGTGTGCAGTGTTACACTGTGTCAACGCTGTGTCTGTAATTATGTGGGTTGTGGTATGTAAATTACTGTGACGAGCGTCACTGTTCGTTATATATCCGATTGAACGTTGTAATTATCAGTAACATGGATACAGGATAGCTTGCTGTAATAAACTGATATAAAAAATTAACAATATGGCAAATATACAAGTATACCTTAGACTTCTGTATTTTAAACGTTTTCCTGGAATTTACCAAACTCCGCTTTTCGACTAATCGTCCTATCTGGAGAATAAAGTAACATCTTCCATGTATAAGCATAGGAAATGTGACTTTATTCTTTGAATAGGGCGTTGTCCCCCTTAAGGTATCTTCAAGACCTGTTTTTGTTCACTTTTTACCAATCTGTACAACACAACTATTTCAATTCTCTCTCTTCAATTGTACTAAATTTCATTAAAAACATGTATATCGGATTAGCTGTGAAAGCAGAAAAGATTTATTAGTTATTAATTATCAATCAATATAGTTAGTAGCGGCCTGTTACTATCCCACTGCTGGGCATAGGCCTCTTCTCTCCGTTATTGGAGAGAAGGATTGGAGCTAAGACCTACCACGCTGCTCCAATGCGGATTGGTAGGTTACACATATCTCCAGAATTCTCTGGAGAAATGCAGGTTTCCTCACGATGTTTTCCTTCACCGAAAAGCGTGTGATAAATTGCAATTATCAATTAGACACATAAGTTTTAATAGAAAAACTCATTGGTGTCTGCCCGGGTTTGAACCCATGATCGTCTCTAGAGATTCACACGGTCGCACCGCTAGGCCATCACAGCACTCAATCAATATAATAGGTACTTATTTATGTTCGTAAGATCTCATTATTTTGGATTTAGTTTTTTATCCAACATAGACAAAAAAATGCTTGAAAGGTACTAAATCATAGATTACATATTTACTAATTTTATTGCTAAAAATCTCAATGCCTGCTATATATATTTTCTGTATATGAAAAGAGCAATTATGTTAAAATAAAACTATATCAAAGACTATGTAATATATTATATATTGTAAATAATGAACCGAATAAATTTAATAGTGCACACTTTACATAGTTGGCGCGGACCCAAACCAAAATGGTTACAAAACGTAATGTCGTTTGGTTTCCTTTAGAATAAGAGAATTGCAAGAAATATGGGATAGATGGCGCTCGAGACGCGCGTTTCCGCTCTTCGCTGATCTTAGCTATGAGTACTTTCGGGCACCAAAGTGCTTAAATCTAAAGTCTCTAATATTAAAACTTGGAAAAAGAAATGTCTGGCAGTATTGATTTAATAATAAATATGCAATAGATAAACCTACCAACCCGCATTGGAGCAGCGTGGTAGGTATTAGCTCCAACCCTTCTCTCCAAAAATGGAGAGTGGAGGCCTATGCCCAGCAGTGGGATAGTAACAGGCTGTTACTTTTATGCAATAGATATGAAGTAGCAAGAGATATAAATGAAACTTTTAATTACTTTTATTGACCATGATATAATGATCGATCGAAAATATTAATACTAAACCCAACATTTTGATTTCAATATGATATAAAGTTCGGTAGAGGAAAAAAAAGTACAGTATTTGCAAATAGCTTATTTACATGCAATTTCTTACTGAATTTACGCCATGAAGATATAATTCAGTTTTATTTATCTTCCTATATTTACTATAGTTATAGGTATGGAAAGTTATGGTATAATCACGTAGCACATATTATAGAATTCTGTATAGGGTTACATTATTTTAATTTATTATATTATAATATTCTGTTACAGTTATTGTATCAAACATTTTAAGTATCCATTTTTTCAGTAAAAAATTTACAATCATCAAGTGCTAACAATGATACCAATAAAAAAGATAATAAAATAAACTTGACCTAGTTTAGTATTTTTGAATCTATATTGAAACAATGGCAAGAATGGCATATGATTAAAACCTAATTAATATAAAATAGAGGTCCATCTTTACAAATATTATTTAAAATTATTTTCATTTGTCTGCATTTATATTATTTAACGACGACGAAATGTTTTGATGTCAACTGTCCAACCCAAATATTGTTCTGGACAACACTTCTGTCAAATACTCCGGGCTTAATCACGCATACGTAACATGTTTTCGTATTCACTAATCATATTAATATCATTCATTTCGCGCGTACCAGTATCCAAGGAATACGTTCTGAAATCGTCCATCGCGAATCAGCCTATGTAGGATGTTATAAATTATCTAACAGCGTGTCAAATTAATTCGAGGAATGCGTCGACTTTGAGAGTTCGATGTTTCCGTGCTAGCTTATTAATTGTACGGACACTTGCTTACGAATCCGTCAAACGAAATATTAGCGGATATCTTTTGGTTGGCCTACATATTTTATATAAAAATTCGTGTGACTTTTATACTCAACTGTACATGCAACAATGGCAGTATCTTTAATATTTAAATGAGTTAATCTTGTATGTATATACATATATTATCGGAATCTCGGAAACGGCTACAACGATTTTCCTGAAATTCAGCATGTAGGGGGTTTCGGGGTAGAAAAATTGATCTAGCTGATTGAAAAAGACTCATTTTATCCCTGTTTTTGGGCGTTAAAAAATACTATAATTTATATTACCTAAATTGAATTTTTGCCATTAACTGTCAAATCAGCGAAGCTTATTTGGAGAACGGGCGGTCGCGAGAAATGAAAATACCTAGGATCGAGCCCAACCTACCTATTCTTATTTTTTTAAAGTTTCTTTTTTTATTTTGAAAAAAAATTACCGAGCTAGGCTCGGTCACCCAGATATTTTAACAATTATTATAGCAACATATTGACACTTGAATTAACTTTATATTACTACTGCGGTTCAACTTATCTGACAATGGATAAGACGGTACGGTTAATATGAACGGTAATTCGCAACAGAGGATCGCGGGTTCAAATCCTGTATGAATTGTGTATTATAAAACTTGCGCTTATGAAAATGTGTCGTACTTTTTGAAGTATGCTTGTTGCTTGCTCGGTGAAGTAATACATCAAACATCATGATGGAAGTGCATATTTCTAGAGAATTCCTGAAATGTACAACATACCAATCCGCATCAGAGCAACGTGTTTATTCTTAGCTTAAGAAAGAGGTTTTTTTGAATACTGTCGAATAAACTCAATAATTACAACCCGTTGTGTTCTATTCGGCTGAAATAATAAAATAGACCACCCTCATTTCCTACCGAGGTGTCGCAAAAGGCGGCTAAAGTAAGTTGATGTGCTGCGTGCCGGATTTATGGATGGTGTAATTCAGTATCATCATTCTCCTGCCCTTTTCCCACTCTAAGTGGGGTCGGCACATCATGTTATAAACATCTTGTTCACCATTTGACTAGGTATTTTATGACAGGCCTTACGTCAACTAACCTTAATCGCCTTTTACGACATCTCGGTAAGAAATGAGAGGGTTATTCTACTCAGCCGGATACCACACTGTGTGTATATGTTACGTCATTAAAAATAGTAATTCCACTAAATATGTGAAATGAGAATTTGACATACGTGTCTTCCACAGATTATCCGTAAAGCAACTGTTCCAGAATAGATCCATTCTTAATCTTTGTTTAACGATTGTTTTACAGCCGACATTCTCTGTTAGCGATAATTTATGGTGAAGCTTAAGAGAAGCTTCCGATTGAATTCTTTGTGCAGCAAGATCTACATATCTACAAAACATAGTTCTTATTGTAGGAATAAATAGAGGCCAAAATATAATAGCAAATACACATAAAGAACATTTCACAACAATAGTCTAGTTCAAAGAAAAACTATCCGTATTTATTGAAAAATAGATATTTCATTCAAATAATAGTTACGTATTAACGACTCTATGGTAGTGTTTGTTTGAATTTTGTAAATATTTCCTAAAGCTACCATCTTAACTGCTCGCATTAAAATAATTTAAATTATATGTAAATCTTTGATTTAGTCGGTGCTATATAGTTTTGAATTTTAATGGCTTACGAAACATTGTTACAAATGTTTAAAAATCCACCGTAAAAATTCTCATTATACGCATATCCTTTAAATTAGGTATGTAACGGCTACGGCTAGTAAATTTATAGCTCGTAAGTTTATGCGTTTTTTATTTCAATAAAAACGACTATAGGTAAAGTACTATCACACTACTGGGCCCTCCCCTACCGGTTTTGGGAGAGAAGGGTTGGAGCTAAGACCTAAGGTTAGACATCTCTAAAATTCTATAAAGATATGCAAGTTTCCTCACGATATTTTATTATTATATTTCTATATATATAATATATTATATTTTCTTTCATCGAAAGGCGTTTGATAAATTACAAATATCAATTAGAGACAAGTTTTAACAGAAAAACTTGGTACCTGCCAGGGTGCACGGGTTTGAACCCGTTACCCAAAAAAAATACGGTTATACTCAACTTCAGATATCAATGCTGACAACGCAAACTATAAGGTTTAATCCACGTATAAATGTGGCTTAAGAGCTACTTTATCTATACTTATTACAAAGTCCCCAGAAGCTGTCTGTCCGTATATGATCGAGTATCTCAAAATCTGCTGAACAGATTTTTGTACGGTTTTTACTAAAAGGTAGTGCGATTCCTCTGGAAAGTTTAGGTCAATAGTAAAGTACGGTTTTATTTCAATCGCGTTGAAGAGGTCGTGCATTTTGTAAAAAAAAACTTTCACTAAACTTTAGTGACTAAAGTAATGTAGTAGAGAATTGTAGATCTACAAAAATACTCCGAAAAAAGTGCACTACAGTATATCTCTTATGGTTAATTTACTTAATACAGTGAAGACTTCAATTAAATACACTGATTTCCATGCGGGCGTAGTAGTAATCACACCTAGTTATGTAAATAAATGTCCAAAAATCTGTTGGTTCGTAACGAATATCGAAGTTTCAATTCAATGGAAATGGCCCTTTAATATTTGCTCATATCATATATTTTCATTACAGCATCATCTTGGAACCAGTCGCCTCCCGAAGAGTCAGAAAAGGCCAAGCTAATCCGCCAGCCGAAACGTGATGAGACCGGAAAACCACACATCAAGAGACCCATGAACGCATTCATGGTGTGGGCTAAGGACGAACGTCGCAAGATACTTAAGGCGTGCCCGGACATGCACAATTCGAATATATCAAAAATTTTGGGAGCAAGATGGAAAGCTATGTCGAATGCCGAGAAACAGCCATACTACGAGGAGCAATCGAGGCTTTCTAAACTGCATATGGAGAAACACCCTGATTACAGGTACGGCCTTATAACCTTAACTTCGCAGACGAACTTGCGGGCAGAAACTAAAGTTATGGGCTGTTATTCCACTGTTGGGTATAGGCCTCCACTTTCCTTTTTTGGGGAGAAGGAGCTAAGACCTACCACGCTGCTCCGATGCGGATTGGTAGTTTACACATACCCCTAGAATTCTCTTGAGATATGCAGGTTTCCTCACGATATCTTTCTTCACCGAAAAGCGTGTGATAAATTGCAGATTAACGGCAAGAACGAATTATTATATAATTTTACATTCTTAATAATTTATTTATATTCGTAATATGCAATATGTAAAATTTGTTATATGCAATAACAAAACATTTTTTTTTATTTTAAATTTAATATTTATTATAAAGTACCTGGTTTTTTAAAAGATACCTATAACAAATATTAAAAAAAAAGGAGGCGCCGATGGCATGTGGTATTCGAACCCGGGTTTTGAACATATCTCTAGAGAATACTAGGGATATGTGAAACCAATCCGCATTGGAGCAGCGTGGTAGATCTTTGCTCCGATATTTCTCTCCAAAAAAACGGAGAGAGGACGCCCATGCCCAGCAGTGGGATAGTAGCCGCTTCTTACTTTTACTTTTTATTTATATATAAATAAATAAATTATTTCTAGGTACCGACCGAGACCGAAACGAACGTGCATAGTCGACGGCAAGAAGATGCGGATATCAGAGTACAAGAACTTGATGCGCACGCGCCGACAAGAGATGCGACAACTTTGGTGCCGAGATGGAGGGAGTGAGCTGAATTTCCTCCCGTCCCTCTCCAGTCCAGGACCTTCGAACTCTTCACCCCCGCCTAATGGGGGGAGCTACATGAACCCATCGTTCTCTCCGCCGTTATCGCCTAGAGAGGAAGATTGAGGTACGGCGCGCGGCTGGCCCTACCCGCACGCCGCGCCCTTATCCATGCCTCCCAACCACCACCCTTGGTAAACTACAAAGTACTAGAACCTTCGCGAAGAACTGTAGTCTAAAATGCCAACTCGAAAGACATTCTAAAGTTATAGAGGTTGTTCATAATATGCCAGTGTCGCTCGGATCTCTCGTTTATACAAATGTCTAATTATAATTGAGATTATTCCATTAGTGAATTAAGATCATGTAATCTATAACAACACGTGTACAGAATGAAAGCAATCTATTCCAAAATCGGAAACTATTGAACGTTGCTGAAATGTGATTTACATCTATTTAGGATCAGCAAATATAATCTATATATTACATCTATAATCAACACCAGTTATTCACCTAGTTTTAGAGAGCGTAGATTTGAACATTTGATCTTAATTTGTTGTCTCGTTCTTTATTATTTTCTTACCTGATATATTTCTACAAGAAATCGCTCCTATAATCTATATGTATTCAAACTACCTATAATATATAAAAAAACGCTGCTTCATTATTATTAATCAGCTCTAGCCATAAAAAAATATTTCTGGTAACAAATGTTTTATATTTCTGGATTAGGTGACTTTTGTTCTCACAATACAATATCAATGATGAAGTGACAAGAACTCCTAAGAGAATTTTGTAAGGTCAAGCCTTAAAATAAAGTAAAATGAGATTTGCCTAAATAGAAAATTGTTACAAATTTTGCACGCAAACATTTGGTTTGCGAGTTTTCTTTTTTTTCGGATGTATGAAAGTAACGTAATTGCTTTGTTTCCGCATGCATAAAGTAGCATTTTTTGTCAATTCTTATTTAACTGACCTTAAAAGATCTTAAAATATATATTTTAAATCATTAATACGTTTACGAATTCCAAAATTTTATAAAAGCATATAATAAATAAAGTATCCGAACAACTTTAAAAAATCCGTTAAAAGTCATTACATACCAATTAAATGCAAAATTCAGTTTTGGCGGTTCCTGTCATTTCACTATAGATATAATTCTGTTTACGACATGTAGAATGGCACTTTGTAACTACATTGTGCCAAACTTGTATCTATTGATATTAGACAATTAGTAAAGTATACATATAAAGTTAAAATTGTTATATTTCATCTTTCAATGTAAATATTTGCAACAACTTTGTAGATATGTATGCACGTATTCGATGTTCGGCTAATGTTATCTGTAGGTACTAGATTAGTCTTAGATTTAATTATTTAAGCTGTTCCCGAGTTTAATTTTTATGTGGCCATGTGTAAATCTTAGTGAAACTTCTTCATAGTTTAAGAAACTTAATGTATCGAACCAAAAATTTGAAGCGGAATGCTTGAAAATTTAAGTGTTTTGAACACGAACTGTCGAAGATCCAGTGATAAACAAATGATGCATAATAGTAATGTAATAAAATATAATACTCATTAGCGAAAATATGTACTTTAGTAGGTACACGGAAATTTTGTAATATAAAGATATCGTTGCTACTTAATATTACCTAGGTGTTTGAAATTTTGCATCTGTACCGACCAGTGTTGAACACAATATGGTGGTCAATTTGAAGATTGTCAATTTAATTCCAAAATATAACTAATAATTTCCAATATCTTTAACAATAACACCCACCGAGAAGTGGGGTATACTTAAATCAAATATTCGCTTTATCAAATCGTGCAATTTATTAGTAGTTGTAGTGTAAGTAGTTGTCAAGAATCTACGGTAATAATAGCTTATAGAGAACAAAGTTGTATAGTTTTAGTGTAAAGAAGAAAGAAGTGATGTCGTTAATTGCCATTTTTTTTGTTATTTATTTTTCTAATTGTAATTTCTTGTTTTTTTTTCTTTAACTAATTGCGGGTACACTCGTTTAGTTTGCTGCTCTTAGCCCTACACGATGACGACTTAATTTTTTACTTATTTATTTTCTTCTTTATTGTATATACAATAAAACTTTGTAGTAAATAAATATTAAATATAGTAATAATATTATGTATGACTAGGTCGTATAATATTTGATACCCTACCCTATAGCCGCCAAACCAATTTCTTTTTAAGTTTAAATTACTAGGCAACACAATTTGGCCAATTGGAAAAATTCTTAGATCGCTGTAATCCATTTCCTCCAAATATTTGTAGTTATCTTAAGAAACAAACCAAGATTCTGTTATTATAGATTTTATAACTAAATGAATATCCATTTGTAATGTTTGCGCAGCGCGTAATATGAAATACATTACTATACGTCAAAGCGGGGAATCCCCGACTGTGTCAGGCCACCCCAAAGTTATTTGTGTATTTTTAATACAGTCTCGATTTATTACTGAAAAATTTAATAAAATTGTATACCGATTCCTTGTAAATAGTTACGTTTATTACTATCGTATAACAATGTCAAAAAGATATTTATTTTTCACAATGTGTACCCGCTCTTATTTTGTATGCCAGTAAAATTATGTACGTGAATAGCTGTAGTGAAATAAGCGTATAAATAAATTATTGTGTACGTGACTTAATCGAATATTTGTAGTGTGTAATACTTAGAAAATGTGTAAGGGTTTAGACAGTGCCGTTAAATTATTTATTCTTATGTTGATTCCCACTGTAAATATGCGATATTTTGATGTGAAAGTTAGTTGTGGTTATTTTATAAAAGATCGATTACTTAATATGCGATTCGCGTAGATCTCGGTCGATTTCTTCTTTCTGTATTTATTATCTGTTTCAGAATTTTCATTTTGTTGCAAAAGGGTTTCTTTTTTTCTATTCACCTATGCAAAGATTTCATTGCACAATTGTTTAATGGGATTTATTGTACTTATTAAAAATTAGTATGTTGTTATATTTTTATGTTTTATGTCGGAATTATTTTGTCGATTGAGATTATTTTGTTATAGTTTTCACTCAGTACACATAAGTAGAGAGACTTAGGTTATTATACCAATTAGGTATTAACCGGGACACATTATTAAAAAATTGTGCCAAAACCCAGAAGTTTAATAAAAAGTAATTATAAAAATACTCTTTCTTTGTATTATTTCTTTCTACCGCCTCTTTAATTACCTAATCTCTGAGCCCTTTACAAAGTTTATTTATTACGGATCTCAGCAAGTTTTGTTTACTATGAATCTCGGCAAAGTAACGCCTAATTCTAATTGTTTTCACTTAAAACTTTTAAATTAAATAATTTGCTTTGAGAATAATTAATAATATAAAATATAAACAGCTGTTGAACATCTACTCTTGTCTGAGGTCCGGGGGAAAAATAAATACCAAATATCTAATTAAATACGTGTTCTTTTCAATTTATTTATTTCAGCCACAGAATAAATGTTTCATAATATAATATCAGAATACAATCGTTACAAATGATATGGTTACATTTTTTTATATACTCGTACATATAAAAATATAACGTGTCTATACATTCTAAATCTAGCAAATATGTATCTAAGTGTCCATAGAGTTATAATACTAGAGTAAGGAGCTATAGACAGGACTGTGTCATAATAAGAGAGAGGGAAGATAAAACTCAAGCCGTGTGGTATCCGGCGGAGTAGAATAGTACCACCCTCATTTCTTAACGAGGTGTCGTAAAAGGCGACTAATGTAAGTCGAACCGCCGTGTGGTATCCGGCTGAGTAGAATAGATCAACCTAATTTCTTTTCGAGGTGTCGTAAAATACGTCTGAGGTAAGTTGACGTCAGGCAGGCGGCCGGTCCTAGAAACGTCAAATCATGTGACAGCATGTTTATAACATGTTGTGCCGACCCCACTTAGAGTAGGATATGGGCAGGAAGATGGAAGATAAAACTCGTATATAACTTGTCTTTGTCTAATCACATGTAAAAACGAGAGACAGATACACCCCTATTTGCTTTCTCAATCTTCCATTCATCTTCCTGCCCTTATCCCACTCTAAGTGGGGTCGGCACAACATGTTACAAACATGCTGTCATATGATATGGCTACATATTTTACGAACGGCCGCCTGCCTGACGTCAACTTACCTTAGTCGTATTTTACGTCTCCTCGGTAAGAAAGAGTGTGGTCTATTTTACTCAGCCGGATACCACACGGCGGGTCGACTTATCTTAGTCGCCTTTAACGACACCTCGGTAAGAAATGAGGGTGGTACTATTCTATTCAGCCGGCTACTACACGGCGTTTTAGGCTATCTTCCCTATTCTAGTATAATAACTGTATACCTCTAATAAAGCATTGATAGATTTGGTATATGAATCTAAATAACGAAGTGACCTAACCCGGTATCAACGAAAAAATTGTTGACAACTTTTTTTTTTAGTTGTATATTCATTATTTTATCATGCAACAATACAATAAATATAAATTAAAACATTGTCGTAAAAAGGGTCAATTTAACAGCAAAGCCAGATTATAGTGATAATTACTTGACAGAGCTTATTTAGATAAAGATTGTTTTGATTTGAAATTCAAAAATTATAAAATAAAGATAATGGTATGGAATGATGATGATGTAAAAGCCTTTAATGCAAACAGTTTATCGTCTGTTAAAAAATAGCAATTACTCAGCATTGTAATATGATCCTTTCTAAATGGTCAGCCTTTAGGAGAAAATATTAGTATCAGAAACAAAGATAATAAAAAATAAATATTTGCTATAATTACATAAAGTTATATAAATTATATTAGGCCTCATTTGAATAAGTATAAACTTTTGAATATATAAAGTTAAAAAAATACGTCTTACGCTTAATAATAAAGTGACCGAAATCAAAATTTGGCTCAATTATGTTAGATTCATCGTAATCTATGACATCACTGCAAGAACTACTAAAATACCTATTGTTTTCTTGCTCTTCAATTTATGGGTCTCTTTCTGCTATTTACCATAAAACAACTTTTTTGAGTTAGGTCACTTCAACACTAAGCGTGTGACGTATTAAATAAAACTAATTAATGCTATAGACAATAATGAGAATTGATAAACAAATAACATGGAACTAAAAACGACATTGAATACAACAAAACAAATCTACTTAGTATGCGTACAAATATAAAACTAATCTAATCACTCAATGTTATAATGATTTTATTATAATTAATGTATAGAAACCGGCTATACTCACGGGAACTGTTCCTGCCGCGTAAAAAGCTCATGAATAAGAGCCCCGTATGGGCTTGAAACTAGTCGGGCTCATCCGATAAAATAACACGTGAGTATAGCCGGTTTCTATACATTAATTATGAATTTCACTCACGATAGTTCAAAATTCAAAAATGATTTTATTAAACAAACTTATAAATAAATGAAAAATAGTTAACAATTTTTCAATTTTGAAGTGAAATTTTTGTGTGTAATTTAAGGTTATTTTTATTAATTGTTTGGTGCGTTTAACATTAATAGATTTTTTTAAATTACATGAATAATCCAACCGAGTAACGCTATGGTATAAGACGGTATGTTATGGGATTACATAGCTGTGATATTATTGGGTTATATTTATTGCCTTACCTTAGTCGCCTTTTACGACACCTCGGTAAGAAATGAGGGTGATCTATTCGTTAATCTATTCGAGTAATCGAACATCATTTGATTTATCTTTCTTGTATTATGGCACATTTTAGGCTTCCCGACTATATTATGACTTTATAAAATAAATAAATATATGGGACACTTACACACACGGTCGTCCGTCACCAAAGTAAGTAACTTAATACTTATACTATGGTGGAAAGACAACTGGTGAATATATACAAATATAATTTTCAATACATACTTAAATACAAATACACACCAAGGCTCGAGTAACCAACAAATTGTTTATAGAAAATGTTGGCCCTCGGCGGGAATCGAACCCGCGAACCGCGGAGCTGAAGGCAGAGTGAACTTTAAAGATTCTTTAAAGATATACTCAATTAAAATAAAAACATACTTTCATACTTTTATAAAAGAAAAGAAGACTATATTACTACACTTCGTGATAGTTAAAACTAATGAAAATATTATTTTGCTATAATCTGCGATAAAAGAAAATATATGTAATGCCAAATGTAGAGTTATACGTTCTCATCCCTGATACATGCAGAATATGTAAAAATTCATGCCCTATCCGCCACCGATAATACAACAAAACACAAGCACTACACATATACACCACCACAATCTCAACAATTTTTTCGCCCCGTAACTGGAGCATCGCAAGAGATACACTACACTCCACTCCACTCCAAAATCGCAAAACAAATAATTGAAATATAATAAAAATTAAGATGTAAAGTTATAAAAAAATAAATATATATGAAAAAGTATCAAAATTATATGTGATTTGTGATATATTACTTCTTATTTCTGTAATTACAACGCGTTTAGTAACTTAAATAACTAAAACAAGACTATTATACAAGTATTATAATCATATAATTTTATTAATAAAAAAATATATATTTTGCATAAAAAAATATAAATATTATCTTAAATATAATAAAATAAGTTCTAGAATAAAATAAGTACAAGCCAAATATACTAATGTAACTATGTATTTTAAAACCGTTAAAATATACAATACTAAAATAACAGTAATAATTATATAAAATACTAGATGCGGCTTCGCCTGCATGAAACTTAGGGTATTTAATTGAATAATTTCTCTAGTACAAGAGAAGTTTGTACAAGAGAATTGTAGATCTACAAAAATTCTACAAAAAAGTCCGCTACAGCATGTCTCTATCTCTAATGGTTAACGCACAATAACTACTTTTGTTTTAAATTTCAATTAAATACTATGATTTTCACGGGCGAAGCCGTAAGCATAGATAGTAATATATAAAATGTGACATTCCTTCTGTAGCAATATCGATTTGTTTTAGCAAATTTAAATATAAATAAATATATGGGACTCTTACACACAAGGTCATCCATCCCCAAATCAAGTAACTTACTTAATACGTGTGTTATGGGTGACAGACAACTGGTGAATATATACTTATATATTATTTAAATACATACTAAAATACAAATATACACTCAGACTCGAAGACCAAGTAATTCATTTATAGAAAATGTTGGCCCTCAGCGGGAATCGAACCCGCGACCCGCGGAGCTGAAGGCAAGATCAATTCCCTACTGCTCCAACGGGCCAGTCAAATTTGGTACAATTTAAGCTTATACTGGGCTAACATAACGAATAAAATATCCATTTTTCTTTCAAGAACAGAATAAAAAAATTAACAAAAACAGTACATAATTAGGTTATTTTGAACTTAACTGGAACTTTCTGGGTATAGCTTGTTAATAAGTAAAACTATGAATATTACTTTAAATTTGTACCGTATGTTTGTAATTATGTTTGCAAAACAACATTTAACCATGGCACTTACTTGAGATTGTATTATTTATTTAAATAAAAATAAAAATAAAAATTTCAGTTAAAACGTATTACTTAGATACTGTGACATTGTAATCTTTATTGCAACGCCATCTATGGTATGACACTATGAACTATTTAAAAAAAAATTGGGGCTTTCTTGCTCTTCAAAGTGGGTCACTCTAACACTCACGAGTTTTAAAGGCGCTACGCTATATAGCATTTTGCCACAAAACAACTTTTTTGAATTAGGCCACTTTAATACTAAACGTGCGATATATCAGCAACACATTCTTCAGAATAGTCAGTATTATTTGTTATACTTATGCTAGCATTGCCTATTTAAATTGATCGCAGGTAAACTTAGTTAAATTAGTAGTATATTAATATAAATTAAAAACAATAAAAAAATATATAATTCGTTTAAAGTATTACATAATAACAAGGCAAGAATCGCATTTATTTAAGAATAAGCCGCCATCTTGAATGAGAACTAATATAAATTAGTAACGCATAAGCGTATAATATCTTCGGAAAGCATGAGATAAAATATACCTTACATAAGTTCTATTAACAATTCGACATGAATTTTCTATACTTATTAAGAATAGAATAATAAAGAGAATATATTGATTTGTAACTAATATTTTTTAAAGTTATAAGGATGATTTTGAATATAGTAAGTCCTCTAAACAATGAAATTAATTTATTTAAATTCGAATAAAATTACTATGTACGAACGGTACGTTAGGTACGTCCAAAAAGGTAACGTTCGTCCGAAAAAGTAACGTACGACCAAAAAGGGACAGTGCGTCCCACAAGTACGCCCAACAAGGTAACGTACGTTAGAAAAGGGAAGGTATGTCCGAAAAGGTAACGTACGTCCGAAAAGGTAATGTACGTCCGAAAATGTAACGCACGTCCGATAAGGGAAAGTACCTCCGAAAAGGGAAAGTACATCCGAAGGGGAAATTACGTCTGAAAAGGTAACGTAGGTCCAAGAAGGGACACTATGTCCGTCAAGGGAAAGTACGCCCAACAAGGTAACATACGTACGAAAAAGTAACGTACGACCAAAAAGGGCAAGTACGTCCGAATAGGTACTACACGTTTGAAAATGTAATGTATATCTGAAATGGTAACGTACGTACGAAAAGGTAACGTACATCCGGAGGTGTAAGGAACATACGTAAGGTACGTTCGGAGTTACTTAAATTGATTCAGTATATAAATAAACTATGCATATTTTTTTGTTTATCAGACATCTACTTACTACTTACTACACAGATAAGATCTAGTGGTACTTTATGTTATAACTTGCAAATACTTTTTAAATAACATAATATCGAGCCCCTATATGATTTATACGATAATATCAATTCAGCAGAGAAAAACAACTTTTGAAAAAAGTTCTAATTCTTGATGTAATTTGCGTTAATTAGATTTCTACGTTCGAAATACGATATAATTTGCGAAATTTTCGCACAAATCTATGCACTCACTAAATATATGCATTCAATGTTCACAAAAGTGATAAAAATATACCTACAAGGTATATACATTTTTGGTCTAGCATATTCTCATATCTGCGATACGGTAATTTTCAACACATATCAGGTATCTCGCAAGCTAAAGACAAGAAAGATATATGAGGGGGTTACAATAAAACTAGCTATAACCAAAATAATTAAAATTGAGTAAAATGAAAATTTTGTTTTATGTTTAACTAGCGGCCTGCCCCTGCTTCGCACGGGTATAAAATATATATCCCATGTCAGTCAGTGTAAAAAAAATGAGTAAAATCGATCGAGTAGTTTTGATTTATTCATCACTGCCCGTGGCACGGAAGCGTTAAATTTGGAGAAAAACAATTTCCTCTCCCTATACCAAGACGATTTCCTGCTATCTTTGGAATATCTAAACTCATATAGTACATTTTTACTTATTTACTTTTACATTTTCTCTATGTATTTTATTTTTACAATTAATTACAGAATGTCTTTAAGGAAACTCTAAAAGATTCGAAGTGCTATAGGGTGAAGCGCGGCGTCCTCACGGCATTTTAAATCTGTAATATCTCCGAAAATGTTCACTTAAATTACATGCTGTAAACGGCCATATTGATCTATATTAAATCAACAATTTATTTAAGGTACTCAATTGGATATGGATTAATGCTGTATTGTATAAAAATTGCTTTGAACATCATCATTTTTCGCAAAAAGTAAATGAATAAAACTGCTATTGTGGGTTATGCATAAGAGATAGATATATACCATCGCGGACTTTTCTGTAGAACTTTTTAAGGTGTACAAATACTTAGTACATCATTTTGATAAATCTTGTAGGGTTTAGCCTGCGTTTGCAATGTAAGCGGAAAAAAATGTAATTATTTACAGAAACCTCAAAAATTACAGTATTTCTCTACTTCGTATTGAATGTTATTATACGTACAAACCTTCCTCTGGAATCTCTCTATCTATTAAAAAAAACCGCATCAAAATCGGTTGCGTAGTTTTAAAGTTTTATGCGTACATACGGAAATATGGACTTTGTTTTATAATATGTAGTGATTCTTGGAGTTTCAACAAATAAAAAAATATTAAACACAGATTTAATCACTGTGAATTTATGTAATATCAATCTTTACGTTTCCTGCAAACTGTAATACAAATATTTAAAATTAGCTGAATTTGATTGTGACTTTAGGATTTAGCTATTTTTGATTCTGATCCCCTCATATATCTTTTCAAAAGATATAATCACTCTCTAGCTCGCGTGTTCCAATTATATCTCTCTTTAAATTTAAGAGTCATTCTTTGTGTTACGGCTCGTTCAGAGTTAAAGAGAAAGAGAAGGGTTTATATAATAATTCACACGTAAAAAGGTAACGTACGTCCAAAAATGTAACATACGTCTGAAAAGGGAAAGTGCATCCAACAAGGGAAAGTACATCCGAAGGGGAAATTACGTCCGAAAAGGTAACTAAGGTAGCTATTGCACGTTTGTGTTAAAAGAGGCGACGATATATTTGTAACTGCACTAAATGAGTAAAAGAATTAAAGATATAAAAACGTGTTTCATATCGAAAATATAATAATATCGAAAAGATATAAGTCGCTCTAAGTGGCGGGGATACGTTCAGAGTTAGAAAGAAAGAGATGGGCTTATATAACAATTTACACGTAAAAGAGAGACGGGCAGCTATTGCATGTTTGTATTAAAACAGCCGACGATATATTTTTAATCTTAGCTGCTTTATTCTCTTTCTGACCCGTACTGAGCTAAATGGGTTAAAGATATAAAAGAGTGATTCATATCCCAAGATCGAAAATATTCACTCTTTTCTTGTCAAGGGTACGTTCAGAGTTTTAAAGAAAGAGATGGGCTTATATAACAATTTACACGTAAAAGAGAGACGGATAACTATTGCAAGTTTGTATTAAAGGCCGAAGATATAAAGGATATATTTTTAGTCTTAGCTGCCTTATTTTCTCTCTAAGTCGTACTGAGCTAAATGAGTTAAAGATATAAAAGAGTGATTCATATCCCAATATCGAAAAGTTATGTCACTCTTTCCTTGTCAGGGATACGTTCAGAGTTAGAAAGAAAGAGATGGGCTTATATAACAATTTACACGTAAAAGAGAGACGGATAGCTATTGCAAGTTTGTATTAAGAGCCGAAGATATGAAGGATATATTTTTAGTCTTAGCTGCCTTATTCTCTCTGAGCCGTACTGAGCTAAATGAGTTAAGGATATAAAATAGTGATTCATATCCCAAGAAAAGATATAAGTCACTCTTTTCTTGTCAGAGATACATTTTTCCTATCTCTAACATATATAGACATTTAATATTTAGTATTAATAAATTACATAGAGGAAATTATTTAATCGAGCACGAAGGGCATAATTTTATTTTGTTCAAATTCAAACACGCGCCGTGAAAAACATGGCCGCACCTAAAAACCCACAATCCGCCATCTTGTATTAACACCTCGTTTTGCAATGGCAACCCGCATAGTTCACAGTCCATTATATTATTAACCGTCATTGCCATAGAAATATCATTTAAGAGATGGATTTCTGATGATGAAGCCACTTCAACACTTTTGGGCAGTTTTACGTAAACTTTCTTGAGGCCCCAGAATGGAGAAGTGGCCGCAACTGTTAGAGGGAGCGCTGTGTTGTTTATAATTCCATTCGACGTGCTTTGTAAGAGTTTGTGAATCTGAAAGTTTAATATGTATTTTTAAATCAAAATGCATTAGTATATTAAGAAAGCCGTGTGGTATCCGTCTGAGTAGGACACACCACACTCATTCCTTACCGAGGTGTCGTAAAAGGCGACTAACGTAAGTTGACCCACTGATTATCCGGTTGATTAGAATAGACCAACCTCTTTCTTACCGACGTATCGTAAAATACGATTAACCGGCGTACGGCCGGTCGTAAAATACGTAGCTAAATCATGTGACAACATGTTTATAATATGTTGTGCCGACCCCCCTTATCCCACGATAAGGACAGAAGAATGATTTATTTTTTTATTTATGTACCATAAAAATGTTGGAAAAAACATTATTGGTAAAAAAAAAAGTGTACAATGGTCAACTTATCCCTATGATGATGACATTTGATTATTGCGAATTGCGACATATAAATAAAAAGGGTATTTGGATGCTTTTTTTAAATCTATAAATGTCTACAACACTAATTAAATAAAATTCTTTAACCATGCTGACTACATTCCCTCTAAATGCAAATAATTCTACTTTATTTAACCTAACGGTCTGTAATTTCAAGATAAATCTACTGGTTGAAAACTAAGGACGTACTTTAACCAAAACTCTTAACTCAAACAATAGTATTTAACTAAACCTCACGACCCAAAATTGGTGAAATATGTAGTTATTACAAAAAGTTACACATTGAATTTAAATAACCAAAAATTAACAATCATAATCTAGATTACACAAATAATAAAACAAATATTACCTCCTTCCTCGCCTCCGCATAATCATACGAGGTGTATATCGTATCAGCCAATGGAATCGTTATTGTACAGTCAAATTTCTCGTACAAAGTCACCAAAAGACATGTATAAAAGAATTTCATAGTCAATGCACCGAATTCTATCAAGTTTGCATATCTTTGCATAATTTTAATAGCATTCCTTCCACCGACCGATTTAATGATCATAGAACCTAATTGGTCCCAACTGAGCATATCCTTAACTGATATATGGTCAAACTTTTTGTTACAATTCAAACAAATATTGGCATACAACGTTGCATACAGTTGGATCGCTCTTTCCCAAGTTTCCAACGTGAATTGTGGCAAGAATGAATGCAGTAAACTCTCATCGAGCATTTGTAAAAGTATTCTGAGCACATTGATTAAGTCTTCGTTCCTTCTTAAGTACAAAATTTTCCTCCATAAGTATGGCATTCGTCTACAAACTTCGTAGCATTGCTCTTTAGTTTGAGTTGACCATTGCTGTTCAATGAACTCATCTATTAAATCTGAGAACACCGGCATCTGACTCGTTCTCACATATGGAAGAGGGAAACCACATTCACAACCTATATTCGAGTATTTTTGATTCTTCACATTCACAGCTATACAAGAATCTACGAAATATTTATACAACACTTCATTTCTTATTATTAATCCTAACAAAACGTATTTATTTTCGGAAGTATTTAAATAGGTCAAGAAGATATTGTTGGGCACGTACTTAGATTCGTCTACGGCTTCTATGGAGATACAATACTTTTCTAATAACAACATAAGATCATATATCTGGCTAATATCACAGGCATAGCTTTCTATAATAGAGTTTAAATTTGTTAACTCTGATTCTTTATTAACAAGACTTAACCTAGAATATTGGTATAGCGTTTTGCATATTTTATCTTTCTCTAAAATATTATTGTCAACTTCTTTAATATCTTGACTAGTTTGTTTGAATATAATATCATCATCTAATACCACTGGCGCATCTTCAAGAGTATATTCGTCACGGGAAATCCATTTAAGACCTTTATCGTGTTCGTTTATTGTTTTAATTTGAGAGACATCATGTTTCTCTATACTGAGATGTTTCATTTTTTCTTCAAAATCTTCCCACTTTTCTTTTAATAATTTTTTACTTGTATTTAGTTTATCAGATACTGTGATGCCTAGATCTTTTAACGCTTGCATCGCTTCTGGTGATAATGTGGTAAACATATTTTCTTCAGTTGGTTTCACTTGATCGGTTTCATCTAATAGGGTCTGCGTGTGATATGTGTTATCCACGACATAAATTCCTGACTTCAGTTGAGTTGCGTCTCCCGACTTGAGACTCTCAAATTTTTCCAATACGCTTTCAACACTTTTCAATACACCATTGTGGTCTAACTTATCTCTTAATCCAACTAATATATTTAATTTAGACGATAAGTTACGTGTAAGCAAATAATCTTTGTATAACTTGCATAATTCAACGCACAAGGAAAACTTCTCATCAATATAACATTTTACTAGGAACCTATCTAATTTCATAAATTTTAAGCTAATTATAGAACCATTAGCCAACCAAACATAAAGCATATCATTGTATATTTTGCATTCAATTATATCTTTATAAGCATCATACGAGACAGTGTTATCCACATTGTGGAAATTTAAAAAATATAGCATATTTTTACTGTACGCGAATATGGTATCATATAAACTGAATATTTTGGAAAAATTAACAGATTGTTCACTAATATACTCTGTTATATCTCGTATATCAAGCGTTTCATTATCATATGATTGTATTGTAAGAACTTTCTTTGGAGGTTTTGCTAACACTTGTTTGAATTGGTGAGTTCTTTGGACCATACCATCAATAGTTGCTTCCCATAATCGAGAGGAGGGACGGGCACAAAATATGACAGTATCTGCAAATTCTTGCCCAACAACAAATCTTGCATCGTCATCTACAATGTTGTATTTTTTGACTTCTGTAAAATCTTGTTGCGTGTTCTCAGTTACTCCGTTTGTTAGGGGTTTGTGAACATTAGCGAAACACGCTCCAAATTCGCCGTCCCTAAGCTTTTGGCCGATTTGTCTATATTGTTCCTGTACTGTATTACAAATATAACATCTTGTTAGAGTAGACACGATTACCATGCAATCTCGCGAGTCAAGTTGGCATATTCGTGAGTCTAAGCTCATGATTGTTTGAGAGGAACTCTGGAATATTCTTTTAGCCTGTAATAAAATTTGTAAATTGAATGATCTAGAAAGAAATAAGCTTTGTGTTAATTGGCCAAATACTAAAAGGTCGGAAAATTCAACCCAGCGCCGTGACGCCCTAAATTGAGTCCTGGGTTATCACAAATTTTTAATGATCACATGCATAAATATAATAATTTATGTAATTAGGCGTTAATTTGTGGAGGTCCATAATACAAAAAGTGATGAAAATATTATTTTGCTAAAATCCGCTTTAAAAGAAAATATATGTAATATAGACGTAGAGTTTGCGATTTTATCACGGAATTTATCTCCTGACGATGCTTCGTCTACGAGGCGAAACTATTGTTGAGATTGTAGTAAATGTGTGCAGTGCTTGTGTATTGTTGTGTTATTGGTGGCGGGTAGTGAATTTGTTTTAAAGTTAGGTCCAAAACAATATATACTTACGATAAAACTTTGCAATTGTAACACTGACACTTTTCCAATATCATCGCCCGTGATGAGCATATTCCTGCTCCACGTCATCGCTGTAACTTCATTGCCCTGATGTTCCTTTGATGATGATGAGTTATTACTAATAGATTGATCGCATCCCGTCACTGTAACGACGCCCTTCCCGTTCGCGAAACCTATATGTTTATCATCAGGCGATATCGCCAAGCGTGTTATGGGACCATCCTGTGTAACCGAAAAAACCATAATTTGTACTAAAACTTGCCGCGGCTCACCCGCGTTGAAATCAATGTGTCACGAATATGTGCTTCACTCAACTTACACAAACTTCAAGAATTACAGTATATTTTAGGTAAAACCATACAAAAAATCCGATCATTAGATTTTTCTTTTGGGGACTGGTTGGTCCATGACCAGTTTTATGATATCACCCTATCCAAAGAATAAAATCACATATCCCATGCATAGGTAATGTGACTTTATTCTTATTTATTTTATTTTTATTTATTTCTTTTTATACATATATTTAGAAAGGAGAAAGAAAATTTAAAAAAGCACATATAAAGGTGGACTTATTCCTAAAACGGATCTCTTCCAGTCAACATTTGAGTAATAGAAGGAAAAGGACAGGAATTGAAAATGAAAGAGAGTATGAGTCATATAGAGAGAAAAAAAAGTTTATACAAATTTAACTATTTATTCTATTTAATTTAGGTAAAATAAATAGATGAAAAGATGCTACTAATACAAATTACTTAAGAAAATTACTTAAATTACTTATTCTTCGGATAGCGCAATATGTATATGTATAGACTTTTTGTAGTATTTTTGTAGATCTACAATTCTCTAGTACATTAATCTAGTACATAATGTATCTGTTGGTTCACAAATTATCAAAAAAATTTTTTTTTTGAGAAACAAATTATTGAGGGTACTTAAACGCTAAGTTGGCGCGAATGTCGCGGGACATCAAAATGTATTAAAAGCACGTACTAACCTTGCTGGGTATGAGTTGCACAAATTCACATGGCCATCTGTTAAATACATATATACCACCGCTCGTCGCTCCAAATGCTATCAACGACTTTGATATGTCAAAACAGGTGTACTAGAAATATAAAAAATACTTTATATAAATAATGCGCGTATAGAAAAACGCACATCTATGTGTGTATGAGTGTGTATATGTGTGTGGATGTCAGTGAATATAATGTATGTAAAAGGGTGTATGTGTGTGTGTGTGTGTGTGTGTATGTATACTAGGCTTGGGTATGATTGCTATATAAGAATCATATTCGTTCCACGATATGATCGATTGTAATCACGTGATCATACCTGCTATTGCTAATGCTATTGGAATACAAACAAATGTATTGCTTATGTCGTATGCAGTGTATAGGACATAAAGACTACATTTGTTCGTATAAGAAATGCTAATGCTGCTAATGCTATTGGAATACAAACAAATGTATTCTTTATGTCGTATGCAGTGTATAGGACATAAAGACTAAATTTGTTCGTATAAGCAATCATTTAGTCCATTAACGTAAATAATATAATAGCGGATAGCGTTTTTGCTAATCAATGATGCTAGTCAAAATTATTGTTATTTCAAACAAATGTAATTCTTTTATCTTATATAATACGGTCGATAATTCGGGAAGATGACGCACTTTTACGTTATTCCAACTGAAACTATATCCTAGAAATATCGACCGTATTGAATATTATTTAAGAATTACATTTGTTTGTAATAGCAATCGCTTTATCAAGTAATAATATTATAGCGAATAGCTGAATAATATAATAGCGGAAAGCGTTTTTGCTAATCAATATTACTGGGTGAAACTATTGTTACTACAAACAAATGAAATTCTTAACTCCTATATAATACGGTCAATATTTTTAGCTTATAATTTAAGTTGGAATAGCGTCTTCTTTGGAACAAATAAATCTTGTCTTTATTTTAATTTATTTATTTATTTAACCCACGTTCCTTTGCATGTGTTTTTGCTCAATATCAGTGAATTAGTCTCAGTATTAATTTATTATTTTACTTTTTCATAGAATATCCATAATTTTGTATAGCAGTATAGCAGTTACTCTAAAACTCATTAGCAGATGATGCTATATGAAAAGTTTTTCATATCATGATCATTAAGTGATTGGTTATTCTGTCTATGCCTAATGTATACCTGGCAGCAAGATGTTTTTATTTATTTATTTCAATTAAGTTGAAATTTCTGTTTTAATACTAACTAGTGATCCGCTCTGGCTTCGCACGGGTATAAAATATGTCTATGTATAGTCTATGTCAGTGAAAAAATGATTAAAATGATCCAGTAGTTTTGATTTATTCATTTCTGTCCATGGCTCGCACACATTAAATTTGTAAAACAAAAAACGCTATGCCCCTGCATTTTACAGATTTAAAATGCATCTAATATGCAATATCTTCTAAAATGATCATTTAAATTACATGCTGTAAACAACCATATTGATCTATATTAAATTATTTATTTAAGATACTTAATTGAATAATGATTAATGCTGTATTGTTTAAAAATGCTTTGAAAATAAGGAATTATTTCTCTTAAAAGTAAATTACAAAAAATGCTATTGTGGGTTCATCATGGATCCATTAAAGATAGACATATACCATCGCAGAGTTTTCTGTAGACCTTTTCAAGGTGTACAAATACTTAATACATTATTTTGATAGCTCTCCTAGGGTTCATACTGCGTTTGCAATTTAAGTGGAAAAAAATGTAATTATTTTCGACATCACATTAGAAACCTCAAAGATTACATGATTTCTCTACTCCATATTGAATGTGTGGTATCCGTCTCCATAGTGTGGTATCCGGCTGAGTAAAATAGACCAACCTCATTTCTTACCGAGGTGTCGTAAAAGGCCACTAAGGTAAATTGAATCACCGTGTGGTATCCAGTTTAGTATAATAGAGCACCCTCTTTTTTACCGTGGTGTCGTAAAATACGACTGAGTTAAGTTGACGTTAGGCAGGCGGCCGGCCGTATAAACGCAGCGAAATCATGTGACAACATGTTTATAACATGTTGTGTCAGTACCCCACTTAGAATAGGATAAGGGTAGGACGATGATGATTTAGAATGCAAATTATTAAAATTTTCACATTGGAAGAAATATGATGAAAACTACGCCGTTCATGAGTTTTAAAATAATGAAAGCATGATAAATAGATATTCCCAATTTGAAAATAAATATTGTGTTTAAAGTTATATTAATGTGCATAATTGCAGCCAAATATTGATTTTATATCATGAATGCTTGTAGCAGTAAAGAGAAAAGAATTTTTGAACTGGTGCCAAATTTTACTATTCAACTAACCTTTATGCGTTGTATGTTTTTTATAGGAAAATTTATGGTTTCAGTAATATCGGGTAGCTCCTGCAGGAAATAGGGTGGTAATTCAAAACAAGACATTGTTTTTAATACATTTTCCACTATTTCACAAATTCACGCCTGAATCAGAATAATAAACATCACAGACAAAAATAGCCATAGACTTAACACTAGTTAAAGAATAATCGATTCTTATATGAATCGATTGATCATAATCGGTTTTTAGTAACCGATTTTCTACATATTGAAAATTGATTCTAAAAAAACTTTTATATTAATTATCTTCTTTTTCGTGGTATTAAAAAAAATCCATTTCATTGTTGGCTGAAACCAATGCAGTTCAAATACACATTATAATCGAATGACACAGGCATGACGCATCTGCTGTTTTTTATTTGTACTTGTCTTTGTTCTTTGATTAGTCTTTTCTATAATTTATAATTAATATTAAAATAGTCAACTTTGAAATGTCAGAGAAAACAACACTAAATAGTTTTTTTTTAAATTGATTTAATTTGGAGGAAGTAAAATCGATTAGGTATTGATTAATCGACTTTTCCACTACGTACACCCCTGCCTAAGATACAAACAAAAAATATCTATGGAAATCAAAGATAACATACACATACAGATAACAAATCACCAATATTTATTGCAGACTAAATTTGAGATTGACTGACTAATAATTACTGCCTCTGGCCTCATATCAATCATAGATTACTAACTATAAAATAGATCTTGGATAAAAAATACACTACGTCCATGAAATAGATGGTTGAGATTCATACATTGACGCGAGCCTATTTTCGGTGGTATGGGGGGGTGCAAAGTAGCACTATAGCTACTAACATTCTGATTCATTAAAAACTATCTGCCTCTCACCCGTTTCATTCATAAAAACGATTTAGTCTCAGCTCTGACTCTTTCTCACATATGGAGTAGTAATATATATAACGTATGACGTAAAATCGTAGTAAAATTAGTGATGTACTTGGTGCGCTAAAACGTAATTAGTGATGTCAAAAGATGATTGTCGATTCGCACACGGCTCTTACCGATTTTTGTGATAACCGCTTTTCCTGTTGCATATTAATGATTTTTAAATATTAATAAAACAAAATATTTAAGGAACTTCCTTATTAAGACTTTTACTGCAATAAAAAAATTTATATATACAATAACCGTTTTGCATTTCTAAGTGCATGCTTCTTAAAAAAAACGTTTTTCTTAAACACGCTAAAAGTACAACTTCAAAAATTATTACTATTTTTAAATATGAAACAGGAACAGCAAGCTGACTAAAAATTATCCAAACAAAGCTTTCACAGTCCTCAAACTATCTAGAAAATGTAGGAATTGTAATTTAAATTATTATATATTATTATTAAACAAAATTAATTTAAAATATTCACTCGAAAACAAATGTACAAGATTAGTATTTGAAACAATAGATGCTTTCGTTTTTACCGTTTAAGTATTTAGGAAAAAACATTATACTTAAAAGGAGTGTACTTGATGGTAAATTATAAATATTTCTTTTATATTTAAGTCTTTTTTAGATATATTAGTAGTAGTTTTATAGAATATTAGTGGTTTTTATCTCTAAGTATAATATTTTCCATCATATCAGTTTACACTTCGGATTTATACATATAAAGTAAGAATTAAATTGTGAAATTTTGCCATATTTAATGTGCCAATTGATATCAAGCTTTTCGATGAAAGAAAATATCATGAGGAACTATACTCCATGGGTTAAATATTTAACTAAATGTAAACATGTCAAAACAGGTACTTTATAGTAGGCATTATCTGCCTAGTATAAAGTATCTTTTTTATTACACCACATGATACGAATATTAAATGTTATTTATATTTCTTTCAAAGAATTTAAAATTATTGATAGTATTCGCACCACTTAATAAGGTTAAATATGGTATGATTGCTATCAATAATTTTACAAACTTTGAAACAAATAAATAAGAATATTATTTAATGTCCACTTTTAAGAACCCAAACATAAAGGTATTATAAATTTTTTAAAGAAAACAATGGACAATATTAAAGACACTAAAATACTACACATTTAAGTATCACAGAGTGAAACTCATAGAATATTGATATTATGTTACGTCGGTTAATCTAATGCAATTACTATTTTAGGTAGTTTACTTGGCTAATTTGTATCTGCTGAAATTCATTAAATTATATATTGCTGTTTTGCTATACTAAATATATAAATATTTAATTTTAGAAAATAACAATCAATTTAAGAAAATTACTTTTATAAATATTGGAGATATTCTTTGGACCACTGCAGTTGAATTCCAATTTCTTCATTTGTTAATAATATTATTGTAATGACATATTTGTCACTCCTGAATCACATGGTTTTGTTTGTTTACATCTTGTTACGTTTTTATACTTATGGAGTATGTATAGTAAAATACTAATATTGTTAAATATGAAAACTGTATCACTTTTTAAATGTTAATAATAGTAATATTAGTTAGTTACTTTTGCCTCATGTATCATAGATCTACAACTTTACTTGCGATAAAATTTTCCATTTCCATTATCGTTTTTCAAGTATCTGTAGTACTGTGAATTCTCCTTAACATTAATACACCATTGTCTAATTCGCATTATGATAACGAATATGCAAAAAAACTTTTAACAAATCATATTTATGATTAACGCAAGTTAACCAAGAATTATAGTTTTTTAAGTAATATACATTTTTGACTAATTAACACTTTACATGCCATTCCAAAGATATAAGTTTTTGTGATGGATAATATAATTTTAACTCGATCAAATCTTTCAGTTTTATTAGACAATAGCATAATTATAAAAACTTCACAATTTAAATAATCCTGTTTTGAAAATATATTACTCCCAGGATTGCTCAGGTTTTTAGTTTTGCTACACAAGTAAAAACACGTGTTTTGAATAGGAATAAATGGTGTTAATGTTAAAATACACAATTTTTAGCAGCAATACAGGCAGAACTCATAATTCATTATAAGCCCGTCGTTTAAGCAAACTAGCAATTAAACTAGCAACTAAGCAATTGTTATTCATTTTACTTAGTAATGAAAATTTTAAACCCATTCATCTCAAAATATGAGTTCTTGAGTTGTACCGCTATTGCTGCACATGACCGATATATCAATATACTGACCCGGTAATATGATATGGCTTGGGTCTGGAAAATATTTCTGATGGAATACAAGGTACTATAACTATCAAATAATAATATTAACCAATAATGTTTTAAAAAATGAAACCAAATTATGATCCGTTCTAGTGTGCTAGAGCCCCCTTATCCACGGATTTGAGAAAAAATCCATTGGGTCCTAGTTAAGAAGTTTCAAACTTCATAATGTTTGTCAATTATACTAATATGAATACTATTTTGAAGACACAACCTTCTCTTGAGTCTCTAGCATGGAAGCGGACTTTTACAGCCTTATTCCAAAATTCCGAATGGTTCAGGCGGCAAAATAAATTTCTTGAATTATATTAAAATAAATTGATTTATTTTAATTAAATATCTTTTATTACTTATAAGCGTACTGATCTAACAATGTCACAGAGTAGAAAGGAAAGTGTTACAGACAATAAACTTATAGATAACTTATAGGCAAGGAATACATATTACATTCAACACTCCCCTTGGATTCATGCCTGGTAAAAAAACTTATAACATTACACAACTTACTCGTATGAATATAACAACAATTAGAAATACACAACTACATATGTTGGCACATTCCAAGTTTAGATCTAAGAAATAGAAATCTATCTTTTGCTAAAGCTTTAGTAAATATATCTGCATATTGGTATTTACTGTTAACAAATTTTAATGAAATTATCTTTTGATGATACTTTTCCTTAATAAAGTGATATTTAATTTCAATATGTTTACATCTTTTATGAAAGTTAAGATTTTTAATAACACTGATAGCACTTTGATTGTCTAAATGAAGACACAGAGTGTCCTGTTTGTATTCACCAATATCACTTAGTAATAATTTGATCCACATTGCCTCTTTGGTTGCAGCACATGCTGCCATGAACTCAGCTTCTGTTGTAGATAGAGCCACTGTTTGCTGTTTTTGACATGACCATGTGACAGCTGCCCCATTCTTAATAAAAACATAGCCAGTGACTGATCGACGTGTGTCCAAATCATTTGCAAAGTCAGCATCGCTGTAGCCTGTGATTTCAGGTGGTTGTGCAGTCTTTGTATAGCACAATCCATAATCTTTAGAAGCTTTCAAGTATTTTAAAATTCTTTTAACCGCATTCCAATGCTCTTGGTTGTAACAGTTTAGAAATCGACTCACCAGACTGACAGCAAACATGATATCAGGTCGACTCACAATGGCCAGGTGCATCAGGGAGCCCACAGCCTCTCGGTACGGAATTTCTTTTTCAGGTCTTCCTTCTCCTTTCTGTAGCTTCATGTGAGGATCAA
This sequence comes from Morpho achilles, assembly GCA_947086495.1. Classification (NCBI taxonomy): domain Eukaryota; kingdom Metazoa; phylum Arthropoda; class Insecta; order Lepidoptera; family Nymphalidae; genus Morpho; species Morpho achilles. The sequence goes on along the minus strand of CAMTZB010000018.1, from coordinate 7,604,383 downwards.
CTGGAACACTGTTTGTATTAGCATCATTCATGTTAAACTTATTTATCATTTGTTCTATATACTGAGTTTGATGTATAAATATATAGTCATTTAATATTTCTATTTGCATTCCCACAAAGTTATTAGGAGTATGCATTACTTTAATTTCAAACATAGTGCTCAATTCTTTTGTTATTATTTTTAATGCTGATTCATCAATTGAGAATAACAATCCATCATCAACATACAGACAAAAGTAGCATTTCTTATTATTGACTTGACCAATATAAACACATTTATCTGCTTTACTGTTAACAAAGCCAAACTTTTTAAGTACAGAGTCAAATTTACTATTCCAACAGCGTGGTGCCTGTTTTAATCCATATAGAGATTTATTAAGTTTACATACCATATTTTCTTCACATAGCAGGCCATCTGGTGGAGACATAAATATAGTTTCATCTAGTTCACCATATAGGAAGGCTGTCTTTACATCTATTTGGATAATTTTGAAATTATGTTGAATAGCTGTGGATAATAGTAATCGAATTGAATCATATCTAACTGTCGGTGCAAAGGTTTCTTGATAATCAATACCAGCAGTTTGTGAAAATCCTTTGGCACATAGTCGAGACTTGTACCTGGGACCTGTTGGTTCATTTTTAATTCGGAACACCCATTTGCATCCAATTATTTTGGTATTTGGTGTTTTCTCAACCAATGTCCAGGTATTGTTTTTCTGATGGGAATCAAGTTCTTCTTGTATAGAGTTTTCCCATTTTTCTTTATTTTTTGAGTTTATAGCTTCTCTGTATGTTTCTGGCACATCTGCGAGAATCTGTTCATGACACAGGTAAGTATTTTCATTACAACTGTCTAAATTAATGTCCTGTTTTCTTTTGTTTCTAGGTCTCATAGTGATGTTTCTTAGAGGAGGAGATTCAATACTGGCATCAGGTATGTACTCACTGATTGATGTTGACATATTTTCGCATTCTGTATATGAATCATAAGAGTTTTCTGAAGCAGAACCTTCTTTTACTTTGTCTGAAATATTATTTGTTGCAGGACTAAGTGACAGTTCAACAGGAACATAATCTCTCTTCACAGAAGATTCCAGAAATGTTGCATCTCTGCTTTTCACTATTGTCCGTGTGCCAGGTATTATAAATCGGTAACCTTTTGTGTGATCACAATATCCAATAAAGATCATTTTCTGGGCCTTGGGGTCCCACTTCTTTCGTTTTTCTTTAGGCAGGTGCACCATTGCTTCACAGCCAAATATACGCATGTGATTCACATTTGGTTTTTGTCCTGTCCATATTCCTTCAGGGGTTTTGAATGATAAGGACTTTGTTGGGGAACGATTAATGATATAAGCAGCAGTATGTATTGCATCAGCCCAATATCGTTTTGGCATATTAGCATTCAGAAGCATACATTTTGCTCTTTCAACGAGAGTCCTATTCATGCGTTCTGCCGTCCCATTCTGTTCAGGTGTATAGGGTGTAGTTGTTTGGTGTATGATACCAGCACCTTTCAAGAAGTCAGAGAAGCCCTTGTTGACATATTCCAAACCGTTGTCAGTTCTTAGAACTTTTATATGAGAGTCTTGCTGATTCTCAACTTCATGTTTAAATTCTCTGAATTTTTCAAGGGCATCAGACTTGTGACGGAGAAAATATACATATACTTTCTTTGAATAGTCATCAATAAATGTCATGAAGTATTTAGCACCTCCAAGCGTTTCTGTTTCCATTGGTCCGCACAAATCTGAGTGAACCAATTCAAGTACATTCTTAGCACTTGAGCCTTCATTTTTAAAAGGTAGCCTTGTCTGTTTACCTTCCTTGCATGTAAGACATGTCATATTTTCTAATTTCATTGAGAAATTAATATTATCCGTATTATCAGTCATTTTACTGAGACTATGGAAATTCAGATGTCCCATTCGTTGGTGCCACAGGTAAGTATCCTGATCTTCAATATCAGACATGCATGCATAGCCTCCTCCAGGCATGTTCAATCGATACATGTTGTTGATTATGCTAGCTGTTGCTACTACTTGGCTGTTTTGGTTTAAAATAACACAGCCAGCTTTATTAAATCTTACTTGGCCACCATTTCTTATAATTTGACTTACTGATAATAGATTTGTAGCAAGTTCAGGAACACATAGAACATTGGTAAACAACACCTTCTTTTCTTCACCTTCGTCATCATATACATCTAGGCTTACTTGTCCCGAGCATTGCACAGATAACATTTTGTTGTCCGCAACTCTTATGTTTTGTATAGCTGGAGTTGTAATATCTTTGAGCAAGCTTTTATGCCTCGTCATGTGTGAAGATGCACCAGAATCTACATACCATGCATCATCTTGACTTGAAGATGCAACAAACACAGCAGCATATGATGAATTATTTGTCTTATGCTGTGTTTCTTTCGGTTTGCTTTTACATTCTGGACTTTTATGTCCATACTTATTGCAGTTGAAACACCGAGGACCTTTTGACTTCTTATTGTAATTATTTTGTCTCTTTTTGATTGCCACAAAAGCTGAAGTCGAAGATTCATTGTGTTCATGTCTTACATCTTGCAATAATTTTGACTTTACAGAGTCTGAGGTGATTTTCATTCCAGAGCTTTCAATGGCTATTATCATAGGTTGATATGTTTCAGGTAGACCGGAGAGTAGTAGTGTACCTAGCCACTCATCATCTACTTTAAAGCCAATGTTACGGAGCTTGTGAGCAGTACTCATTATTTTGCTCACATATTCTTCTATATTTTGACATCCGGTTAGAGAAGTATTACACAGATCACGCAGTAAACCAACTCGACGTGTCAGCCCGGAATCATCGAAGGCCATTGACAACTTTTCCCATACATCCTTTGCAGTGAGAGCCTCTTGAATGTGAACATAATTAATGGGATTTACTAACAGAATTATCTTTGTTTTTGCTTTAGTGTCCCGTTTCTTATCAATTGTTGTATCGAATTCAGGTTCAATACAATCCCATAATTCCTCATGCTGCAGATAAGTTTGAACTGCAAACCTCCAAGTTGCATAATTTTCACGGCCTGTTAGCTTTTCAATTAATGCCATTTGATTATTAGATGTCATTTTACGATTCTGCAAAAAGAACTTTACAAAAGTTTCCTGAAAAGTGTGCGTCAATTTTGAGGTTAGCTCCACGTTGTTGTAAAATTTTCAACAATATATTTTTCACTGTCTTTATTTATGGCCGTCTTTTAGGCTTTTCTGGGCCCATAACCTCTTGAATTATATTAAAATAAATTGATTTATTTTAATTAAATATCTTTTATTACTTATAAGCGTACTGATCTAACAATGTCACAGAGTAGAAAGGAAAGTGTTACAGACAATAAACTTATAGATAACTTATAGGCAAGGAATACATATTACATTCAACAAAATTGTTAGTGAATTTAAATAGAAGTGCATTCGCGCTGTGAAAATGTTATTACTAATGTCAATAAATGAGGCTAAATAATTATGATTCGACTGAAGCTCTTCATATATGTTCATCTGCATCATCGGGCTCGTCGACACTTCCCGGCGAAAGAGTTCGCAGCATATTTAACCTGTAATAAATAAGTAATTCTTAAATAATGTATAGATAGAACATTAATTTGCAAAGGTAGTCTTACAGACAATCTTGGCATTGATATCCCCTGAGTAGAATAGACCACCCTCATTTCTTACCTAGGTGTCGCGAAAACCGATTAAGGTAAGTTGACGTCGGGCAGGCGGCCGGTCGTAAGATACCAAATCATGTGATAACATGTTTAAAACATGTTGTGCCTACCCCATTTAGAGTGGGATAAGGGTAGGAGAATGATGCATTGACAAATAACAGAGATTTTAAATTTTAAAAATATATTTTTAGCTTCTACTGGTCTTAAATAGTGTCTGGAAAATATATTTTTGACAGTTATATTTCAAGTATAGAATAGAGACTATAATTATAAATAATATTTATTTTTTAATAATAAAATATAAGGGGTATCTGTGACAATCTTTGTGTTATGTTAAATATCTTTGATTTTGTACTGTTAGCAGTACCAGGCTAAAAATATTATGCTTTCCAAATACTGAATTGTATGTGACAATTAAGAAGCATATGTGACAAAGTTCCAATGATCATCACTAATATGTCTTTTAAGCTATTCTTATATCACACACTTTTTTGCATCACTATAATAGAGGAAAAATTGTACCAAACATTTTATGTTATATCTCAAACGGATTAGGCAGTTATCCCATTAGACATATAAGCTTCAGTTTTAATTGAAAGTGAAATGGACAGACTGACATACTTTACATCAAATATTTACTTGCCTTCATCTAGTCAAATCAATTGACCTAATCATCAGCTTCATCCCATAAAGCATCAACAGCATATAGCCCTTAGACGTCATCCCAATGAGTACTCTTTGGCAATGACCAGGTTCATCTGAAAATTATTGCAAAAACATTTTAATAAATATGGAACAAGCTGTGATAGCTCAGCGGTGAGGCCGTGCGACTCTGTAAAGACGATCATGGGTTTATACCCCGCGAAGGCACATGTCTAATTGACAATTGCAATTTATGACACGCTTTTCGGTGAAGGAAAATATGGTAAGGAAATCCGCATACTTCTAGCGAATTCTAGGGATATGCGTAACCTACCAATCCACATTGGAGCAACGCGATGGTAGGTCTTTGCTACAATACTTCTCTCCAAAAAACGGATAGAGGAAGTTTATGGTTCCCACTGCTGGGGTGGATAACAGGCCGTTACTTTAAACATACACATGCCAATTTTTGTGTTACAAACAAAAATGATTTATATTTGAAACATTTTAACTCACTTGAAGAATATCAGCCATTGTATCAGATATTAATGAATTCATTGCAACAACAGTAGCAGTGCCTTGACCAGACACAGTTACTCAGACAAAAATCCAGTTGAAATGTGCATAACTAAATGGTATAGTATGTTAAAGTATCCTTAACAAATAACTTTCTGTTAAATAAGTAAAGTATGTCTATATTCCCATATAAGAATAAAAACTATTCAGAAATAACCACTTAAAACATAGAATAAAACTGATATTGGGTATGACATATGATATACAACACTTCAATAAAGCATACACAATAAATATTACTATAGAAGGAAAAGTTTTATTTTTATTATTTTAGTTTTATTTTTACTTATATTTTAAAATTAAAAAAATAAAACTTCCCAATATTATTACATTTCAATAAAAACACTAAAGGATATACTATAATGCTATATGCTTCGAGGTCCCTACTTTATACCTTGTAAACATATTAAATATAAAATAGGTTGAGATATACAAATAAATATATATATAAATTGAAAAACACTAGCTTAAACTGTACTATATATTATAGAAAAAGAATATAGCACGAAAAATACTATATTTTTATCGCTAATTGCAATTGTCGTGCTTTTTTTAATTAACTGTGAATGGAACGCACCCGCAGCACTGCATAGGGAATGTTTGAACGAAACTCATTCATGTATTTACGGGGCTTAGTTAGTTAGTAACTTTAACTCCGTGTCATTATCCAGCGAAAAGTAATAAAAAATAATCATGGAAAAATAAATAATGATTGAAAATAGATGTGTACTATTTTTTTTTTCGTGGATTTCCTAAAAGTACTATTTCTTTTGATTTAAAAAGAAAAATACTATTTTTCTTCAAAAAAAAGGTGGTAACCCTAATCGCGCCATTTTTGATTAAATAGGGGCAACACTGTGCCGTTATTGTTTCCGGTGGAGTCTTACTATATATACCAATAAAACATTTCAGTGACTTTCAGTCCTTGTTCGTCATTCAAGAGAAGTGCATCTCGGAACGGGAATTGTGGTATTCCTATTATATCGTGTTATTGTATATAGTGTGCGTTAACAAGAAGTTTATGGAATTGTCTAATTTTAATTAAAAATCATTTGTTGGTTTGTATATTTTTGCGTAAGTAAAAAGTGATTACAGTTATATATTACGTATAACGAACGTTACAGGTGAGTCAGTACGTTTCAATTTTCTTCGTATTAAATAGTGCAAAAGTATAGTTTATTTGTTATTAAGTTTTGGATAACTACTCACATTTTATCCGAGAATGTTTGTTGAAATTCAAACATTTGAGTTGTTGAGTTTTTGATAGTGAATATATATAGTGCTTGTGTATGGTGGAGGTTTGTGCATGTGTTTTTACGAATCCTGCATGTATCAGGTATGATAACCGATTGTCCACTCTACATCAAGCATTATATATATTTTCTATTTTACTTCATCGCCGATTATAGCAAAATAATTTTATTATTACTTTTGCATAATTACTCTGTTTTAATCATAGCTTAGGTAAATATAAACATTGTAATCTTTGATATTTAATGACTAGCAGCGTCTGACTGCCCTCCTGTAAAAGCTGCAGGGCTTTTTCTTCTCATTTAACAGTATGGTTGAGGTGGACACTGCAGTGTTCTTTCTTCCCATACTGTGTAGGCGTTTTGTTGGTAATGTTCGTTTTCTGTATCGTCGAACATTAGCTTCAAAAGCGCGCTACTTTGTTAGACGTTTTATAAACGGGCTAGCCATTATGAAGGTGTCGTACTGATTTCTGAAATTGCGCAGTTTTGGTTATTCGTACGTCATTAACTTTTACATTTTTTTTTGTAATGGTGATGTGTTGCGGTTGGCAAAGAGCCGGTATTTGGCACCTGCAATACATGTAAAACCTTAATTCTTTTCCCAGTCGCTTTTGGCTACTGATGTTTGAGTGCACGCTTACATCTGTGGCTGAAATTACGGGAATCTAACTTGGCTTCATAAATTCAGACTTCACTTGAGTATTAGTTACCTCAAATGCATTTTCTCAAATTACAGAAGTCGAAAACTGTGATGCAGGGTCTGTACTGTGTAGCTGGGAGAGACATGTCACCACTAGGTGATGAAGCGGTTGAGGACGTCCCGCCATACGGCTACCGCGGAACGTAGCCGAATGCGGTTGTATTTGAACGATTCAAATACAACCTCTTATGAAAGAGGTTGTATTTGAATCTATATGAATAGTTATTGTATAATATATGTATGTATAATATAAAAAAAATGTTGTCTGTGTCATTATGCATTGATTTGTTAAGAAAGAGTAAATGGGTTCACTTTTAGAAAAATTGCTTTTTATTATTGCATAAGTATGAAGGAGAAATATTGTTTGTTATTTAATTTCTGTTAGATATAATAAACAGTTGCACATTTTAAGTGATTTATAAATTACATAAATATTTACTTTCAGTTTTATAGAACAGTCTTTTAATATTGCTGTTATTCTTTCATTCATTACACATACTATTATATCTTTTATTAGCACTGTAAATGTAAAGATATCTCGAATCATAACTATAAATAACATCATGTGACAATCATATTAAAATAAAAAATTACTCTTAATCTTGGATCTGAGGATTCTTGAATCTGCAATTAATCAATCAATCGTTTAATCAATCGTAAATTTAAATTTTGCTATTGCTTTTTTATTAAAAATCAACAATAGTGTTATATAAAGCCTATATATACCCTATATTGCTTTATACAGAATAAACTTGCTCTCTTTCGCTATTTACTCCCTTTTCATCCGAGTCTCATTATAAAAAACTTGACAGTCATTTTTAAAGTTCTGATATAATACAATGAAGTATACAACTTCAATTGAAAATACTTCTAAAAAGAAATATTAAGTAGACCATTTAAGTTATGTCCAAATTATTCATAACTAAGATAGATACACACTTATGATCAATTAGAACAACTTCTAAAAAACTTTAACTTTAATGTTCCATTATTAATCATTTATTGCACTACAAGACACTAGAAGCTATATAAAATCGCAAGACATATCCTTAATATAATAATGAATATAGCTAATTCATCAATCGAAATTAATGTACATATCAAAATTATAACGATAACTAAGTAAAATAGGAAATAAAAATTATACTGCATGTTCAAGGTTTTAGGTTGTCCATGCAAGGTTAGGTTATTACGCCGTGTGGTATCTGGCTGAGTAGAATAGACCACCCTCATTTCTTACCGAGGTGTCGTAAAAGGCGACTAAGGTAAGTTGACCCACCGTGTGGTATCCGGTTGAGTAAAATAGACCACCCTCTTTCTTACCGAGGAGTCGTAAAATACGACTAAGGTATGTTGACGTCAGGCAGGCGGCCGGTCGTAAAATACGTAGCCAAATCATATGACAATATGTTTGTAACATGTTGTGCCGACCCCACTTAGAGTGGGATAAGGGCAGGAGGATGATGATGGAAGGTTAGGTTATTATATTTAGAATGTGAGAATGTAAATTTTAAGAAAGCTCTTACTATTATTGAGATGCACAAAATTCATTAAAACTCAACACTTACATTTATATAATGATTAAGTAAATCCTCTTCTTATTGTTTTATGACTGCACGTTTCTTCGTTGTTATATTTCTCATTTTAAGAAATATCTCAACAGCTACTGGTGAAATAAGACTTTATACATTTAATTTGCTTCTAGTAATATTTGTTTCAAGAATTATGCTAACTAAATTAAAACAAAATTATACATTTTAGTAAAAATTAAAGTACTAGAACTTTACAACGGGAAATTTAAAAATTTAATACACCGCCTGCCCATTCATTAATAAAATCAACTTGTTGTCTTGTTATATGATAGACAGTAAAAATGAGAATGAGTGCGTAAAAATATGTATGTAGGAGTGGAGCGAGATGCAGCTGAGACTATTTTCATACGATTCATTCATAAATACATACATGTGCAAGAGGGATGCGAGATAGTATGTGTTGGCGCCTGTAGTAAAACCGCCCTGTTTAATACACCGCCCATTCATTGATAAAATCAACTTGTTATATGATAGACAGTCAAAATGAGAATGAGTGCGTAAAAATATGTATGTAGGAGTGGAGCGAGATGCAGCTGAGACTATTTTCATACGATTCATTCATAAATACCTTGGATAAAGAATACACTGGATGCCGCCTTAGCGATTTTTGTGTGTCCGTTTTATGCTTGTGTGAACTTTTAGAACTGCATTAGTGTGCGTGATTAGGGAAGTACTTAGCTTATCGATAAGCTAAACTAGGCGTCGATAATTATCGAAGCCTAGCTCAGGTTACTGTAAAGTTAATATACAGTTGTTACCAACATAGTTGGTTTAGTGTTCAGAATAGATTTAAACATTTGAATAGATTGACATAATTTCCTGAGTATACAGTCTGCAGTATAATGTCATGAATTATCCGATGCACATCTTTACTGCATATCTTACTGTGATGGGTGGTTCTCAAAAATGGTATCTGTCAATTGACTGTGAGCCTAGATTTACCAAGGAATCCTTTGAAGCGTTAAAAATAAAGTCGAAGGTGCAGCCCATACTCGGTGCTTTATGTATAGATGAAATGTTAGTGCTTCAGTGGTCAATTGAACAATATTATGATTCACATTATTCCCAACATTTACGTATCCGTGAGACGGTGACAGCTTTTATCCACTGTTCTCTTATATGTGGGCATTTAGGAAACCTAAGAAAATAATCTAGAATTAGAGAATTCGCATTTACTTGGCTAGTAAATATAACTTTGACTGATATTTATCGATACATAATAATTCGTTAGTGTGTACATCACTACGTAGGTAACACAATTCAATCGAATATTTAATGATTAATTTCTATGTTTTATCAGTATCCCACACTCGTGCCGGCTAGAGAATATCAAACTGTACTGATAGATTATAATCTGAAACGCTTTAACTGAATAAAACGCTTTAATTTAGCACGCAAATGAGAGTCAAAGATTTACTTATGAAATGGTAATTCCGTGTTTTTAACTCCTCCTTTCGTTGTTCTTGATGGACACGTTAAGGCAGCACACGACATATTCCACCTTTTTTGAAAAAATATATCAGTAACATTCGTATTTGCTTTAGATTTCAAGAAATAATCTTCAACAAACTCAATGTTATGGCCTCATTTGGTGTCACCAACTGGACACATTTTTAGCGACGTTGCCAAACTTCATCACAATCTCTTTCACTCTTATGTATAGTTCGCGATAAGAACAGAGACAAACGATAAATCGCTCACACACAGACGCAAGATCGGCAACGTCTTTTGGCGCCGTCCAGTATATGCTACGTCCATGATAAATACGTACATGTGCAAGAGGGATGCGAGATAGAATGTGTTGGCACTTGGCGCCTGTAGTAAAACCGCCCTGATAATAATGATATCAATATTAAAGAACTGTTTCTATAGAGCAGACTACCCACTAATGTTAATTCAGGGATAGATATTAGATTGTTAGGATTTGGGAATATGTGGTTTTGATAAATATATATATATATATATATAGGTATATATATATTTTTTTTTCAATCACACGGCAATGCAATAAGACTAAATTGTTAAAATAAATATAAAATAGTTTTTAATCGTCTGTCAATTGTTGCTTAATATTAAAATATTCAAAATAAATTTTTCATGTCCTTTCTACTTCAACTGACCTGCTTGAAATTCCTTATGTTTTAGTGAGAGATGACGTTATATGGACGAAATTACATTACCGGTGTCTAATGATTTCGAATAGATGATACCTATATCAAGATAAAATATTTCATCAGTTACATAAAACTATGTTTTATTAGATTTACATTCATTAAAATGAAAGAAAAAAAATATTACAAGATACTTTATTTTAATGTTATGTAAAATTTAATTTATTTTAAATAATTAAAATACAATAGATTAATTCCATACTTTTAAATAAACCTTTATAGTATCAGGTTTAACTATATTTTCCGATACACATTGGTAAGTTCCTTCTTGTCTTCGGGTTACATTAGTCAGAACCAAGTCTAAGCTACCCATGGCATGTCCTCTGTAATTTAAAATGAAATGTAAATTAGAAACAATATAAATGAGAGAACCACAAATTTTAAACTATTTATCGAAACACATTTAATGCATACTTGATTAAAGTTTTTTTATTATTATTATTTTTACACACATACTTTGTACATATCAGGTTTGCAAATTAGACTCACTACGATGCTCTTATGCGGATAGGCAAGTTATAATACAGTTTACTTATGCCCAATCTTAGTCCTTCATGATTGTAATAATCTTAAAAGTAAGGACAATGTTCAAGCTTCACGTTTTATTTATAATAGTATACTTACCGCAACAAAACAATGTTTTGGAAGATTGGTGATATAAATTCCCATTTAGTCGACGGTACGGGATTCCCAAAGGTAACGTTACAAGGTAATATTAAGGTTGCACCTGACCTTACTGTTAATGTTTCCCATGGTAGGGGCTCTATATACGGCTCAACTATAATAAAAAGGATATATTAATAATATATCCGTATGTCATCAGTGGCAACAGGAATCGTGCGTGTTGCCAGTGATGACATACGGATCCGAAACGTGGTCGCTGACTATGATCCTCATTAGAAAGTTAGGTCACTCAGCAGGGGATGGACCGAGCTATGCTTGGAGTATCTCTACGAGATCGAAACAGTACTGAGGAGATCCACAGAAGAACCAAAGCTACCGATATTGCTCAGTGTATCGCAAAGCTAAAGTGGTGATGTACGGGGAACATAGAGTGGAGAATCGATAGGTCTTAAGGTGTTGGAATGGTGACACTGCAATGGAAAGCGCAGCAGGTAGACCTACTAAGAGAGGAACCGACATTCTTGGGGTGCCGCTGGATCCAAGCTGCACAAGATCATGTGGTGTGTAGATCCCATGATAGGACGTCCATCGATTGACAACGAAGAAGACAATATACAGGGTGATGGTTTTGTTTGTTTACACTTAGTTAAGTACCTAAACCTACGGAGTATAGACTACTAATTATTATATCCTTGAATATTGCAAGTGTTTAACCAGTCACCCTGTATATCGCTGTTTGCCATCAGTTTGAAATCCGCTATCTTGTCATGACTGTTTTTAGCTTTGATTTGAATTATTTACCCGTCAATATTAACTGTAAACATATATCAATAAATGAATAGCTGTGTCAGAAGCTATTACGCATGGAAATCAATGTGGCACAAATTGAAGTTTTTGACATAAAAGGAGTTATCGTGAGTTAATTATAAACGATTTTTGAATTAATTTTACGGTTCACTTAGCGCACGCAAGGAAGACTTTAAATTTTGCCGTTGCTCTCCTATTCATCTTAGCGTAATGTTATATAGCCTATAGCTTTCCGCGATAAATGAACTATCTTACACTGAGATAAGCGCGTTCAAACAATAAAACAAACTCTTCAGCTTTATATATTAGTGTAGATAAAGTAACTATAAACATAAATCAAAAAGATTTCAAAGAAATATACAAATATTATCTTGGATCTCACCTAAAACGTTCAACGTAACAGTTCTTATAGCCCTGCCCATCTCGTTTGTAGCTATGCAGTGGTACTGGCCAGAATCATTGTAGCGGGCAGTAAATCTAATAACAATTCAATTCAATAATGTCAATACAATAAATAAGCAGATACCAATTCCAAATAACATCATCATCCTCCTGCCCTTATCCCAGTTAAAGTGGGATCGGCACAACATATTACAATATTGTCACATGATTTAGGCTACGTATTTTACGACCGGCCGCCTGCCTCAGGTCAGCTTACCTTAGACGTATTTTACGAGACCTCGGTAAGAAAGAGGGTGGTCTATTTTACTCAACCGAATACCGTACGGTGGGTTGACTTACCTTAGTCGTCTTTAAAGACACCTCGGTAAGAAATGAGGATGGTACTATTCTATTCAGCCGGATACCACAATTCCAATGAATAGCATGTAGTATTATCAAGGCACATGGATTTTGGCTTGCTTACTCTTTTGCAATATAAATCACTATAAAGTCCACTACCAAATTGGCAAATAATAATTGATCAAAAAGCCACTTAAGTACGTTTGATTTAAAGAAAACACACACACTCAAAATATTGTTTAGCTACATAGTTAATACGATGACGAGTTTTTTTTTGCCTTTTTATTGGAAGGTATCACAATTAAAGCTGTAATTAGCAAAAAAAGTTCGTGATTCATAAGTCATTCGTGGTAACACTTACTGTTCGCTGATGTGTTTAATTCTTTGAGTTATTATACTAGAAAAGAGAGTCAACCTCAAATATGTCCATCGTCAATAAAGAGACTTGTTATCTATCTCTCTTTTTCATGTATATGACAAAGATATGTGTGAGTTTCATCTTGCATAAATTATTATTTGTTGCGACACTATCACTTACAGGCCTGCCTATGCGTCTTTTTCTCTAGTAACTTTATTTTTATTTATATAAAAAATACAGCACAGCAATAAAGTATTTATTGCTTAATAAAGTATTTTTTATATAAATAAAAAGGAATCTTACCTATGAGTGTGCTGTTCGTCTGTGTGATGACGGTCGTCAAAAGATATAATAACATCATCTTGATATTGATCCCAAATAACTGTAGCTTTAGGTACAGCATCGACGTCGCACGTTAGTTCTACAAGTTCACCTTCCCTTACAGTTTTTGTCTCATCAGTGTTATTAATTTTAGGTGCATCTGATAAAAGAAAGCTAACTTTCAAATTTATAGAAAAATCTAAGATTGTAAAAACCGAAACTACGGTTACTGTGGGCCTTATTAAAAAGCTCAGACTCGGCGAGTGATGGAGCGAACTATGATCCGTAGGAGAACCAAAGTCACCGACATAGCTCAGTGAGTCGTGAAGCTGAAGTGGCGAAAAGCACAAACACATTGATCCATACGTCTAATGCTCTAATAATATCTTTAAAATTGAAATAAGTTAATTATATATATATAATACATATCGAATCTTGGAAACGGCTCCACTGATTTCATGAAATTCAGTATCTAGGTATAGGGTTTTGGGGTGGAAAAATCGATATAGCTAGGTTTCATTAAAAAATATCGATTTATCCCTGTTTTTGGACACTGAAAAAATGCTAAAATGTTGAATAGAAAGTAAATGAAACTTTAGCTGTCTTGTGTAAAACGTGATAGCTCAATGATAAACGGGTGGACTAAAGAAGAGAAAATACCCAAGTCACTGTTATTACCAGCCATTATTGCTTTTTTTTCATTTTTATAATTAAAAAAAAATACCGAGTACGGCTTGGTCACCCAGGTATGAACTATTAATTATTAATACTATAAACATTTAACTAGCTACTTTATTTAGGAATGAAACAAGGCTTTCACAAATTCTAGCAGTTCGGCTAGGTCAGGCTGAAATTTTACATTGGTTGCTTTCGAAGATTCATGATGAAAAAGAAACAAAACATACATTGGACTTTCACATTAACTTCTTGGGTATCTACTCCAAGTAGATTGACTGCTTCACACACATAAAATCCTCCATGCGTAGTCTCTGCTGCAGATATTTTTAGGGATTTACCATCAATGATAACGCCATCAGGCAAATTATCGAAATCGCCATTTTGCAATTTATATTTCCATGTAACTTCGGGTGCTGGTATGCCTTTTAATACACTAAAAGAAATTATATGTTCGTAATATTAATAGTACGTCACATTTAAAAATTAAATTTAATGATATTGCCAATATTCTTACATAAATTACTGATTTTAAATAGTTTTAATTATAAAACATCCTAAATGGTTCATAATTTATTAAAATAAGAAGTATTTTCAATTAATTAATGCAATGCAATGCAATTAATTATTTATTGCAAATTATTTGGTTAAAATCTAAAAATGAATGAATATTTTATAAGTTTAAATCTCAGATAAGTCTGTAAAATAAGGTCGCAATAATAGACTAAAAGATTCCAAATTTTAGAATAAGACTCATTTATTTGTTTGTTAGAAGATATTTCTGCTCAATCTTAAAGAATATAAGGGTATGTTATAAATGCATCCAATTTGTTATAATATTTTTACATACACGCAATCTTCCTCTGTAAAATCACCAGGTTTCAATAAAATTTCCGTTACTTCTATTTCTATTTGTGGTGGTTCTGAAACCAAAAAAATAATTAATATTATGATCTAGGTCAATCTAATAAATTACTCTTTTTAACATGTTTGGGACTTATATTATGTGTTGTTTCTTGTACTGAGTCACTATAATGATAAAAAAAATGTGACTGTTTGTAACTGAAATGGATAAAGAAATGCTAAAAATCTGCCAGAAAAGTAAATTCTTAAATTGATTTCTTTATGTTAAGTTAAAAAACTTTCGTTTATTTCAAGCATGGTATTACTACATATTTACAAACTATACTTTTTCTTAGCTAATATTGTATATACTATTTTGATTATAATAACGGTACGATGAATTCAAAATTAACTCCTGTGGTTCGATATTGCCAACACTTACCTAATCCAGTAATATAAACATTGGCTGAAAATAATTCACTTTTGACACTATTCACTATCTCACATTTATAAATTCCGGCATCGTCTATTCCCATGTTTTTTATCAATAGCATATGTTCATCCTCTATAATTTCCACGTTTTCAGTTTCCTCAATCAAACTATCATTATGGTACCACTTTATGTCTGCTAATGGATATGTATCCGCTTCACAAAATAGACGGCCTTCTTTACCAAATTCCACTGTTGTATCTGCACTCATAAATAATTGTTAAGTTATTAGTCCCTTATTACGCCGTGTTTTATCCGGCTGAATTGCGACATCTCGATAAGAAATGAGGGTGGTCTATTCTCCACCCTCATTTCTTATCGAGATGTCGCAAAAGGTGACGAAGGTAAGTCGACCTGTCGTGTGGTATCCGGATAAGTGGAATCAACCACACTCATTTCTTGCCAAGGTGTCGTAAAAGACGACAAAGGTAAGTCGAACCGTCGTATTCGGTAGAGTAGAATAGACCACCCTCTTTCTTACCGAGGTGTCGTAAAAGGCGATTAAAAAAAATTTATCTCAGGCAGACGGCCGGTCATAAAATACTTAGCCAAATCATGCGATAACATGTTTATAAAATGTTGTGCCGACCCCGGGTGTTAGAGTGGGGTAAGGGCAGGAGAATGTAAAAATAAGATTTTTATTAACTGCAGCCAATACATAGAACATATTTTTCGTTTTAAATGTCTTATGTTATGGCTTATAGAACAAACTTTTCTCGGAAGAATACTAAAAGCGATCCCTCTCTTAGCACAATTTGATACAGACTTTTCTTCAAACTTTGAACAATTCCTTATCGGATTACACACAATATTTTATAAGCGTGTCAACGGGCTATGATTCTTATAATAATGAGTTAGGTTAATTTGGCAAAAATAATACCAAATAGAAAACGTCACGTAAAAAGTTTTTACCTCCTGGATACTGGATAACTTCAAAAATCAAAGTTCTATTAACATGAACATTTATTTTGTTTATATCTTCCCCATCTTCATTTTTGCATATACATGAAATGGTCATGTTTGTAGTGACTTTGTCGATTGTCATGTAACTAATGTATGTAGACGGCATTTCGAGTAAAGCAAACTGAAAATTA
The DNA here is from genome assembly GCA_947086495.1 of Morpho achilles. Classification (NCBI taxonomy): domain Eukaryota; kingdom Metazoa; phylum Arthropoda; class Insecta; order Lepidoptera; family Nymphalidae; genus Morpho; species Morpho achilles. The sequence continues at coordinate 7,587,794 of CAMTZB010000018.1, read as the reverse complement.
TTAATCATAAGTCAAGCAAGACTTTTAACTAAATTTGTGTGCCTATTGTTAACCTTGATAAGTTCCCTCGTCTGGAGCCAATCCTGGTAGCAGCATCAGGTCATGCTTATCATAAACATCTATTGTAATCGTAACTGGACTAGTGTGTAAAATTTCAGCTCAATCGGACATTGAAAAGTGGGTCAAGTTAAATTTACAAGATTCCACCTTCACATACACGGCAAGTGAATAAAAGCTTTTAAAATAATATTACAATGATTACATTCATATTCATCATTACAAAATCTTAAGTCGTGCGCATCTTCTATATTTAACGTTTTATTATACTATCTATATAGTACTCATGCTTTCTATATAAAGGTTTTACACTCAGTAGGAAATCATGACCCTGTTCTTAACTCCTTTTTATTTTGCAATCTTATTTAAAAAATCTTACAGCAGGATGTAGAACTGGTTTTCAGTAGGCACCTTTAACAGATACGCAAAGTGAAATGAGAATGTTAAGCTGGGTGTGTGGTGTGACATGACTGGCTAAACTACGAAATGAGTAGGGTCTAAAAGTTATGCGTATTATAGAAAAGAAGAGAAGTGCAAGATTAAGACGGTATGGACATGGTTAATATGAACGATAAAGTTAATATGAATGTGGATGGATATGTGACTAGAAGGAGGCCTCAAAAGAAAGGGTCGGATAGTGTGAACTATGACTTGCATAATAAAAGGAGTAGCGTCAGAATTGACGAATGATAGGAGACACGACGGAGGAGTAAAACATGTTGTGCCGACCAAACTTAAAATGGAATAAAGGCAGAAGAATTTTAACTATTTCATTAAGTAAATAGGACAATTTCTTTAAATCGTGCGTTTAAGTAGGTAAGTAAAGTAATAATAAAATTGTAAAGTGTTCTACCTTGGATGGTAATTCTTCTCCTGCTTCATTTTCCCATTTGATATCCGGTTGGGTATCAGAATTAACCTTACACGCTGCAGTAAAACTCGCCTCGAAGTTGACTAAAGTGCATTCCGGTTCAAGAATTTCCACTAATGGAGCCATATACTGCAAAGCACTAACTGTAATTGGAAAATTTAATGGTATAAAATGAAAGAAAAAGACTTCATTTTCTAATGTTTCAAATATCCAATACTTTATTATAAATGTTTTAATTATAACAAACATTACCGAAATGTTGTGGTTCCAACACAGCACTATAACCCGATACTTTTTCGCTAGTTAATATGTCTTTACTTTTTATCTGAAATTAAAAACAATGATTACGATAAGCAAAAACATTCCGTGTGGTATGCGGCAGAGCAGAATAGAGTAAAATACCTAACCGAATCATGTGACAATGTTAATAACATCCTGAGCCGCCCCACCTAGAGTGGTATAAGTTCAGGAGGATGAGGATGATAATGACGAATACAGAATTCTCCATAACATAGACGTCTAAACATTTTATAGAGCCTTGGCTCTCTCTCTTGATTAACTTGAAAACTCTGTAATTTATCCCACTTGCTCTTAAGCACACCCACACCAACTATAGCAACTTCAAATGTTTCTTGCCTTATAACAGTTAGTAGAGCTAAGTAGAGGTCCATTATATGTGAATACAAGGCGCTTGCGAGTTGTATCAACATATAATCAAACTCTACAAAGTCTGTATAACATAACTCATATTATACTTACAAAAACCTTAAAGGATCTACCAGCTGCTACAAATACTTCCGCTATATATATATTCCTTTGTTCCTCCACAGCTTGAAATTCGACTGTTTTTATTTCCATGTCGGTCATATGCAATTCAACATTGATCACATCAACAGCAATGTCAGAGGGCAGTGAAATCAACATATAACTATGTGCATCTGTAAAATTAATTCTAATAGTATCCATGGTTATATCACATACTGGCCTGTTGGCACTGGGGGAAGTGACTTTCTGTTCTGCGGGTCCAGCGAAAGGCCAACTTTTTCGGTAATATGTTGGTTGATTTATAGGAGCGGGCGTTCCTTTGCGGAATTCTATAGTATAGAAGTTACCAAAAAAATATTTTGCTTTAATCCGCGTTTGTTAAGAGAATATATGTAATGCTAAGTGTATGAAGCAGGCAACAATCACATACCTCATGCATTTAGAACGGGAAAAGGTCGAAGGCGAATATATATAACAAATAATTTACCAGGTAATGGTCTAGAAGATGTTTCAATAAGACTTCTAGGTCGCATCGGTGAGAAGCCAATATTGAATTTGATCTCTTTTTTTGTATAAAACATTGCTATTGCAGTTCCTGTTGAACTAACGTGTGTAGTTAGTTCTCCTACACCAGCGTTCACAACCCGAATTACCTTAAAAATTATCAATAAATTCCCATTACAAAAAACTAAACATCAAAAAATATCGAGATTTTACGACGGAAAACGACGTTGTAAAATTTAATGATTTTATGTTATTCCCTTAAACGCCATCGTTCCAAATCATTGTTTAAAATTTTCTACATGTATTTTTGGATCATTTTTTTACTACATATAGTATACCTACGATTACCATACCATTTTCTTCGTTATATATTCCCCATTAAATACAACCAAACATTTTATAATAATAAGTTACATTTATATTTGGTGCTTGCTCTTATGTCCACATGGTGCTCACCGGACATATAGTACGTTCTTAGATTTATATTCAAATCAAATCAAATTTATTTCATTAAATAAACAATAATGGCATTACAATAAGCATATACAATAATGCTCGACATTCAAACTTGTCATTAAGAAACTAATCGGAACCGATTTTAAACCAAGAACTGGTTCCTAGATTTTATACAATCTGTGTGAAGGAGAACATTGTCCTGGGTCTATATCTGTTAGGGGATTCTTCTCTTTCTTTATCGATAGAATGATCAATGTCCAGTGTTGAACATAGATCTCTTCCAGTGATTTCAGCGCCGCTTGTTGTTAAATCCTTATCTAGTTAATAATATAATAACAAAATATATTAAATATAACAAAATCGTTTTCTTCCTTTTGGGTTTATAGCTTCTTTGCATATTTCGTTGAGGTCCAGTGACCATCGCGTGTATTGTCAAATCCATTTGACTTCATCCAAGCCGTAATCCGAAGTTATTAACTTGTAATGTCCACGGAATGAACAAGATGGTAAACCCAATAATCTTAATAATCCAAACAAGTCAAAAAACTTTTAACAAATGTCTCTAATGTCAACCGTTGAGGAGTTCCTCGTCTGGAACCAATGCTTAGAACAGTATCAGGTTTTGCTTATTATAAACATTGTAATCTAGGATTATATTGGATGTTGGATATTGGACTAGACCAACATAAAATTTCAGCTCAATCGGACCCCGGGAAGTAGTTCAAATTTAACTTCCGAAATTCCACCTTTGCATATATGCACGACAAATTAGATAAAAGCGTTAAAAAAACTTAACCTTTATTAAAGAGTTGCGTAATTTAAATGGTTGCGAGTACTAAAATGTATAAAGATCGATTTTTTTATCTTAAAGAAATATAGAAAATTGAGAATTAAATCGATTAACACAAAGTTAATATACTTACAAGTAACGCGTACGAGTCAACCACATTCTGAGTTTTGAGTTTGTCGCCATAACTATTAGTAATAGTTATTGTGGGATAATTACCGGATACAGCTACCATAAAATCCTTGGTGTATGTATCTAATACGTACTGAAATTTTATTAGTACTTTAGTAACTAGATTTAAAGGAAGGTCCCAGGTGATGTTTTTTAACTCCCTTTCAATCAAGACGAATGAAGGTGTAAATACTGTATAAGTTAATTTCTGGGTTTAGTTTTCGTATTTTAATAAAGATTTTTTTGAATATTTTATTAAGCCTTTGAGGCTCATACTAATAATAAAATTATTAGACCAATAAATCAAAATAATAACGACAAATTAATAACGTAAATTGTAAGTTCTTACAATTGCAAAAAATTACATTATTAGTAAATTTACTTTTACTTTATTTAGCAACTTACTGTGAAAGTCTTGCTTCCAGAGAATTCTGGTAAAGAATGAACATTACTCCATTCCACTTTAATAGTTTCTATCATAAACTTGAAGGCCTATAAGAAAATTAATAAAGGTTAACTAAACTTTTTTAAATACCAAAATTGGAAGTACCTACATACTTCGAAATGTATAAATAGATTAAATTTAGTAAATGTACGAACAAAAATAAATAAAATTAGATTTATAATGCTATATGTAGTACGCCGTGTGGTATCCGGCGAAATAGAATAGACCACCCTCATCTCTTACCGAGGTGTCGTAAAAGGCGACTAAGGTAAGTCGACCCGTCGTGTGGTATCCGGCTGAGTAGAATAGACCACCCTCTTTCTTACCAAGGTGTCATAAAAGGCTACTAAGGTAAGTTTACCCACCGTGTGGTTTTCGGTTTAGTAGAGTAGACCACCCTCTTTCTTACCGAGGTGTCATAAATGGCTACTAAGGTAAGTTGACCCACCGTGTGGTATCTGGTTTAGTAGAATAGACCGCCCTCTTTCTTACCTAGGGATCGTAAAATACGACTAAGGTAAGCTGACGTCAGGGACGCGGACGGTCGTAAAATACGTCGTAAGTAAATAAATTTTGTGACAACATGTTTATAACATGTTGTGCCGACCCCACTTAGAGTGGGATAAGGGCAGGAGAATGATGAGTGCTATATATAGTATGGCTCCATAGTCATAAATTGAATGTAATCTGCAAATGTACATATACTTTCCTAAGTAATGTTCTGTATTTTCATTTATTTGTTTTTTGATGCATTAATTTTATTATTATTTTATCATTTTAATTTCTTGCCTTCAGCCTTCTTTATGACTCACAGACAAGCAGATGGACGCGACTTTATTTTATTAAATAGTGATAAGCTTTTGGATAATTTAGTAACTCACTTGGTGCAAATTTCCCAAATGGAAATTGAGGACCAATCCGCCACAGTATTTAGCTATTTCATAATAAGTGTTTACGTTTTCGATATATGGTGGTTGCGAAGGTTCACATTTACCACTTTGAAATATGATAACCTGAAAATAGATACAATTATAATTGACAGGAAGACAAATAAAAACTAATAAAGCCACTGGTCCTCAAAGGGTTTTAAAAAAAGAATTTTTCGCTAAAGAAACTTTTTGACCTTGTATAAGATTGTGAAGATTAAGAATTATGTTTTAAAAAGGGCAACCGCCGAGTTTCTTGCTAGCTCTTGCGGTAAGAGCAATTTGCCGAACCGGCAGTAGAGTTGACGAGTGAAAAGCATTTGTTTACAAGTTTACTTGAATAAATAGTAATACTTTTTACTGTTTACTGGAATAAATAATATCTTTAATTTGAGTCTTTTGGGAGATATTATAAGAGATTAAATCGATCGAGGCCGTTGATGTGTCTGTTGCTCCCAATGCATCGATTAGTGGAGGGAGAGCCACTGTTTAGAAAGGCCTAGACACGGAGGTGGCTCTCTATGGAGTACATAGCCGCTGCTGGCGGGGATGGGGCTATGTGTACAACGGTATCCTGTCCCCGCCACCAGCAGCGAGTTGCAGCACTACCAGGTTTTTAATAGGTGAGTTTAGAGAAGCCCAAACCCGGAATGGTGCTCTCCATGGTACAACCGATTTGGAGGGAACAGGGGCAATGCCTAACGTCATCACAAAATAAGCACTGTCAGGTTTTTGGTCGTAGAAATTTCAACAAAACTACCGCTCGTCCTCGTCAGGCGGAGACGACCAATGACGGGTTTTTCTGATCTAAAAAAGATAACATTACCTGACTTTTACGAGTTTGACATAACTGTTGTATAGAACTAAGTCTTTTCGGATTTTTTCCTTCTGCATCTGTGAATACGTAGATGTATGACTGCGGTTTGCTGACTTGGAGTGCTTTTTCTATCGCTGCAAGCGAGTCCTCTGGACAATCCTGTCCCCCACTGACTTCTATTAGTTGTACTAAATCCACTAGATAGTCCGGATCTGATGTTTTCAGGTGCGGGTGCACATCTGTGAAATACCATTCTATATTTCTTCTGTCTGTGTGTTTATTAGATCTCAAACATCTTGATTAACTGTGTTTAAATAATTTATGAAATGCGTTACTTAATGAAGATTCATAATATAAAAATAATGTACAGTATACTATCTGAATTTATACCTGATAAAACATGCAGATCCTGAGACATGCAGGATACGTTAAAACATGCATGCACTATAATACTCATCAACTATATTATGGTAGACAGAGAAGTAATAAATATACATATATAGTTTTAAAATCATTATTTCAATACATAATTACACCCAGATACACGAAAGAATCGATATACACGAAGACACATTTTTTTCAAATGTTGATCTTTGACGGAAATGGGACCCGTGGAAGCAATCAAAATGGAAGCATTTCAGAGTAATTTTTGCGTATATTACAAGGGGATTTAAGCAAAAGGAGCTTAAAGGGAAAAGTATATATAACCTAAGTGGAAAGGCGATATAGGGAAAAATGCGTACGTAGATGGGTGATTGGGAAAGTCTTGTCTCAGTCTTCAACTTGCTTCGCTGTTTTTCCTGCGCCCTACATAACGTATTGGATTGCGTTATTCAACTAATTTAGCATCATTAGTAGCTATTTGTACGAGTTGATCTAAGCAGAATAGAACAATGAAGAACATCAACATTAATTTTTCAGCGCTTGCAATTGCTTAATGATAATAAAGCCAGGAGAGGCTTATTCGGAAATTTAGTTTCTGAACATCATTCTCCTGCCTTTCCCACTCTAAGCGGAGTCGGCGCAACATGTTTTTGGCTTTCATTGTCTGGCGCTAGTCCTTTTTATATGCATGTCATACTTTGCACATTCTAATTATCTCTTCATAGGTCTCCTGTAGTTACAAATAGATCTACATTAGGAAGTTTTCTTTTCTTCCTCATACACACCTAAATGTTCGTTTCTAAAAAACCTTTTTCAACTCTTAAAGACCTTTTTCCTACTCACCGCTGTCACCAAAGGGCAGTAGAATATAGTCGCCGAAATCTCGTTTTCTAGCAACTTGTATCACCGAATCAATATTGTATTTAAGAATATCTATTTCGTATCTCATAGATACTGTCGTATCCACTACTAAAGTAAAACTTTTGTCTGTTACTACATTTTGGGCAGTAAAAAAAAATATGATTAAGTAATAGTTTAACATTATTAGCTTTTCTTTAGATAGGACTTCGATAAAATTATGTCGATTACTGGAACGTGTCACAGACTGTGTAACTTTGTTTACTGTGCAATAACCGTTCTTAATTAAGGCGAAGCTAACACAGTCAAATAAAACGGACCCACGGTTTATTTTTTTAGTTCGAGCAGGCTGATTACTAGAAAAGGATTATAGGCAAGACACACAACATTGATCAAAGGTATCCAAGGTTCCAATACATATCGCTCATAGGCTGCAATAGTCATGCAAATGTCACAACTGAAAAAAACACGTGTTTTTGACTAGGAATAGATGTAAATGTTAAAATACACATTCTTTTCAGCAGCAATATTGATAGAATTCATAATTATACCATTCAAATTCTATAGAATTCTAATTCAATATAAGCTTTCGTTTATCAAAGCTAAATAATTTATTATGCATTATCCTTAGTAAAAAAAAACTTTTTTACTTAATACTGTTTATCTTACTTAAACTTTAATACTGTTTATCTCAAGACATGATCTTTTGAGTTGCCTCTATTGCAGCCCATGAGCGATATATTCCGGAAAATATCCAAGCCTACTAATCTAAAATAGGGTACAGGTCTACTTTATGCCTTTAGAGACAAGGATTGGAGCTTAAATCCACCATACTGCTCTAATGAGGATTGGTAGGTTTCACTACGCCAAGAATTTTATTAGGAAGATGTCCATAAAATCATTGGTGCTTTCTCGGCCATATACATTTGAACCCGTCAATTCCTAGTTAGAATCACATATTTCCATAACTTACTTTCATGGTTAATATTGTTGAGTATAAAGGAAAAAGTGGAAAAAGGTTAAAATGTATGTAATTGCTAGTGAAAGTTTAAAATTATAATATTTATCAGGAAACGCAAACTGTTAACAAAGTCTATGATAGGTCCCTATCATTGCATGCATTGTAGTACTTACTGTCACTTCTATTTATTATAAGGGGGAAGATGAAGTAGGTATATCTTTATAATATAGGAGTGCGGGTAGGTTAGGAGATCAATACAATAAACTAGTTGTCATCTAGATGTTGTTTAGTTAACAGCTGTACTACTACAGTTACTACATGTACATATATCCTATTAATATTATGTATTTAATTATTTCGTGTTAATTAGTCATCATTCTCTTACCCTTATTCCACTCAAGTAGGGACGGCATAATATGTCTTCCTCTTCTATTGAATCCAATCATTCGTCAACTCTGGCGCTATTCCTTTTATATCCATGCCATACTTCACACAATCCAACCATTTTGGCATTTCGGCCTTTCTCTAGGCACATATCCATCACCATTTATATTTAAGTCGCGTTCGGTCACATGATTTTCGTCCCTCCTTATTATATGTTCATACCATGTTAATCTTGCATTTCCGTCTTTTCTACAATAAGTACAACTTTCAGACTTCCCCTTATTTACCTACTTATTAACTTAACATTTATCCGACTTTTTCATTGCCCAACATTCTAATCCATACAATACGACAGGTCTTAGGTATAATATCAATAGTCAATCAATCAATAGTCAATCAGGGGAAAAAGGTGAAAGGATTTGAGTCCTTAATGATTTATCCTAGCGCTAAAATCCTTGCAAAAAAAGTCGCAAACACAGGCTAGTCAAATAATCAAAGGAAAAATCATGTATACTCACCACTTAATGCAACATAGTCCGTACTCGATAACATTTGGCCCTTACAATTGCAAGTGCGATTCGTCCGATAAACCCTCGTATATTTTAGGAACAATGTAAACATTCAATACATGTAAATATAAACGTTATATTCAGCTGGAAAAGGTACAAATAGAAACAACGAGAAATGAAGGTTAGGGCCAATTAATAATAAATAAACTTACGCATGTGACTAAGGGTCGACAGGAAATAATACTTTGTATGTACAAAGTTGGTTCGTTGTTAAAATTACTCGGTATTGATTACCGGTTTATGTTAAGCTTGTACCCGCTATTTTGTTCGTTTAACTTCATTATCAAATCATCTGTTTGAAAATTTATTATACAAGACATTTAAGAACGATTTTTCGTTTATTCGTTGCATTAATTATCAGTACTACCTGTTTTTACTTCAAGAACTGCAAAGTAGTTTAAAATAGTGATTATATTTATTTATTTGTTCGATGATTGTATCATTATATTTATATGTTCACTAAAAATTATATTAAAAAATATATGTAATAAAAATTTAAATCTTTAAATATTGAATTGTTTGACAAGATTAAAATAAAACAATGCTATTGCTCCTTTCTATATATTTCTTATATATTAATTACATTTTATTAGTATTAGATGCTATTGTCTAACGCAACTTAGAATTATATTTTAACTTATGAATAATATATTGGGATTGTATATAAGCTTTTATGTACATTTTTATAGTATATTTTAACATGTCAAGACTAGAATTGATTGTGGCAAACAGATAATATCTATTTATATTTTTACCACAGACCAATGAAAAAAAGTATAAATATTTTATATTTTCGTATTGAGAAAGATATAAATTTATTGCAAAGTAAAGTAAGAAAACTTCATAAAAATTGGACACAAAAGAAATCATGCATCAGAATACTTAGAGAGCATCATCAAAGTAATTTTTAAACTTTAATTTACACATAACAAAACCATTATTATTGATAAAGACTTCAAGAGTGTAAACTTTGTAAAAGTGTAAACTTTGTAAAAGTGTAAACTTTGTAGAAGTGTAAACTTTTAAGAGTGGTGATGCAATGTATAAAACGAAGTAAAATTAGCTGCTTAGGTGCCATAGTGACTTTAGCAGCAAACAAGGCTATTTTGAGTTATATAGATAGATATCAATTATAATGCTATTTAACGAACTCTATCTAGTTATTTACAATCAAGATACTTGATTGTAAATAACTAAATAAAGCTATATCACCCAGTATCTGGGTGATATAGCTTTGCTCTGTAATTTTTTACAAAAAAAAATGTTATTGGATAGGTAGGGCTCGATCCTAGGTATCATTTCTAGTGACCACCCTTTCCCCAAATAAGCTACGCTGACTTAACAGTTTTCGGCAAAATAGTTTATTTTATATATTTATTAAAAATTATTGTATTTTTTAAATTAATTTATAGAATTAAGCGTTACTTTGCGGAGGTCCATAATACAAAAGTAATGAGAATATTATTTCGCTATAATTCCTGATAAAAGAAAATATATGTAATGCTAAATGTAGAGTGTACTATTCGTTCTCATACCTTATACATGGAGAATTTGTAAGAACTCATGCACTACCCGACTACAGGACGAAATCGCAAAGCTTTCGCAAGGCTTTGCGATTTTGTCGTGGAGTCTATCCCCTGACGGTGCTTCGGTTACAGGGCGAAACAATTGTTGAGATTGTGGTGGTGAATGTGTGCAGTGCTTGTGTATTGTTGTGTCATCGGTGTCGGGTAGTGCATGAGTTCTTACAAATTTTGTATGTATCAGGTATGAGAACGAATAGTACACTCTACATTTAGCATTACATATATTTTCTTTTATCGCGGATTAAAGCAAAATAATATTCTCATTACTTTTGTACTTTTTTAATTACCAAAAACAGGTATAAAACGATTTTTTTTAATAAAACCTAGCTAGATCGATTTTTCACCCCCAAAACCTCCTGCATGCTGAATTTTAGGAAAATCGTTCGAACTGGTTCCGTGATTCCGAAAAAAAATATATATACAAGATTATCTCAATTAAATATTAAAGATTAACAAACATTGAATACTAAATAATCGCAATGATATTACTTTATTGTAGTTGACATTTAGACCATTGTGGGAGCGATAGCACAGCTATAGATACAGCTAACAATCGCCATCGGCAGTTCTAATATAGTTTTCGGTCTCAGGTTACTCCAGTTAGTATGCAATATGTCTTCACTCTTTCAAATTACACAATGAATAAGTTTTCATAATTAAAAGCCATTTCAAACTCCTTTATATCGCAGCAGTATATAAAACCTTTATCAACGTCGTGCCACTCTGTACTTTTCATCCACTCTACTGTATTACATGTATACATTAAATGTCTTTACAGAGAATATAATCTGTTGTTTCTGAAGTCTTTAGATTAGGTATATTGATATGTATTATAGCGATTTGTTTTTCAATTACCTGGATAAAAAAAACATTTCTTCATTCAAAACAACATTATTAAAATTATACGTCTTTACATTACATCTGCCGTGTAGTATTCGGATTTGAAAAATAGACCACCCTAATTTCTTACCGAGGTGTCGTAAAAGGCGACTAAGGTAAGTTTAGATCAGACAGGCGGTCGGTCTTAAAATACGTAGGCAAATCATGTTATAACACGTGTATAAAATGTTTTGCCGACCCCAGTTAGAGAGGGATAAGGGTAGGAGAATGATGATGACGTCTTTACGTCACTACAATAATTTTTTTCTAGAAGTTTCTAAAGTAGATTCGTACTTTTATCAAATCTATCAAAAATAAGGTTTCATGTAGATTGTAGATCATTAGTTGTAGGCTTATCAATACTGTCGGATTACCAGCGGCTTTGCGTAAGCAAGAAATGATGATGAAAATTTTTTTCCACGTTCAATTGAGACTGACTTCAATACGGCTACTTGGCTATCTATAGTATCTTAGTTGAGATTGAATTTCTTTTTAACTAATATTTTTATACCATACATCATACCTTCCATATGAATTTGGGTACTTGAAGTTGCTGATTTCTCACGTCTTTCAAATAAATGTCATGACCGACGCGCGTATTTCCGTTCGAAGTTCCCGTCCATAAATAAATTTCCTTGTTTATATCTAACGTATATGATCTTACTCGACGTTCAACCTCATCCCAATTCTAAAAAAAAGAAAATCTATGTCAAAGTGTTGCGTGGTGTGTTTAATCTCTAATACTTTTTTCCAGAAGCAGAGAGGAGGCCTTACGCCCTTTAAAAGACAAATATGGTTTAAACTTAAAAGTCATTATAACGCATGATAAATATTTAATTTCTTATCTGCATCACTAATGACTAAATTTAAAAACCCTTTACCATACTTAATTCACAAAATGTTATAACTGTTGTTTAAATAATTAGTATTTTAAATACTCATTTCTTTGTTATCATAAAGGAAAACGATTTAGCTGTTATCACTTTGAGCGGTTTGTTTATACCAAGATATATTTTTTCTCCTATGTATATAAACGATGTCAAATTATATGTTATACGTTATATGTGCCAATGATGTCGTTTATCAAATTTGACGTGGAATAACGTTCCCACGCCCAAAGTGTTAATATTATAAATGTTTCCATACATACCTCTGCGCCACACGTGCTCCACTGCGGTACAACATTTAAATTGTGATATGTAGCTATCTGAGATATTCCGGGTAACACATCCTTCGGATTTACTAGTTGTCGCCGAGAAAAGCAACAAGTATCGTCTTTTTTTAATATTTCGCCAGTAAAAGCTGATATTAGGTCTAGCTGATTTCTACAATCATATACGTCATCGAGTTGCAAATTCATATGAGTGCTTGCAAAATATCTATCTACATGCTTCGGTACCATGGCAGCGAAACCCGGATGTATGCTGTGCATTGCAAATACAGCGATTTTCATATCGCTATCGAAACAAATAGCGTATACAGGTCTGAATGATTTATTAATTTCGAAACCTATAAGTATGAATTGCCTAGTAGGCCCCGAACATTTATCATTGTTTTGTTTAATTGCTAAAGGAATTATAGGTTTCTGGCAAACGATTTCAGAAAAACTGGCATTTTTATCTCCCAATTGAAACACGGATCCGTCTAGACAACTAATAGAAGCAGACAGACCGTAATTCTCACCAGCATATGATATAAAAGATTCAGGACAGAAAATCTGATACTTCCTATATTTTGGTACTCTGAGAGATCCGTCGATCCTTTCAAAGAGTGGCCATTTCCTTTGTCTCGAGGTAGTTAGAAGCATTGGCTGCAGAGCCGTCATATCGTTTTCCAAATTCAACAGGCATTCTGAAACATACAATATTAACAGTTCCTATATAACTCATGCATCTATTAAGTACTCAAAAGTGTTTCATCATTCTACTGCCCTTATACCAGTCATGCCTCTGAGTGGGGTCGGCTCAAAATGTTATGAACATATTGTCACATGATTTGGTTACGTATTTTATGATTCGCAGCCTTCCTGAAGTCAACTTATCATAGTCGCCTTTTACGACACCTCGATAAGAAAGAGGGTTGTTTATTCTACTCAGCTGGACCCCACACGGATTTATCCAAAACAATTAATCAAATCATAAATGAAAGGATAGTTTTAATTCGTATAATTATTAGTACACGAGTACCGAGTCTTGCTAGGTAATTTTTTAAAAGATGTTAAAAAATACAAATTAAAAAATATAAAAAAGGAAGAAAGTTTCACTCACTTAAATATTAAAGATATCTATAAATATATACGTTAAACCTGGTAAATATCAAAAAGCAGAAGAATTATTTGAAGCTAAAATACAGTATTATAAATCTGAAAGAAATTTACATACAGATCAAAATATGGCCAAAGGAATATTTAAAGAATAAAATACAAAATAAAAGTTTATGTTATGAGTTTAAGTCTGTTACCATATAAAAAAAATGTAGTACGTACCTCCGCCAGTAATATCGAAGTTACGATTAATAGTTCCAAATTCATTGCTCACTAGGCACTTGTATAGTTTAATATTATTTTTCTTCATCACGAACTCATAACTTTCAGATGTTACAGGTATGGTTCTATCATCCATTATCCATTTGGTCTGAAAACAATGTAAAAATTAATCAAAAGCGAGTGTTTCTGTCAAACTTTTAAGGGTCGTCTCAAACTAATGATGAACGCTTTCAAATAAAGTTTCTTTCATGAAATTTTTTCTTCAATTATGTTAATATCAACAAGACGCGAAAGGTGTTCATCAAATAATCACTACATCAAGTAAGCTATGACTGTTTCAAATACTTTTATCTTCATTCCTGTCTTAGCCAATATTTCGTTTAATAATTAGTTAATGTCCAGTTTTAAATATATCATCTCTTCCATGGAAATTGACATATGAAATTATCACATAAAATAACTTATAATATATTGTCGAGGACTATTTACATCCTTAAGAAAGTCATGAAGCCAACTGAAAGCCAACTGTAACAAGTTACAAGTATGATATATCGATAATAGGTTTTTGTTGACTTTTCTAAGTAGTAGCAATTTTTCTAATCGTCTGTACAGACGACTTTCCAAAACTACTCTATTAAAAGGTTGTGTATTTAATATTTTTCGTATTATAATATCAAGTCAAATCATATAGGTACTATTTAATCAATATTAAAGTAGTAAACAAAAAGAACTACACACAGGAAGTTTCTTCTTTTCCAACTGACGAACGTTCATTGTTGATCATAGGTTCATTCTAGAAATTTCGACGTTAAACGAATTAGTGTGGTTTCAATTCAGCGGATCAGTCCATTTTAGGGGTAGTTTGTAAAACTATAGGGAGAGTTTTAGCAACGTTATGTTTTTAACAACATTTATTAACTTACTGTTGGAGGCGGTTCACCAGAGGCACTGCAGTTTAACGTAGCCAACGCTCCTTCTTTGAATATTATTGTTGGTGAAGCCAGATTGGTAAAGTTCGGTTTTGTCCCAACTATGACTCTCTTATGAAAAGAAAAAGATTGCTCCACCGTACTCACTCGGCAAGTGTAAAAGCCATCATCTAGTTTTGTTACGTTGATTAGAGTTAGTTCACCAGTCTTAAGGAGTTTACCGTCCTGTTGTGACAAATATAAGGTTTAAAGGCTTTATTCCTGACCTTATCCCGCGGTTTCATCCGCGTAGTAAAAGTAGTTATATTGGCATAACTATAGTAGTTGAATATATGGTATGCGGATTTTTTTGTACATATTGATACGTTCTTTTATACTGTAGAACATTTTTTGTTCCATCATCAATAGTTTTCGCAGCGCACGTGATGATAGATTTTAATGACTAATTTTTTAACAGCTTATTACGTTTTTTATGACGGATCCCTATTTTTTTTTAAATGTCATATAGCCTCTACTGCTCAGTAAAAATGCAGCTTTCCAATGGTGAAAGAATTTTGAAATCGGTCCAGTATTTTTTGTGTGAAAATATTGCAAACATACATACAAATTTTTCCTATTTATACTATTAGTATAGATTGCTTTATGTGGTTTTGTTTTTAATTTTTCGTGTGCAAGCAACAGTGCAAGAATGTAGTTTAGCGGTAGGTTCTTTCTATCCGCCTTCCTCTCATCTTACTTTTGTGCTTTTCTGTGGGGTTGTATAATTATAACAATGACTTACTATGATTCATTATTATATTAAAAACGAAAATTGATCTGATTTCCACGAAAGTTTTATTTTTCGTTTTTCCTTTTTTCATAGTTTGGATTTATCTTATAAATGTAGTTTCTAGTTCGTTTTAATTAACCGAAAAAAAATTATGTATGACGTCGTATGTAAGTTTTAGAACAAGTTAAATGAATTGCGTCACGTGCTTTCCTACTTTTTCTTAGTCATTTTATTACTTTCATGTATCGAAACATTATTTTACCATATAATAAATTTATTTACCTTAAACCAGCGCACAAAGTCTTCATCATTTAAAGGCATACCACATAGCATTGGATTTGTAGTTCCCTCTATAAGTAACACTACAACTTGTGGTGGTTCTTCTGGAATCGGCGGGTATGCTGCAATTAATATATAAAGATTTATATATTATTTATCCTAATACATAAGGGAGCAGTTACTGCCCATCAAAGTTCTAATTTTTCCGATTTGAAATATGAATATGGAACTTAGGCTTGCCATATTAACTATGTTTTCCTCCATTTAAGAGCATGTAAGTTATGAAAACCTCATAAGCCCGGGTTTAAATTCACGCACTTCCTGGTAAGGATCACGAAGTCGGTCTCATATTACATGCTTTTCTTGAACAAGGAGAAAATACTTTAAATATGTCATCCAAAAAGTTATTGCATAGTAAATATCACATACAGTATCGCATATTAAATTACCAAATAAAAAATATTATTTAAAAGGTTCATTTATATCTCTGTTTAAATTAAGAGTTGTCAAGAGATTTCCAAGCCAGATCATGTACTCAAATAAAATTGGCACTTGTTCATATCGGTTCACGTTAACATTACTGTTTCTTTTGTTTTGTGGTCACCATTAAACTAAAACTCTACTAGTTCTGTAAACTATATGTCCTACGGATTGGTACTTGAATTTTACGAATCGTTGAGCAGTTTTGTCAATATTGTTCATCAAAAAAATTTCGTTTGCCAATTTGATCATATTAACACTCTGAGCTGTCACTGACTTACTTTAAGCTTTGTTCGTACGCCCACAATTGAAACAAAGTTTTCAAGAAATAGGATTAGCAGTATACCTTTTCATTTCCATTACATGTCTTTGGTCTTCACACACTGTGGGATTTTAACAACGCCAGTTGGTCATAAACTGACAAAATACGAGGTTTTATAATATTATTTATAAAATATTGAAACTGTCACTAAGCATACTTACTGTGGACATTTACTTCGTATTCTATTTTATCAGAGGCGAGTGAATTTTCAGCTTTGCAAGTATAAGTCCCCTTGGTTTTCATGGTTATATTACTCAGTATCAGATTTCCGTTAGTTTCAACTTTATATAGGCCAAAATCTAAAAAGATGTCAGTGAAAGTTATACTACAGCTTAATACTTCTACTCAACAAATGTAATATTAACTAATACTGGTACTTCTAAAGAGTTAAATATTAGCTCGATATCGCCTTAACAATGTTTTTTGTTAAAATTTATGCGGTTACTAACCATTGCCAATTCACCAAATATTTTGTGTTAGTGAGAGTGAAATATAAGGACGCGAGAATTAATGATGGGAAGATTATCATTACACGTCTTTAAAAGCGTTAGACAGCCTCAGTAGCTAGTTCCCCTAATCATGGGACGAAAACTCTCGCTATCGTGAAAACATTGTAACAGAATATCCGTCGCCATTTTAAATTATGAGCAAAATTCGGCAAGTTCTGGTTAACTCAGGTTAATCTCTTAAAATTACGCTTCTTTTGCGTATATTCGGAATATTTTCAGCGTCATCAAACGAAGGTGGGATATTTGCAGGGAATGGTTGTTGAGTTATCAACTTAACGAATTTCGCCATCCTCTAGGAAACCCGATGTTCTGTTCTAATCTCTGAGATATTATTACTCCAGGCATTGTTGAGGAGATGGAATAATTTTTTATTAACCACTTTCTACAGTATTTTAAGCTTACTTCGGTTTCCTTGGGTCGAAGAATTGTCACCTGCCCTAATCCAGGGCATTTTTAATTAATTTTGCACAGTATCCGTAAATGTTTGTTTCATCGATTAGCTCGATAATGTTCCTGGAGCAATCCGCTTTGAGAACACATAAGTAGTGCGGCCGCTACTAACTAAATTTGTACTATTTGAAATGTGTTTAAGGTGATCTAATTCTATACTTTAGAAATACTTTATGTTTTATAGATAATTTAAATAAAATTTTAATTCATAGTGATAAATTATGAATATGGTGTGTGGATTCAAAAAGTGTTCTATTTATATCCAATATTCATGTACACAACATTGTACATATAATAAAAATACCTGACTCAATTGTTGATTCGTTAAATGTCCATGTTACAGTTGGTTTCGGACTACCGAAAGCCGTGCATTTGAGTTCAATTTTTGGATCTCCTAAAACAGCTTCCAGTTTAGTATTTAAAACACGAATAATCCATGCACCAACTGAAAACAAAATAAAAAGACTTGTGCTTAATATGACACAATTATTCATAATAAATTTTCAGGATAGATAAAGGACGCAAGCGTAAGCCAACATTAACTTCCGCATTCATGTTATACTAATTATTTTATATGGGAATTATAATCTTCAAAGCAAATTTTATGTCTATATATACATGTGATAAAACATAGTGCCCAAAAGTTGTTTGTATGTGATCGACAAAATCTACTGATCGGATTTTCGTACGCTTTTTACTCAAGGGATTTTTACGGAAGGTTTACTCGTAAGTTAACAATCATTCCGGTTTTATGTAATTTGTGTTAAGAGCTTGCGCAGTTGAAAAAAAACTCGCGTACTGGAAGCGTACGGACGTAAACCAATAAAGATACGAGTACAAAAAAGTAATGTATTAGAGAATGTAAATATTTTATTTAATTTCATTTAATGTAGTAGTAACATATATCATACATAAGTATTTTATTTACTATATCTACATTACTTTTCTATATGAAATGTAATTATACAATTTTTTCACCACGAATTATTATATAGATTGTACATATACGCGTACCTTACCGTTCCATAATTACCTGGGACGTAAACTTCGTATGTAATGTCATCGTAATCAATCTCATTACTCGCAATACATTTATAGAGTCCTTCATTTTCAACCTGTATGTACGTTATTTCTAGTGATTTGTTTACAGAATACCTGTAATTTTTATTGCATTAGCAATTGGTGGAAGCAGGACACACCAATCATCAGAAAGAGTTACTTGGTACCAAAAATAATGAGATAAACTAATTAATTTATACGTTCAGACATTTTGAAGATTAAGAAGTTTAAGATGACTATATGAATACACAAATTAATATGAGATTGGTGAATAATTTTCGCAGCGCAAAATAGAAACTATTTTATTTCAAAGACATACAATTATACAATACATAATTAGAGAAACAAAACAAAATAAACCATAAAAGTCTAACATGAAAAAAACCTAAATACTATGTACTAATTAAAATAATTTCAAAAGATTAAATTTGCAATTGAACCAATTATTATGAAACTTTCAAACCTAGCCCAGCTATTATGATAATAAATACATCAGCAGATGGCGGGTGCAATTTAGTTCTATATTACAAGTTTTTATTTTCTAATATAAAAAAGTGTTTGCAAATTCATTCAGAATTATCTACTTATTTCAAGCATCTCAATTACTCAATACAATTTGTATTTGCATCATCTTAATAAATGTAAATGTAATAAATATCATATTACACACATACATATCAAATATTTTTGGGTATCAATATTATATAATACTAAATTTAAAAAAAAATTAAGCTATTTGTATTTAAGATGTAGAAAAAAATTATTTCTTGCATTACTTTAGCGGTTTGGGTTCCTTAGATTCAAAACTGTAGTAGATCCAGTTCAATGCTGGTTTTGGATATCCACTCGCTCGACACGGTAGTGTAAGTGGTTTATGTAATGTTGCATTGAAAATACTTTGTGTAGGTGTTTCAATTTTAACAGGTTCTGAAAATACATTTTATTATATTTTTGTTCACTCCAAAGTTATAAAAATTAGATTAGTAGCAGGAAAATCTTTATCAATTGCTTATTTTAAATCAGCACTGCGATCTTCATCTTGTCTGCTAAAGGACGTGATAATTGTGGTGTAACTTAATTCTTTTCATGCATATTAACCTCATTGATTATCTAGTAATACAAGTTATGTATAAAGTTCTTCCATAATGTTGTTTATGAAGAGATTATAATAAGTGATCTAATATGTACCCTGAGGCACTCTCAAAAAAATATTATTGACTCTGATGTGTTTCTTTCTTTGATTCTGTGTATAACTTCATTGTCTTTAACACTTTTGTAACTGTCTGTCACTGTCGTTTTTACTGTTGTTAGATTTAAGTTTTAGTTTTAAGTAAAAATGGTTGCCATTGAAAATCAGCGTTGAGGTACTCCTCAACTTAAGCTGAATGGTGGTCCAATTTATAACGTCACATTTCTGTATATCTTGTATGTCTTAATTTTATTTTATAATACTTCTTCTTTCTATAATTTACTGTTATTTACTTTGTTAATTTACTGTGATGTTTTAAATAAAAGGTTTTGATTTGATTTGATTTGATTTAACTCTACATTTTACAGTATTTACTAACTCAATTTTATAAAAAGTAAGGATTTTTATTAATCACATCTGAAGACATTATATATTAAATTTCCATAATAATTTAACGCTGCCACAATGCCCACTGAAATGATATATTGATGATTAAAGTTGACGGTGTCATTAATATATCATCTCAATAATTTAAATCATTTTATATATTATTTCAATCAATAATTTAAATCGTTTTGTTACCTTACCGTATATAACAACATCGACACTTTTACGTGCTGAGTCTAAATAGTTGGTAGCTTCACAAATATATTTGTCAGAGTCTTCACGTGTACCTGCAAAACTATTTTAATGTTCATGTATGTGTTCGTTAATTTTATCTATAATGTAGTTAATTATTTATAAGATAACTATTTATTGTAGCTTATTGCGGAGATCGCAATAGTAATTGACGTCAAAGTGACGTCTTTTTGCGTAGTTAGAGAAGGGATACTGCGAGTAACGTAGTAACTAGTTTCAGTGTAGCGCTTTTAATAAATTTAATAAATTTGTTTAATATGGTGTACGCAGCAACGTGTAAGAAGCTCATTAAGAAGATAGTATACAAATGTCTAAGCCTGTCGTGTTACTTTTGGAACTATAAGTCAATAATAAATTAAATATCGTTGAAGTTTAGTAAGTAAGGTAATTAGGTAAGATAAGTTTCGGCTTAACTTTGAAATTACTTTACACTCACCTTAAACTGTTATTCCTGAATATTTTATATTTACTACCATATTTGATTTCTTTATCTTTTTTAAGCCATTTCACCATAGGGACTGGTAAACCCTCAACAATACAATCAAGTTTTACTTGTTCACCTTCTAGAGCTTTATAGAATATTGGTTTTATTTTGACGGTAGGAGAATCTTAAATTATATCGAAATTTAATTAATCTCTTATAGAAATAACTTTCTTCTTACATTATATTTTCAAATATTTGGATTGGATTAATTTTTGGATTTATAGAGTTTGATAGGTAAGACTCGTACATTATTAAAAATTTTGACATTATTTAGGGGAACTTTTTACAACTTCCTTCAAAAGCTGTGCGAAAATCTTGCTTATCCTATAAACTTGAGTCTATGCACTCTTATTGGCATTTTCATTGAACAAAACACTTTTTTGTCAATAATTTTTATAATAATCTTTACTTACATATTATATGTGCCAAATTCTTAAAATAAATGTTATACGTACGTTCAATAAATAGCTGCATATCGTGGAAATCTGTTCCAATTTCGTTTACAGCGTTGCATCTATATTTACCAATATTATTTACTTTTAAATTATTAATGTGCAAAATTTCATTTGTGTTTTCCAATTTTATAAATTTTCCTGAATAATTATAATCAAATTCCCACGTAATCAATGGTTTAGGTTTGCCACGAATAACGCTGAAATATCAACTATGATCAGATACTAAGTAATTTAACAATTGAAAAAGACTACAAGTATTTGTGTTATATCAGATAACTTTATAGCCTTATTTATCTAGGCATGGAACTACAGAATCAACATATTACAATAAAAAAAACAACATCTGAAAACATACACACTTTTGTGAATAAGTAAAAACCTGACTAGACAGTATCTTGTCCAAGCAAGACAAATATCCACACTAAGCACAATATTTATGCAGGACATGTAATAAATAGTTCGCTGGAGGCAAGGTTTAAATCGAAACAGACTTTAATATTGCGACTGCCGTGATTCAAAGCTGTCATATGTCTGATTTAAAGTTGTCGACCTCTTTTCTAGTATTGACTATATTTGATTTCTATATATTGAAAAAAAAAAATTGTGATACGTGGTTGCCTGAAATGCATTGGTTAGCATTTCAGGTACCCACAAATTAACAAAAATACCATACCTGCATATTAAGTCCACGTTTGATTTCAAGTCTTTCGTATAAATGGTATTATTCTTGTCGATCATTGGCTTTTCTACAATATTAAATTATGTATGTCATTGAATATTTTATTATGTTCAATGTTCAGTATTATGTTAAAAGGCTTATACTACCTGATCCAACTAAAGTTACTGTAAACTCATATTTCTGGGTCTCAAAAGTGTTCGAAGCTTCTACAATGTATCTTCCACCCAATCGTGGCTGTATATTTTTAATTTTTAAAATGGAACCATCTGAGCGGATTTCAAAATCATCATTATTTTTGATGGTATTATTATTTTGATACCAAATAATCGTTGCTTGTGGTGTCGCATTAATTTTGTAATTGAATTCAACTGATTTACCAAATTCTACGGTGACATCTGTAAATTAAGGCACGACAAGTTTTTAATTTCAAATATTTTAATAATGGTCATGATAATAGTTTCTCTGTATAGCATAGATAGTAAAGTACGGAAACATAAATTAACACGTTCTAGTAATGGAAAATTTGAGAGAAATTCATAAATAACAAATAACGAACTAAATATAATATAAATAACGAAATTAGTGGGCTAGATAAAAAATGTGCTGAATAAAACTTATGAACATATTGCTTATAACCTTGAAGTGTAAGTTAACAAATTTCCGTTATATAAAGAAATAGTACCTGTTGGATACTCCAAGACTTCAAGGAATGTTTTGATTAATGGTATAATCTGAATCGAGTCAGAAAATTCGTCATCATTGTTAGCTTTGCATGTAAATGTAGAGTTTTTTATTACTTTTTCTACCTGGAGGGTACTAACATAAATATACGGCGAATCGGTTAACGTAACCTTAAATATAAAAGAAAGACCATAATGAAAAAATGGTTATATCAGTTTAGGTTAGGGCTATTTTTTTCTCGGAAACGAACTGCAAATCCTAAATACTAATTTCTATAAATTTGGCGTAGAGTAAATATCATGCGGTCAAAACTATTTGGTAATACAAAAATGATTTTACCGTGGATGGCCAAACATTATGTAGCCCATCTTCCCATGTAACATTTGGCTCAGGATACGCCTTAACTTTACATTCCAAAGTTATGGGCTCATCATACTCAGCAACTACTTCGTCTTTCTTCAAAATAGTTACTACTGGAGAAATTTCACTTATCTTCCCTTAAATAAATTTAAGAGAGACACGATATTAGGTATAATAAATAATTAAAAATAAAATAATGATAAAAAGATTGATACTGGTTATTTTGCCAGCAACAATCCGAACCAGTGGGTAATCATCAGGTAATCATTTTGATAGACCATTCAAAAGAGCTTGAAAAGGCTTATTTTAATAAATATTATTTTAATTTGATTTGATTATAAAATACACTAATCAGATTTTTTTGTATAAGAATTTATAAACAAATCATCATCAATATATGTAATTGCGAAAAATACAATAATAAAAATATAATAATGCATTGAGTGCCGACAAAACATTTAATATATTTACACTGAGTACTAAAAGATTAACTATAAATTTAATTACTTTAGATTTATGTCTAAAAATAACTATTTATAAAATAATTTATATAAATACTTTCAACAACTAGCTGCATATCGTGGTAATCCATCCCAACTTCGTTTACGGCATTGCATCTGTATGTGCCGGCATTATTTAGTTCTATTCGGTCAATATGGAAAATTTCATTAGTGTTTGATAATTTTACAAATTTGCCAGTAGTATTATAATCGAAGTCCCAAGAAATTTCTGGCTTAGGCTTTCCTTGAATCACTCTAAAAATGATAATAGCATGAAATTAAGTTTTATTTTAAATTAAATGTACTTAAACTTTAAACTAACAAATATACTATACCTGCATGTTAAATCCACTTGAGATTCCAAGGTCCTTGTATAAATGGTAATATTTTTGTTTATTACTGGCTTTTCTAAAATTATTAATTATTTAAGTATGAAATCTGATACAAATAATAAAAACAATTATGCTTTGATTGACAGTACCTGTTCCACTCACAGTTACTTTAAACTCATATTTTTTGTTTTCATCTCCATTAGAAGCCTCTACAAAATATATTCCTTCCAATCGAGGCTGCACATTTTTAATTTTTAAAACAGAACTATCTGAGCTTATTTCAAAATCATCGTTATTTACAATAGTTTTATTGATTTTATACCAAATAACAGTAGCTGGTGGTGAAGAATCAATTTTGAAATTGAATTGAACTGATTTATCAAGTTCTACGGTAACATCTGTAAATAAATTCAAGAAATGCATTTTATTATTAATAGTATGGGAATAACTTATCTATGTTCTATAAGTAAAAAGGTGTATGAAAGGTGTATGTAATGTTAATAAAGATATTTTAATATCGGAGTTTAATATGCATGCGATGTATATTAGTCAATAAGTGTTTAATACCAAATATGCATTGTTTCTCACAATACTTTTCTTGTACATTAAATAATACATAAACTTTGAAAAAGTTTTTGTGATAAAAACTGTACGGTAATAGAATATTACCTGTTGGATAGTCCAGAACTTTAATGAATGATGTCTGCTTTATTGTAATCTCAATTGAATCAGAATCTTCATTATCATTCTTAGCTTTGCAGGTAAATGTCGCGTTTTCTGTTATTTTTGCTATATAAAGAGTACTAATGTAAACATAAGGTGGATCAACCATGCTAACCTAGAATTTGAAATAACTTTGTTAACGGAGAATGATAAAATGTTGTGTGCGATTGAAGTACATTAATGTGTTAAAAAAATCAATGGAAAAATCACAACACTGAACAAATGGCAATTTTTTAATAAGTTACATAAAGTAATTGTCTTCGCCCAATTATTGGAAATATCATCATAGTTGTTTACCACGCTATAACAATATAAAATATTTTGCAATCAAAGATATGTTAAATTAAAAGATTACCGTGGATGGCAAAATCGTATGTAGCTCATCTTCCCATGTTATTTTTGGCTCAGGAAATGCGTTAACTTTACACTTCAAAGTAACAGGTTTATCATACTCTGCAATCACTTCGTCTTTGGCCAAAATAGTAACTTTTGGAGATATTATATCTTTCCTCTCTGTAACTTTTGGAAATAAACAATATTTGACACCAATATCATAAACAATTGAAAAAGTTGAACCATTCAAATCATTTGTAATAGATGACAAAATTTACCTTCATCCGCTGGTTTATAGTACTCTAAGGTTGTTTGAGATACCCTTATAATCTTTTCTCTAATTTTGGTATATCCAATGATCTAAAAAACATGCTCAATTTGTAAAATTGTTTAAAATCAAAAATAGAATGTTTTCACAAATTATTTCTACAAAGTAAAGAAGAAAAGTAAGGGATGGGCTTTACTTGTACCCTCCAAATGAATTCAACTGAAGAGGATAACGAAAAGCTTGCAACACGTAAGATATTACAAACTAATTTAGAATCAATTTTACATACGAGTATAAGGGTTTATTTTGGCGTATTTACTTTTATCTTACCGCAATCTTAAATATAATTTTCGGTGGATCCAACAATTCCGTTATATAAAATTGTTTGTCTGCATCTATTACTTTCAAGGGCAATTCTTTTATAAGGTTATCGTCGATATCTCTTAGTTCAACCATCTCTAATGTGACATCATTTTCTATATTGTCTAGGTCAATGGCTAAATAAGATTGTTTATCTAAAAAAAACAGTAAAGCATACTTGATGAGAAAGTTGAGTGTTTCTCGGCCGTTGAATCTAAATTAGGAATATTAATTATTATATGATTAAATTAATCATACGCTCTTAGTTGGCTATCCATGATTAGATATAATAATATAATAAATATATAGGGCACACACGCGGATGTCCGCCCCACAGTAAGTAACTTAATACATGTGTTACAGACAACTGGTAAATATATACATACATAATTTTAAATACATACTTAAATACAAATATATACGAAGAACCAACCAATAGTTTTTAGAAAATTTTGGCCCTCGGTGGAAATCAACCCGCGACCCGCGGAGCTGAAGGTAGTTCACTGCCAAATGCGTCAACGGGCGTCAAAAGACCCAGATTCAAAAGTAAATGATTTTTAGAAACTATAAAATTAGAAACATTTAAAAAAATATAGCAAGAAGCATAAAATAGTGTGTCTATATATTATAATTATGAAATTTAATTTACTTTTAAGCTTTCATATTTTAAATACATGAAAGTAAACCAAATGCTGCGCTATCAGAAATTAAATCTTTTTCATATCCTTATTGTGTAAGTGATTTTGTTATCTAAGTATACTTACCTGGTATGGGCTTAGTAGATGTCTCATCTAAATTGCTTGGTTTAGTAGGAGAGAAGCCGTACGTAAAACTCACAGAGGTTGAAGCAGTCACTACTATTGAAGTTTCATCGCAGCTTGTTATATTAATGGTGTATTCTCCTGGGTCACCTTTTAATTTTACAATCTAAAAATTTAAGTTATTAAGAATACTGTTCACTTTTAAACTCAAAATGTCTTTTATCAATATAAAATTTTTGTAGCTCTTCTCAACCTTTGTCTTTACAATTAACTTCCCAGAATTTAGAATAGTTTCAAAAATAGAATATTCATGACGCTCTTTATGATTATGAAATTATCAGTTCATAAATCTCTTAAAATTGTTATTTCTATCCTTATTTATTATATAAAACGAATGAACAAGACAGACCATGTCCTACTAATATTATAAATGCGTAAGTCTGTGAGTATGGATGTACGTTTGTTACTCTTTCACGGCGAATCCGCTAAACCAATATGGATGACATTTGGCACAATTATTCCTTATACACCGGAATAACATATAGGCTATAGAAATCCTGTTAATTCTAGAGGAATAGGATGACATTGAAAATCGCCATCCATAATCGACCTTTTTACACGACAACAGTCCACGCGAACGAAGTCGCGGGTAAAAGCTAGTAGTTTAATACGTGAGATGGTTTTTACAAGTAAAAAGATATTAAAGTACACATAATTACTTTATATGTTTACGTATTGACAGAAGATAATAGGTAATGACGGTAATAATTCGATTGGAACTGATATAAATGACACTTTAGCATCTGTCTCTAAACTGTCTTATATTCTCTTCAAGGAATTGAACCGATTACTTTTTTATTGAGTAAAGAATTAGTCCTGAAACCACTATTAACCACTCAATATAGGCTATTTTATGTTTATTTATTACATACTTACATAGGTGTGATTTGTGTGAACAAATTCTTCTATCTTCGCTTCAGCGCCATCTGGTCCAATCACATGACGAAACACTGGATTCTCAGCCGATACGGAAATCAATACGTACCATACTTTACTGTCCACTGTAAACTGACAATTTGACAGAAGTATTTTATAATATACTATATTAATATTGTAAATGCTAAAGTCTGACTGTCGTTGTTTTTAGAACAATTAATTGGGACAAACACAAAGTTCATAATGGAAGTTATTTTAATCCTTAATTGGTGAACGAATTTTCACGGAAAATACGATGTCATAAGGCTTTTCCAATGTACTGAGGACGAAAGACCTAATAGCTAAACTAGCAAAAATAAATATTGTACTATACGAAAGGGAAACTGTACCAACATTTTGCGCACCTTATCTGACTACAGTAACATTGAAATAAGTATAAAAGTTTTTGTATTAAAAAAGAAAATTAATTTCAGTATTTGTTTTAGGCTATTAAAAAGAAAATTTACCGAATCAACAAACCAATGGTTTCTTTTAATTGATTTCTCTGAAATATGTATTTACAATATAAAAACTTTACAGTAATTTAGAACTCTACCAGAATAATTGAAAATAGCATTTTTTTTTCTTGATACCCAATAAATGGATTTATCTATTTATTGCGTATCAAGAAGATTTACTTATTTATATAATATGTTGTAGCGAAAACATAGATAATAATTTAGAAGATTATCGTTACTAATACAAACAGTTCGATGCTTTAAAATCTAGCCAAGCACAACAAAGTTGTCATTACAAATGTGGTTATAAATATAGAATTGTTATTGATATAATGTAATAAGTAAAATAATAATAAGTGAAAATAACAGTATTCCTAAAATAACCTGTTCAGTAGATAACACTCATGTGGAGCAAAGCAACATATGCCTCGAGAACTTCTGAGATATGTGTACCTTGCAGATAAGTTTTTCAGTAGTATGGTAAATCAGGAATGGTAGGCATTTTCCCAATAAGAAAACAAGCCATTTAATCGATCGTAACTAACTAAAGTTAAAAATTCTTATATGTGGCGTGATATCATATCATACACTTTATCAAACTTACTTTAAATTCATTTTCACATCCACGTTTAAAAGTCTTTCGGGCCAGTATAGTCCTTTTGCTTTGTATATTTGCTATAACGTATTCAATAATCTGGAAGTTGTGGAAAAACATGTGATTAGTGGAATACGTTAAAAAAACGGGAAAAAGGCTTTTTTACTAGTAATCGCGACGTAAAAGCAGAAAATTGACCTATTTTTTAAGGACATATTTTGTCCTTATTTATATAAAGTACCTAGACATCCGGCTCCTATGATACAACGAAGAGAGTCTGGTGGTTGACAATTAACAGTATAATATTTAGACAACTCTTAATAGAATATAACATTAATATTTTATCATCACCACCATACCTTTCCGTTTAGTATTTACATGCTAAATACTCATGGAGATTAAAAGAAGATGCATCCATCTCTCGGAACATACAATCATTCATCAATTGCAACGTAAACAAACAAAATATTGAGTAATTAAAAAATCCATCACCTGAATATCTTAATAATCGGGTTAGTTATAGTATTTACAATTGATTTATAGGTTACTGGTTAATTCAAGATTTGGACCAACTTGGTGTAGCCTAAAATAATTGCTGCGGAAAGTGACACGAACAAAAGAGGGCGACTATTTTCAAAATATTTGTTTCAAAAATAGTTGAATGTTCTATGATGGTCATAAAACATTAACGATTATAAAATAAAACATTTCTATTACCTTTTCAACATCTTGTTTGTCTATATGAAACACCTGTCCAGAAGTGGCTGTGGCAAGTTTATCATAGACAACGTATGATTCTATTGGCGCCGTATTGCACTTGCCAGTCAAAAGAAATGTAACCTGAAATGAATAACATTTTAGGAGGTCTAAATCTATTACTGTACGTGTGCTTGGGTGTTCACCTCGCAGGCTAGGTTAACATTTGGGTATAAGAATCCATTTACTCTCAAACTATTTAATACTACTAAATATGTCTTATGTATATAACCTGTATCATTTTCCTTTGACTCAAACTTTTGATGTACTCAAAGTTTTCGTAATCTTTAGCCGCAGCATCAGTAAAGATATATAAATAGGAATTTGGTTTGCTGTGTTTCAGAGCCATTTCTATGCCCGCCATTGCCATTTCCGGACAATCATTACCACCACCAACTTTAATACTGTATAATGCTTCTTTGAATTCCGCCTCATCTTTTGCAATGACCAGTAATTTTGCATCTGGAAAAAAATAATAGAGGTCTAACAATTGAACTTCAGTTGGTCCAAATGTATATTGAATTAAACTTAAAGCTTTTGAAGCTTCTGTAGTTATCGGTATCAGCAAATAAATTAGAGATTAAAATCTCTAATCAGGCCCATCTTAAGCACAACAGGCGCCAATGCAGTGTTCATGCAGTGTTTTGGCTCTCCAAATTCTCTATTACCAAAAGGTTCTGGGTCGGCCATAGCCCATAGCGTGTCTGCTAATTGCATTGCACCCCCCGCACAATAAGTCAAGACGGGCCTGTCTCTAATTATGATATGATTAAAGTAAAATTGGGCTTGATGTCTTATACAGCCTTCGTTTTTTAAAAGGATATATGTCGAAACATCGATAGCCTTTATGTAGCTGCTAATTGTAAACTAGTATAATTTGACTTTTCGCCATATTTTTTAGTTAGCGTGCATAATAATTATGCCATTTGCTCGTTACTAGAAAGAACGTTAAATGCACCCCTGTATCTAATGTTATTTAAAATGATATAGCCGGATAAATTAAGTAAAACTTTACATACAATACATATTGTTTACGTAGATGTTGCAAACATAGTCCTTTCTAACATTTGGTGATTTAATTTAATTTCTAGCATAATTAATAAGCAGAATTCGGATGTTGTGACTAGTTTTGCACTTTAAGTAGTGTTTCAAATGAAAAATTTAGATTTAATTGGAATATTATACTTACGAGGTTTATTTTGTTTGTACCGAACATTATACTTGGAAAAATCGTTAAAAGTCACAATAATGAATTCATCAATTTGCGACTCGTTGGAATTATGTACTGCATTGAAAATCTCGTGCGTTTTTTGCTTCACTTGGTCTATATCATCCCTCATGGATATTGTATCGTCGATGACGAAGGTAAGGCTACGGGTATTGTAATCTCCCATCACGTAACACCAAACTGTCACTAACACTACTATTATGTGTTTTATTAACATTGCAAAAAACCTTTTATTACAACACTACGAAATAATTTCACAAAATTATGTCAAGTCGATAGTATCATTCTGCTCGGTGCAATTTATTTTAAGAACTAATTTTATCACTCAGACGGCACTGTGGGCATATCATCTCAGTACGATTTATATTTATATCAATATCTATATACATTTCTGTGATATATTTTCCTTTGATTTGTAAAGATTTATTTACATTAAGTAACTTATTTTTTATCAACTGATACCGAAGATGCCAGTATGTACTTGGATACAACTAAATATCTTTGCAGTGCAAAAGATACAAGTAGCTTTGATCATCATCTCTATAGTAAGCTGATAAAGATGGCAAAGAGAGTAACAAGGGTGAAGGCTCGGAAGAAGCATGATTGAATTTCCTTAGAAATATTACCCATTTATGTCTTTATTCAGTCGATGTTAAATTTCTAGTGCGACTTGTCAGCAAAATAAAACTTGGAGCAAACCTTTTTGTCAGAACTGGGAGACCTTCTGCTCCTTGATTTAGTGCATTATGAATAGTTTAATCAATCAATTTGGTTGCCACAACTTATATTTTCACTTCCATATTAATAGAATGTATTCCGAATTTAAATGAGATTTTTGTTTTTCAAAATTCTACACTTAATGAAGCGTTAAAATGCCGAATGAATTTTGTAATACTAAAAATTTTAATACACTGTTGTCCTATTATCTCAGTCTTGTTTGACCTCAGATTATTTTTCGCTCGGTAAAAATACCCATTACGATTTATCTTCAAGTCTGTTATTTATAAATTGTTATACTACAGAGCTGATTACTATAGAGATGTTGCTGCAAACAGCCAGTATAAGACTTGTACTTTTTCATTAAACAGCTAACAAAATTTACGTTTTAAGTAATTAAAAATATTTGGCTAGGATATTGTTGGAACTACATTTGTGAAATTCACACATTTTTCCGTTAAAAGCATTAAATTTTTAGTTCGCTATTTTATTTGTTTCTTTAAAGTTCATATTTACACTTTATATATTGTTGGTTAGAGCTACATGATTTTGGAATTCATTATTCTTAAATTTTACAGGATCACCGTGCTGAAAGGCCTCTAGTAGAAACATAGCCAGAAAGTAGAAAATAGAATGCCGGATTCCAAAGTCTCGAAGTTTCTCAAGGGTGTCTAGGACCTTAATTTGGTTTTAATTGGTTATGAATTATGGTTTTGACAAACTATCCGTGTTTAGGTGGCATCTCTGTACGTTGCAGTTGTCTTATGTTCAAAATGGTGACTTTTACTTGATTTAATTATTTCGAACAGTGTGCTTATTTTGACAATCGTGATGAATAAGTTTACGAGTAGATGGACCATTTACTTGTATTGTATAGTAGTTTATTTACTTAAAGCAGTAATATAAGGTTCAATTTTACAAGCGACTATCTGTGCCCGCGGCTTCGTCCTCGTAGTAATCAGTCTTAAAGATTTTCGTGCATTATATTTCAGTCGATTTACATAAAATCGTAATATACTATTAACTTAAGCTTTTCTCAACAATTACAATTTTTTTTTTTTTTTTTTTATATCAGGAAAACCCATTATGGGTCGCCACCGCCCGACGGGGACGAGCGGCGGGTATGTCGGACTCTCACCGACTAAAAACCTGACAGTGCTCCACCACGCTGCTGGTGGCGGGGACAGGGTACCTATGAAGACATTGCCCCCCATTCCCGCCAGCAGCAGCTCTGTACCCCGGAGAGCGCCACCTCCGGGTCGGGGCCTCTCTAAACAGTGGCCCCTCCCTCCGCTAATCGATGCATCGGGAGCACCAGATGCATCGACCGCCTCGGGGACCTAGCTCCAGCGAGCGTCCGATAAACCCCGTTCGGATCGCTCGGAGGTCCCCGTTAGGGCGGCATGCGACGGACTTCGGCGAGTCGCCTGCGCCCCGCTCGCCTGCGGCGGATTGGATCCAAGGACTCGACTTCCTGGATCCGCCCCGCCGCCTCCTTCCGCGAGATAACGTCCTCGCAGAAGGAGGCCATCGCTGCCCACGATCGCTCCCTGTCCACCATGGCACGAACCACAGTGGGCAGGGAGAGATCGTGCCCCACCTGTGCCACGAGTTCCGCCCGCTGAACCGCCCAAGCTGGACAGTCTGCGAGCGTGTGCAACGCCGTGTCAAAGTCGGCGCCGCACTCGTGGCACTTACCAGTCGCTTCGCGCTGGGCCACCTTCCACAGATACCATCCAAAACAACCATGTCCGGAAAGCACCTGTGTCAGGCGGAAGGTGAGGACCCCATGCCTCCTGGCGACCCAGCCCTGGAGAATGGGCTGGATGGCCGAAATCGTCCAGGCTCCTGCACTGGGCGATTCAAGCCGCCGCCTCCATTGGCGGAGGAGCTCCTCCTGAGCTACCCTCCGCCAGTCCACCTCTACCACCGCTGAGTCTCCCCCCGATGAACGGGCTTCAACTCTACGGCGGTAGGCCTGAGCTAGCACCTCAGCCTCTAGGTCCCACGGAGGGGACCCGGCCAAGGCGCAGGCCGCCTCGCCGGAGATGGTCCGGTAGCCCCGCACAAGTCTGACCGCCATGATCCTCTGCGCCCTGCGCAGCAGGGGCAAGGATCTCGCGGTCAGCCGCCCCGCCCATATGGGAGCGCCGTACAGGGCCATCGACCGAACCACCCCGGCGTATAGGCGCCGGCAGCCTGCATTAGGCCCTCCCAAATTTGGGAGGAGCCTGCTCAGGGCCCCGGCGGTCGCCGTTAACTTAGGGGCGAGCCGCTGGAAGTGAGCCTCGAACGTCCATCGGCTGTCGAGGAGCAATCCCAGGTACTGTAAAGTACCCGAGATTTCGATGGACGTTCCGCCCACCACTAACCGGGAGCCCACTGGGGGCGCCATCCGAGGCCTGTGGAAGCAAATGACCTCGGATTTCTCCAAGGCCACCCCCAGTCCCAGCCGGCGAATCCGGGCCACAACGTGAGCCGTAGCCGCGGTCGCCAGCACTCGGGCTTCCCGGTGGGTGCTCGCGCGAGCAGTCACGAGGGTGTCGTCTGCATAGCAGAACAGTCGCACCCCCGGAAGCATTTGCCCGAAGATTTTAAGAACATCGATCACATACAGGCAGACTTTTGGGGACTTTGTTTTATATATTTTTTTTTAAAGATATCGTTATTTGAGTAGGTTGAATGTATCCATGAAAACTTATACGTCTACGTATATGGTTGTTTTTTTTAGTATAGACCTTTATCCAGGAGCTCTTAATAAAAATACCTTATCATTGCACTCAATGCCCAGTAGGTTCATTGACCTTTGCCTAGCTGTGATTGTAAATACTTTACGTAC
This sequence comes from Morpho achilles, assembly GCA_947086495.1. Lineage (NCBI taxonomy): Eukaryota > Metazoa > Arthropoda > Insecta > Lepidoptera > Nymphalidae > Morpho > Morpho achilles. The sequence goes on along the minus strand of CAMTZB010000018.1, from coordinate 7,553,760 downwards.
TTTTCCTTACCTTTAAGATAATACACACGATTGCATATAATTTCCGATGAATTCATTTTAATTGAAGCCATAATTATCTCGAGATGCTGTCGTGCGGTATCCAGCTGAGTAGAATAAACCACTCTCATTTAAAAAAAAAAACAAAAAAAATTAAAAGGCGTCAACGGTTAGTTGACGTGAGGTAGGCGGCCGGTCGTAAAATAACTAGATAAAACAAGTAACAACATGTTTAAAACATGTCGTGCCGATCCCACTTTGAGTGGAATAAGGGCAGGAGAATGATGAATTCTCTTGGGATTGTCTTGAATTAAAATTAATTAAAACGCACGTCGCTTCATAGCTTAGTCTTATAGATACCTAATATTATTGACGAAAGAAATTATCTGTTGACGCCTTTGTATTATTATGACAATACAATTTACCGTATTATTATTCAATAACAATTGTAAACAATAGCCCTTCATTATTAATAGATTTAGTATAAATATTAAATATTAAACACATTCATATGATATAAGCTTGTCACCCCGGCTTAAGAAGGTTTTAATTTTATATTGTGGCAATTGCCATGTAAGTGCCTCCAGTTTTAGAACCAAATGGATTGGATCGTAGCGATGGCAAGAGACCTGATGGTATGACTCTCATACCTTGGAAACTGGGGAGGTAACTTTTTTGGGATACTACATGCGTAAACACGTTAGCTGCATCACATATACAAGGGACCTCTACTATAGCGGGAGCAGCAGTTACCAATGGAGAACATGCTAAGAAGCGCAAATATATATCCTCCTGCCTTTATCCCACTCTAAGTGGGGTTAGCACAACATGTTATAAACATGCTGTAACATGATTTGGCTACGTTTTTACGACCGGCCGCCTGTCTGAAATCAACTTACCTAAGTCGTATTTTACTACACCTCGGTAAGAAGGAGGGTGGTCTATTCTACTAAACCGGATACCACACGGTGGGTCAGCTTACCTTAGTCGCCTTTTACGACACCCCAGTAAGACATGAGGGTGGTACTATTCTACTTAGCCGGATACCACACGGCTAATGCTAAGAGGCGCAACTATGAAGACATACATAGAAGCTTCATTTTTGTGCTTTCTGGTGTAGAGACCTTAGGTCCATGGTTAATCGGATGCACATACCTTCTTCAAAGAGCTATCTAAAAGGCTCGTAGAGCTTACTAAGACTTACAAGACTTGGAGATCAATTGTCCACGAAAAAGTGATCCGTGGAAAAGGTCACGACCCTCAGCACTGAGGAGAACGACGCAAAGAGGAGAGCTTACTAAGGGCCCGAGAGCTGGCAGCTACCTTGGCCAACGAAAAAGTTTGGCCATACAAAGGGGTAACGTAATTTCGGTGTGTAAGAAATTACTGTGCCAAATTTCATCGCTTTTGGTTCAACGGTAAGGTAAGTTGATCCGCCGTGTGGTATTCGGCTGAGTAGAATAGACCAACCTCATTTCTTACCGAGGTGTCGTAAAATACGACTGAGGTAAGTTGACGTCAGGCAGGCGGCCGGTCATAAAAACGCAGCCAAATAAGGGCAGGAAGATGATGATAACTATAATGCCTAGGAATCGAAAGCAACCTTATCTTAACTAAACAGCAATATTAATAGCGCAAACAGCATTAAAGTAAACTACTGAACAAACACAGGATAGAGGAAAAACTGTTTTATAATATTAATATATAGTATTTATTTTTTATATTTTAAGACGTATCTAGAAGTAATTTTCCCGGCTTAATCTACCACAGTTGTTTTGCAGAATAATTGTTGTTTAAATATAATAAAATCATCGTAGCATTGGAGTGTTTTTCAATTTGCGAGCTTAATAAATATAGTATTTCGATTTATATACAAAAATGAATTTAGAAATCTATTGCACACAGAATTATACAAATATATTTTAAAAATAAAAAGAACAAAATATTTGATTCATTTTTATAGAAATAAGTTAATCTTATAAAAATAAGAACAAAAGAAAAAGTGAAGAGGTATTCAAGAATTTAAAGAATCTTTTTTGCATAGAACTACATAAAACAAACTAATTGTTTATAATATAATACTAAATATTATGGTCTATGTTATTGCTATGCTAAAAACGACAGGCAACTTTTAAACGATTTCCAAGAAATAATATCAGAGGGAATACGCCGTGTGGTATCCGGCGGAATAGACTAGTACCACCCTCATTTCTTACCGAGGTGTCGTAAAAAGCGACTAAGGTGAGTTGACCCACCGTGTAGTATCTGGTTAAGTAGAATAGACCACCCTCTTTCTTACCGAGGTGTGTAAAAAACACGACTATAGTAAGTTGATATCAGGCAGGCGACCGGTCGTAAAATACGTAGCCAAATCATGTGATAACATTTTTATAATATGTTGTGCCGACCCCACTTAGAGTGGGATAAGGGCAGGAAGATGATGAATATCATAGAGTGAGTGAACAAGCTTTAAATTGGATATTCAGCCAATTCAGAATGTTAATCAAGTGGCCTTAAGTTTTAATCAAGTGACATATACAATATTAGTCCAATTGTCTAGGTAAGTTTCTGTCTAGTTCATTTTAATATACGAATTTTATAGTACGTTTTCAACTTATTACATTTGATAAATGGTTTTTTAAACGTTTGGAGCGTAGTTATTTAGTTATCATCATTCTAATCGTCATGCTTTTATCTCACTCTAAGTGGATTCGGCACAACATGTTATAAATCCTCAGATGGCGCCACCAGGGACTCCCGGGTGCGCTATTCTACTGAGCCGGATACTACACACCGGGTCAACTTACCTTAGTCGCCTTTTACGACACCTCGGTAATAAATATAGCTGGTCTATTCTACTCAGATGGATACCACACGGCATATTGTATTGTCGAGCAATTTAGTGTTCAATTAAAAATTTTAATTTGTTTATTATTTCACTTATTAGTTAGTTCGTTTCTAGATCAGCCCACAATATCACTTACTAAACTCACAGTCAGTTGGTAACCGGTAAAAAAAGGAATTTTCCGTTTCATCGCACTAGAATCCAAACAAGCGATAATGGACAACGATAATAGAGCCAGTAATAGAAAAAATTAAGTTAACAGATGTGATAATAGTTTCCAAGGTGTAATGTGCTGATTTTGGTATTGCAATTTTGGATTTATATCTAAACTTCGCGAATGGATTGCAATGAACTACAGGATTTATGGAAAGGCCCCCATTGGTAAATTGGGACGTCGTGATCTTACCCGCAAGTTCAAAGGTTTGATTCCGGCAAGCACCTATGAGTTTTCTATTAAAGCAATCTGTATTTCTAAATTGTATATGATTATTACGAGTCAGCTGCTGTGGTAGCCCAGCGGTAACACCGTGCGACTCTTTAGAGAAGGTCACGGGTTCAAACCCGGGCAAACACCAATGAGTTTTTCTGTTAAAACTTATGTGTCTAAATGATAATTGCAATTTATCACAGGCTTTTCGGTGAAGCAAAACATCGCGATGATTCCTGCATATTTCTAGAGAATTCTGCTAATCCGCATTGGAGCAGCGTGGTACGTCTTAACTCCAATTCTTCTCTGCAAAAACGGAGAGAAGAGGCCTATTCCCAGCAGTGGGAGAGTTACAGGCAGGTACTTACTTACTTACTTACTTACTTACTTTATTACGAGTCAGTAACCAGAATTCGAATGAAATACCAGTTACAGCAGAGGACTTCTATTGTTAGCGACGTAATTAAAAAATGAACAATACATAATTAAAAATAATAAAAATTAATGCTAAAAATATTGGTATCGTATACAATCGATTGCATGCGAAGTTCCGTTATTATATTTGCCTTTACTCACATTTCAATTTCTTCTTTGTTACTTAGGCTTTTAATTCAGACTAAACAAATACCCCCTAGATAAAGCCATTTGTACAAAATTAGAACAAATTTTTAGGAAGAATTCAAGGTCAGGTCAATGACCGCACGTGTGTTTCAAGGCCACAGTCAACGTAACGCGTCTTTACGAATTGAAAACCAAGGTCCGTTCTTCTCATTGAGGGAGTATTCCACAAGATTCCTAATCCAGTCGTAAAATGATATTTAAAATCTGGAATATTTGTAATCTTCTAACCTGCATTTTAACAATTTGAAGGGTCTATGCTTCAAACTTTCTCAAAAGACAAATGAAGAGCTTCCCCAATAGCGGAATAGGTTTTTTTTAACATTAATAGTGAAAGCTGCGTTCAGCGTCAAACCTTGAACTCAAATGCTATTCTTATTACAAGTGCAACACACGATTGACTATTTCTTTACCGCAGCCAAATATATCGTGCCACGAGTGTTGCGAACTATCTGTAAATCACTAGAAATCATCGTGTACTATTGAATTTATGCCAATATTCATCATAAAACCGTCTTACATGCAAGCGAGGCTGGTTTATTAATAAAACTTGTAAGAAACATTTATAGATTGTAGACTGGTCCACTAAACCATATATGACAAGTCAGCTATTACATGGAGTGATGTCTGACCTCGTCAACCTTTGGGACAGTGTTGTACAAACTTCATGTTTGGTTACAAATGAATAGATAATAACCATACTGTTACCCACATTATCTCACTATGTTATCGTGTCAAATGAACGTTCATTTATTATTCCTAAGAATCCACTTTGAATATAGTGTCCGCGCAGTTTCTTACTGGTATTTCTTGGAAGGAACAACCTTTTGTATAGTGGTAGCTTTAACAGCATTTGGCTATTTGAAAGTGCTTATTTTATAAGTTAACTTGAATAAAGAATATTTTGAATTTTAATTTGACTTAAAGAATATGTTTCTTAACCAATGCCCTCGAAATCCAATGCATGTTTTATATAAACCTGTCAAGATTTCTACATCATTTGCTTATCATTTTAGCTTTGCCATTACAGCAGCTTAAAAACACTGTTAAAAAGAGGCTGCTCTACTATACTGTTGAGGATTATTTGGATGATAAAAATGTGTGGACATAGCTCTCTTGGAACCTGTACAAGACAGGAATGACGAAATGTAGCTAGTATTAAGAATTATATTTTTAAAAGAGCAAACGTCGAGTTTCGTGCTGGTTCTTCTCGGTAGGAACACCTTTTGGAACCAGCAGTAGTTGACGATTTAAAATCACTTGTTTACAAGTTTTTTTGAATAAAGAATATTTTGAATTTGAATTTGAATCAATTCTTTATCTTCCGATTTCTCCATCAGTTCACTAGTTCAGAATTGTTTTTTGACTCTTCAACGAGTTCTGAATTTTGATTTCATTATGCCAGTACATCTTCTTTTCATAAGACTCTAGAAGATTTAACATTTTTGAGTCAAAGCAGTTTATGCTCTGGATACCAGGCAACAAAATTGAGCAATATGGGACTTGCAATAACTGAGATCTCGTGTATTAGACTGTACCAAATTTTAATACACCAAAAGGGAAAATGCATCTTTAGCATGTCGGTGAGGGGGACATAAATTTTGTAATCACAAAGGTCACGCCTTTTATCGATGCTATCCAAGTTGGTTTTATCAATATTTTTGTCACTAACCATCTTGTTTGTCAGTATTGTATGATAGATCGCATTGATAACGCCAGTGTCAGTTATCGGTCATATTTGGGGCAGCTGATACGAATGGTCAAATCATAAATGACGAAATCCTTGGTGGATTTAATGCACCAAAATTGCTTAACGACTTGTAAAGATAAAATGACAATGGGTGGGGCATATTATACCAAAAATGTAACGTCGAAAACTCAATTCGCTCATTTGGTGACAGTCGTTTTATTATCGTACCAATATACTGATGTAATATGTAATATCTATGCTAATATTAGAGTCTGTCCAACTGTCTGTGTCATTTAAAATTAATTCGCTAGAGAAATATTGATGTAATTTAATACCATTGAAGCTTATAGCTGGGCTAACATCTAGAACAAATAATCCCGCTTTTCCTAAGGGAATAGGAAAAAACCAATATCCTAGTCCTAGTCTTTCTAATATTATAAATGCTAAAGTTTGTGAGTATGGATGTACGTTTGTTACTCTTTCAAGGTGAATCCGCTAAACCAATATCGATGAAATTTGGCATAAATATTCCTTATACTCCAGGATAACATATAGGCTATAGAAATCCTGTTAATTCTACAGGAATATACCAACCTATTTTTTTTTATCAATATTTCCGTATGTATCGCATATACAATATAATATTTTATCGTGCGATAAAGGTTTTTTGAAGTGTTATAGTTTTTGCTAATTAAATTTTTTTTTGTATAAGTATAAAAAAAAACCACATGAGTCATAATTAAACGCAGTTATGATATTTTTTATCATCAAATCAATTCAGTTTTACATCTTATCATATCATAAGTTGCAGGCGTTTTACTAGTTTCTTACAAATTGCTTATTCATTACACCTGTTCAGTCAAGTTGTAACATTATTCTTGCATTAAATACTACTGACGCTGTCGCTGACATCTAAATAAGTATATAAAGTTCATAAATATTTATAGCGGATTAGGTTTGAAAACATAACAGACAGACGAACACATACTGACCCATTTACAATATTAGCATGGAATACAAATTATGAAAAAAATACCTATATATAGCTTTGTGCATATCTCATGTAAACAATTCCAAGTCGAGGCGAAATATAAATAGCTTATACTAATGTTATGCTAGCGCATTCGGTAATGTTACTCTGCACACGTCTGTTTATTCGCAATGATTTATAAAGGAATATGCGTTTTAGTGAATTTGTGTTTACTAGTGGACTATGTTTGTTGCGATGTGAAAAGCAGCCTTGTATTCGTCATTGACGATACATTTTCTATGAGTGATGAGATAAAACAAGTGAAGGAGAAAACGTTTGAAGTATTCGACGCTGTGCTGTCCTCAAACGGATCGTCTATTGACGACTTTGTTTTAGTTACTTTTAATGACCCTGGTAAGTAATTGCAATAGCAAGATATATATGGACTCCATTCACAATCTTTGATACAAGTTTGGTACCTAAATTTTGATGCAATATCGATGTTTTCGTTGATCGTGAGAAGTATTGAAAGTTTCGTTTTAAACGTGGACTTAATGCGACTGTTAGACGTTCAATTCGATGAGCTTACGACTTATGTCTTTATTGACGATTCAAAATGGTTGTTTAATATTTAATTGAAATATAAAAAATATATATTTATTATAGCTATATTCTGTATTATATGTCTGTTATATGGTAAATATTTATCCAATTTGTCTCAAAGATATATTATCTTTAAATATTTAAATGAGTTAATCTTGTATGTATATATCTATATATCATCATCTTCCTGCCCTTATCCCACTCTAAGTGGGGTCGGCACAACATGTTATAAACATGCTGTCACATGATTTGCCTGCGTTTTTGCGACCGGCCGCCTGCCTGACGTCAACTTACCTTACTTATATCTCTCTCTCTCTCTCTCTCTCTCTCTCGGAATCTCGGAGACGGCTCCAACGATTTTCCTGAATTTTTACCAAGTAGGGTGTTGTGGAGGAAGAAATCGATCTAGCTAGGTTTTATTAAAAAAATACTAACATTTGTATATGAAACCGTATTTTTGCCATAAAATATCAAGTCAGCGTAGGAGTTATTCGGGGAATGGGCGGTCTAGACAAATGTAAATACCTAGAATCGAGTCCCAACTAACGAATTACTTTTCTTTTTTTTAAGTTTCTCTTTTTTATTTTTAAAAAATTACCGAGCAAGGCTCGGTCAACCAGGTTCTTTTTTAAATATATGAAATTACGATAAAAAAAATGTATGCTATATGCTATGAACTTCAATTCGACTGTTCCTTACGGTAGGTAGGTTTCGAAAATCCATGAATTACGTACTTTCCGGTACTAATCAGTTCAGCGAAGAAGCTGACTGCGTCATATATTTTTTAAATGTTTACTTTGTTCATTTTTCTTTTGAAAAAGTAGAATTTTCGTAACCTTGGAACCTTGTATACATAAATCTTCGTATACATGGTTTGCAATACAAAGTAGTTTAACTTTATGTCTTTCAATGTACGTCGTAGTTTTTTGGATCCATAAATCCAAAATTTTTTTGTTAGTTAAATTAGATTTTTGTAACCACGACGCAAAGAGAGGTATTGGTGTATAAGCGCAATTTTACAATAAATAAATACAAAACAGAATAAATAAACACAGGGAATTCCCTTTTCTATATAAACATGCGTGATTAATGTTTGACCTATACTAAGATGACTAGAAACTCGATAAGTCCCCTAATTTTTACTTTCTTTAGTTATTTTTAAATATGAATTTTTCCTGACATATCCCAAATCATCATCCTCCTGCCCTTATCCCACTCTAAGTGGGGTCGGCACATGTTATAAACATTTTGTTACATGATTTGGCTACGTATTTTACGACCAGCTGATTTGGTAATGTAGCAGCAAAATCATGTCGCTGTACACCTCAAAGGAAACCTCCTTGTCCGGGCTGTTCCTCGCAGGCGTAAATGCCTGGGTTGTTTTTGAGCCGTAGGCCTAGGTCACCTTGGTGATCTAGGTGACCTAATGGGTGTCGGGTTCAGTGGGGAGATCTGAGAATGGTAGCTCCCGCACCTCGAAGTCATTATCAGGTGGTGTCAATCGTGGTTGGTGGTGTCGTAATCGATGGTATGGTCAAATCCGGTGATACCGCACTCTCGCCCATAGTGTCGTCCTCTTCGTTGTTAATGTTCAGGACATTTCGAGCAAAGCTTGTTTCACAACCAAATAGGTGATTTGGCTTTCTTATGAAGCCTATAGTCAGCGATCAATCTTTAGAGTAATTAATCATCACTGATTATTACGGAAAGTTCTAAGACTTTGCCATGAGGTATTTTACGGTCAATGTCCCTGAATAATCCGACAGAGGCTGTAAAAAATTCTACAAAAAATACACTGATGTATTGAACCGAAACATTACTTTTAAAACGTGTATTTAGCCTTCATTTTTACTTCAAACTTCAATTTCATAATAAATCACATATTGTGTTCTAACGTCAATTGTTACTTCAACTAATCTACTTCAATCAACTGCAATGAAAAGCGTACTTTAAGATAGTTAATACGAGGCGTAGGTCATTAACGTACAGTCATTACACCACGTCATCGTGTAATTCAAACAAGGCTTTCATTATGTAATCGTTCTCTGGGATATACTGTACCATCCTGAATCGATTAAACAACATAAACTGTTGGATTTTTTTTATTTGATTCGGATCTCTTGATATTGATTGTAACTTAACTTGTATAATAAAAGTTTAAATAAATAAAGACTTGTTAACCTAGGATAGAAAGAACGTGGTTCTCTTCGCGGCATTTTTTTCTTAAAATAGGCCCCAGCATAGATTTAAGATTGTAAAGAATTTATGACTTGACAAAAAATTTACTTTGAAAGTTGTTTGTAAAGTTGCAATAGCTCATATTCAAATAGGCGGACTAAAGAAGTTAAAATCGAGCTAAAGTGCTATATATTTTTGCCATAAATAGTTTAGGATATACCTAGATAATTTTAAGTAATATGAAAATTGTATAGAATATAATATAAAAGTCTAAAACTAATTGTATAATTGCATTTTTTATATTTAAAAAAAATACTCAGCAAGGCTACAAGGTCGCCCAGGTACTGTCATATTATAATTTTCATTTCCAGATGCAAGAGTTGTGATTAACACGAGGGATAGCGTTCAATACAAAAAGGCAGTAGAAGACATCAGAGTCCATGGCGGAGGTGACTGCGAAGAATATGCAATGACCGGCATTGAGCTAGCTCTTCAAAAGAGCAAACCAAACTCGTTCCTCTATGTGTTTACGGATGCATCAGCTAAAGATTATGCCATATATGAACGAGTCAAAAGCTTAAGTATAAAGAAATCAACTCAGGTTATTAAACACATTTTTTTATGATACCATCTTCCTGCCCTTATCCTACTCTATGGCCACATGATTTAGCTATGTATTTTACGACACCTCGGTAAGAAATGAGGGTGGTATATTCTACTCAGCCGGATACTAACCGTACTAAGGTCTATTCTATTTTACGCTGCTGATAATAGCAAAATAATTTTATTATTACTTTTGCATGCATCTTTCATGCATTAAAAAAAAATTATAGATAAAAAATTGACCTCTTGACAGAAAGACCTTAACGCTACTTTCACACAAAAATAAATTTAGATATCTTATCAAGCATACTTTAACCGCCAACTTATTAAAAAACGTAATAATAAAATTATTTTGCAATAATTCGCGATGAAGTGAAATAGATAATATATATAATGCTAAATGTATAGTGGACAATCCTTTTTCATACCTGATACATGGAGGATTCATAAAAACACATGCACAAACCTCCACCACCGCCACTACAATACATCATCCTCCTGCCCTTATCCCACTCTAAGTGGGGTCGGCACAACATGTTGCAAACATATTGTCATAAGATTTGGCTACGTATTTTACGACCGGCCGCCTGTCTGACGTCAACTTACTTTAGTCGTATTTTACGACTCCTCGGTAAGAAAGAGGGTGGTCTATTTTACTTAACCGGATACCACACGGTGGGTCAAACTTACCTTAGTCGCCTTTTACGACACCTCGGTAAGAAATGAGGTTGGTCTATTCTACTCAGCCGGGTACCACACGGCGGGTCGACTTACCTTAGTCGCCTTTTACGACACCTCGGTAAGAAATGAGGGTGGGCCACTACAATACACAAGCACTAAAGACGTTTACTATCACTAACACAACATCAGACAAGAGAGATGCGGATGCGGGGCGAAACTCCCACCCACTTTAACCATTTTTATGGTTATCAAAAGACTATATTACGGTTTTAATCTTTTCACGCGGGCGGAGCCGCTGGCAATTGCTAGTCATTTATATAATAACACTGGATTCGATCTAGTGGTTTTGGAAGTAAACAAATATCTTCGCACAACATTTTTATAAGTTGGAAAGATTATAGAATTTTTCTTGTTCAATAAATATGCTTTTTAATTAATAAATATGCTTTTGTTCCCATAGGTAACTTTTCTTCTGACTGGTGACTGTAAAGGTACTTCTGGAATTGATTACAAAGTGTTTGAACAATTATCTCAGGCCACTTCAGGACAAGTCTTTAATATACAAAAACATGATGTACATAAGGTAAAAAAAAACTTAAATTTCAAAGGCATTTTATCCTTGAAAGTTGAAATGTTTGAAACTATGGACGTTCAATTCATTACATTAAAAGAGGTTTTTGGAAATTATCACGCTACACGACTGTATTTAAAACTAACGACTTTTGGGAGAATCGATTGTCTATCCAATTATTGCGGTTCTTTGAATGCTGTATATTTCAGAGTAAATACTTTCCATTCCATACCCTTGGCACTTATCGCATATCTGCCCTTAAACGTGCCATTGGTCGGAAACGTAATATGTTTAACTTTTTTTTAAAGCAAATTGAGTTTGCGACGACCACAGAAGTTTAAGAAATATAGCTATTAATTCAAGATGAAGAATGCAATACTCAGTTCACATTTACAATCATGAAAAACATTATTAAGTTCTACTTTTCTCTTCTTTTAGGTTATTGATTACATAATAGCATCAATAAAACACAAAAAGACAACATTAGGTCAAAAATCCTTTGATAATGGTAGCGGGAAGGAATTGACTGTAAGTTTTTATAGTTTTTATTTAACAGTGTTTTTTTACAAATATTACGGTATAACTTATAGCAGATGTTATAAATATAGCAGAAAGCAAACCTAAATTTGAATAACAATAAAACAACATAAGAAAACATCTAATAACAATAATCCATAAAAATACATTGCTTCTTACAGTATAAATTATCTAATTTAGTCTCTTAAAGATGATGTGCAGATGGGCGGGGCAAAGAATGCTGAGAGCAGATAGGCGTGGGGGTCTTAGGTGCTAAAATAGAGATTTGAAAACGCTGTGTCGTCGGACACCCTACAAGATGGACTGACGACCTCAAAAAGGTCGCGGGGTATAAGCGGCACAATATCGTGTCGTATGGAGATCCCCTGAAGAGACCTATGTCAGTGGACGTCCATCGGTTTGCAAAGGAAAAAAAGAGGAGAATCTCGAAGAACTTTGGGTGCTTTATTTGGACATTATCTTTTACCACCAATAGGTATACAGTTAAGCTTACAAAATATAAAAAAAACTAGCTGTGCCAGCAGCTTCGCCCGTTTGGAAATCAGTGTGTCTCAAACTTTCACGAATTTAAATTTTGAACACAAAAGTAGGTATTGTGAGTTAACCATAACAGATAGAGACATGATGTGGTGGACGTTTTTGCAGTATTTTAGTAGATCTACAATTATCTAGTACATTGCTTTCGTGTATCTCTGCTGGTTTACGCGGCGCACGCGTGTTAAGATAGCAGCAGATTTTAACAGCCGCTCGACCTCTTTAGCTAATTTACATAAAACGATAAAGTACTTACAGACAGACAGAGCCTTTGGGACTTTGTTCTATAATAAGTATAGATAATATTTACAGTTTACTGTAGACAGCAAATTATGGGACGTGATGGTCTCTGTATCATCAGCTTATCCAAACTTTCGCGTGATCGGCCCTGATGATACCGAAGTACCAACAGAAAAAGTTCTAGAGACTCTAAATCCATCGGTAAGTAGTTTGAAGATACACGTTTACTATTTAAGTAAATAAAAATTAGGCTTAATCGAGTTAAATCCATTGTTATCCTTATTTCAACGCAATGCCGTTTGGTATACGGTGAGTAGAATAGACCACCCTCATTTCTTACCGAGGTGTCGTAAAAGGTGATTATCTTAAGTCGACCCACCGTGTGGTATGCCATTGAGTAGAATAGACCACCCTCTTCCTTACTGAGTTGAGTGAGTGAGTCGTATAATACGATGAAGGTAAGTTAAAATACACATCAGGCAGGCGGCCGGTCGTCAAATACGTCAATCATGTCACAACATGTTTATAAAATATTGCGCCGCCCCACTTAGAGCGGAATAAGGGCAAGAGGATGATGATTATTTCAATGTCATCTATGATATCTTGGTCTTCAAAAAACACTATCAAGTTATGGGTCTCCTTAACACTCAAGAGTTTTCTAGGCACTACGCTATGCTTTATTGCAAATTGGCACCAAACATTTTTTTGAATTAGGTCACTTTAATACTAAGCGTGTTACGTGTACGTCTACTCAGCGTTTGCCGCTTTCCCAGACTCCATACGTCACCGGAGGTGTAGTGTTCCAGCCTGGGAAAGAAACTTCGTTGATCGTCGCCTTTACCCAACCTAACATCGGTTGGAACGGATGTTAGCATTTAAGAATAGTATTAATTACATATATATATATATATATATATATATATATATATATATATATATATATATATATATATATATATATATATATATATATATATATATATATATATATATATATATATATATATAGTTTAAGATAATTATTGTATAATAACTCAATAAAGAAGGTTATAGGAACCAAACGGAGTTTGTACCCAACAGTCGCCCTCCAATATATAATTAGCGTGCGTTATTAATCATTACTGTTATTTTTAGTTTGATAATTCTTATAATTAAATGGACATTAAATATAACTAACATTATTTGGTATATTCATTAAATAAAAAAACTATGCAATGTTCTTTCAGGTCGTCAAAATAAAAGCCAAACCTGGTATATATAAGATTGCTTTTAATAGCATTGGTCCTACCTCAGTTGTCGTCACTGCATCAACTACAGTAACATTTCAACATGGATTTTCAACTATTAAACCTACGACTCTTAATGAAACTTCAAAAAAGCCTATTTCAGGTAATCTACGACATTAAATATATTTCAATGCTAGGAAATTGTTCATCGCTTAAGTTTGGCTGAGTAGAATAGACGAGCTTCTTTCTTATCGAGATGTCATAAAAGGCAACTAAGGTAAGCTGATCCACCATGTGGTATCCGGTTGAGTAGAATAGACCACAATCTCTCTTACCGAGGTGTCGGAAATACGACTAAGGCAAGTTGACGTTATGCCAGCGGCCGGTCGTATAATACATAGCCAAATCATGTGACAACATATTTATAGCATGTTGTGACGACCTTACTTAGAGTGGGATAAGGGCAGGAAGAAAGAACTTGTTCATCACTTATCATAAATTTCAATAATTTCTTTCAGATCAACCATCGTTTTTGTCGATTGAATTAGATAATATTAATAGAGATGTTTTACTAGACACTGTTGAGATACGAGATGAGTATGATAATTTTTTCCAAAAATTACCTCTACATTTGATTAACGAGGAGCAACAGTTTTATACAACTGAGCCATTCATTCCACCAAATTTTACTTTTAAAATAGCGGTAAGGGAATATTTATTAATATGTTCATTGATTTGTTTTATTGACATAACGGCATATGGCCATATACAACATGGTGTGCTAAATCTCTAAAATAATCCATCAGTATAAAATAATATGAAAAGATACTGATGAACAGGAAAAACTTTTATAAATTGTTTTATGTATATTTAGGTTTTGAGACGAAAATAACTTTTTTCTCAGAAAGAGTAAAAATATACAGAATTTACTATCAGACATCTTTACTATTTTATTTTATGTATTGATGACAATTATATTTTATCTTACAAGTCCATTGCAAAGCTCTTACATTATATTTATATTTAATTATTAATAGCATATTATATTTGAATAATTTTATAATTCATTATATAATTGCATAATTTATATATAATCAATATATATAATTGATTGTATTGAATTCGACTGGCTCGTTGGCGCAGTGGGTAGTGATCCTGCCTTCGGCTCCACGGGTCGCGGGTTCGATTCCCACCGAGGGCCTACATCTACTATAAATGAATTTGTTGGTCTTCTAGCCTGGGTGTATATTAGTATTTAAGTATGTATTTAAAAAATATATAAGTATATATTCACCAGTTGTCTGTGACCCATAACACAAGTATTAAGTTACTTACTTTGGGGACGGACGGCCATGTGTGTAAGTGTCCCATATATTTATTTTATTTATATTTATTTATTATAATTATAATTATTGTAATTTACGTTTCAGGTTAATGGTTATACACCGAGTAAAGAGTTGATAACGAGGGTAGCATCAACAACAATAGAATATCAAAAACCAACATTAGGTGATATAAAAAATCTTTTGCTTAATCTCTTATTTCGGTCTCGTTAATTAGTGAATTAGTAACTTTAACGCTCATATATTTTACTTTTAAACCTTTCATATAGATCTTATAAAATAGTATTAAAAGCTGTATAAATATTTGGTTTCTAGACCATTGGTTTTATAATTAAATACTGTTTTTAAGACATTTTAAACTTAATCATTGCTTATTCCTATTTATATAATGTGATTTCATCTTAATTTTTAATTATAGAAATAACAAAAAACTTGCCGCCTGCAGTAACTATCATGGCAGACGCTATAATAGATGTAGAGTATAATAAACCTGTAAGTTTAAAATGTAAAGTCAAGGGGTTCCCTAAACCTGATATAATATGGATGGATGAATCTGGAACTGTTAAGAATTCAACGGTAATAATATATCTTATCAAATAATATCTAATCAGATACAAAAAAATAACAAAATTGGATTTAATGGGCATGATATTTTAGAAAATATGTTGAATTTACAGGTAAGTCCAATAGATCTTCCATATGACTATATGAGTGTTGTCGATATCGAAAAGACGGATAGAAATATGACACTGACATGTAAAGCAGTAAATACTTATGGAGAAGACTTTAAATATGTTAATGTACAAGTAAATTCTATCTTCGACGTACTTGCATATCCGTCAGGTTAGTTGTACTTATTAATCGCACGTTGATAATGGTAATGAGACGAAAAGTCATAATTTTTTTAAATTTACAGATCTAACTGTAGAATATAAGAATTCAGAAAACATGTTAGTGAGTATAAACGCATTACCACCAGCTAAAATTATATGGTACAAAGATGGCGAAATAATTAGTAAAGATGAAAATTTTGATATTTCCGATGATAATCAAATTTTAACAATCAAATCAATGGTACCCAAATTAAAAGGAAATTATGCTGTCGAGGTATTTAATGATCACGATAGAAAAAGATATGATTTTAAGGTTTCCATCTCAGGAATAGGTATAAAAATATAATAATTTTATGACATAAAGTTTAACACTCACTATATAAGTTTTGAATATTTATGTTTCTTATTACAGAAGCACCGAAATTAGATAAAAGTATTAATAATTATCATGTCGAAAAAGGGTCCAGTATTGATTTAACGTGCAGGTAAGTTCAAAAGTTTAATTTCATTTTGATCAAATATTTTATGTAGGCATTTGTTTTTGAATTTTTGGGTCTGTGTTTTTAATGCTAACAGTTTTTAATGTTGTCAGAAACCATGTTTAGATGTTATTTCTATAAAATCTGGGCTACTTCACCAAAGATCATGTTGAACGAACATGTTGGTATAACATATCAACTAAACAAAAAAATTTATACGGATACATATGAACCCTTATCTACTACAATCCAATGGTTACCGTAATCATTTTACGTTCGACATTTAAAATTTAAATCGATACCTTAATAGTTATGATAAAATTAAAATTAACGAGAAGGAGAATCCAAAACCAAACTGATCTTCAGAATCGTGTATCTGAGTCTGCTAGTAATATATACAGGTGAAAGGTTGAGTTTGTCCGTGTATGTGTGTACACACACACATTTTATCATATACATGAAATCAGTTTATATGGATTTAATGCTCAAACAACTAAACGAATCAAAAACAAATTTACATACGGTGAGTTCTACAACAGCAGGCATAGGCATGTAGCTGCCTTTTTATTCCATGGTCACTGAATAACCAGAAAAACTTGTTTCTTTTGTAGCATAAAGAAAATAAATAAGTCCTAATTTTCTAATTTCAGTTTAAAATATTTCATTTAAAAATTATTTTGTATTATCTAAGAGAATGTTAATTTTGATTTCAGAATTATTAGCGGGCGACCGAAACCGACCATTACATGGTATGTCGATTATGGTTATTATGGTGAATATAAAGAAATACCACTAACAGATAGTCGTCTGAATAACGAAACTTACCATATTGATAATATTCAGCAACAAGATGTTGGAGTTTACAGATGCGCAGCCCTTAATGATTTCGGAGAAGATGTACACGACATTGATCTTTTTGTAGAATGTATGTAGATTGTATTATATTTTGCAACTCTCTATAACAGAATGCTATATTATGATTGAAGTTTGTTTATCAATTTCAATGAAGTTTGAAAGCCGTGAAGCAAACGAAGCGTTGGTAACATAGAGTTATTGTACTTAGAGTAGAGTAACCATTGGCATGCCTGGTAGGTACAGTGCTAGGCAGTGAGAGTGTTACTCACACTAATCACACATAATAAAGAAAGACAGATACTAATGTGTTTGTCTTTATTATAATATTAAGCTTCCCAACTGTAATTATAATAACTCTATGGTTGGTATATGAGGCGGACTGACGACCTTAAAAACTGACTCGGGATGTGTCCTACCATTGTTTGAAATAGTAGAAGAAGAAATTCATGACGGCAATATTCTTATTTCATGGTATTTAATACTGTGTTACTTTTAAGTTTATAGGGAAATAAACTGATTATTTGAGTTATTCTCCGAGGTTTCTTTATTATGATAATCAAAATGCTATTGAAGTAGGCAAAATAAACAAGTTTTGCTGTTTCGACGTCGCTGAACTGTCTTATCTTTTGAACAGCGTACGCCGCTGAACTCAGTTTCCCTGCAAGAGTTGTTTTCCCCGAAGAAAGTCCCGAAGAAAAAAAAGTCTTTTTATCCTATATGATATTTATAACATTTTATGTTTTTTTTTGTAGATCCGCCGATCATAGATACTTACGAGACACATAGAACAGTCAAAGACGGTGATTTAACACAATTACCTTGTACAGTCTATGGTATGCCAACTCCATCAGTGCGATGGTTCATTAATGGAGTTAAGATTAATGCTAATCACAAATATAAGATATACAGAGATAACACCTTAAGGTAATGCTATATCATTGATCATAATAATTATATCTTATTAAAAACAGCTAATTATTTACACATATTATAATACAAAGTGCGCAAAAGCTCTCAACTATATGATCGACTTTTTCAATATCTACTGTACGGATTTTTGTATGGTTTTTAATAAAAGTGCAATTTTTGAGGAAGGTTTAGGTTATTATTACATTTGAGCGATTTCGATGGGACTTTCACTGGATGATAGAGGAGATTTAGCAGCAACATATGGGCTTTGTATTGTAAATTTCCCACAGGATCAGGTTTACGTGAAAAAACTTTTTCAATTACTGATTTTCACGGCGGCAAAGTTGCGGGTGCAGTAAGTATCTTATAAAAGATACCGTATGATAATACTTATTTATAAAAAAGTCCCCAAAAGCTGTCTGTCTGTATGTGATCAATTCTCAAAATCTACTAAATCGATTTTTATATGGTTTTTACTAAAGGTACTGCTATTCTTCCGAAAGGTTTAGGTTAATCATGCATTAAAGTGATTTAAATGTAAATTGCGTTAAAGACTTCGCGCAGTTGCAAAAAAAAACGCGCCTGCTGCGAGCTTTACTCCCGTGCGCCGCGTAAACCGACAGAGATACACTAAAGTTATGTACTAGAGAATAGTAATCTACAAAAATACTATAATAAAGTCCGCGTCAGCATGTCTCCATCTCTTATGGTTAACTCACAAAAACTATTACTTTGTTCAAAATTTCAATACACTGATTTCCACAACTTACATTACTTTTACG
The DNA here is from genome assembly GCA_947086495.1 of Morpho achilles. Classification (NCBI taxonomy): domain Eukaryota; kingdom Metazoa; phylum Arthropoda; class Insecta; order Lepidoptera; family Nymphalidae; genus Morpho; species Morpho achilles. The sequence continues at coordinate 7,534,839 of CAMTZB010000018.1, read as the reverse complement.
ACACCTCGGTAAGAAAGAGGGTGGTCTATTCTACACAAACGTATACCACACGTCGGGTCGACATACCTTAGTTGGATTTTACGACACCTTGGCATAAAATGAGAGTGGTTTATTCTACTCAGCCGGACACCACACGGCAAATGACGTGTAAATCTCCTGTGCAGATAAATAAAAATAAAAAAAAATCAATAAGTAATGAAAATCTTTAATTAGTTTCAGGAGTTCATTTCACGACAGAGGTGTTTATACGTGTGAAGCCACCAACTATTTAGGAACAACGAACCATAACATAAACATAGATGTTACAAGTAAGTAAAATAAGATTCTAATATAGGCATTATTAATATTATTATTATAAATATGAATATATTCAATACTAGAATAAACAGATTCCATCGTGACGCTCCTTTTCACCTAAAGATTATAAATTAAAAAAAAATAACAGTTGCTTTTTACAGCTAACGGATTCATCGATAGCTATATATATTATAATATTATAAGCTGTGGTAGCCCAGCGGTATCACCGTGCGCCTCTTTCGAGGAGGTCTAGGGTTCAAACCCCGGGCAGGCACCAATGAGTTTTCTAGTAAAACTTATGTGTCTAATTGATAATTGCAATTTATCACACGCTTTTCGGTGAAGGAAAACATCGTGAGGAAACCTGCATATCTCTAGAGAATTCTGGGGATATGTGTAACCTACCAATCCGCATTGGAGCAGCGTGGTAGGTGTTAGCTCCAATCCTTCTCTCCAAAAAAAAAAAATAAAAAACGAAGAGAAGAGGCCTATTCCCAGCAGTGGGATAGTAACAGGCCGTTACTTACTTATATATATTATAAGTTTTCTTCTTCTCTTTTTCTTAGACTATACTTTAGATGTTAAAAAGTTAGTTTTTTTATTTGTTGTTTGGTGTTAAAATACTTCATTACTTGTCATATCTTTAATATTTAAATGAGTTAATCTCGTATGTATGTATATATGTATATTTTCGGAATCTCGGAAACGGCTCTAACGATTTTCCTAAAATTCAGCATGCAGTAGGTTTTGGGAGGAAGAATCGATCTATCTAGTTTATATTTTTAAAAAATCGTTTAATCCCTGTTTTTAGGCATTCAAAAAATACAAAAATTTAGATTTAATAAATAAAACAATATTTTTGCCGAAAACTGTCAAGTCAGCGTAGCTTAATCGGGGGACGAGTGGTCTCGAAAAATGAAAACTACCCACCACTACCACCACACACACGAGCCCCACCTACTCATTATTTTCTTAAAGTTTTTTTTTTATTTTTTAAAAAAGGGGTTCTGTCAACCTCTGTTATTAGTAAATTATTTGTACACGCCTGATGATGTTATGCTACGTGTCTTATTTTATAAAGGTTTCTTTTATTTTAAGTTACCTTAATCCATAAATGTTGTTGGCTTGTCAAATTAAACAAAATAAAAATTATTGCTTAGACTTACAATGCTGCTAAATATTAAATTACCAATATTGATAAAAGCTTTGAAAGCCGTGAGACAGTGTGACTCTTTCCAGGAGATCATGGGTTCAAACGCCGGGCAGGCACCAAATTATAACTTTTATGTCTAATTGATATTTGCATTTGATTACACGCTTTTCGGTGAAGGAAAATGTCATAAATAATGTATAGAAACCGGCTATACCCACGTCTTATTTTATCGGATGAGCCTGAGTAGTTTCAAGCCCATACGGGGCTCTTATTCATGAGCTCAAGGAAAATGTCGTGAGGAAACCTGTATATCTCTAGAAAATTCTGGGTAGGTTACACATATGTATAGTGTAACCTACCAATCCGCATTGGAGCAGCGTGGTAGGTCTAAGCTCCAATTCTTCTCTCCAAAAAGAGGCGGCCTATGCCCAGTAATAGTATAATAACAGGCCGTTCGTTGACTTTTTTTCATTGATAGTTACAGGTCGTTACTTTATATTTAATATTGATATTGATTTATTTGTTTATAGTCCCTATCGAGATAGAAATACCAGCAAAAAGTAATATAATACTGCGAGTAGGAAATCCACTAAAATTGATCTGTCACGCTGACGGGTATCCGGAACCAGATATAAAATGGACGTTCTTCAGCAAAGACCCCGAAATTGCTCCGAAAACTTTAAGGTAAACCACTTTTTTAAGAAACTGTTTACATAATAAATTAACTTCAAAATTTTAACGAATCATCATTTTACTCCTGTCCTTATCCCTCTAAGTGAGGTCGTCACGATATGTACGATTTTAAGAAATAGGGTAAGCTAACCTATTCTTGACACCTATCCAATTAATTGACACCCTAGCAATTTTCTTCAAAAAATAAGAAAATAACAACCTTAAATAGTTCCATTTGTACCAATTTTATTAGATAATATCATAATTTCTTACTTTGGCAACACTAAGTTGCATTAAAAATAATATTGCGACTAAACAGCTGAATGAAAAAGTGCACATGATTAATTAAGTAATAATTTATCGTTTTCTTAAAAATTTGACAAGGTAAGTATCTTACAATTATTTTTAAAACATTCTGTATTGAGTCTGAAATACATCGCTTATAGTGTTATTGTGGTGTTTATAGTCCAAGTTAACTAATCGATAAGATTTATTTCAAAATTTTGATGTAATTGAGTTTTTTTTTATGGTGTCAACATATGGTTCACTGATAGTACATGAATACCAATATATTGACATCCATGTCAATAATTGGGATTTTGTAAAACTAATTTTACAGAATGGTTAAAGTTTTGAATTGCTATTTCTAAGACTTGTAAACACATGCAACTACTGATATAACTTGTATAGAACTTCGTTCCAAATTTTGACACTGGTGTCAAGTTGGAATTACCAGTTATGGACATTAGTGTCGATAATTGGGTATCGCCATGTCAATAAATGGTCAGCTTAAATGGGTCACTAAAATTAATTTGGTTAAGATTATTTTATGTTGCAGAATTGAATTAAAATATGAAACCTAGAAACCCATCTAGAAATCTTTGATAGATAATATAAGTAAAGCCCTAGATGCAATACACAATGTATGGGTCGAAAGCTAGCAGCAAAAACTTTTCAAGTACCCCGTACAAAAATTAATTTACAGACTACAAAACCCTCAGCATAATTTACGTCCAGGATCCTCTGCAGTACTCACCGAGGATGAAGAAAGACATTTTGATGGGACTGGATTAATAATTAATAGTAGTCACCCAGGCGAGTTGTCTTTTATTTGCGGATGATGATGGTAAAGGAAAGCTTTACTTTTCTTTACCATCCAAAGTTTTTCTGAAGCCAGGATTTTACAGGCTGATATTGATAATGTCATTCAATGGTGTCGCCACAATAAGTTGTTTTTCAATGATCGGAAATTCTCAGTCATAACATATACTCGGAAAAAAACACCTATCTTAATGGACTATAAAATTAATAGAGCAGCGATATCACGTATAACAGCAATTAAAGACATGGGAACAGAAATGCCTTCAGATGTGACATTTCGCGCTCATATAAATAATATGTGTGTTAAAGCATACAAAACATTAGGTTTAAAAGTTATAAAGCTATAAAGTTCCTTTACAACGCTTTTGTGCGAAGTAAATTAGAGACTAATGCAAAAACTAATTCAAAAGAAATTTATACGTTGGCTATACAGGAAACAGTACGGATACTTTGTCGGATATCCTACAATACATCCTAGTCGATTCTTGCTGGGTATGACAGGATATGACACGCTTGAATTTAGGCGTACTATAGCATTGCTGTTATACGTGTTAAGCGTCGTTCAGGGCAGAAGATCTAATTCTGCAGTATTAGTATATATAAATCTGCACGTGCCAGACGGGTATGTAGCTGCACGTCGCCGTGCTCTGTTCGCGTTACCGCAGTGCAGGACAATGCTAGGCAAGCATGCTCCGCTTGTTCGTGCGCTGCGCTTGCTCAACGATTTGGTTAGGGAGAACTCGGCCTTGGATGTGTTTCATACTCCACCGCTTCAGCTCATTAAATTAATCACATTTAATTTACAGAATAAGTAAACTTAATATTATGTTTTCATGTTTATTTTCTGGATATCTATGCATGTTTTGTTGTGATTTTTGTACAATGTAGCCCCACAAAATGAATTGGGTAACTGTAATGTCTTGTGGGTTAAGTATTTGATAAATTAATAAATAAATAAATAAATAATGTATGCTGCAAAAAAGGTTTTCTGAAACGGAAAGATGATGTTATAAGCAGAGTTAGTGTCAACGTAATCGTTTCTTTTAATACATAAAAACATAAATAAGGTACCTATTCTACGTGCTTTACTTAATTTTCATCAGTATTTTTGAATACTGATGAAAACTGAAGGGTGTCAATAAACTGGAATTTAAAATGTCAATAATAGGGAATTCTGTGTCAATATTTGGGTAAACCATTGCAATTCGATAAATATCATAAATTCAATAACAAATAATATCCTAGTTAGAATTTGATTTTACTGGCAACATCTTAAAATAGTTGTCTATATTTACCTAAATTTATCGTTATTTGGAAACACTGTGGAACGCTTATATTTATTTCTTTTTATACGGTCGTTCTTAAAGTGTCAACAATTGGGCACTTTACCCTATATAATTTAATTGCAAACTATTAGTACTTATAATGTTTATTTTTAATTAGTTATTTATTAATATAGTAGAAGAACACAACAACCACCATCCACTGCCACCCTCATTTCTTACCGAGGTTTCATAAAAGGCGACTAAGGTAAGTTGACCCGCCGTGTGGTATCCGGCTGAGTAGAATTGACCACCCTAATTTCATATTCAGTTATCGTAAAAGGTGACTAAGGTAAGTTTATCCGCCGTATGGTATCCAGCTGAGTAGAATAGACCACCCTAATTTCTTTGCGAGGTATCGTAAAAGGCGACTGAGGTAAGTTGACACGCCATCTGGTACCAGGATGAGTAGAATAGACCACGCAAAAAGTGCACAACGCCGCTAAAGAAGTAGTCACTTCAAAAATTAAAATTCTCATAAAATTAAGGTTTAAACAATACTATGTGATCGTTTTTCTCAAAATCTACAGAACGGATTTTTGTACGGTTATTACTAAATATAAATTAAAATTTAGTGAAATTCTTCAGAAAGGTTTAAGTTAATAGCATTATGTTTATATGTAAATTGTGTTGAAGAGATAAGATTGTGTTGTTGTAAATATTCGCCCGCTAGGAGCTTTAGTCTCGTGCGCGTACTTAAGAAGGCTACAGAAATCCTGTTAATTCTACAGGAATAGGCACTAAAAACCGCCATCTATTGTCAACCTATCACGCGACAACTGTTCACGCGAATGAAGTTACGGGTACCAAAGCTAGTAAATAATATAAATGTTGTTTTCAGCCACGATGCGACAAAGTCCGTTGTGATAAACCGAGTTCAGTTTGAAGATGAGGGACTTTACACGTGCGTGGCCAGCAACAACCAAAGCGAACCACAAAATATCACATACGAAATTCATGTAATAGGTAAAAATTTAGATAAATATAAATATTAAAATTATCGTACGCTAATTCAAAATTAGGCTTAGTTGAGTTAGGTACATTATAATCGTTATTTCAATGCTATCTGTAATATCACACTCCTCCTTGCGTCGTTCTCCTCAGTGCTGAGGGTCGTGACCTTTTCCACGGATCACTTTTTCGTGGATAATTGATCTCCAAGTCTTGCACTGTAATATCACACTACGAACTTTAAAACGTTGTCTTGTTCTTCATAATTTTGAGTCTTTTAACAGACAAGAGTTTTGTAGGCGCTACGCTATTTTTGCAATTTGCCACAAAACTTTACGAATTATACGACTGGTGTAAGTTGCCGTTAGGCAGGCGGTTGGTCGTAAAATACACAGCCAAATCATGTGACGACACGTTTATAACATATTGTGCCGACCTCATGTAAAGTGGGATAAGGGCAAGAGGATGAACTTAATTCACTTTACTTCGAATAATTTTAATTTTGTCGGTCTGTTTGGGAATTTAATATTTCAGCTCCACCGAGTATAGTTAACACATTACCGGACAAAACCATAACTGCTGTCACGGGAGATTTTGCCATAAGAATACCATGCAAAGTCACGGGAAGCCCTAAGCCAAGTGTGACATGGAAGTTGGAAAGTGGATTAGATATTGCTTTAGGTAATTTGTCCTTATTAATGAGATCAATCTTCATTCCACTTAATAATTTTAATAGTGTTCTTAAAATTTTTATGCTGTCGTATCCGGCTGAATAGAATAGACCACCCTCAGTTCTTAACGAGGTTTTGTAATAGGCGACTAATGTAAGTAGACCCACCGTGTGGTATCCGGCTGAGTGGAATAGACCACCCTCATTTCTTACCGGGGTGTCGTAAAAGGCGACCAAGGTAAGTTGACCCACCGTGTGGTATCCGGTTGAGTAGAATAGACCACCCTCTTTCTTACCGAGATGTCGTAACAGACGACTAAGGTAGGTTAACCCACCGTGTGGCATCTGGTTGAGTAAAACAGATCCCCCTTTTTCTTAGCGAGGTAAGGTAAGGTAAGTTGACCTCAGACAGGCGTCCGGTCGTCCGTCGCATGCCCTAACGGGGACCTCCGATCGGTCCGAACGTGGTTTATGAGAGTTCAAAAATACTAATTGTATTCAGTTATTGGTTAATATAAAGAAACAGGTCTCTCTCAAGTCATATTCTATCGGGTGAACCCGATAAGTTATAAGCCCATCCGGGGCCCTTATTTATGAGTTCTTTATACGGCACTATACGGCCGTAATAACTAGTTTCATTCGATAAAATGAAACATAAGTAGGTATAGCCTATTTAAAAGCTTTTATTTATCTTGTATGTGAAAACGGAATCTTGTTTCATGGAAAATGTTTCATGGGCTAAAATTTTACATACTGGTCCAGTCCCGATGATAATACATGTTTATGATAAGCATGACCTGATTCTGTTCAGGATTGGCTCAGAACGAGAGAACTTCTCAACGATTAATATTCTGGATGAAATTAAGTCGAAGCTTTTATTGATAAAAAGCTTATTAAAAATAAATAATCAGAATATTTGATACTGCTTTCAGGTACTGAATGGTATGATATCGAAAAAGATGGAACTTTGATTATAAAGAAAGTGGACAAGAATTCCACTGGTACTTACATATGCAAAGCTGAAAATCCGTTGGGTGTTGCTTGGGAAAACTACGATGTTAATGTTATTGGTGAGTAATTTTATATTTATTTTATTTAGTTGTATCAACGTCAAAAAAACATTAAAGGAAAGATTTTTAAATATACACTATAGGTATATTTCAACTTTAAGTCGTTCTGATTTGTAGATTCTAAAATTTTTAGATTTGAGGTTTGAGATATCTTTATTTCTCATTCAAATTCAAAAATTCAAAATATTCTTTATTCAAATAAACTTGTAAACAAGTGCTTTTGAATCGTCAACTCTACTGCTGGTTCGGAAAGTTGTTCCTACCGAGAAGAGCCAGCAAGAAACTCGGCGGTTGCTCTTTTTAAAAAAATACAATTCTTAATGCTAGTTACATTTAATGTTTCTATCTTGTACAGGGTCGAACAATATTTATATCCACGCATTTTTACCGTCTAAATAATCCTCAACAGTATAGTAGGCTTTCTGTATCAGCCTCTCCTTAATAGTGTTTTTAAACTGCTGTAATGTCAAAGTTAAAATTGATTGTGGAATTTTATTATAGAATCTTATACCCAAACCCACAAACGACTTACGTACTTTTTCAAAGCGCAAAGCAGGGGCCGCAAGCTTATGTCGGTCCCTACTTTGTCTATTATATACATCGCCTATTGTTTTATTTTGTTGTTTTGACTGGCTCGTTGGAGCAGTGGGTAGTGACTCTGCCTTCGGCTCCACGGGTCGCGGGTTCGATTCCCGCCGAGGACCAACATTTTCTTTAAAATGAATTTGTCGGTCTTTGAGCCTGGGTGTACATTTGTATTTAAGTATGTATTTAAAAATATTTAAGTATATATTCACCAGTTGTCTGTCTACCATAACACAAGTATTAAGTTACTTACTTTGGGGACGGACGACCGTGTGTGTAAGTGTCCCATATATTTATTTATTATTATTATTTTCTTTATAATTTAATTTTTGTATATAAAAAAATTACAAAAATTAAATTACTTAAAATATACTGTGAAGCAAATGTAAGAATACCTATTTCCTCAAACTTCTCTCGCAGGGAATCCCGCGGTCTTAAATTGTAAATGCCACGTACGCTCTTTTTTGTAATACAAAGATTTTTTCATTATCCGCGCATTTACCCCATAGCAATATTCCATAGGACATAACACATAACATTAAGAATAACATTATTTACTTACATGAGATAATAACTTAAAACTAATCTCACTGGATATTAAAGTAATATTTTCTGCAATTACCCACATTTGATTAAACTTATTTGAAAACAATAATATAGATACAAAACGCAACACTGGAAGTGATCTTAAGATTTTTGCTTTTTTATGTACTTAAATTTATATAGATTTACAATCTAAGTTGGTAGCCTATTGGTCAATATGCATAACTGCAGAGGTTGAATAGCTATATTTCGTCGCGCTTTTCAAGTCGGCACTTAAGTCAAAAAGGTTTCGTACATCCTAAATTTACCAGTTTAAGATTTACGCTAGGTACCTGAAAGCTCGAAAGTGCTCTGTAACTTTGAATTTTAAAATGTAATTTTATTTATAATTTATGTATAGAAACCGGCTATACTCACGTCTTATTTTATCGTAACAGCTCATGAATAAGAGCCCCATATGGGCTTGAAATTAGTCGGGCTCATCCGATAAAATAAGACGTGAGCCGTTTTCCATATATTAATTTTGAATACCACTCGCGGAGATTTTATTTCTTTAAGTTTTGAAAATTCAGTAGAACGAAGTTCATTTTTAAAAAGATCCCTTTTGAATTTTCAATATTTATTTCACAGATTATCCAATTGTGGATGAGCCTATTGATGCTATATGGTTAGAAGAGGGTAGTTCTAGTCATATTGAGTGTGGGTTACCTGTAAAGGAAATTGATCTCGTGCGCTGGTTTAAGGTAAATCCAACAAATATTACAAAAATGCGAACGTTTTTGAGTATGGATGTATGTTATTTACTCTTGAATTGAAACGGTGAATCTGCTGAACCAATATAAATGAAATTTGGCACAATTATTCCTTGTACACCGGAATAACATATAGGCTATAGAAATCCTGTTAATACTACAGAAATAGGATGACATTGCAAAGCGCCATCTATTATCGACCTATCACACGACAACATTCCGTGCGAACGAAATCGCGGGTAAAATCTAATCTTAATATATTCTAAATTAATTAAATGTAGGATATGCGTATCTTTATTGGTGTCACCATAATTATTGAAATACCCACATTACGTGTTGTGGTTTTTTTCTCTTCCCGAAGGAATAACGGTAATTTTTTTATATATTAACTTAGTATAATAGATTTCAATTTACATTAAGCAAGAGGATTAGCGGTAAAAGCGTTACAAACAGACAGACTTTCACATTTATAGTATTAGTAATGATAAAATATATGGTATAGCAATTAAGCGTGCTTCATTTGTTTTTGTTCTAATAATAATTATATTTACTTAAATCCATACACCTTTTTACAGAATGGAAGACTTATTAAAATTGGTGATTTATATTTAAACAATATAAAAAGAAAGGATTCTGGTACGTACAGTTGCCGCGTAAGCAATTATAAGAATTCTGTTTCTTCACATAAAAATATCACGGTTGGTTCAAAGCCAGTTTTTAGATTTGTCGAAGAAACAAATATTGATTATGATGAAGGTAGTATGACAGCTCTATCATGCGATGCACTTGGTGAACCTTTACCTACGGTAAGAAGATATTTTGTCTTCATTCATTTTCGTCGTAAAAATATTTCGTTGTCTTTTTATAGAACGGACTTTTTTATGGTACTGACGATAGAACATTAAATATATCTCCATTTGGCGCATTAAAAATTTTTGAACAAGCTTTATATTTTAAAACTGAAATTAATCAAAACACGCTGTATTAATAATAGTTCACTGACCTGGTCAGGCCGCGTGATAATGGCGCGTGTGTTCCTTGTTTTGTCTCACTCGCACCTGTGTTTAGTCTCTTGGTCAAGGTTATGGAAGGGACTATGAAACATATTAAAAGAAACAAGGTTTATTTTGGCATGGCGTGCTGCTATAAGTTGCGTACGGTCATGCTTCGACCTGAAGTATTAATTTATACATCATGACGTTTATGTAAGTTGGAAACGTGTTAGTACCTCGAATTTAAAGAATTGGTATTGAATGTTTTTTTGGCATGTGTACTTATTATAACATCCTATTTTTAGTGTATTAATTTATTGCCATATGTTTCCCCAAGTTATTATTTAATATTCTCTTTATGTTATCCTATGAATATGTATAGATGGATAGTCTTATCTTACTATTAGTTATGTCTTAACTTATTATTTTTAATTTTCGGATTTCTTTTATTTTTATTTTTTCTTATCTATTGTAAAATTATATTTACTATTAATTTAACATGGTATTACAGGTAAAATGGTGGAATAACGATCATCAGATAACAGAAAAATCGATGGTTCACTTTTTTACTATGGAAAGTAAGGATATTGGTCAATACGTATGTGAAATTAGTAATGTATTTGGAAGTATAAAACGTACTTTTAATATCGTTACTAAAGGTTAGTAGTATTCTTTTTTTAGTTGGTTTAAGTAGTTTGGATTATTTGTCCTTGTATGTGTAGGAAAGTAAACACTACCTTCGGAACATAATCATATTTCCACCACAAAATATTTTAGTAAAGGTCTAAAGATTTTTTTTTCAATTATTCACTATTAATAAAATTACCAATAATTTAATGATGTAAATTAATTTTTAGAGTGCGTCCTGAATATTGCCAAAGATTTTAGTAGCTATCAGCCCTTATTATTAACAGAAGAACTAAATTGGCCAACGTTCAAAAACGCTGAAGGATTACTTCGTATTCCAGTCTCCAATCCTGTAGTACTATTTTGTCCAAATAGCTCCATTACTATGAGAGATCTAGATTTTGGAGAGTACGCTGCTGCTGATTGCATTGAAGGATCGATATTCAATGTAAATGGAGTAAATGAAGATTTTTCACAAATAAGATGCAGTGAAAAAGTAAGACCTTCATCGAAACGCACTGGAGTTAAATGTGGTCGTGGTAATACTGAATTACTGAATGTTGGTTTTAATACAGGATATGAGTTTTTGGACGTCTACGACGTATGTGTTGATAAAGAAAAGAACATACCACTTTATACACGACACGAACTATCCCCATTTGCAGCAGACGATGATCCAAAAGAAGCAATTGATTTTGTGGAAAGCGTAGATTTACCTCTTCACTTTGATGACATGTACAACTGTAGGTTGCAGCGTGATAACATTTTGTTATTAACTGGAAAACGTTTAAGTGCGAACAACAAATGCTGTTTTGCTAAGAGACAGTTGGTAAATCCGAAAGACGTGATACCGGGACATCATCAGATGGCAACTTATCATTATTTAAATGTTCTACCGAAATGGGGCACGTGCAACACGGAGGTAAAGTAAAAATTTAATTATTAGCTACTTATGTTGCGATAACCATCATAAATAATTGATACTTAAGTTATACAGTTATAACGGTTGTAAGAGCTTAAAGTTATTTTTGCCTTTCCGCAATTCTATTTTGCGTTGACACCATGATGGATTGCCATGTTTTAACTGTCATGAGTTTAACATGACTATACCCATCCCTTATATCTTCTGATCCTCGTAGTAGCTGTGCTTTACCTCATTTTGTAAAGAGTAAGGGTACCTCATTAAATAATCGTTATGATTAATGGAACAAAATGTATTTTAATGAAGCATAATATTATTTTACTTACAAATTACAGTTAAGTAGGACAAAACATGCAACAAGTTTATATACACCGCAGTACAGAAATATCGACCTCTTACTAAGACTTAAGCAACTATTAGTTGCCACAGGACTTCGATGTCAAGACTGTCCTGAGTTCTGTGACGTGCATTAGCATTTATCTTTTTTAGCAAATAGATGCTGCCATTGCTTAAATTATGAGTTTGTTACACATATTTGGTTAAATTAAATTTGTAGATGGTCATGTTCTTTTGAGTTGATTTCTTTTTTGGTCAATCTTGCAGAATTGGGACGAAGTAGAGAATAGAGTGAGGGGCTTAGTGAAATCTTTAAATTATCCGCTGGAGGTATGGACAGGATCATCTCATACAATGAAGCTTCCCGCACAACCAACTGATACACCTGTAGTTTTAAAGGACAGATTTGACAAGATGCAACCTGTACCACGTTATATTTGGAAGGTATTTACAATAAATTTAATGACGGTAGCGTTATGTTTTTTTACAAATCTAAAACGTTTGTAATTTTAGAAACGTTTTACGAGCTACCAGACTGTACGAGCTAACAAAGTGACAAAATTATTATGAAAACTGAAATTATATATAGTAATTAATGCAGAACTGTTGCTGATATTTTGTAACGTTACAAAAATTAGCTGACAACGGGTTGAAAATCGTAAGGTTTAGTCGTTCGTCTGTACATATTTATAGAATTAGATATTGCTTGCGGAGATCCATAATACAAAAATAATAATACAATTATTTTTGTATAATCCGCGATGACATAGAATAAAAAATATATATAATGTAGAGTGGATAAATCCTTTTTCATGCCTGATATATGCAGGATTCGTAAAAACACATGCTCAAACCTCCACCACCGCCACCACAATACACAAGCACTACATACTTTCACTATCACAAACTCAACAATCGTTTCACCCCGTAACCGAAGCATCATCGGAAGATAATCCACGACAAAATCGCAAAGCGAGGTTTGTGCATGTGTTTTTACGAATCCTGCATGTATCATGTATTAATATGTCCATCTCTACATTTAGCATTATAAATATTTTCTATATTACTTCAACGAGGATTATAGCAAAATAATTTTATTATTACTTTTACGCCGTGTGGTATCCGGCTGAATAGAATAGTAGCACTCTCATTTCTTACCGAGGTGTCGTTAAAGGCGACTAAGGTAAGTCGACCCGCCGTGTGGTATCCGGCTGAGTAGAATAGACCAACCTCATTTCTTACCGAGGTGTCGTAGAAGGCGACTAAGGTAAGTTGACCCACCGTGTGGTATCCGGTTGAGTAATATAGACTACCCTCTTTCTTACTGTGGATTCGTAGGATACGACTAAGGTAAGTTGACGTCAGGCAGGCGGCCGGTCGAAAAATACGTAGCCAAATCATACGACAACATGTTTGTTACATGTGCCGACCCCACTGAGAGTGGGATAAGGGCAGGGATGATGAATTTTATTATTACTTTCGTTCGTCTGTCACAACTTTAACATTTTCTTTTGGCAATTTTTACTAAATATGCTACGTTTTATTTAAGGTAATAATCGGCAGAAATAGCCAGGATACGATCGCTGTCATTCAGATCAACATTCCTGAAATAACTACATATCAAGCATTCTCCTTCATGCTTTGTAAAGATATCTGCCACCGTATAGACTGGATAAAGAATACAGAATGGAGGGACGTGAAAAAAGGTTTTACATTTTGCTGCAGGATCGATGACTTTAAAAAGGCCTTCAATTTAAAATATTATTTTGGAATACCCGAATTTCGTTCGCACCATTATTAATGGACTTTAACAATAGTAAATCAAAAAGTCTGTATTATATATCTTAGTATGTTTGTAAAGAATTATACTTTATAAATTCTGAAACGCTAGTATTACTTTACACAATGAATATAGTAATTTGTAACCAATGTTCATCTTCATATATTTTGTAATAGTTTTTTTGCAGAATACCTTTGTCATTTAAAATATATCATTAAATAAGCTGTGCCAGTGGTTTCACAATAAGCGAAACCGTTAGAGATAGAGATATGCTGTCCCGGACTTTTTCTTAATATTTTTATAGATCTAAAATTAAATACGCGGCACACACGACTGAGGGCCTGTTTCACAAGTTACCAATAAACTGTCAGTTAGTCTATTTGGAACGTTTCTGGAATATATCTCGTTTTGCGTTTCTCTGGTTTCTGATAGGCTTATTCAGCACTTAAAGTTCCTCATAAGTTAACAGGTATATCATTTGGCTGTTATTTAGTTTATCTGCCGGATAGCTAATACCTATTTCAAATTGGCCGCAATTTTATTTTTTAAAAATTTTCCACTTTTTAGAGACATTTATCTGCTACTTAGTTTATTTATCCGACACTTTATCAGTTACTTGTGTAACAGGCCCTAAAGCTCCCAGTAAGCGATTTTTTACACAGCGTCATGTTCAACACATTTTACATACACTGCAAAACTCCGTTGAACACCTCAAGAAAATCGATTACATAAATACAGAAATGTCTTGGGGACTTTGTTTTACAATAAGTATAGATATATTGAACACAAACAGTTTTAACAACATAACTACATATAGCAGTAATCAAAAACAGAATAGTGTGGAGAGCAGTCTTTCCTTTTTGTTGACCGTTGACGATTTAAAAGTACGTTTTTACAAGTTTACTTGAATAAAGAAAATTTTGAATCTGAATTAGATTTTTACAATAATAATGTTACTATTATACCAAAAACAATCAGGCTTGTTAAAATATGAGACTAAATGAGCATCTAATAGCTCCTAATTTATCAGCTAAATCGTAGATTTACGTTCTACCAAATTTTAAATAATGAAGTTTGGAGTTTTCAAGGAATGAGTGTATGAACATTAAATACGAGAGCGTTGTTGAATTTAGACCTCTGTTCTTAACTTTTATAGGAATTTGCTGCATACGAGTATACGTAGCGAAGTATAAGGGAAGATCTCAGTGATATTTCATTCGTCTTAAATTATATAAAAACTTCCGCCTTTAGGAGGATTTGTAAATTATTTAATATAGCTAATACTAAAATTAAGTGCGTAATGTCTACTAATAATATTGTGAAATAAATATTTTATTTTTAATATCAAGTCTGTTATTTATGGTTACAAAATAAATAAACAATTTGTGGGAATGCAAAATTAATTACGTGTTTTCTAAGTTAATTAAGAATATGATTATTTTACATTACTTTCTTCTTTTCTCTTTTTTCTTCTCTTTCTTTTTTCTCTCAATTTTTAGTTTGAATAAGTTCAAATTCAAATTCAAATTCAAAACCCTTTATTTGTGACCATAACGTACATAAAACTTAAAAAAGAAAAAAAACAAATACAAAGAATTTAAAGTAAGCAACAAGATACGAAGACATAAATAAATATAATAGATCACAAAATGGTAGACCACTCAGCTTTAAGCTAGGGCGAGAACCCTAGCACTGATTTTCAGTGGCTGCCATTGTGCGAGAACGAAAAGAAAGTGACAGCATGGGACAATACAGAAAGAAAAATAAATATAAAATAAATTATGTATACATAGTGTATAGTGTACATACAAATTATATAGTGTATATGTGTAATACATGTTATTTTCAATTGCAATAAACAATTCTTCAACTACCTAATATAATTATATACCGCTTATAGAATAGTTATAAAATACATGGGTTTTAACAGAGTACAATATAAGTACTTACAAAGGGTATAAAAGTTATAAGATACGAAAATAGCATAAAAACAGGTTTAAACAAATAATTCAATGAAAATTATTTGATCACAAAAACTTAATTTATTGAAAATTTATTCATTGCTAAGTTAATTTAATAAATGTCTGGCTGTCAAAATTTATGAAAATCTCTTTATAAATTTATTCGATTTATTAAGATTAATGATATTTGATACGTTTGCTTGATTACTCTTACATTTTATATATATATAAAAAAAAGCTGTGGTAGCCCAGCGGTTACACCGTGCGACTCTTACGAGGAGGTCAGGGGTTCAAACCCGGGCAGACACCAATGAGCTTTTCTGTTAAGACTTATGTGTCTTATTGATAATTGCAATTTATCACACGCTTTTCGGTGAAGGAAAACATCGTGAGGAAACCTGCATATCTCTAGAGAATTCTGGAGATATGTGTAACCTACCAATCCGCATTGGAGCAGCGTGGTAGGTCTTAGCTCCTCCAATCCTTCTCTCCAAAAACGGAGAGAAGAGGCCTATTCCCAGCAGTGGGAGAGTAACAGGCCGCTACTTACATATATATATATATATATATATATATATATTTTCGGAAACAGTTCCAACGATTTTCCTGAAGTTCAGTATGTGGAGAAAAATTGATCTACCTAGGTGTTATTTAAAGAAAATCTCGTTTTAACCCTGTTTTCGAGAAATTGCTTAAATTTATGTTGAATTCAAAAGATAATTTTCGCTATCAAATATCAAGTTATGATAGCTCATTTGTGGAACGGGCGATCTAGAGAGGTGAAAATACCTAGGTACGAGCACCACCGCCTCAAATTTTTTTAATTTTTTTTTATATCTTTATAAATAATTACCGAGCTAGGCTCGGTTACTCAGATACTAGTTTTTATAAGACCAAATCACTACTTCTCAGCCGGATACCACACGGCAAAAATAATTAAATTTTAAATACAACAAAAGTAATAATAAAAACAAAAGTAATAATAAAATATATATATTTTTTTGTGATTACTTTTGTATTATGGATCTCCGCAAAGTAACGCGTAATTATATAAATTATTCAATTTTAAACGTGTATGGTAAAACATATGTTAACGTTTCGGGTCTCAGAGGTCAAACTTTGATCATAACATTTGTCATAACACGTCGTGATGCCTGCGTATACAATATCACGATCTATTACACACTAGGTATCCTATTAAATTTCGAAATTACAGCATTGTCTTCTGCAATGGAGAAGGTTGGATCCTAGACCTGTGAACTTTAATAGAACGGTTAAACTTTAATAAAACACTTAAAATCAGTATTACGTCGAGCTTATTATATTGAGTATCTGGTCGATCGAGCTTTGTGTCGTAAAATACGACTAAGTTAAGTTGACGTCAGGTAGGCCGGTCGTAAAATACGTAGCCCACTTAGAGTGGGATAAGGGCATAGAGGAATCGAGCCTTGCTCGGTAATTTTTTCAGAAGATATAAATCCGCTCATTCCCTACTAAGCTACTACAACTTTACGAATGACAGCAAAATTAACCTTTGTATTACATTTTAGCCTTATTCCATGCCTAAATACAGAGATGAAATGAATTTTTAATAAAACTTAGCTAGATCGATTTGTCACCCTCAAAACCCCCTACATAATTATTTTCATGAAACTTATTGGAGCCGTTTCCAAAATTCAGATTATATATAAAAAGTAAGTAAGTAAGTAGCGGCCTGTTACTATCCCACAGGCGAGAACAGGCCTCTTCTCTCCGTTTTTGGAGAGAAGGATTGAAGCTAAGACCTACAACACTGCTCCAATGCGGATTGGTAGGTTACACATATCCCCAGAATTCTCTAGAGATATGCAGGTTCCCTCACGATGTTTTCCTTCGCCGAAAAGCGTGTGATAAATTGAAATTATCAATTACACACATAAGTTTTAACAGACTCATTGGTTATCAGTAAAACTCACGCCGTGTGGTATCCGGCTGAATAGAATAGTACCACCCTCATTTCTTACCGAGGTGTCGTAAAAGGCGACTAAGGTAAGACGACCCGCCGTGTGGTATCCGGCTGAGTAGAATAGACCAGCCTCATTTCTTACCGAGGTGTCGTAAAAGGCGACTAAGGTAAGTTGACCCACCGTGTGGTATCCGGTTGAGTAAAATAGACTACTCTCTTTCTTACCGAGGAGTCGTAAAATACGACTAAGGTATGTTGACGTCAGGCAGGCGGCCGGTCGTAAAATACGTAGCCAAATCATATGACAACATGTTTGTAACATGTTGTGCCGACCCCACTTAGAGTGGGATAAGGGCAGGAGGATGATGATGGTTATCAGTAAAACTCATTGGTATCTACTCGGGTTTGAACCCGTGACCTTCTCGAAAGAGTCGCACAGTGTTACCGCTGGGCTACCACAGCTTGATAATATTTACTATCTTCGATTATATATGTATATACAGGATTAGCTTATTTAAATATTAAAGATTTGTACATTTAAGTATCCATACTATAAATTCGAATGTCTGTCTTTCTGACTTTTTGTTAGTCTATTAGTCTGTTACGATTTCAATCCAATTAAGCAATATTGATTAAAATTAAGATTATGCACCGGGCCAACGTCCTTCCCTGCCCTTATCCCACCCTAAGTGGGGTTGCCACAGCATGTTTTCCGAATGCATTCTACCCTATCATTTGAGAATTCCTTTTATATGCATGTCACACTTTACACAAGCCAACTTTTTTTTCGGTTTTCCTCTAATCACATATCCATCCACATTTATATTTAACACTCGTTTGGTCACACGACATTTATTAGTCATCTTAGGCATACATCAAGTTGAAGATTTTATCTATCATATTAAAAGTTATTACAAAGGACATAAACATATAGAATCTTGTAAAAATATTGTATTATTAGTTCCCTTCTATAATAAAATGTATATTAAACTAATAATTGCCAGCGGCTCCGCCCGCGTGGAAAAATTAAAACCGTAGTATAGTCTTTTAATAACCTTAAAAATGTTAAAGTGGGTTAACCTTAAAAACTAGACATATACTGCCGCGGACTTTTATTTAGAACTTTTGAAGAGGAACAATTTTATAATACATGATTTTTGAATAACTTTTTGAATTTGAAAGAAGCTTTACTTGCGTGCGCTACGCAAGTAAAGCTTTTAATTAAGACGTTATCGTAATATTATTTATTGCCGCTCCTCTCCTATTCATCTTAACGTGATGTTATATGAGAGAGCCTATAAGCCTTCCTTGATAAATGGACTATCTTACACTTAAAGAATTTTTCAAATCGGTCCATTAGTTCTTGAGATTAGCGCGTCCAAACAATCAATCAAACGAATTCTTCAGCTTTATATATTAGCATAGATTTAATCGACATTTAACAATATATATATACACTAGGAATATCGATATATCGTTAGTGAATCACTAGAAATAGGATGCGGTCAAACATCGGCCTTCACTTGTGACTTTTCAACTTTAATGTTTGCGCCAGCGTAAGCGCTTAAGGCATAATGAATAAATGGTGATAACATATGAAAATTAGTTAAAAGCCGCCTTGTAGTTAGAAGATACATTTAAAATCTAGGTAATAGTAAAATTATTTTGCTATAATCCGCGATGAATTAAAATAGAAAATATATATAATGCTAAATACGCCGTGTGGTATCCGGCTGAATAGAATAGTACCACCCTCTTTTCTTACCGAGGTGTCGTAAAAGGCGACTAAGGTAAGACGACCCGCCGTGTGGTATCCGGCTGAGTAGAATAGACCACCCTCTCTTACCGAGGTGTCGTAAAATACGACTAAGGTAAGTTGATATCAGGCAGGCGGCCGGTCGTAAAAACGCAGCCAAATCATATGACATGTTTATAACATGTTGTGCCGACCCCACTTAGAGTGGGATAAGGGCAGGAGGATGATATAATGCTAAATGTAGAGTGGACATATTCATACATGATACATGCAGGATTGCGAACCTAGCTTTGCGGTTTTGTCGTGGTGTCGTCATCTCCTGAAGATGCTTCGGTTGCGGGGCGAAATGATTGTTGAGTTTGTGATAGTGAACGTATGTAGTACTTGTGTATTGTTGTGGCGGTGGTGAGGGTTTGAGCATGTATTTTCACGATGCATGTATCATATATAAAAAGGAATTGTCCACTCTACATTAGTATTATTTATATTTTCTATTTTATTTCATCGCGGATTATAGCAAAATAAGTAACCCACACGGTGGGTAAACTTACCTTAGTCGCCTTTAAGACATCTTGGTAAGAAATACATACTAGTTGAAGTTATGTTTTTATATATGTTGCATCTTATACTATCGTTTTTGTATACGCTTTTTATTTCAAGTTCTCACGATGCAGGCTTACATAAGTATTTCCAAACACTAAAATTAATATCAGACTTAAGACACCAAAATGCGTTCACCTTTAGCTGGTTATTAGTAATAAATATCTGTTTATGAAGAATCCAGCCCCAATACGATCTATTAGTACA
Source organism: Morpho achilles (assembly GCA_947086495.1). Lineage (NCBI taxonomy): Eukaryota > Metazoa > Arthropoda > Insecta > Lepidoptera > Nymphalidae > Morpho > Morpho achilles. The sequence goes on along the minus strand of CAMTZB010000018.1, from coordinate 7,514,597 downwards.
GATCTAAATTTAAATATTGAAATCACTTTCCTTTGGAAATACAATTTATGTAATAATTTATTTAAATCAGACATACAGTAGAAAAAATAAAATATAAGATATTATTATATTATAATATATTTTAATATACATGATAGGCAGAAATAAAGCACTACTAAATAAAAAAAAAATCGTAGAGTTTTAACTTAATCTTTAACTAGCCGTTAATCAATTCTTTATACTGACAGAGGCATTTTCACCGAACGATACGACTAACGAAAAACCCATAGTCGTTTTTGTTTCACCATATTTATAAAGCTCTTCAGCTCATCTTTCCGTACACGTAGAAGAGAAGTGCAGATTTCCCTTTCTGTATTTTCTTTTCAGACTCATATAAAATGCAGCTAACTTTAACAAAAGAGTGAATATGCACTATATTGGCAAGCCAATTCAACTTTAAGATGTATTTTTCGCTCTTATAAATCTATGTAAACCTCACCATGTGCCAGCCAAACGACAGCCAAAGCCAAAGATAGACAGTTAACTGTCAGCTAAGCCAAAGCCAAGCAGCAAAGCTGTCGCTTCGATAACGCCAAAATGGCTTACCTACTGCCAAGGTAAATGCTTTCAATTAACTGTAGCCAGCCTTTCTGTATGCCTTTTGATTAATTAAAAGTACGAGATTGTAACTTTAATTGAATTTATTTCATTATCTTTATAATTATTTATATGAGTATGATCTACTCAAAAAAAATGTCAGAGTTGCATTTGAAAAAATACTAGAGAGATTCAATGAATTCTTCTAAATATTATTTCTTAGATACTCAGTTTTTATTTATTTTTATATTTATATATTATTCATATTTTGATCTTATGCATAACATAATATCATCTATGGGCCTCATAAGAAAGCTAAGAGTCACAGCGGGCGACGGAGCAAGGTATGCTTGGAATATGTCTACGTGATAAAATCAGAAATGAGGAGTTCCGTAGAAGAACCAAAGTCACCGATATAGCTCAGTGTGTCGCGAAGCTGAAGTGGTGATGGTCAGGTCACAGAGTGTGGAGAACCGATGGGCATTAGGGTCTTAGGTGTTAGAATGACGCCACCGCACAGCAAAACGCAGCGTTGGTAGACCCCTATACAATGGACTGATGACAAGCGGGACAGAATCACGTGGTATGGAGATCCTGCGAAGAAACCTATGTCTAGCAGCGGACGGCCATCAATTGAAGGAGAGAGAGAGAATCATCATCCTATATCCCTTATCATCATCCCTTATCCCACTCTAAGTGGGGTCAGCACAACATTATTATAATCATGTTATCTCATGATTCGGCTACGTATTTTACGACCAGGCATGACATAGACTTACCATTGTCGTATTTTACGACACCTTGGTAAGGGTGGTATATTCTACTCAGCCGTATACCACACAGCGGGTCGACTTACCTTATTCGCCTTTTACGACACTTCGGTAAGAAATGAGGGTGGTCTATTCTACACAACCGCATACCACACAGTGGGTGGACTTACCTTACTCGCCTTTTAAGACACCTCGGTAAGAAATTAGGGTGGTCTATTCTACACAACCGCATACCACACGGTGAGTCAACTTACCTTAGTAGCCTCTTACACCACTTTGGTAAGAAATGAGAGTCTATTCTACTGAGCCCGATACCACACTTCGGGAAAGGAGAGCGAGAGAATATCGTATCGTGTTATCGTGTGGTATAAATGGCACAAAATAACGGACAAACGTATAAATAATGTGGTTACATAAAAGAGCATCCGAACACCCTGACCTGTTAAAACTCGATTAAAAATAAAACCTTTGGTATTTAAGCGGAATTGTGATTGGGCCATTAATTAAATTTTGATCTTGAATCACTATTTCGTATATATTTTTTTATAAATTTTAACAATTTATGATTATTGATATGGTTATTGTTATAAAAAAAAATCATTAGTTCTTTATAACAACTTCCTTTTGAATCTTGCCATAATTTTTCAAGGTTGTGTATTTTTCTAACTAAAATTCCGATAAGTTATTTATATTAATACAACCTTAAGATTTGGCTTGAAAATCAACTTTAGTGTCATTAACTTAAATCTAACATAGAAAAATTGAAAATTGTTCAAATACAATTTTAGCAGTCATAACAAAACAAAATTTGTTAACAAAAAATGAATAAGAATGACTCTTGCGAGGAGGGCAGGAGTTCAAATCCTGGGCAGGCACCAATGACTTTTGCTTTTAAACTTATGTACCTAATTAATAATTGCAATTTTTCGCAGGCTTTTCGGTGAAGTAAATAATATTGAGAATATCTCTAAAGAATTCTGGAGACATGTATAACCTACCAATTCGCAATAGAGCAGCGCGTCTCCGTTTTTGGAGAGAGGAGGCCTATGCTCAGCTGTGGGATAGTAACAGGCCGTTACTCAACTTTTTTCTTATATTTGAAAAATAAGCATAATGAATAGAAAGTAACATGCTCTCTGGATCTCTGTGAAAAGAAGGATATGCCACTTTAGGTCGTCATGCTGTTTTTCTAACTGCAGTTTTTTCATCACTATGTTTCTCTTTAAAGCTCATTTGAAATATCTTTTTATATATCTGAATACGTGTTTGTTATCTCTATTGTTTTAATATACGCTACATAAAATAATTTTCCTTATTAAAAAACTGATTTGTTTTAATTGATGATATTGAATTTTGTTTTTATTTCCGAATTATATGAAATGCAAAAACAATCAGTAAAAAAGTGTGATTTTGAAATAATATATCATAACAGAACAATGTTCTTTGTAATCATGTTAATATAAAGTGTAAACCTATTCATGATCAATGAAATGTACAGGTATCTACAAAAGTGTTAAATTAATATAAAAATTAGAAAAAGTGTTATTGGGCATAACATTTGACATAATAACTTTAAGAGCTAGTTATCAAGAACCTATGCTATCTGTAAAGTCTATAAAAATACTTTTCAAATGTTTAGTTCAATAATTTAAACAATCTTTATTAAATCAATAATTTTTTGCAATGCCATAGGTAGTAACTAGGGTAACCATGGCCTACATTTATATCACTATTCTTTAAAGACATCTCAACGAATAAAAAATCTCTAAACAAATCAAAAATTACCTCTGAGAGTAAAAATTGACTTTAAAAGGAATATGACTAAGAATGGTTGGGAATTAAATATGCATTTGATTGTACCGGACTCTATACACTAGGATCCGTTTGTGATATTAATATAATGTTAGATCATCACTACAAAGTTTATTTATCTTAACGGAGTTGCGGTAAAAAAATTGTATGTGTGTATACATTCCTTGTTAACAACACAAACGTTACGGTAAAAGTGTTGTATATAACTAAATGATTTATCGATAATGTAATAAATAAAATGTTATATAATAAATAATGTAATAAAATAAAATTTAGTCACAATTTTTTTATTATTTTCGATGGTTATCTTTTAGGCTTTGCGTTAATGATTGTATTAAAAGTCGGAATCGGAAATATGTGTTGTCATTTCTTATTTTATAAGTACAGAGGACAGTTGCACTTATAACGGAGAGGGGGTCAACAAGACCATCTCGTGGAGGGGCAACCCGCATGTTCGCTGGATCCACTGCTTGGGATATAAAGACAGATATGGCCTATTAGTGTCGACCTTCGGTAACCACCGATACACCGAAGAAAGCTCTATCGACATAGGACAGTCAGTTTGCTTTACTGATATCATTTGTCCTAAAACTAAGCCAATATCTTAATCGTCTAATAAAAATTCTTGACATTTAACATTAATCGTCAATTAATATATTTTTTTAATTTAATATCACATTTTTTTGAGCTTGGATCATCGTATTAGTATTCCTTTATCAATGATAATTATATTTTTTGACCTTTTCACCGGATATATGTGCATTCTAAGGCTAATGTTTAATTAGATTCAGAAGAGATTGGTTTAGTTTCCGGTTCAGCGAGGTCCGCTAAAAGGTTGAAATATTCTATCGCATATCTAGATTGAAATATTGTAACGCATTTTTTGGTAATTTTCAGCAAATTCCATGACTTTTAGAGAACTGTGCGCGACTGTAAGTAAAAAAGTAAAGTATATAAACTTTAAATGAGTTAATAAATTAATTCAAAAATATACGTATATATATATATATATATATATATTCTCTCAGATATCTCGGAAACGGCTTTAACACTTTTCCTGAAATTCAGCATGCTGGAGGTTTTTTGGGAGAAGAATCGATCTAGCTAGGTTTTATTAAAAAAATCCTTTTATCCCTATTTTTGGCGATTAAAATAAAATACTTAAATTTACATTGAATATATAAAACATTTTTGCCGTCAGCGTAGCGTATTCGGGAAACGGATGGTCGCGAGAATTGAAAGTACTTAGGCCCGAGCCCCACTTACCCAATTATTATATTTTTTTAGGGCTTTTTTATTTTGTAACCAGGTCCTTTAATAAGTGGCAGTCGCACTAACCTAGTCACTAACATACCAGACTCTTTGGTTTTTGGTTTGTATTTTTTGTTATATTTCGTTTCTTTCGTTTAAATAAATTTAAAAACAATGTGGAAATGTTAACATATTGTAAGCAATGAAAAACTGTTACAACATGAATTGATTTAATAAAATTCCAAGTGTACAAAGGAAATTAGCGTCCGATTAACGTAATTTCGAAAGCAACCTGACTGTACTTTGCCTATTGTTTAGAACTTTAGACACTAAATTTAGCAGATACATGAAAATTGTTAACACTATTGAAACAGATGCAATCTTAAACATACAAATACATGTTATCAACAATCTTTAGAGGCCTTCAGGGCATAGAGACACGTGTCTTTGATAGATAAAACGATAAAAACAGTGTGTGTTCTATCAATCATAAATTCATCAGGTTCGTTACAGATTTGTTTGGGAACCCTAATGACAAACGAAAATGTATAGGAAAATGCACCATTACTCAGATTTACTAAGGTAAAAAATTATATTAATATTGTTTGCGCTTGCGTTAAGCCTTTATTGGAGGCTTCGTTTTAATAATTAAAAGCCTTAAGAATTTTTAAATTTAAACTATCGTGAGTAGTAGTATTCATAGTTAATGTATAGAACCGGCTATACTCATGTCTTATTCTATCGGGTTAGCCCGACTAGTTTCGAACCCATCCGGGGCACTTATTCATGAGCTCTTTACACGACATTTCTTACTTTGCAGTTCCCGCCGCGATAACGTCGATGGGTGGATTCGAAACTAGTCGGGCTAGCCCGATAGAATAAGACGTGAGTATAGCCGGTTCTATACATTAGCCTTGAGAATACTGAATAATTTGAATGTATACTAAAATTTATATTGAATATAAAACACTATTTTTTCCATAAACTTTCAAGTCAGCGTAACTTATTCGGGGAACGGGCAGTCTCGAGAAACTTAAATACCCTAGCTATTCGGTATGGATCCCCAACTACTTAAAAAAAAAAAATTAAGTTTTTAATTGTTGTAAAAAGGTACCGAGCAAGGCTCGGTTAACCAGGTACCTACTAATATTAATGCCATAAATATCAAAAACAAAAACGGGCTGGTTTATTGCTCAAACTGAAACGTGTGATATTAAAGGCGAATTAAATGATCACTGCAGCATAAAGATCAATGAAAAAAACGTTTATATTTAATCTAACTAATATCTGTTTTGATGTTGCCATTCCAATCAAAAGAACAACTTACTGTATGTCATTCAAGAACATATTACCCAACATTGCATGAATTGTCGAAATTTATTGTCGATAAAGCCGAACATTAACAGTAGGTCAACTATTTTTTAGTATTTTTATAACGTTATTTTAAATATTGGCAATTAGAACATCATTTAGTAATATTGGTTCTCTGTAAAGTGGGTTTGGACTTCATAGGCGAAAAAGTAAAATAAAGGTTACTGACTGTTATTAAAAAGGTAAATAAAAGTGTTAAAAATTTCTTTAATCACTTAATTTTCATTCTTTACATTATTATCAATACCTGAGTGACCGAGGCTTGCTCGGTAAAATTTTCAAAAAGAAAATTGTAAAAATGAAAAAATATTTTGACCAGGTGGGGCTCGATCCGGAGTATTTCCACCTAGCTAGATAATATACATATATTATGCCAATGATATTGGGGTGTCACGAAAATAATATTTTCCTCTTCAATTGCTAACTGCATTTTATCAAAAAACGATTAAGCTTTTACGACCAATGAATGACTTAATAAATTTTTGTACCTAATGAAATAAATATATCAACCTTTAAGAAAATAAGTTGTATTATAATAATCCTTATCTTCTTCTCTTTAACCAATAACCACTAAACATAGCTTTCTTTAAAGGCTTTCACAAGATCTTGTTGCGATTGGAACTAGATCACCTCTTCACCTATTAGGGATGAACTAATATTACATCTACTGTATGAGGTTGCTTTATATCATTATAAGACTCTACGTTCATCAGGTTGAACGTAGTCGCAATTTCAACTTTATGTATCGTGCTATATTGCAAATTTGAGTTAATTTAAGGTTCTATTCATTTCTTTTGCTCAGGTTTAGATATTTACTGCATTGCCCGTTAAGTTATGAGGTCCATCAGCTAAAACAAAATCGTTAGCCAATGAATTTGATCAATGGACCACTCCAAGCTGGCCAATCCAGTTGTCCCTCTGATTAGCAGAGGGCAATCTGGACGGACCGGGGACTTCGGGGGGGTTGGGGTGAAGTCCCTAATGAGCGACGGGTCCAGTTGGGCTTACTCTAAGTCTGGCTGGACATGGTTACGGCCACCGTCGGCGAAACCCGGAAGCCCAGCAATGGGAACGGGGACCTTCGGGTTGCGAGGAAGAAAACCTCTATAAAAAATTACCCGGTGGGGGCGGAAACGCCCACCAAGGCGTTGGGGCCCCTACTTGGGGCGCGATCTCTCCCTATCGACCGTGACATAGCAAACACGGTGGGCAGGGAGCGATCGTGGGCAGCGATGGCCTCCTTTAGCTCTGCGGAGGGGGGCGGAGGGAGGCGGCGGAGCGGTTCCACGAACTGTTGTTCTGGATCCAATCTGCTGCTGGTGAGTCCAGGTGTTAGTGACTCGCCCAAGCCCATCGTCTGCCGCCCTAACTGGGGACCTTCGGGTGTTCCGAACGGGGTACATCGGACACCTGGCTTACAGGTCCCCGAGGCGGTCGGTGCATCTGGTGCTCCCGATGCACCGGTTAGCGGAGGGGGGTTTCTCTTTCGAGGGGCCCCTACCTGGAGGTGTTTATTCTCTGGGATCAGAGCTGTCGGCGGGATGGGGGCAAAATGTACAATGATACCCTGTCCTTGCCATTGGCAGCGTGGTGGAGCACACAGATCGTTTTAGTCGGTGCGAGTCCGACATAACCGCCGCCTGTCCCCGTCGGGCGGCGGTACCCATAAGGGGTTTTTTCCTGTATAATAAAAAAAAAAAAACCACTCCAAGCCCACTGCTTTAAAATTTTTCTTCCTTAACATACATTCTATAAATGCTTCAAACCAGTGATTCTCTGTGATTTGCTTGAAACTGTATTAAAGGAGATTGCTTCATTATATTCATCAGTAATATTTAGCGAATTTATGTACTTAGAAATCAAAATCTTGATCTATCAGCTTTTAGGTTCGTGGTTACTCAAGCTTTATAGCTTTGCGGCTCTTTAAGCTATCGTTAAAATTTATTTTTTGAAATTAGTGCTCCATTAATATGTTAATTATATATGAAATTAATTACCACATTATTGATTTAAAAAGCTAATAATTATGTATTTCACAAATTTAGGTGCAATTTGGTGGAAACTAATTCATAAATGTAATACGCTTTTCAAGGCTAGAGATGATCTGAGCGTCTTTGCAACTTAATGTCAACTTGATAGTGCTTTCAAATTTTAATAATAGGTTATTTCGATATAAGCATACGAATTTGCGAATTAAATTTACTTTACTATCATAAGACTTTTTAAAACTGTTTCTATTACATATCTTTCTCTTATGCCGTGTGGTATCCAGCTGAGTAGAATAGATCACCCTCATTCCTTACCGAGGTGTCGTAAAAGGCAAGTTTAGTTAAGTGATGGTCCCTGGATGGATAGATACCTTAGGTAAGTTGACCGATTATTTAACAGTTTTTTAAAAGTTTTTAAAACACTGTTAAAAGTAGGCTTATACAGAAAGCCTACTATACTTATGAGAATTACATAGATGACAAGAATACGTAGATACTCTTCGACTCTGTACAAGATAGTAATGACTAAATTGAACCAGTTATAAGAATTGTATTTTAAAAAGAACAACCGCCGGGTTTCTTGCTGGCTCTTCTTGGTAGGAATAGTTTTCCGAACCAACAGTAGAGTTGACCATCCAAAAGAACATTTTAACAAGTTTATTTGAATAAGAAATATTTTGAATTAGAATTTGCGGTCCAGAATAAAACTGGAAGAATTTTGGAGTCGTGTGAAAATACCTTTTAAAGCATTTCTTATACATTAGAAGAGACCGATATCGTGCTGTTGCAATATAAAATGTCGAACGAGACGGCCATTAAAATCTAGTGATAATATAAACACTGTAACAATAATCATTCAAACTTTTATTGTAATCTTAAAGGTCTAAACTAACAGCTGAACTTGTGACCCCTTGAGATTCACGGACTCGAAGCGTTGGGTTGTCACGAATCAATTATAATGTTACAAGCGATATGTCCGACACTTTGCCTCAATGAGTGCGTAGGTTACTCATACATATTGATTACGTAAACAGTTTTATGTTACCCATTGTAAAACGAGTTTTCATCCGCCAGTTTAACCAATGTTACTCGAATATTTAAGCGTTACTAGTGGTTCATAAAATATATGCTACTATCGAGATTGCTTCGAGAAATTCGTATAAAGCAATGTGTTTGTCGATTACCATAAATACCATTTCATACCATTTGTGGATTACGGATTAGAACCGCGTTTCCAAACCTGTGGTTCGCGAATGCAAAAGGACCGCAAAACAAAAAATCTGCAAACCAGTTTTATTAGAAAAATGAAATCTAAGCACACGATATTTTGTTAAAATTTTTAAATAATAAAATAAAAATTTAAAAAATAAGTAATTAATTCGTTTTTAGCTGCTTATTTTATTAAGGGGGTCCGTGAAATTGTGCTTGATTTCCTAAGGGTCCGTGGACTAAAAAAGGCTGGGAAACTCTGGGTTAGAATACTTGTAGTATTTTTTTTGCACCAGCCCGTAATGAAACGGAGTGTCCGACTCGCATGGACTAAATAACCTCCTCTTTCAGTGCGAATCAGCACGGAAACGCTGTCGCATTTCTTCATGTCGACCGTTTCTTTTAATTCTTACTCCTTTTTTCTTTTCTTTCTTCTCGCTTTTAAGCATTATTTTCATTATAACATTCGTATGCTTCTGCCACTCTACTCCACTCACGAGTATTCGTAACACCATGTTTTGTACACTCAAGGCCACCCTCGTTCCCTGCGCTGTACTCCTTAACTCTGCAAATGCTTCACACTCAAATAGGGCATGTCTTGGAGTGTCTACCTCGCCACAGAAGTAGCAAAACTCAATCGGCTCTTCCGCTATAGCAAACAGATAAGTAATAGATAGATTGAGTCAGCCAGCGATCTATTTCTACGTGTTTTCGATTACGTACTCACGTAATCATCACTCTTTGAAATCCATGATCAGTTTTCTTGTCCACGTTCTACATGTAGAGTACCTATTCTCAGTAGAATGGCAGGTTAAATATATGGCACCTATGAATTTTATATAACAAAATATGCGCTGAAATAATATTTACAATTTACCAAGCGCATTTCCGTCAAGGGAAACACCATGGAGACAACATGCATAGCATCATGCGAATTTTTGGAGAATTCTCCGAATCGAAACATTATAATGGGTCTAAGTTCAAACCCTTCAGTTTTAAGGCAGGCCTTTGTAAAGGGACACAAACAAGCCCTAGCTTACTACTTTGGTAGTTTTAAGCGGCCATCCGTATTATCGACAAGACTTATCAAAGTATAACTCAAATTCAAATTCAAAATATTCTTTATTCAAGTGTACAGTACTTTTGAATCGTCAAATGTTGTAAAGAAGCTACCACTGATTCGGAAGTTTGCTCCTACCGAGAAGAATCAGCAAGAAACTCGGCGGCTAATCTTTTAAAAAAATTATTACAATTTGATGGTTACAAGATAATCGTTGCAGCTGGATGCGTAGCTGACTGCAGTTAAGATATGCTATCACTAACTTTCGAGAAAAGAACAAATAGTAGTCTAAATGACATTGAGTAAACTTTTTTTAGGTTTGTCGCAACAATGCCGAAAAAATTGTGCTAATAACAAATTTGTCAACGTTGACGAATATAATATAGTGATGTTTAATTGAAACTTGACACCGGACTCTTGATGCATATAAATGAATTCATAAGAATAATATTAATTAAATTAAAGTTAACTAATCTTTTATTGAATTCGTGATTGCTAAAAAAATTATTGATGTTACCATCAATTTATATTATAAGACAAAATCCAACGCCGCGTCTGTAAAACCTATAAAGTTCCTCATGCTGTTTTTTACAATTTTTATGCAAAGCTCTTTCAAGCACTTTTGAATCGCCAAGGATCAATATGACAATATAACTTATTTCGGGGTAATTTCATTTCTTTAGATCACTCGTTCCCAAAAAACATGCTGTCATATGATTTGGCTGCGTTTTTACGACCGGCCGCCTGCCTGACGTCAATTTACCTTTGTCGCATTTTACTACACCTCGGTAATAAATGAGGTTGGTCTATTCTACTCAGTCGTCTACCACACGGAGGGCGATACTCTGTGAAAATTGACAATAAAATCACTATTCTACCATCCTACTGCCCTTATCCTACTCTAAGTGGGGTCGGCACAACATGTTACAAACATGTTTTCATATAATTTAGCTACGTATTTTACGACCGGCCGCCTGCCTGACGTCAACTTACCTTAGTCGTATTTTATGACTCGTCGGTAAGAAAAAGGGTGGTCTATTTTACTCAACCGGATACCACACGGTGGGTCAACTTACCTTACTCGCTTTTTACGACACCTCGGTAAGAAATGAGGTTGGTCTATTCTACTAACCCGTTTACCACACGGCAGGCAATTCTCTCTGTAGAAGTTACAATAAAATCAGTATCGTGTCATTTGTACGTATTCATTCTCCCGTCCGTTTGACCGTCTGGACCATCAGGTTACACAATCTATATAATTTATTTGATTGGCTTTCCATGTATGGATGAGAGTGACATAAGTAAGACTTAGGTATTAACCTTGTTGCCGAATCATGTTCACAAATAAGCAAACACAAGGATGGGAGGAGAAAACAATTTCCTGTCACATAAAATATTTTAAAATCTGCGTGTTGATTGCATAACGCCATCGCAATCGATAATTCATTTCTATTTTAAAGTGTTTCCGACTGGAACCATCAAGCTTTTATTGTCAAACTTAAATTATAATTTTAGTAATCTTTAACCCTCACTATCTTATTTTCTCTGATAGGTGAGAGACCAAAAGAATCATTTAGGGGAACGAAGTAAAAAATAAAAACGCAAATTACGCAACTCTATTCTCTCAATGTCGCGGGACGAATTTTTCAAATTCAAATTCAAAATATTCTTTATTCAAATAAACTTGTAAACAAGTGCTTTTGAATCGTCAATTCTACTATTGGTTCGGAAAGCTGTTCCTACCGAGAAGAGCCAGTAAGAAACTCGGTGGTTTTATGGATTTAAGGTATGACTATGACAAGTCACCACGCCGCCAGGTTTGCGAGTGAAGACACGATCTTTGTGTAATATGTCATTTTTAATCAGATTTTCTTAAGTTATTCTCCCAGTGTTTAACGACGGAATACATTTCAAAACAATGAAGTCTTTGTAATTAATTCACTAAACGTCTATGATAGAATAAGAATTCTAGTCGCTTTCAGATGTTTCGGTAATTAGCACTTTATGCAAACACACGTAATAAATCTCATTCATGTTGCCAACATCGTTTACACCGTATAAGAGTATCAAACTTTATTAATTCTTTATTCATTTATATAAAGTACCTGGGTTACCAGTAATTTTTTTAGAGATATAATAAATGCAATAAAAAAATAAAGAAAGGAAATAATAGCTGGTGAAATCTGGGACTTGATCCCGGGTAGTTTGACTTCTCTGGTCCACCAGTTCCCCACTGACCTATAACAACTTTATAAATGATAGCAAAAATAATCTTTCCATTCCATTTATAATATCAACATCGCTACAGCATTAGCCACGAACTTGCAAAAGATAGAAAAACAGACAGACAGGCAGCATCACTACATATTATAAAACAAAGTCCATATTTCCGTATGTACGCATAAAACTTTAAAACTACGCAACCGATTTTGATGCGGTTTTTTTTCATAGATAGAGTGATTCCAGAGGAAGGTTTGTACGTATAATAACATTCAATACGAAGTACGATCAATCAATCGATCAACCAATTGACCAACCAATCGACCAATCAATCGACCAACCCATCGACCAACCCGTCGACCAACCCGTCGACCAGCCCGTCGACCAACCCGTCGACCAGCCCGTCGACCAGCCCGTCGACCAGCCCGTCGACCAACCCGTCGACCAACCCGTCGACCAACCGGTCGACCAACCGGTCGACCAACCCGTCGACCAACCCATCGACCAACCGGTCGACGAACCCATCGACCAACCCATCGACCAACCCATCGACCAACCCATCGACCTACCCGTCGACCAACCCGTCGACCAACCCGTCGACCATCCCGTCGACCAAGCCATCGACCAACCCGTCGACCAACCCGTCGAGCAACCCGTCGACAAACCCGGCGGCCAACCCGTCGAGCAACCCGTCGACAAACCCATCGACCAGCCCGTCGACCAGCCCGTCGACCAACCCGTCGACCAACCCGTCGACCAACCGGTCGACCAACCCGTCGACCAACCCATCGACCAACCGGTCGACGAACCCATCGACCAACCGGTCGACGAACCCATCGACCAACCGGTCGACCAACCCGTCGACCAACCCGTCGACCAACCCGTCGACCAACCCGTCGACCAACCCGTTGATATACTGCCTCACATGAATTATACGTATGTATTATAAAAAAATTCTATAGTTCTATAGTTTTCCAGTGACTAGACACGCTTTTTTTTTTTTTTTATTATACAGGAAAAAACCCCTTATGAGTACCGCCGCCCGACGGGGAAAGGCGACGGTTATGTCGGACTCGCACCGACTAAAACGACCTGTGTGCTCCACCACGCTGCCAATGGCAAGGACAGGGTATCATTGTACATTTTGCCCCCATCCCGCCGACAGCTCTGATCCCAGAGAATAAACACCTCCAGGTAGGGGCCCCTCGAAAGAGAAACCCCCCTCCGCTAACCGGTGCATCGGGAGCACCAGATGCACCGACCGCCTCGGGGACCTGTAAGCCAGGTGTCCGATGTACCCCGTTCGGAACACCCGAAGGTCCCCAGTTAGGGCGGCAGACGATGGGCTTGGGCGAGTCACTAACACCTGGACTCACCAGCAGCAGATTGGATCCAGAACAACAGTTCGTGGAACCGCTCCGCCGCCTCCCTCCGCCCCCCTCCGTAGAGCTAAAGGAGGCCATCGCTGCCCACGATCGCTCCCTGCCCACCGTGTTTGCTATGTCACGGTCGACAGGGAGAGATCGCGCCCCAAGTAGGGGCCCCAACGCCTTGGTGGGCGTTTCCGCCCCCACCGGGTAATTTTTTATAGAGGTTTTCTTCCTCGCAACCCGAAGGTCCCCGTTCCCATTGCTGGGCTTCCAGGTTTCGCCGACGGTGGCCGTAACTATGTCCAGCCAAACTTAGAGTAAGCCCAACTGGACCCGTCGCTCATTAGGGACTTCACCCCAACCCCCCCGAAGTCCCCGGCCCGTCCAGATTGCCCTCTGCTAATCAGAGGGACAACTGGATTGGCCACCCCTCAGTGGTCCGTTCGCCAAGACTAAGCTTGCCCAGGGTGCGCCACGAGGAGGCCGACCACTTTGGCACCCCGACTAGACACGCTGACTTAACGTATTTCAATATTAAATCAACGTTGCGCGTATTTGTGAGAAGAATAAATTGTGACAAGTCTTTAGCATTTACGCCGTGTGGTATCCGGCTGAATAGAATAGTACCTCCCTCATTTCTTACCAAGGTGTCGTAAAAGGCGACTAAGGTAAATTGACACACCGTGTGGTATCAGGTTGAGTTAAATAGACCACCCTCTTTCTTACCGAGGAGTCGTAAAATACGACTAAGGTATGTTGACGTCAGGCAGGCGGCCGGTCGTAAAATACGTAGCCAAATCATATGACAACATGTTTGTAACATGTTGTGCCGACCCCACTTAGAGTGGGATAAGGGCAGGAGGATGATGAAGTCGTTAGCATTTGTTCAGAGATGGATCATTTTATGGTCCTATTTTTTAGAAATAATGCAAAACTCAAAATGAACTCGTAGTAGTAAAAAAATCTTATTATATACGAGAATGAAATAATATTTTTTGATGATTATACGGAGTCAACTCCCAAACTCTGTATTTTAGTTTGAGTAATGACGTCAACAATTACCATTATTTAAGCCGTGTCGTATCCGGCTGCGTCTAATACACCACCCTATATCTCACCGAGGTGTTGTAAAATACGAATAAGGTAAGTTGACGCTAGGAAGGCGGCCGGTCGTAAAGTACTAAGCCAAATCATGTGACAACAAATTTATAAAACGTTTACAATTACTGTTATTTATCCATTAATTCGATACTATATGTGTAATTTCCGAAAAAAACGGTTCAATGATTTATATAAAAAACTTTTTAATTCGTTAATATCATCACTACATATATAAAACAAAGTCCATATTTCCGTATGTACGCATAAAACTTTAAAACTACGCAACCGATTTTGATGCGGTTTTTTTTCATAGATAGAGTAATTCCAGAGGAAGGTTTGTACGTATAATAACATTCAATACGAAGTAGAGAAATAATGTAATTATTGAGGTTTCTGTAAATAATTACATTTTTTTCCGCTTACATTGCCAACGCAGGCTAAACCCTACGAGATTTATCAAAATGATGTACTAAGTATTTGTACACCATGAAAAGGTCTACAGAAAAGTCCGCGATAGTATATGTATATCTCTTATGGATAACCCACAATAGCAGTTTTTATCATTTACTTTTTACGAAAAATGATGCCTTATGTTCAAAGCAATTTTTATACAATACAGCATTAATCCTTATCCAATTAAGAACCTTAAATATATTGTTTATTTAATATTGATCAATATGACCCTTTACAGCATGTCATTTAAATAAACAGTTTCGAAGATATTACAGATTTAAAATGCAGGGGCCGCGCCGCGAGCCTATAAATAGCGCGTCGGAGGTCGCGGTTCGCCTCTCGGCGATGCTTCCGCGCTCGCCCGTCTTATCGGTGACGCTGTCAAAGCCAGTAGGGCTAACAGCATTAGTCAAATTCGAAAAAAAAAACGTGGTTCGCCCTTTAACCATTTGAATTTAGCAGCGATCGGACGCATTTATGATCGGAGCTCTCTAGCGAGGAAAATAACAATCACTACATATTATAAAACAAAGTCCATATTTCCCTATGTATGCATAAAACTTTAAAATTATGCAACAGATTTTGATGCGGTTTTTTTTAATAGATAGAGTGATTCCAGAGGAAGGTTTGTACGTATAATAACATTCAATACGGAGTAGAGAAATACTGTAATTTTTGGGGTTTCTGTAAATAATTAAACTGTAAACCCTACGAGATTTATCAAAATAATGTACTAAGTATTGGTACATCTTGAAAAGGTCTACAGAAAAGTCCGCGATGGTATATGTCTAATTTTTATGGATAACCCACTAAAGCATTTTTTGTCGTTCACTTTTTACGAAAAATAATGCCTTATTTTTGAAGCGATTCTTATACAATACAGCATTAATCCTTATCCAATTGAGAACCTTAAATAAATTGTTGATTTAATATAGATCAATATAGCCGTTTACAGCATGTAATTTAAGTGAACATTTTCGGAGATATTACAGATTTAAAATGCCGTGAGGAGGCCGCGCTTCGCCCTATAACACTTCGACTTTAGCAGCGATGTCGCTCTTTCAAGAGTTTGTTTAAAGACATTCTGTAATTAATTGTAAAAATAAAATACAAAGGTAAAATATAAAAGTAAATAAGTAATAATGTACTATATGAATTTAGATATTCCAAAGATAGCAGGAAATCTTCTTGGTATAGGGAAAGGAAATTGTTTTTCACAAAATTTAACGCTACGGCCACGGGCAGTAATAAATAAATTAAAACAACTGGATCGATTTTAATCATTTTTTTTACACTGAGTGACATGGGATATATATTTTATACCCGTGCGAAGCAGGGGCAGGCCGCTAGTATACTATAAATATGGATTACGTAACAATCTAATTCAAATTTAACAAATATACTCACGTCCTATTTTATCAGGTTAGACCAACTAGTTTCCAACCCATCCCGCCTCGATAACGCCTTATAAAGAGCTCATGAATAAGGGTACCGAATGGCAGACGTGAGTATATCCGGTTTCCGTACATAAACTATAAATACTACTCACAAAAGTTTAAATTAAAAAATATTGCTTCTATTAATCGCGTATTACTCTGTGTGAATATTATTTACATGTCACACTATATCGATAATCATTGCTTATGTTTAAAGCTTTCAAAATGTGTAATACAAAGTAGTAATCTTTTATGTACGTGTCGAAAGGTCTTTTAAAGCACACATTTTGATGACCTCGTGTAGCAATACAAGAAACACTCTTAGGACAAGTCCCGTCTTAGGATTCAAATTGGATTCAAATTCAATTCAAATAAAAAATATTCTTTATTCAAATAAACTTGTAAACAAGTGCTTTTGAATCGTCAACTCTACTGCTGGTTCGGAAAGCTCTTCTCCTACCGAAAAGAGCCAGCAAGAAACTCGGCGGTTGCTCTTTTAAAAATATAATTCTTAATACTATTTACATTAAGTCGTTACTGTCTTGTACAGGTTCAAAGAG
The DNA here is from genome assembly GCA_947086495.1 of Morpho achilles. Lineage (NCBI taxonomy): Eukaryota > Metazoa > Arthropoda > Insecta > Lepidoptera > Nymphalidae > Morpho > Morpho achilles. The sequence continues at coordinate 7,497,420 of CAMTZB010000018.1, read as the reverse complement.
AGCTATATCCACACATTCTTATCTTCCAAATAATCTTCAAGAGTATAGTAGGCTTTCTGTATCAGCCTCTTTTTAACAGTGTTTTTAAACTGATGTAATGGCAAAACTGAAATTGATTGCTTAATTTTATGATAGAATCTTATACCAAAACCCACAAACGAATTACGTACTTTTGCAAGGCGCAAAGCAGGAGCCGCAAGCTTATGTCGGTTCCTGCTTTGTCTATTGTATACATCACCTATCGTTTTACAATTCTTTATATTTTTATGTACATAAATTAGATTGCTTAAAATATACTGTGAAGAAAATGTAAGAATACCTGTTTCCTTAAACTTTATTAGATTAGTTGGGGATCAATAGATAAACCAAAAAACATTAATAGAAACCCCCTCCCAACGATCTGATAAGTAGAGGATAAATACTTGTTGATGGATATAAGTTTTATGCTTCTGGATCCATCGACAAGATCCATTGGCGTGGTAATCTCAGTGAAAGGGAAAGGCAGAGAGACAGAAAGAGAGAGATATGAGTGAAAGATTTAGAGTGATTAGATATAGATAAATACTGTAATGCTCTGATAGTGATCATCTTCATTCATTCGCCTACCCTTATCCCACTCTAAGAGTGGTCGGCACAATATGTTTTAAATAAGATATAGTAAGTTATTTTACGACCGGCCGACTGCATAGCGTCAACTTACCTTAGTAAGTTGACGCTATGCAGTCGGCATTATTATTCCTTTTGACTATAATTATGACTATAATGACCACCGACGATTTTATCCGTCGATAATATCCGTCGTGTGGTATCCAGCTGAGTAAAATAGACCCTCTTTCTTACCGAGGTGTCGTAAAATACGACAGGTAAGTTGACGTCAAGCAGGCGGCCGGTCGTAAAATACCTAGACATATCATGTTGTGCCAACTCTACTTAGAGTGGGATAAGGGCAGGAAAAGTAAGTAAATAAAACATCAACAGTAACAAAGAAGGTCGCTACAAGGACAAAAAGCAGCAGTAAATCATGGTTGCTAAAAATAATCCTTTTTTTGACACTCTTTCTGCGACTTTGATACTCTTAAATCAGAGTCCCAAGTGTTTGAAAAAACAAATACCAAAGGGCGCAAAGTTGTTGACAAAACCGATATTATATTTTTATTACATGAGTAATAATTCTGCTAACAATATTAACAATATAGGATATAAAGAACAATAAGACAAATCCAAAGATGCTCTTATAAAAGGTCGTATACTAAATTAGTTTTTTTAATACACTTGACCTTCTTATTAATTACATTTTGGCATTCTGCATCTAATAAACGAAAAAATATATACATTAACTGGTTTGTCACGTTATTATATTTAACAATGTCAAGCGATCGATATTCTGGTCATAATATTTAAATTATATTATAATTTTTATTTCCGTGTATAGCATTTATACGGCTTTATAACAATACTAGTGCCAGCAACTTCGCCCGTATGAAAATCAGTGTGTCACAATTTATTTTTTTTACATTTACACGAAATTTTTTTACACGTAAAATTTTATACGAAATTTCAAACATAATAATACTTATCGTGAGCTAATTATAAGAGACTTTTGAATAAGTTTCACCGTTTACTTGTCGCAATATTTTTTATTGCTACTCCTCTCCTATTTATTCATCTTAGCGCGATATTATATAGTCTATACACACACAATCACTACTACAATCTGAACATTCATTTCGCCCCGTAACCGAAGCGATATCAGGAGATCATCAAAATAGAAAAAATTTGCGAATATTATAATCAACATTTAGCATTTACATAGATTTTCTTTTATCGAGGTTTTTTTGTTAGCAAAATGATTTTTGTATTATGTTCGTATTATCGACCTCTTTAAAGTAACATCCAATTTTATAACATATTACTGCTCCTCTCCTGTTCATCTTGCCGTGAAGTTATAGCGTCTATAAGCTTTCGTCAATAAATGGACTATCTTACACTTAAACAATTTTTCAGACCAGTCCAGTAGTTCCTGAGATCAACGCGTTCAAACAAACAAACAAACAAATTCTTCAGCTTTATATGTAAATATAGATATTCGAAATTCGTGAAACAAATGTGTGTATGAACTCATCGCTTTGTAGAACCCTTTATCTTGATGTCATGACTAAATTTAGTGGCCTACTATTCTAACAACTATTAATTATTATGCCTTTTTCTTGTGTCAGGAAAACCATTATGGGTCGTCACCACCTAACGAGGATGAGCGGCGGGTATATCGGACTCTCACCGACTAAAAACCTGACACTGCTCCACCACGATGCTGGTGGCGGAGACCGGGTACTGTTGTTCATTGCCCCCATCCCAGCCAGCATCGGCTCTTTACCCCGTAGAGCACCACATCCGTGTCTAGGCCTGTCTAAGCAGTGGCCTCACCCTCCGCTAATTAACGCATCGGGAGCACCAGATGCATTGATCACCTAGAGACCTAACTCCAGCTAACGTCCGATAAATACTCATCGGGTCGCTCGGAGGTCCCTATTAGGGCGGCATGCGGCGAGCTTCCCACTCTTCGCTCGATGAAAAAAAACAATGGCCTGACAGGGACAGGCGGCGGTTATGTCGGACTCGCAACGACTAAAAAGACCTGTGTGCTCCACCACGCTGCCGAAGACAAGGACAGGGTATCGTAATACACATGGCCCTTATCCCCACCGACAGCTCTGATCCCAGAGAACACCTCCTCAGGGTAGGCACCCCTCGAAAGAGAAGCCCCCCTCCGCTAACCGGTGCATCGGGAGCACCAGATACACCGACCGCCTCGGGACCTGTAAGCCAGACGTCCGATATGCAACAAAAAAAACTACGGCCTACCCTTATAAAGAACGATTAGACTTTATATACACTACCTATTTACAGGTACACACATACATTTTGTTAATTCAACACAGATGATATCACAATCACTTAGAACATATTGTCAGATAAGAAACGCACATTAAATAATCTCATTTCACGTTTATTTAAATAAAATTTATTTATATTATAATACGCGTAACCGACTCTGAGATAAAATAATATAGAAAAGTTTTACAAAAGAAATCACTTGCACAAATTCGAGCATAACAATATTAATAAAATTTTGTTAAACAGATAAATTATAATATCGTTGATTAATAAAAAATGTACTATAACTATACTTTATTTGTCGGATATGTAGGGAAGGTAGAGAATCAGTTTTTTTTATTGTAAATATTCTGTTAGCAGTGATGACTTTTATAACAGAGCAGGGTCTGGCGAGCTAAGAAACATCGTAGAAATGCAATTGTTTTTAGGAAATACAAGGAAGTATAGGAAGTTTAGATCAAAATCACCACTATATATTTTTATCATCATTCTTTTGCTCTCAACATTGACGTATTTATGACCCCACTTAAAGTGGGATAAGGGCAGGAAGATGATGATGATTTAATACAAAGGCTGTACGAAATAACAATATTAAATTCAAAAATAATCATGTTAAATTGCATTCTTAGGTTAGGTCAGTTTTATTGCATTGCAATATAAAGACGCATCTCCAATCAATAGGTCCCAGAAGGACTCATTGTTCGCGAATGCTGGTAGGAGATGAGGACTTAATACAAAGGCTATACGAAATAACAATATTAAATTCAAAAATAATCATGTTAAATTGCATTCTTAGGTTAGGTCAGTTTTATTGCATTGCAATATAAAGACGCATCTCCAATCAATAGGTCCCAGAAGGACTCATTGTTCGCGAATGCTGAGCGCATCAGAGGCTATATAAGCACTTTCTCTGGTCGACCGCGCGAGTTGGGAAGCGACGCACTCTGACCCCGCATCACGCGCGATACGGACTTAACGCTAGTGCTTGTGACTGTGTCGTGATTTTTATTTTGTGTACAGGGTGAGTTTATTATTAATATTAATTAAATATTTTTGAATAAAGCTCGTTTATTGAATATGATTTGTCCAGCAATATATGCTTGATATTTCTTTATTGTTGAAAACTTTATTTTGATTATTTTCTCGTCTTTAAATTTTTAAATTCTTATTATAACTCGTCATAAACTTAAAAACTTTACAAAACTAATGAGAATATTATTTTGCTATATTACTATTTTTAGATTTATCGCGCATAATAATATTCTCATTAGTTTTGTATTATGGACCTCCGCAAAGTAACACCTAATTCTATAAATTAATTAAAAGCTTTACATTTCTGCGAATAAATACAATATATTTTATTTTGTCATACATAAAATAAACAATAATCGTATGTTGTTTTCATGAACTGATTTTTTTTTCAATTATTCATAGTTAATAAAGAAAAATATACTGTACAAAATACGCTGAACATTTTTGGGAGAGTATATTTTAAGATAACAATAATCATTTACGAATTTTATTTTTAAAGGTATTCAAAAATATATTTTTAATATATTTATTACTTTTCTGATTTATAAAATAAGTTTTTTTATCTATTTATATTACTAAAATATAAATCGATACTTTTAATATTTATTTAATAATCTATACAATTAATGTCATCGCAAATATTAATCATTAAGTTAAAGTATTTTTCCTCACACATAAATGAAAAAGTAAAAGCCTGTCCTAATTAAAAAAGTCCAATACAAAAAGTAACAAATGTTGCTTTAACTTGTTACAAATCGCATTTAATATAATCTAGATTAAAATAAGAATTTCATCAGGAACTATTTACGAATTAAAACAATAATTACATCCGAATTCTAAATAAAAATATGTCGGAATGAAAAAACAACTTCATTAAAATATATCTCAAATTATAGTTTACTATAATATTTCATACATTAGTTTTGTGACCTTAACCTATATATTGTTTTAAAGTTTCCATAGCGTATTAAATATTAAAAACAATAAACATACATTTTTTTTGACATAAACTATTAAAATAAACTTAACTCATTTTCTATTTACATATGTCCATTTACATATGCCGTATATGTAAAATGACGTTTGCATAAATCTTTTGAAAGTGTGTCAAATTTCTGTTACATCTATTACGTTATTATGAAAATATTATGCGTTTTTAATATTTGCTGATTTATAATGTTTTTCATTATCTATTAATGGTTTTTTTATATTATGTAAAATTTAACCTACATTTTAAATTCTGTTAAAATCGTCTCGCATTGAAAAGACATCAACGCGTTTTATATGGCTATTCTATAGGAATATTTTCGTGTGATAATTTTAGAGTGAGACCTAAGTCGCGTTTGATAAATTAAATTACATTATAATATATATATATATATATATATATATATATATAAACTTATATATATATATATATATATATATATATATATATATATATATATATATATATATATATATATATATATATATATATATATATATATATATATATATATATATATATATATATATATATATATATATATAGATAAGTTTAATTCAATAAGAAAAATATTTTTATTGTATATTAGTTTTTTTTAATGATTTTTTTTGTAACAATATCAAACTCTCAATTTTGACATAATTTTGTAAAAAATATAAATTAATTTGCGTCACGAATTAGAATATGGTTATTATTCCAATAGACACACAAAATCTTAAGACTTAATCATAATCAGCTTATTAGTCAATTAAAAGTTCAATAAATAATTTAAGAGATTAAAATAAATGTAGTGTTTAAGTGAATACGCATAAGTAAAAATATAGAGAAAATAAACCATTTCAAAATACGCACATTGTTGGAAATTATATTCCATACATTTAAAATGTATTTTATTGTCTATGATATAGAAAACGTTTTTCAATTACATAACAATAGTTCTGAAATAATTTCTTATTTTACGAATAATACATATATAAGTGCTGTTTGCAGCTTCTGTAATTTTTATTACCTTAAAAAAACAGTTAAAAATATTAATTTAAACCAATTCTGCTTAATGTCTTTGATTTAAAAAAAAATTATATATAAACTGTGGTTTTTTCTGTTTAGACATAGACTATCAGATATAATCGCCATAAACTAACAAAGGTCTCGCAATAAATGTTAAATACTAAAGCTCAAGTTGTTTAGTATTCAACGTATGAACATAGAAAACGTCTAAAGGTCAAATAAGACGCTTTGCACACTACAGCAGTAAATAATTAAAATAGGATTCTATCAGGAGAAGATCATCCTAGCCAGCGTCCTCTACCTACCTTAAAACAAAAAGAATAAGTCAGTTAACTATCAAATCGAATAAAAATAAAATAAAAATAAAGAAAATTATCGTAAGTGACTTACTACGCCGTGTGGTATCTGGCTGAATAGAATAGTACCACCCTCATTTCTTACTGAGGTGTCGTAAAAGGCGAATAAGGTAAGTCGACCCGCCGAGTGGTATCCGGCTGAGTAGAATAGACCAACCCCATTTCTTACCGAGGTGTCGTAAAAGGCGACTAAGGTAAGTTAAACCACCGTGTGTTATCCGGTTTAGTAAAACAGACCACCCTATTTCTTAACGAGGAGTCGTAAAATACGACTAAGGTAAGTTGTTGTCAGGCAGGCGGCCGGTCGTAAAAACGTAGCCAAATCATGTGACAGCATGTTTATAAAATGTTGTGCCGACCCCACTTAGAGTGGGATAAGGTTAGGAGGATGATATCTTAAGTGACTTACTGTCAAATTTATAAGATTAATAGCATTTTAGTGTAAAAGAGATCAAATTTTAAGTATATAGTTATGTTTTCTAGAATAGAGTATTCTAAATAATGCATCGCCCTTTTATATATTCTATGCGCGACTTCAAGTCCTATATGGTAATTATTTAATAAAACAACTCGATGCATTGACGGATCTGATGTGAGTTGCATCCAGCATTCTATATTTTCATTTATTGACGTGACGACGTCTTAAATTAGGTTGCGGCTTGGAGTCACTCATGAAACAGTGTAACGCCCGCTCACGTCTGTTACGATGAGTCACCGAACGAAAGAGAGGCCCGCCGGACTGGAGAGACTTGCGTCTCTCTCCCACTCCAATCCATCACATTTAAAAAGACGTTGTCACGTAAAATCTTTGCCCATAAAACCGACTTTACAGGCAACCGTTTTTTTATGTATATACCTTTGCGAATTACTCAAATGCATTTTACTTGTAAAAATATATCACACTATACGGTCAGTATAATAATGTTAAGGAGAATAACAAAAATGTATTTGTATGTAATGTAAAAAGCTAAAATTATATGCATTTACGAGTACATTTTGACACGGTGTTTTGTTGCAGTTTAATAACTTATTTTCCTCCTACCCTTATCCCACTCTAAGTGGGGTTGGTACATGTTATAAACATGTTGTCTAATGATTTGGCTACGTATTTTACGACCAACTTCCCGGACGTCAACTTACCCTTTCCAATTTAATAACAATTCTAGATTAAGAAATCTTTGAAAACGACGGATAAAAAATCAACACGTATTATTAGGCTATTAATTAATAAAAAGTTTGTATAATAATTAAATAATTACTAATTAAAAATCTATACTATATTTTTTATTATTTTTAATTTGATAATTATTATTTAGAACAAACACTAAACAATAAATTAAAGATTTATTGTCTGTAACATAGGTTAATGTGATCAAGATTTGACCCTAATAAATTGTAATCGTACATAAAATACATTTTAACTAAAGGTTCAATTGTATCACTATATAAGCTGAATATTCTTAAACTGGTTATATAGGTTACTAGTTTTGTGAGTGTTTATCCATTTCAAAAGTTCCTAATTTGCATATAAGCTCTACGTTCTACAAGTCTTCTAGACTGGTGATTGAAGGTATGAGCAACCGGGTCCCATGGACTTAAGGTCTCTACACCAAAAGGCACTAAAATGAAGCTTCTATATTCTTATATGCGCCTCTTGGCATGTTCTTCACCGATGGACCTTTCCGCTATCGTAGAGGTCCATTGAATATGGGATTCTGCTAACGCGTCTACGCATGTAGACAATAACATCAATTATAATTTCATATTTGTAATTTATTACACGGTTTGCGGTAACAGAAAACATGGTGGAGACACCTGCATATTTCTAGAGGATTCTGGGGATATGTGCAACCTATAAATCCGTTTTGGAGCAGTGTGGTATGTCTTAGTTCCAACAATTCTCTAAAAAAACACCGATAGAATGTGCCAGTGGGATAATAAAAGGCCGTTACTTTACTTTCATGTAATATGGTATATATTCTTCGCGTATAATAAAATTTTTGCTTGCGGTTTTGCTCGCATGGTTAACTTGATATAACGCGTAAAAACGAGCGTCGTTTCCGTTAATTGAGATGTAATTTTTAGAGCGTAAAGATAAGGCGATAAGTCACTTGGCAGAAACGATAAAGGCTCTAATCGACTTATGTTTTTGGAGTAATCGGGACAGTACTTGAATAAAAAAAGCGTTGTAAAATCTTTTTTGTTAATAAGTATTTTAGGATTTATATTGGCTAATAGAACAAAGAAAACAATCTTTCAGTAAGGCATGTTGAAAAACATGGTTGCTTATAATAGTTTATGCATATACATAATACATACACATGCAATAATGTGGAACATTGAATATTAGAAATTGTTATAATTGAAAGAGTATTTAATTAAAAAAAACATATTTCGGCTTGTTATGTGTGCAATTAGAGTCCTTTTATCTGAAATATTATTTAATATTGAATAATAAACCTTTTGACTGATGTTCTGTTCGGACGTGAAATGTTATAAAGGATCTTCTTTTTATTTATTTATTTTTTAGAGAAACGTTTTATTAAAATAATGTTGATTAAGATTGTATGGAATTAAGTGGATATGGAATGGATTAAGGTGGTTTAAATATGAATGGGGATAGAAAGAGACTTTAAAAGAGAAGGTTAGATTGTGTATGACATTCATATCAAAAGAGTAAAAAATTGACGAATGATAGAAGAGAAAAACAAGTTGTGCCGATCCCACTTAGAGTGAAATAAGGGCAGGAGAATGAAATATATTAAAAAACGTTAGCAAAACATTATTAATTTATTAGTTTTTTTAATGATTTTTTTTGTAACAATATCAAACTCTCAATTTTGACATAATTTTGTAAAAAATATGAATTAGTTTGCGTCACGAATTAGAATATGGTTATTATTCCACACAAAATCTTAAGACTTAATCATAATCAGCTTATTAGTCAGTTAAAAGTTCAATAAATAATTTAAGAGATTAAAATAAATGTAGTGTTTAAGTGAATACGCTGGCAGGAGAATGAAATATATTAAAAAATGTTAGCAAAACATTATTAATAAAAAAAAATGTGCAAAGGACAATTTACCCCACTTATTTATCTTCTTTAATGCGTTGAACGTATACTTAAATTCTTTACGTCAAACCAAGAAGAGAAAACGCATTATTATGTAACATAAGATCCACAAACACGTTTAACATGCATAACAATAATCACAGTTAGTTATCATTGTGCCGTTTAAATGCTAATAAATTCACATTTTAGTAACAAATGTCGAACTTAATAGTTATTTTAAATTGCGGTAGTGGCTATTTACAGTGGAATTTTATTATAGAATCATATACCATAACCCACAAATGAATCACGTACTTTCTTAACGCCTGCTCATAGTTGAGGCGATGGTCATATTTCGTATTTTTTTTCAATTACTTAATATTTTAAAAAGTAATATACATCGAGTAGCGTTAATGATATGAAATCGAATAAATCCACTGATCACTTAAACGTATAAGATAACTTTGGCATAATTCAATCTTCTCAAATATCGTTTTAAAAAAATCGTATTTTTGAAGAAAATTCGATAAATATAATTTAATTGAGATCTCGCTTTGTTAGTAATGGATAACTAACCTGTCGCGGCGCGAAAATAATAACATATTGTCTCCATCGAAATTGCATCTAGTCTCTCGGTCAAGGTTATGCATTACATACGCAATGGATTGCAATGGGGTACGGTCATTCACCCTTCTATATCATATATCATTTATTAAAAACGAAAAATAATCTCAGTGGCTAAAATATTTTACTCATCATCGTCCTGCCCTTATCCCACTCTAAGTGGGGTCGGTACATTATGTTAGAAACATCTTGCGCCACATGATTTGGCTTCGTATTTTACGACCGGCCGCCTACCTGACGTCAACTTACTTTAGTTGTATTTTAGGACGACAACCAGCTACCTTAGTTGACTGATATATAAAATTAAGTTCTCTGCCCTAAGGTTGCCTGGAAAAGATCGCTCTCTAGCGATAAGGCTGTACCAATCTACTTTGTATATTTTCTGTATTCTTTTTGGGTGTACAATAAAGAATATTATTATTATTATTATTATTATTGCGATCTAGTTCCAATGATCATGATCAAGATGATAAAAGTTACAGATGGACACGACATAGGTCACTATAATGATGTCCTAACCTTTGTCTAGAGATTCTAGTTTTATATCACTGACTTTCCGGAAGTTATTTCTTAGTTATTACGTGATCGGACACTTTGCCAAGTTACAAAATACGTTTGGTTCTTCTTATTGTAGTACTTGCCAACTTTTTACTATAGTGCGTGTCTGTTCAATAAACGATTGCGGTGTGCTTGAAGTGTAATAACTCCTCTCATAATCGGCGATTACAAACGACTAAGGGTGCACGATCATCGTGTATCCACACGACCGTTCGTATTATCATACGATATGCCGTGTGGTATCCGACAGAGTAGAATTGACCACCTGCATTTCTACCGAGGTGTCATAAAAGGCGACTAAGGAAAGTTGACCCGTCGCGTTGTATCCGGCTGAGTAGACAAGACCACCCTCTTGCTTACTGAGGTGTCGTAAAAGCCGACTAAGGTAAGTTGACATCAAGCGGGCGACCGGACGTAAAATACCTAGCCAAATCATGTGACAACATGTTTATAACATGTTGTGCTGACCACACTTAGAGTGCGATATTTACAGGAGGATAATGATGATATTTCATACAATTTACATAAAACAGTAACGTAGTATTAACTTAAACCTTCCTCAAACATTGCATCTTTTCATAAAAACTGTACAAAAGTTACATTTAGTATATACATTTTAAGAAAATCGATCGCATACAGACAGACAGGGACTTTGTTTTATAGTACATATAGATAAAGGTATAGTTTGCTTAATAAAATTTGTCTTTTCCATTACAACAGTTTAGAATACTATACATTAAAAAGGTTGATGCAGAAAACCTATTATACTATTAAGCATTATATAAATTATTGAAATGCGTAGATTTAATGCCCCCTGACCTTGTAGAAGACAGTTATGACGAAACGCAATTATTTATAAGAATTATATTTTAAAAACAGCAAACACAAAGTTCTTCTCTCCTCGGTAAAAGCAAATAAACACCATTAGAGTCGACGAAAAATCTTATTAGCTTATTTACATACATATTTGAATACAGAATACTTTAAATTGAATTTTGTAATCTAATTTGAAATATTTCTAATACTTAAAGTAGTTTTTTATGTAATTTACGATCCTGCGACCGCCTTATATTTGAAAATCATTTACCTGCAGTAAAGGTCGTCAGCAAGGATGTAAATTTCTAATAAAAGATCACAAACAGTATATGTTAGTGATTTTATTCACAATTCAATTACCTGTTTACAGAACTTACCTATTTACAGAAATTATATAACATTTTTTGTTATAATCCGAATTTGTTAAGAGAATCTGTGTAATGCTCACTGTCGGAAGCAGGCAACGTTCACATACCTTATACATACAGACCTCACACATCACACACTCACAACGACAATTTATACGATCGTTTCGCATTGTGGGGGTTGTATTGTTGTTGGAGGCAGTTTTTTGTTATACGAGTGTTGACAAGTCCTGCATGTATAAGGTATGTGAACACTGCCTGCTTCCTACACTTGACATAGATAGATAACACACCATAGATTATGTTAACATAGCCGAATTATTTAAAAATAATTCTGTCATAACTTCTGTATGGAATTCAGCAACGTGACGCCGGCTTATATAAATAAACATATAACACCTAACAAGATCTAAACCGCTTTGCAACTCATATTCAAAAATTAAAATCACCATAAGTAAATAGTAATTTGAGTTAGCCTAACGATAAATCATACTTTTATCAAAACTTCACAGCTGGAACAAAATAAAAAGAATAATTATTAATTCGTACATAGTTACAGTTTTTTTTTTTTTCAAACAAAATAGCAAATTTATGCTAGACGTAATAAATTATAACACAGCAACAAAATGTTAGCTTAAATTAGGTATTGTTAACAAGTTATAAATTTTATGTTAATTAATACTTTATACCGGAGATCCTTATTTTTTTATAAATGATCTTTCTTTATATAATTATAGATATATCTACAATCTATAATATTTATAAATTGGTTTTATCTACTTTTTATATACATTTATATTTATAATTGGATAGAATTAGTTATACGCTGTGTGGTATCCGGCTGAATAGAATAGATATAGACAGAGAAGGGAGGAAGTTTCTTGTTGGATCTTCTTGGTAAGAATAACATTGCGAGACAGTTGTAGCTTCTTCTATCTATACCTAATATATAAAGCTAAATAGTTTCTTTGTTTGTTTGTTTGAACGCACTAATCTCAGGAAGTACTGGACCGATTTGAAAAATTCTTTGATTGTAAGATAGTCCATTTATCGAGGAAAGCTATAGGCTATATATATATAAAATCATGCTAAGATTAATAGGAAAGGAACAATATATATCCTCCTGCCCTTATTCCACTCTAAGTGGGGTCGGCACAACATGTTTTAAACATGCTGTAACATGATTTGGCTGTGTTTTTACGACCGGCCGCCTTCCTGACGTCAACTTACCTAAGTCGTATTTTACGGTACCTTGGTAAGAAGGAGGGTGGTCTATTCTACTAAACCGGATACCATACGGTGTGTCAACTTAACTTAGTCGCCTTTTACGACACCTCGAAATGACGATGGTACTATTCTACTTAGCCGGATATCCCACGGCTAAATAAGAAAGGAACAGTAATAAATAATATTACGAAAACGGCAAAATTAAAAGCTTCCCTTGCGTGCGCTAAGTAAACGGTGAAAGTTATTAAATAATATGGGTTACAAAATTGGTCCCCTCTAGATGTTCTAAATAAACAGCCGCCACAGCTTATGTCTAGCTTTTAAGGTTAACCTACTTTAGCCATTTTTAGGGTTATCAAAATACTATATTACGGTTTTAATCTTTCCACGGGGTTAGGCCGCTGGCGATTGCCAGTTAATAATATTGATCCTAGACAATTCAGTGCTTGAAAGAGCTTGATTGAAAAACGATTATTTTGATTTGATTTTGATTTTACACCATTATGATGATGATGAATTGGGAGGAATGAAAATAGAGGGAGGCCGAAAAGAGATGGTTGGATTGCACGATGTATGACATGTATAAAAAAGGACTAGCGCCAGAGTTGACGAATGATAGAGGAGAATGGAAGCGAAAAACATGTGACGAAATAATTCAGGCTAGTTTAATAGTTAAGTTTATGTAAACGTGGCTTTTATGAAAATTCTTAAAGGTTATTCGTAATCTTGAAAAGAGATGTTAAGCAATTACTCGTAGTGCAAACTTTTGACAAGACTCTGACAAGACAAATGAAGTACACAAAGACGTGTGAACGATAAGACATGGGTTGAATAGAACAGGTCATAAAGCTAAAGTTCAGCGTTACGCCATCTGATGTAACGTTCGTAAAATGTTTGTGGAAAATAAATTTTGTATAGGCGCGAATAAATACAGGCTTCGGTTGATCGCTAGTCTGATTAACTAACCGACTGTTTGGGTGACTGAGACTTACTTATAGTTAGCAAATGGGCTTCAAATCCCGGTTAGGTATGAGATATGTTTAGAAACTTACGTGTTAATATTTACAATATTGTACATTGGGATGGATTGCGATCCTGCTTTGCACCTTTCAAAATTACGTAATATTAACATTAGTACATCCAGTGTTTTTCGTAAATTATTAATAAAATGTATAGATAAATTAAATTAATTTTAATGCCTATTTGTATTTTTTTTTATAAATTAATTTCTTTGGCTTCCAAATTATACAACGTACCGGCCTATATTGTAATTTGATTTTTTTAAATTTTTAACTGCATCATTTTATAAGTCTGTTGATTGTTCTAACTTCTTAACGCATGATGAGTTTGCTTTTAAACGATTGTGCATATATGTATGTATTATTTAATTGTAATTGTGTTTATATCTTATGTTGTAATCGCTAGCGAACCAATAAAAAAAAAAAAAAAAAATTAAAAGTCGTTAGTTGATTTGGGTATAATAAAATTCCGCAATCAATTTTAGATTTGCCATTACAGCAGTTTAAAAACAATGTTAATAAAAGGCTAATACAGAAAGCTAATATAGTAGGAATCTAAATAATCCTACATAGTATACTATGGAAGATTACTTAGATGATAAGAATGCATGGACGTAGCTACTCTTTGATCCTGTACAAGACAGTAATAACTAAATGTAACTAGTAATAAGAATTATATTTTTAAAAGAGCCTTCTTCTATTAATAAATAACACGTTACTTTGCAAAGATCGGTCTTCAAGTAAAAGGCGTACTTGAGTGGTTTAAACTTTAATTTTCGTATTTGTACAATAGTATCGCGGGACGTATATACAATGTATTGCGAACAAATTGCGCATCTGTCAAAATTTAAATTTGATATTTCAAAAACGGCGGGTTGACGTTTCGTTTTAACGTTTTACGCAGAATTGCTTGAACATGCCCCCGGCCTTGGAAGCTTCCAGTTCCAAAAGAAGAAGATAGTTTTTAGATATGTGGCTCCCAGGTATAGGCAGAGAGCAGATCTTAGAGAAAGCGCGTCGGATCACGTAGCCTGTAGCCGTAGAATTGAAGCTATCCATACTTTCATAGGAAGAAAGCGCTGATGCGACCACTTTAGAGCTGAATTATTGTCCTCTTTTATTAGAAAGAGTGCGTCTTCTTGTAATTCGTCACACGCCTTTGTCCGTTTCATCCAGACTTGCGGCTCTGACACATAGTCTTTGGACCAGCGGGTCCAAAAGTGTTGTCAAGCTTGCTTAACTCGTTGGTAGCGTGTAAGTAGATGAGATGGTGCTTGCTCATAACCCTCGCAAGCAGGCGACGTCAGCGGACGGCCGACCAGGAAATGGGCAAGAGTAAGTGAGGCGAAATGGTTGGGGTCTAAAGATATAGGAGTTAAGGGACGGGAGTTTAGGATCGCTTGTGTTAATACCGTGCTAAACTCCTCAAAAGTAAAATATACATTACCTACCACCCGATAACTGTGATATTTGCACGATTTAAGCCCAAATTCCCATAAATATCCATAGTGTGGACTATATGGAGGAATAAATCTAAGTTTAATATTATTATTTATAGCAGAATCTTTGACTACGTCTGCGAAATGAGCCAAAAGTTTTGAAAATTCTGTCATAAGACCAGTAAAGTTTTTCCCGTGGTGAGAAAAAACTTCTGCCGATTTGCCGCGACGAGAGACGAGTCGATTTAGCGCCAAGAGATACACATACACAGCAGTCGATAAATCGCCCACAAACTCAAGATGAATAGCTCGAGTCGCGAAACAAAAGAACAAGCTAACGTATGAACAAGCTAACGTATATCCCTTACCTGTCCAGTTCAGCATAAACACTGGCCCGAAGTAATAATTAACGCCGATAAATGTGAACGGAAACCCTTGAGATAAACGCTCAGCTGGTAGGTTCCCCATTATGGGCGTTAAAAATTCACCGCGTAGACATGCACAAACAACACATTTATGCACAACCCTTTTGACGGGGTTTCTACCACTTACAGGCCACCACAATTTGCGAATAGTGAACAGTAACAAATCTTGCGCTGCATGAAATTGTTGTTTGTGCTCGTAACAAAAGTATATAAAATTATACTTCGGCGGTAAAATAATAGCGTACGCCCCGTACGTATTTTGAGAAGCGTCGGAAAATACGTGTAGTTCCGAAAGCATATAATAGTATCTCGCGAATGTATGCCGCGGTATACGTATGCTGCTTAGCTCTGTAAAGCTAGACAAAAAATGATTAAACTCATTAGCGATCTCGTCTTGCACTCGCGTATTCCAAACAGATTTTAGTAACCATAATTTCTGAAATAACATTTTAATTTTAGTGATAGTAGCGTTTATTAATCCTAAAGGATCAAGAATTTGCGATATTATAGCACGCTTTGTTACTTTGTTTATGTATGATAATAATGGTAAGTGGCCATGCTTAAAATTAAACACCCACTTTCGCAGTGGAAAGCAACCACTAGCGCGAATGGTCGCTGTCCTTTCAAATAAATTTAATACATAATTTTTATTGTCCGAACCAGTTACCATATCGTCAGTATAAACGTCTAATATTACAGCCCTCTTAACATCTAAGTCGTTGCATCCGCGTGGTAAGCATCTAACACTAAGAAACGGCGCCGATGCCGTCCCAAAGGTGACCGTATTTAATTTATTCACTTGCAACGGATCCGTAGGATTATTACGCCACAAGATAAGTACAAGGTCGCGCTGAGTATCGCTCACCATCACATGCCTGTACATCTTTTCGATGTCGGCGACAGCGATGAACGTACTTTCTCGAAAGTGCGTGTTAAATGTTGCGAACAAATCCCCTGAAATAGCTGGCCCGACTAACTGCAAATCTTTCGATGAATTACCTTTTATGGATTTTGCACTGGCATCAAAATCCAAGCGTAACTTTATTATTGAGCTATTCTCCTTTAACACACAAAAATGCGGTATAAAATAGTCTGTGCTAGGATAGTTATGTACGTGATCCATAAGTCCTAGTTGTAAATATTTGTACATAATATTTTTATATAATTTTTTGTGTGTCTGTAAGTGAGATAATCGCTTCTCAAGAGAAATTAACCGGTTGTACGCTTGTGTGTATGTTTCTCCCAATAAAGTTGGCGAGTCATTAAAGGGAATCGAAACAATAAAACGGCCTCGAGAATCTCGCTTAGTAGTTTTTGAGAAAATATCCTCGCAAGCGCGCTCCACGTCAGACTGATCACACACCCTAATCGGAACCTCCTCGTGTTCCCAAAATTTATGTAATTTTAAATCAATTGTTTGCGCGTAATTACAACTAACAGTGTTATTAAAACATGCTAGTTTATTAATGGGACCTGAAATAATCCAGCCGAATTTAGTATTCTGGAGAATGGGCCCACTTTTTAATTGTATTTTACCATCACATAACAATTCCCAAAAATAGTCCGCCCCGATCAAAATTTCTATAGTATGACTATCTAGATACGAGGGATCAGCTAACGTGATATGATCAGGAATTATAATGTTGTCGTAATTAATAGGCACTGGCGAAGTGTTTAGCGTTATTTGCGGTAACACTAAACAATGTAAGGAGATAGCGAAGTCTCCGTGTAATGAATTAATTTTTATTTTGCAACTCTGCAGAGATTGCGTTACGGAATTTCCGATTCCTTGAATATTTTGAGTGGACTGTATTAATGGCGTATTAATTTGGTCGCAAATTTGTTTACGAATAAAGCAGCATTGACTGCCACTATCTAATAAAACGCGGCACGTAATTGTTTTACCTAAATCATCTGTTATTCGGACTAGCGCGGTCGATAACAAAACAGGTTTTACATAGGACGCTTGTGCGCGATGAACGTCTTTAGTATTAACCTGTGACGATAAGGTATGCAATTGTGTGCATTCCGATGATTGAATAGTGTCACTCACACAGAGCCTATGCGCGGGCGCTCTCGGGAGTGACACCTGCCCCTCAGTCGGGCCGTGGTCGCGGTGGATGATCGTATTATGTTTCTTATTGCACTTTCTACACGGGCCGAATTTGCATGACTCAGCGCTGTGTGCGGGTCGCAAACAATTTTCGCAAAGTTTATGTTTTGCTACAAAGTCAATTTTGTTATCGATATTTAAATCTAGGAACTTTTGACACGAATATAAGTGATGATCGCTGTGACAATACGGGCATAATCTCTTAGTGGATTTATCGGATTTCGAAGTAGATAAATTACAGTGCAACTTAGGAATGTTATTTGTAGTTCGCGTGTACTTTTTAACATCTTGTGTATAACTATTATGTGACACTTGTAACGTTTCTAACATATCCGCCCTTGCTTTTAGAAATTGTAGCAAATCATCTACTTTTATTCGCGTCGCTGTGCATTCGCGTTGGTGTTCGCTTAGTAATAATTCACTTCTATATTTCTCCCATTCGCGTTCAGTGATATCGTCGAGCTTAGAAACAATCATGTATATTACTAAAGTGTCCCAGTGCTCCGTAGGCTCGCCTAATAATTTTAATGAACGTAGGTTTTTAAGCACACCATCGATTAATTTGCGTAATAATATAGGGGATTCTTTCGGTAACCGTTGAATGTTAAATAGCGACTTAACATGATTGTGAATAAGTAACCGACTATTGTTGTACCTATTCATTAGTAGTTCCCAGGCAACAAAATAGTTTTCTGAAGTGAATTCTAGCGAATTTATTACTAATTCCGCGGGACCTTTTAAAGAAGACTTTAAATAATGAAACTTTTGAATGTTGCTGATATCTTTCGAAGTGTGTACGAGGGAAACATATGTGTTTTTAAATTCGAGCCACTGTTCATAGGAGCCGTCAAAGGTAGGTAAATTGATTGTTGGCAATTTAACGGACTGATGTGTATTACCGAAACTATTACAATTATTAGCGTTAGGCGACATCGTATCGGTATCTAACATACAGTTAGCTTGTGCTAAGATGCAATAATATTTATTTTCAAATGATTCTCTCTCGTCCAGCTGTTCGTTACTTTCGGACTCTGGCAGAAGGCCGTCAAGTTTCATTTGAATTTCGTTGAATTCGGATAACAAATTTGATGCACCTTGTATTCTTAAGCTTAATTCTGCTCGCTTAGTACGGTCAAGAAACTGATTTTCAAATGTGTTAACGTACGCGGCAAATTTAGTCAATCTGCCTTTTAAAGTGCCTCTTTGTTTGATTAATTCTTTTACTAATTGAGCCGTAGGGTCTAGAATGGGCGATTTAGGCATAGTTAGACTAGTTTTAGACATTGTAGTAATATAAGAGAAGTGCAATTATCACAATTTGTAACGATTAGCGTTTTTTAATTTGAATTTTAACGTCGCGAATACTGGCGCCGGAATATAACAAACACGGTATTAACAGAAGGATAAGAAAGTGAGTGGAAATACCTGGCAGGCCCGTCTCTCCGAGTAGATCTGCGATGATGCGAAAACGGGCTGATGGTTATCCACAGCTGCGGCGATCTTTCCTCTAATTAATATATCGCTGCTTGATTAATAGCGTCCAGCTCGAAGTAGACCAATCTTCAAGTAAAAGGCGTACTTGAGTGGTTTAAACTTTAATTTTCGTATTTGTACAATAGTATCGCGGGACGTATATACAATGTATTGCGAACAAATTGCGCATCTGTCAAAATTTAAATTTGATATTTCAAAAACGGCGGGTTGACGTTTCGTTTTAACGTTTTACGCAGAATTGCTTGAACAATCGGTAATACTAGTGATTTCACTTCTAAGATATTTATTTCTAGTAAAAAAAAAAATCATACTTCGCTCAATGTGACCCAATGATACCTTTTTTAACTTAAATCATCACTAGAAACGTAAAACACAATAATAAATCATTACTTAAAAAGTACTTAATGGAAACTTAGTCAATATTTCACAACTTAAAACCTTGAAATTAGAAACATTGTTGACCTTGAGAAGATTGAATAATAATGATATTAAAATATACTCTTCATTCAAATTAGGTTTTTTTAATAATTAATTACGGTTTTTAAAACAAATAATTTAGAGAATTATATCTACATGATGAAAAAGAAGTATTTATATAATACTAGCTTTTACCCGCAACTTCGTTCGTGACTGTTCTTCGAGATTGATAATTAATTGATAGCGCTTCTAATGTCATTCTATTCCTGTAGAATTAACAGGATTTCTATAACCTATATGTTACATAATATTTACACTATATATACACAATAGCATTTTCTGTCATTTATTTTTTACGACAAATAATGCCATATTTTCGAAGCAATTTTTATACAATACAGCATTAATCCTTGTTCAATTTAGTACCTTTAATACATTTTTGATTTAATATAGATCAATATGGCCGTTTATAGCATGTAATTTAAATGAAGATTTTCGAAGATATTACAGATTTAAAATCGGGTCGGTTAAAATCGGGTCAAAGCGGGTCACGGGCAGTAATGAATAAACCAAACTACAGTGAGTGACATAGGCTATATATTTTATACCCATGTGACGCAGGGGTAGGCCGCTAGTTTACAATATTAGTAAGAAGTAAGATAGGATAAAGGATGCACTTATCAGGTCCATTAAATCAAAACGCATAAAAAATAGCCTTGTGGCAATTAAAATGATGCTAGGACTACTGTCTATGTCCACTGCAGAAAATGTCAGAGGTTATGCGAAAGCGATGTTACGAGTCGCTCACGTAACCATGTCATGTCACATTAAGCAACATCTGCCGTTATCCGAACAAATCTATGGGTTTTATCATAATTAACATATATTTTAGGCGTAATTTATAGCTAGATAGATTGTTGCGGTCTATTGCGTGTCTATTGTATTGTGCTGCAATAAATCGTCCGGACTAGACTAAAATAAACAAAAATTACTAATTAGAGTAGATGTGTTTTATATTTTGTGCGTATAAAACATTGTATTTAGCTAGTTTTTATGACACAAAAATTAATCTTGACCAAGATCAAAATTAATGAAATTCGTCATATTTTGAAGTAGCGTGAATAAAAGCTTTTAATAAACAAGAATCTTTTAATATAATGTCCCTACCGTTAACCGGTGAGAAATTCTCTTGTCTCAAGCCATTCCTGGCAGATCATCAAGTCATGCTGATATATTTTTAAGTGGAAGGAATTGAAAGTTGCGTTACTAAAAGCTTTTAATAAATAAAATAAAAGCTTTTATTAAATAAAAGCTTTTGACAAAATATCATGTCCCTATTTTTAACCATTAAGGAGTTCTCTCGTCTGGAGCTATTCCTGGCAGCAGCATCATGCTTATCATATGCATGCATTTTGACTGCATCAGTATATAAAATTTCAGCTCAATTGGAAGTAGGTGGTACCGCCACAGGTAGGTAGGTGGGTCAAATTTAATTTGCAAGATTCTACCTTCACATACAAACGACCATTTAAGAAAAGTTTAATAAAAGCTGTTAAAAAGAGGAAAATACTTACAATTACATTTTTTGATACTAATTATTTTTACGATATACCTAAATTGCAAATTTGCACAACGACAATAAAATAAAGTAAATTACTTCATGTCATGTTAAAAGCACTATATTTGTAATAATAATAATGAATTTGAATTAAATAAATATTTGTATCTAGCCCATGAGATTACCGCCATGTGGAATATTGACTCAACAATAATTGTTCCAATTGTTGTATCGGTAAACGGTCTACTAGCGAAGTGCCTCGACCAACATCTCAAGAGGCTCTCGCTTAGTTGTTGGATCAAGGGCAGTATACAGAAGGCGGTGTTGCTTGAGACTGCACGCATTGTGAGGAGGTTCCTCACTCTGTATTCCTAACCGTCGGGAGCTTGGGTCCTTTCTCCGCTCTCCGTGGATATCAATTTTTTTATATTTTTAAATGTTTTTTTTTCAGTATGTTTTAGAAAATATTTAAAAATGTAAATTGATTTGTAAATAAATGCATGAGAAATGTTTTTTTGTATTTATTTTATATACAAAAAATTTAAAATATAATCTAAAATTTGTATATAAATAAATAAAAGTCATAATAATTTATTTAACCAAAACATTCAGAATATATACAAAATACAGATTTTAGAAAAAAAATATTAATTACAAAATATTAAACAAACATTTTAGTGCTTAGATACTCGTACTAAGATTATTTGTGCTACGAGTCTCTAAATAAATAAATGATTGACATCTAACGAAGTTTGGCAAACATTAGGGCGACTTCAACTATAGAAACTGCTGCTCCAACTTCCTTCACGTCAGCTTAATTGTTAAAATCACATAAATGAATAAAGTGAAAGCCTTTTTTCATGTTCTCAAAATTTAACAGTCTTGTTTAAGTTAAGTACATAAGCTTAAACTGTACCAAAATTTCATCAATATTGATCCAACAGATAAGCCACAAAGCAAAGACAGACTTTAATTTACAATATTGGTATAGATAAAGTATCGCTGAGATATTAAAAAGCTATAATTTTATCCTCACCAGACATCGACCAATAGATTCTAACTGTAGATAAATAAATAAATAACACACGGTCGTCTGTCCCCAAAAGTAAGTAATTTAATACTTGTGTTATTTGTAACGGATAACTGGTAAATATACCTATAGAGTTTTAAATACATACTGAAATTTGTATACTCGAAGAACCAACAAATTGTTGTAAGAAAATGTTGGCCCTCGGTGGAAATCGAGGCAGGGTCCTGCGGTAACAAGCCAGTCAAAGAGATGAACATTATAACAATTTACGAAGTCGTTTATACACTGGTATCGTCTAAGTCATCCTTTAAATTATTTATAGAAAAACCTGGATTACTTGTTGTTGTTCCTTAAACCTAAAGGTTATTATAAAATTACAGACAGACTGTAAGAAATATGTTATTCCATGAGACGAAGATACAAACTTTATAGAATTAGGAGTATGCGGAAATTTACAATACTAAAGTTATTCGCCTTATTATTTTCGCCGAGTTTCTTGCTGATTCTTCTCGGTAGGAGCAAACTTCCGAATCAGTGGTAGCTTCTTTAAAAAACATTTGACGATTCAAAAGTACTGTAAACAGTCCACTTGAATAAAGAATATTTTGAATTTGAATTTGAATTTGAATATGATAGTATCAATTTGGTATAATCCCTGTTGATTTCTTTGATTTTGAATTCATTGCGTTCAAAGTAACATAATATTATCATTATTTTACAAATGTAAAGGTTCATCTTTATACAATTTTATGTCGTTCTGAGAATGCGGTTAGCCATGGTCTGCCGACGATGGATTTTTGTTCACAAATTAATTCACTATAATCGAGGGCACACATATATCAAAGTAGAATTCAATATCTATACTAATATTATAAAAAGGAAAGTGTGTGTGTGTCTGTGCGTTACGCTTGAAAGTGAAATCTGAATGGCCAATATTGATAAAATTTTGCGTAACTGAAGATTGTATATACTGCTAATATATCGGGGGTTTCAAACCATAGGATTGTATCAACAAAAATGCGATTTTGATTTTTTAATTTTATTTCATTCTTCTTTTCTGCCTTTAAAGTAGAAGATAAAATTGCAGTATACAGAAAGATTTAAACATAGTATAAGAGATATATGCATATACGCCGTGTGGTATCCGGCTGAATAGAATAGTGCCACCTTCATTTCTCACCGAGTTGTCGTAAAAGGCGACTAAGGTAAGTCGCCCCGCCGTGTGGTATTCGGTTTAGTAGAATAGACCACCCTCTTTCTTACCAAGGTGTCGTAAAATACAACTAAGGTAAGTTGACGTTAGGCAGGCGGCCGGTCGTAAAAACGCAGCCAAATCAAGTGACAGCATGTTCATAACATGTTTTGTCGACCCCATTTAAAAGTGGGACAAGGGCAGGAGAATGATGGAAGAGATATATGCATATACGTAAAGCATATTACAAAATTGAAGATTATTTGGATGATAAAAAAGCCTGGATTTGAAAATTCTTTCAGCTTCTTATATCCTGCCTGCAAACTATTACTGCGACAGAAGTGCAGCTAATGGCATACAATTTAAAACACGTGTTTACAAAACAAATCGAACACCTAACAGTCCCATGAACTGTGTAAGTAGGTCACCCGCCTTCCGTGAGAACCCACCACAATACCTGATAACATCCAACCTCGTCTAATACTGCGTTTCCAGAATGTTGAAAGCGTTTTGTTTAACTATTTTGACTAGGCTTTAAGAATAAAATGTTTTTTTATAACTCAGAGTAGATGCAGAATAGTTACTATTTTGCAATAGTAGCAATTCCACCCTCAAAAATGATGGAGTCTTTCATAGTAGTACAAATAATTATTAGTGATAGTCTAGAAATGAAACCGTGCAACTCTCTAGAGACGATAGAGACGATCGCATTATAGAATTAGGCGTAACTTTGCGGAGATCCATTATACAAAAGTAATAATAAAACTATTTTGTTATAATACGTGATAAAGTAAAATTATCTTTAATATTTAAATGAGTTAATCTATGGCTATTTTCATAGACTAAACTAAACTATTTTACAAAAACATATAAAAAGTAAAATAGAAAATATATATAATGCTAAATGTAGAGTGGACAATTTGTTTTTATACCTGATACAGGATTCGTAAAAACACATGCACAAACCTACGTTCACTATCACAAACTCAGCAATCGTTTCGCCCCGCAACCGAAGCATCAACGACAAATCATCCACGACAAAATCTCAAAGCTTTGCGATAATTTGTCGATGATGCTTTCACTGATTACGAAATTTGCTCCTAACAAAAAGAACCAGCAAGAAACTCGGCGGATAATCTTTTAAAAAAATAATTAGAATTTGATTGATGGTTGCAATATAATCGTTGCAGTTGGATGCGTAGCTGACTGCAGCTAAGATATGCTACTATCACTCAAATAATCCTCAATTGTATAGTAAGCTTTATGTAGTAACATCGTTTTAAGTTAATTTCTTAACTTGTGTAAAGGCAAACAACAAGATAAGGTTCCGAAGGCGGTCGGTGCACCTGGTGCTCCCGATGCGCCGATTAGCGGAGGGGGGCTTCTCTTTCAAGGAGTCCCTACCTGGAGGAGGTGTACTCTGGCATCAGAGCTGCTGTCGGTGGGGATGGCGGCAATGTGTACAACGATACCCTATCCTTGCCATCGGCAGCGTGGTGGAGCACACAGGTTTTAGTCGGTGCAAGTCCGACATAACCGCCGCCTGTCCCCGTCGGGCGGCGGTACCTATAAGGGTTTCCTGTATAAAAAAAAATTAACAAGGCTCCGATCATTTCGTCTTATAAAGTATTCCTATTAACAAATACACAGAATAAAAAATAATCAAAATCCTCTTCATATCAGCAAATATCGATATTGCCGTCTTTGCCAAACGGGTTGCAAAGGTCAAACGGCAGATGCTCTGTATAAAAACTTGGTAGCCTATCCAATCAAGCAAAACCTGATTACAATTCAGTAACCAAGCAGAAGAATATATGCCTAAACTTTTATAATACAATTATTATATCTAGTTGTAAAATGCTCATTTACAAAATTGTATGCTAAGATTAATTAAAACAGTCGAACAATAGCGTGGCATTTTTAATTTTAAGTCAACATCAACCTCCTGCCCTTATCCCACTCTAAGTGGGTTCGGCACAACATTTTATAAACATGCTGTCACATGATTTGGCTGCGTTTTTACGACCGGCTGCCTTCCTGACATTAACTTACCTTAGTCGTATTTTACGATACCTTGGTATGAAAGAGGGTGGTCTATTCTACTAAACCGGATACCACACAACGGGTCGACTTACCTAAGTCGCCTTTTACCATACCTCGGTAAGAACTGAGGATGGTACTATTCTATGCAGCCAGATAGCACACGGCGTGATCATTACCTCAAGTAAAAAAACAATACACATTAAAATAATAGTGATGCTGTAAGAAGGTTCAAAAATATTGATTCAATAAGTCACTGGAGTTCCAGAGCCGATAAAATCGATTAATTACATGCTTGTCATCGATATTGTTAATAATCGCTCGTTGCGCTGAACGCACCTTACTTGGAGAAATAAATTATGTCCATAAATAAATACAATTTAAAAAATTAAAAAAAAAACAGTTTTACATAAGTAATATTTTTTTGTCAAAAATCGTTGATACTTCGGGCAGGCAATGAGTCTTTCTATCAAAACCTATGTGCCTAATTGATATTTGAAATTAATCACACGGTTCCCTAAGAATTTGTAATACTGACATTTGTATAAATTTGGCCAATTCACGAAGACGTAAATGGCATTAGCAAATTAGTCGGACGAGATAAGAGCAGTATTTTTTCAGTTTAAATAACACGTGAAGCAACGACTATTATTATCGAATTGGATATAATTCTCACGCTCGTAAAGAGTCATTTACACCGAGTGGTATCCAGCTGAATAGAATAGACCACCCTCATTCCTTACCGAGTTGCCGTAAAAGGCGACTAAGGTAAGTTAGCCCACCGTGTGGTATACACCGGAGTAGTGTGAACCACCCTTATTCCTTACCGAGTCGTCGTAAAAGGCAACTAACGTAAGTAGATCCGCTGTATGGTATCCAGCGGAGTAGAATAGATCACCCTCATTTCTTACCGAGTTGTCGTAAAAAGCGTCTAAAGTATGTTGACTCACCATATGGTATCCGGTTGAGTAGATTACACAACCCTCTTCTTACAGTGGTGTCGTAAAATATGACTAAGGTAAGTTGACTTCAGGCAGACGGACGGTCGTAAAATTACACAACATGAACTGACCTTTTTTAATTCCAAATTAGTTCTTGCACATACTGACCTCGAGATGGATATTAAAAAACAATTTTAGCCACTATTGATCATACACCGACCGTACGAAGATAAAGATTTAACTAAAGAATTGATAATTAGGTACCAACCATCCATATTTCACTGTCCTTACATTACTCATAATATTAGGACATACCTTAAGGCTAGTTCCACACAAAACGATTTTATAGATATATGAATTTCAACGTTTCTATCTACTCATTTTATAACTTAAAACTGTTCATTGATTACGATCATTTTTTAAACCACCAATTTTTTGCTTAGTATCTTTTGCGCTTGAACCATGCTATGAAACACACTTTTACTTAAACGCACAGCTGTAAACCGATAAGACCCACAGTGGCATCACCAATAGTCTAAGCCAGACAATTATTAGCTTCACGAATAACGAATATATTTTGCTGTTTTATAAACGGCAATAAAAGCAAATAGAAAATATATGTAACACTAAATATAAAGTGTGTCTGATGCATACAGGATTTAAAAAAACACATGCGCTATAACCCTCCACCACACAAGTACTACAAACATTCACTATCACAATCTCAACAATCTTATCGCCTCGTAATCAAAGCAGCATCAGACAGGCTCAACGACAAAGTTACAAAAACGACGTATCAGTAAAGAGGATTAAGTATAGCAAATAATATTTTACTATTGTATTATGAATAACGTTTAATTCTATAAATTATTCAATTTCCAATAATGTATGCGACAAGAAACACTAAATTGGTAACTAATTGGTAAAAACTTTAAGCTTTAGGTACATCTCTTCCATAAAATAAATAAAATAATATTTAATTTAGTTCTCAAAACCTCTACTGGTGTAGGCGAAGCTTAATAAATAAACCTAAGCGCGAGTACTTATATGTATGATATTGGTCAAATGTCAGCATTAAATTAAAAGTAATTATAGTTTTACCATTGAATATAATGCCGATGGGTCATAATTTCGCAAAGAATTGATAGTATGTCACGCTTGCGAAACTGATGGGACGATTATGCGAAATATTACGACTTGGATCGTCACAGATGGGTGTGCGAACTTTTGTAACTTTAAAACCATTTATGGTAAGGTAATTTATTTATATAATTTATAGAATTAGGCGTTACTTTGCGGAGGTCCATAATACAAAACTAATGAGAATTTATTTCACTATAATCCGCGATAAAAGAAAATATATGTAATACTAAATGTAGAGTGTGCTATACGTTCTCATATCTGACACATGCAGAATTTGTAAGAACTCATGCACTACCCGACACCGATAACAGAACAATACACAAGCACTGCACACATTCACCACCACAATCTCCAATGCAATCCAAGACTCCACAAAAAAAATCGTAAAGCATCTCTTTGCGATTGAACATGTTGTCACATGATTTGGGTACATTTTTTACGACCGGCCGCCTTCTGACATCAACTTACCTTAGTCGTATTTCACTAAACCTCGGTAAAAAAGAGGGTGATCTATTCTACTTAACCGGATACCACACGGTGGGTCAACTTATCTTAGTCGCCTTTTATGACACCTCGGTAATAAATGGGGGTGGTCTATTCTATTCAGCCGGATACCACACGGCGGGTCAACTTACCTTAATCGCCTTTTACGACACCTCGATAAGAAATGAGGGTCGTACTATTCTATTCAACCGGATACCACTCGGCGTGATCATTGACTTAAGTAAAAAAAACAATACACATTACAATAATAGTGATGTTGTAAGGAGGTTTAAAAATATTGATTCGACAGGTCACTAAAGTTCCAGAGTCGATAAAATCGATTAATTACATGCTTGTCATCGATATTGTTAATAATCGCTCGTTGCGTTGAACGCACCTTACTTGGTGATAAAATAAATTATATCCATAAATTACACTAAATAAATACAATTTAAAACATTAAAAAATAACTGTTTCAAATAGGTAAGTAATATTTTTCGTCAAAAGCTTTTAACAAAGGTTAAAAGTTTTTTAATATGTTAGAATACATGATTTTTGAATAAATTTCACCGTTTACTTAGCGCAAACAAGCAAAGCTTTAAATATTGCCGTTTTCGTAATATTTTGTATTGCTGCTCCTTTCCTATTCATCTTAGCGTGATGTTAACTTATAGCCTTCTTCGATAAATGGACTATCTTACACTCAAAGAATTTTTCAAATCGGTTCTGTAGTTCCTGAGATTAACGCGTTTAAAGAAACTGTTCAGCTTTATATATTAGTACAGATAAAGTAACTATAAACATTAATCAAAAAAATGTCAAAGAAATATACAAATATTATCTTGGATCTCACCTAAAATGTTTAACGTAACAGTTCTTATAGCCCTGCCCATCTCGTTTGTAGCTATGCAATGGTACTGGCCAGAATCATTGTAGCGGCCAGTAAATCTAAAAACAATGGAAAATACAATAATGTAAATACAATAAATAAGCAGATGCCAATTCTAAATAACATGTAGTATCATCATGGCTCATGGGTTTCGCCTTCCTTACTCCTTTGCAATATAAGTCACTATAAAGTCCACTACCAAATTGGCAAATAATAATTGATCAGAACAAAAAGCTTCAACTTTATATACAGTACAGATTTAGTACAGATTAAATTTTATATATTAGTAAAGGTAATAAATTTAAGTATTTACGCCGTGTGGTATCCGGCTGAATAGAATAGTACCACCCTCATTTCCTACCGAGGTGTCGTAAAAGGCGACTAAGGTAAGTCGACCCGCCGTGTGGTATCCGGCTGAGTAGAATAGACCACCCTCATTTCTTACCGAGGTGTCGTAAAAGGCGACTAAGGTAAGTTGACCCACCGTGTGGTATCCGGTTGAGGAAAATAGACCACCCTCTTTCTTACCGAGGAGTCGTAAATACGACTAAGGTATGTTGACGTCAGGCAGGCGGCCGGTCGTAAAATACGTAGCCAAATCATATGACAACATGTTTGTAACATGTTGTGCCGACCCCACTTAGAGTGGGATAAGGGCAGGAGGATGAATAAATTTAAGTATTTGTTATTACAAAGCAGAATCATATTCCCTTAATGTTGTGACATTTCAAATAATTACATACGCCTCATGCCTAGGTACTCTTGGAATATATATTCGTATTATTTCACATTCGTGCTCTTTAGGTATAACGACCTAAATACCAGTAAATAATTATGCGCAGCCTTTTGTTGTATATAATCTTCTATATGGAAACTAGTTTTCTAGTGTCCGGTTTCAAATTTCACACTTAAATAAAATTATACACGTTTGCCATTTCACAACATTAATATCTGTTTACTAGTATTTTAAAATGTCACAGATTTATTATAGATTTCGCTGTTATTAAAATTCAGTATAAAATCATTTATTCAATATCGAGAGATACATTTAATATATGAAGCCGTAGAAAGAAAAATCAGTTTTTTTTAATATAATATAATAATTTATTAAATATACACAAACTTATATGATGCCAATATATTTAAATCAATCGATTCATTTTATAAATGCGAAAGTGTGTTTGTTTGTAATTTTCATATTTCATATATTTTCTGAATCTCGGAAATGGCTCCAAAAATTTGCAGCATGTAGGTGGTTTTGGGGGAGAAAAATGGATCTAGCTAGGTTTCATTTTAAAAAATTCGTTTTATCCCTGTTTTTGTGCATTATAAAAATGGTAAAATGTAGAATAATAGAATAATAGAAATAATAAATCTAGAAGGATTTTTTTAATTGTCAAACGTAGTGTTGCGATAAACGATGGGTAACTGGCGGACCGAAAATGTTAAACACTGCCTTCTTTATTTTTTTAATTTGTTATTAATATAATAATATAACAAATATAATAAATATATTGGACACTTACACACACGGTCGACCATCCCCAAAGTAAGTAACTTAATACTTGTGTTATGGAAGACAGACAACTGATGAATATATACTTATACATTGTTTAAATACATACTTAAATACAAATATACACCCAGGCTCAAAGACCAACAAATTAATTTATAAAAAATGTTGGCCTTTGGCGGGAATCGAACCGACGACCCGCGGAGCCGAAGGCACTACCCACTGCGCCAACGAGTCAGCCATATATTTCTTTATCTTATAAAACATTACCACGCAAGCCTCGGTCACCTAGGTACTATAGATTAAGCTAAAAATCAAAATAAATGCATAAAGTCCTTCTGAGAATATATTGTAACCATTTGCAATTACAAACGCAATCGCACATAAAACTGTGGCACATACCTGCGTAATACTTTCTTTAATGATAAAATAGCTTTGTTTTTCGTGAGGTAACATAGCACCGGTCATTATGGATGTTATTACTAGCAAATCACACTTCGTGCCGACCAAACAAACAGTTAGATTCGTCTCGGCCAGCGCTCTTTAAAAGCGAAAGTGTCGAAACGCGTCTGAACGCCCTGTCTTAGGTTACTGGCTTAAATATTTGTTTGAAATATGTTGTGTGCATTGTGACTAAAATACTTTGACATATGTATAACTTGGTTTTACCCGCGACATCGTCTGCATGGACTGTTGACGTGTCGTTGATAATAGATGGCGCTTTTCAATGTCATCTTATTCTTGTGTAGAATTAACAGGATATATGTTATTTCGGTATATAAGGAATAATAGTGCCAAACCTCATCTATATTGGATTCGTCATCTTATGGCGGATTCGTCGTGAAAGAGTTTTTTTTTTTTAATTTATTAGGTTTACACTTATTTTTTTTTTTTATTAGTTTATTAGCTTTAACACTTAATTCAAACACATATTCTATTATACTATTACACTAAGTCTAAACGTAAACTACTTAAAGGTAAACACCACCTGCAAATGTAACTCAAAACAATACATTAATAATTATTAAACTGACGCCGTGTGGTATCCGGCTGAATAGAATAGACCAACCTCATTTCTTACCGAGGTGTCGTAAAACGCGACTAAGGTAAGTCGACCCGCCATGTGGTATCCGGTTTAGTAGAATAGACTACCCTCTTTCTTACCGAGGTGTCGTAAAATACGACAGAGGTAAGTTAACGTCAGGCAGGCGGCCGGTCGTAAAAACGCAGCCAAATCATGTGACAGCATGTTTATAACATGTTGTGCCGGCCCCACTTAGAGTAGGATAAGGGCAGGAAGATGATATATCCTACTCAGCCAGATACCATGCGGACAGACCGTATCTCGTATACATAATATTAGTTAATAAGGTGTTGTGAAGGTTTGTAATCTTATATAATTGACATTCCACAAATATTCATGATGCGAGCTGCTTCCTCGTATTTAATGAATACCGTTACTATTCCTTCCGGCACCAATTATGTTATATACAAATTAACATCATTTATTTGCTTCGATTGTATGATTCAGAATCTCAAATTCAAATAATTCTTTATTCAAATTGGCTTTTACAAGCTATTTCGAATCCCCAAATTACAATGAAGCTACGTCTGGTTCGGAAAGGTGCTCTTACCGAGAAGAACCAGCAAGAAACTCGGCAGTCACTCTTTTCAAAATTAAGTTTTACATTACATACAAATAATGGCTTAATTAATAATTTAAATCCGAGCTTTCTTATCATGAACGTAGTCCTCAGCAGTATAATAATAAGCTTTATGAATTCGTGTGAATGAAAGCGTGTCTTTTTCATTGCTTTTTTGAACTTGTGTAAAGGCAAGTCCAAAATAGATTGTGAAGTTTTATTATAAAAGGATTTCGGAAACGGTTCCAACGATTTTCCTGAAGTTCAGCATGTAGCCCCCTACATGGGGGCTTCCCCCTTTTTGGGGAGAAAACTCGATTAAACTAGGTTTTATATCAAAATAATTCGTTTTGTCCCTGTTTTTGGGCATTATACTGAAATTTATATTTTAAACTGATAAGTCAGCGTGGCTTATTTGGGGTACGGGTAATCTCGAGAAATGTAAATACCTAGGATCTATCTTCAACTACCATATTATTTTTTACTAAGTTTCTTTTTTTTATTATGTAAAAAATTACCGGTCAACCGGTACGGTCAACCAGGCACTAATATTAATACTTCACCATTTGCTCATACAGTAAAATTCCGCTATCTATATTAGACCAGTCTACAGAAAGGTTTAATTTAAGTGTAAGAGATATGCTTATACGTAAAATATATTACAAAATTGAACATTATTTTGATGATAAAAATGCAAAGATTTGAATATCCTTTCAGATTCAACCTAGAAGGTTAAATAATATAAATTTTTATTGTTTAAAAAATTCCCCGACGAGTTTCTTGCTGGTTCTTCTCGGTAAGAGCAAAATTTCAGACTTGTGATTTATTAATACTAATTGATTGACGTGTGATGACGATTCAAATGTGCCTGTAAAAGCTTACCTACTTGAATAAAAACTATTTTGATTGCAAGTATAAATAAATAATAAATAAATGGGACTCTTACACACACGGTCGTCCCCAAAGTAAGTAATTTAATACTTGTGCTATGGTAGACAGACAACTGGTGAATGTATACTTGTATAATTTTTAAATACATACTTAAATACAAATATAAATATACACCCAGACTCGAAGACCAACAAATTTTTTATAAAAAATGTTGGGCCTCGACGGGAATCATACTCGCGACCCGCGGAGCTGAAGGCAGGATCACTACCCACTGCACCAACGGGCCAGTCAAATAAGTTAAATCAATCTTATAAATCTTGTTTATTTAAGAGTATTAGAGATGATTTGCTTCGTTTGAATGATAACTCTTGTATCGTAAGGGACCTCGAACACAAGCTTTACTAGTTTTTTAATAATAAACCGCACCCATCTACGCATAAAATTAAATAATAATGATATTATTAAAAGTTGCAAAACCGGTGGCGACTAAATTGTTAATGGACTGACTAAATTATTACTTTATATACTTTGAATAGATCTAGAACAAAACGTATTTTTAATCGTATCTATAACAATATTAGTACGCAACTTAGTTCGCGTCAACATAGACGTTTAAGTACCCTCAATAATACAGTAAGTGTTTTTCCTGTTCCCTATAAAAATAATTAAACTTTTAAATCCTATACGCAACACCTGTCCTGTAACGGATGTAGGGACACTGAATGCCGGACGAAACGGAGAAGATTAATTTAAAAAGTTGCATAGAACTTTCAGAGACACAACCTTCTATAATGAAGGTAACGACCGAGATGAGAAATCAGTATAAGCTTTTATTGTACCAAATTTCATCAATATCGATCTAGCGGGTTAGGTAAGGTTAGGTTAGACAGACAGACGGGGTTTGACAGACAGACTTCTCGTTCATAATATTAGTATAGATGCCCTATACCGCTTTTGTTTCGTTTGATATTCAGTTAATATCGGTTAGCTCAATGTTAGCACGTTTTTCACTATGGTAACATTTTAGTTTTTAAATGTATCGACCACCGTATTATATTTAGCCTAAGGAAGAATTTTATTAATATTTTGGAATTTTTTACTCTATATTTTATTCCGATATATAAGCTTCAATTGTTATAAGATTTATCTATATATCTCCAGTAGATTAGCTTTAAGAGCTTACAGATAAACAAACGGACTTTAACATTTATAATAACAGCATAGAACTTTTGTTTTCTAATGAATGTCTGACGAGAAAGTCAAGTTTAATTTAGCATCACTGAAGTTCCTATTAGTGTTGAATTGCCGTGAACATATTAACTTTCAAATATAATTAATTTCATAACTAACATTCTCTCCAAATTTTCTACCATAAAAACTGTTTTGTAAAAGAGATTAAATGAGGGCATATGGTAATTAAAGATATACATAAATGTAAAATGAATTGATTGATCTATACTATAAGCCTTTTTAAACAAATCGTAATGTATCAAATTCAAAATATTCTTTATTGAAGTAAACTTGTAAACAAGTGCTTTTGAATCATCAACTCTACTGTTGGTTTGCAAAGCTGTTCCTATCGATAAGAACCAACAAGAAACTCGGTTGTTGCTCTTTTCAGAATATAATTATTAAAACTAGTTACATTTAGAAGACTAGCTATCATCCACGTATTATATAACTATTAACTACGCATTCTCATCATCTATAATCCTCAACAGTATAGGTAGTAGGCTTTCTGTATCAGCCCTATTTTTAATAATTGTATTAGACTGATTTAATGGCAAATATAAAATTGATTGTGAAACTTTATTATAGAATCTTATTCCCAAACCAACGAGCGTAGAAACTTACGTACTTTTGAAAGGCGGAGCCGTAAGATTTGTCATAACCACATCATAAATCCGAAGGTATGTTTGTTACGGTGCATGGATAATTGACTCGAGAAATAGAACGATAGGTGATGTATATAATAGACAAAGTAGGAACCGACATAAGCTTACAGCTCGTGCATTGCGCCTTGCAAAGGTACGAAATTCGTTTGTGGGTTTGGGTATAAGATTCTATAAAAAAATTCCGCAATCAGTTTTAGCTTTACAATTACCTCAGTTTAAAAACAATATTAAAGAGAGGCTGATACAAAAGCCTACTATACTAACTATTGAGGACTATTTAGACGATAATAATGCGTGGATATAGCTACTGTCTGACCCTGTACAAAATAGTAATTACTTAATGTAACTAGTTATAAGTATTATGTTGAAAGGAGCAACCGCCGAGTTTCGTGCTGGCTCTTCTTGGTACGAACAGCTTTCCGAACCAGCAGTAGAATAGACGATTCAAAAAAAAAATTGTTTACAAGTTTATTTGAATAAAAAATTTTGAATTTTAATTTGAAAAATATTGTAAAAACTTGTTACAACTGAATCTCTTATATTAGAGTATCATATCAGTAAAATTCCATTACACCTTTACGAACAGACTACAAAATATTACTCAGTAGTAGTAGCCTAGGATTCAAATACTGCGTCGTATTTCCTTTAGCAGAAGAGAAGGTTATTTTATTTTAACTATTAATAACCTTGTTACGTATATTTAGGTTAAAATAATATTCAGTTCATCCATGCCTAAAGTGTGCTAAACGTGGTTAAAATTTATAATAAGGCCTTGGTGCAAAAATGCTAGGACATTCAAAAAATTTATCTCTTTAGCGAAAACATTAAAATGCGAATATACTAGCGATTATTTGATGTCTTCATCTCTGATAGTATCCGATGACAGTAAGAATTTCAATCGTAGTTAAAACTACATAGTTGCAGATTTGACTACGCATGTTTGAAACTTAACATTTCAAATTCAAATTCACAAAATTATTTCTTTAAATAAACTTGTAAAATACTTTTGAATCGTCAACTCATCTGCTGCTCATACCAGTTAAGTCAGGTTAAAATTTTTTATTCATATCTTGTCTAATAAAGTAACGGACTGTTACTATCCCACTTATGGTAATAGGTCTCCTCTCTCCGTTTTTGTAGAGAAGGATTGCAGCTGATACCTACCACGCTACTCCAAAGTGGATTGGTAGGTTACACATATCCCTATATTCTCCAGATATATCCACGTTTTCTCACAATATTTTCCTTAATCGAAAAGCGTGTGATAAATTGCAATTATTAATTAGACCCAAAAGTTTTAACTAAAAAACTCATTGGTGCCCGTAACCCAAGGTTGTAAAGTTGCTGTTTAAAGTAGTATATTTATACTATTACTAGCTTTTATCCGCAACTTCGTTTACGTGGACTGTTTTAACGTGATATGTTGATAACAGACAGCGCTTTTCAATGTCACTTTTACTTACACTTTTCATGTTCTATTACTGTAGAATTAACAGGATTTCTGAAGCCTATATTTTACCCTGATGTATATGGAGTAATTGTGAAAAAATTTAATCGATATTGGTTCTGCGGATTCTCCGTGAAGGAGTAACTAAAATAGATCCATACTCACAAACTTTCGCAATTATAATATTAGTAGGAGGATATATTATAAGTCCTCATCTCATTAGCGTCCTTGACATAGTAAGCATCCTAGATACAAATACGTCATTATCATGCGTTCCATCTAAAATCCGCTACAAGCTCTGTATCTACCATCTATATACGTGTTCTGCGTATGGACTACTGCGACGCAATGTTTGCATAAATTGATTTGTTTAACGCATCTATGTCCATTTTGCAAGTAAACAGTTACAAAATTACACCCGTCTCATTATGTTGAAAACGCTAATAGATTGAAGTGCAAGTAAGGAAGTTTGATTAGTGGGGCATACATTTAAAAATATATGGCACTTGATAGCAAGCTGAAATTCGAAAAAGATTTTTTAAACTATAATTACATCATTAATACTAAAATTAACTTATTCTACTATTTGAATAATTTATCAATGTTCATATTCAAAAAATATAACCGAATATAGTATAGTTTTGTCATACAGATCTCGGAAACGGCTCCAACAATATTCGTCGAATTCAGTACGTAGGGGTTTTGAGGGAGAAAAATTGATCTAGCTAGGTTTTATTTAAGAAAAATCGTTTTATGTTTTTGGGCACTAAAAAATCGGTTAAAATAAGAATAGAAAGCAAATGATATTTTCGCATACATCTGTCAAGGTGTGATAGCCTTTTTTTTTTTTATTATACAGGAAAAAACCCCTTATGGGTACCGCCGCCCGACGGGGACAGGCGGCGGTTATGTCGGACTCGCACCGACTAAAACGACCTGTGTGCTCCACCACGCTGCCAATGGCAAGGACAGGGTATCATTGTACATTTTGCCCCCATCCCGCCGACAGCTCTGATCCCAGAGAATAAACACCTCCAGGTAGGGGCCCCTCGAAAGAGAAACCCCCCTCCGCTAACCGGTGCATCGGGAGCACCAGATGCACCGACCGCCTCGGGGACCTGTAAGCCAGGTGTCCGATGTACCCCGTTCGGAACACCCGAAGGTCCCCAGTTAGGGCGGCAGACGATGGGCTTGGGCGAGTCACTAACACCTGGACTCACCAGCAGCAGATTGGATCCAGAACAACAGTTCGTGGAACCGCTCCGCCGCCTCCCTCCGCCCCCAAGGTGTGATAGCCTAACGGTATAAGGATGTACGGAATATTAGAAAACCTCAGCTCGAAACCAGGTATTACTTAATTTCTGTTTTTGAATTTAATTCATCGCGAGTGGTATTCATACTTAGTATATAGAAACCGGCTATACTCACGTCTTATTGTATCCGATGAACCCGACTTGTTTCAAGCCCATAAGGAGCTCTTATTCATGAGCTCTTTAAAGGGCGTTATCGCGGCGGAATCTAACGCACTCTTTCTTTTCCTTTCTGTTCTATTTTCTTCAATCAATATTGCTTAAGCAGTTTAGCCGGCTACACATAACAGACAGACAGATTTTCGTATTTATAATATTAAGATGCCATTAAAAACTAATCAATCCACGGTCAAGACAGCACATTGAATACGAATAAAACGTCCCCAAGTGACCTTTTACATTAAAAACTAGTCAAAATTCGACTAAAATGTGCCGGACGATATAGTAGAACACAAAGTCTGACCTTGGTATGGCACGATTATTATCAGAAGTTTATTAATGTGCGAATCCGTCGAATACACAACAAAATCTATCCGTGATATTTAAATATAGTAATAATAATAAATATATATATTCGTGTTCTCGATAACACAGTTGCCATGCCTTTAGTTGCGCGGGTCTCCGGGTTCAATTCCCGCCGAGGGCCAACTTCTAATTACAATTTGTTGGTTCTTCGATTGTGGGTGTTTATATGTATTTAAGTATGAATTTAAAATGATATATTTACCAGTTTTCTGTCACCCATTAAGTTACTTTGGGAACGCACAATGTGTGTGTAATTGTCACATATGTATTTATTTGTTTTATTCTGTATGTTTCTTTCTTCTTGGCTATCTTTGTTACTGAAGGTAGAACACTGTCAGGTACTCCAACCCGCAAAACTTCCAAGCCTTTCCATTAATTTTTCCATTTATTCACACCGGCATTCATCGACCCTCTGACCTTTACATGCATACATTGCAAGTTGAATAAAAGCTTTTAATAAAGTATATTTTTTATTTGAATATATTAAAAACAACAAATAGTAATTAAAAATCAAATACTATCTTCTAATCAAATCACGATAGCTAAACGGAAATGGTGAAATTTTATCAGTTAGAATATCAACCGGCACTAGGTCATCGTAAATGGTTGTTACTGCATTTTTGCTAACGTAAATCTGATACCTCTTACGGAAGCTTCGGAAGGGTCAGTAGTTTAGTGGTTAATTGGCTTGAACATTAAGCAATAGAGCCTTATACCTTATACCTTATCTATCTTTAATTTTAACCTTAGTACCTGGTTGACCGAGCTTTGCTCAGTAATTTTTATAAAAAAAAGTAATTTAAAAAAATAAATAAAATAATTGGTTAGGCGGGTTTCAATCCTAGGTATTTTCATTTCTCGAGACCACCCGTTCCCCGAAAAAGCTACGCTGACGTGACAATTTACGGCAGAAATAGTGTTTTATATATTCAATATAAATTGTAGTTTTTTTTTAATGCCCAAAAAGGGATAAAACGATTTTTTTTTAATAAAACATACATAGCTAGATCGATTTTTCTCCCCCAAAAACTCCTGATATCTTTAAGTTCTATATATGCGATTTTTTTATACTATGCACAAAATTTAATATAAATAACTTGGAACAATTTCAATTACAAAATTGAAGAATTATTTGGATGATAAAAAAGCGTGGATTTGAAAATTCTTGCCGCTTCATACAAGACTGCGGTTTAATAATGTAAAATTGAAAATGTCTAAAAGATTGACCGTCGAGTTTCTTTCTGGCGCTTCTCGGTAAAAGAAACATTCCGAACCAGTTGTAGCTTCATTAATCACATTGATCCTTGACGATTCAAAAGTTCTTAAAAGATATTATTTGAATAATGATTATTTTGATTTGATTTAGATTTGATTTGATTAAGATTAAGCAGGATTATATAATAATACAACTACGCTATAAAATTATGTCTATTATTTCTCTCAAAGAACTTTGTGGTAGAGGAACTTCTAGTCACTAAGGAAGTTGTTATATTTTATTGAAGATGTTCACAGTAAAATATTGTTGTACTGCGACAATGTATTTTATGGTTTTCATAAATATATTGCATGTTTAGATATCCATTATGCCCGAAAGGTGACACAACGTTGTTACCTTTACAGAACTCACGGGTTTCAATTCCAGACACCTATATGATAATGGTCTCTATCTCTCTTATCTATACTATCTATACTAATATATAAAGTTGAAGAGTTTGTTTGTTTGTGTGAACTCGCTAATCTCAGTAACTATTAGACCGATTTAAAATATTGTTTCAGTGTGAGATAGTCCATTTATAGAGGAAGGTTATAAAGTATATAATATCACGTTGAGATAAATAGGAGTAGAGCAGCAATAAAAAATATAACGAAAACGCCAAAATTTAAAGCTTTCCTTGCGTGTGCTAAATAAACAATAATAATAATAATAATAATAAAATACTTTATTGCACAAACAAATAAAAACGTATACAGAAAAATCTTAATGAAACCTATGAGTGCAAAGGCGGCCTTATTACTAATAGTAATCTCTTACAGGCAACCCTAAGAGTTAAACTAAGACAAGGAGTATGAAGGACGGCGCACAAAGTATTTATTGATAAACATACATACATTCAAATAATTACACAATAATACACTTTTAAATAATTATACACTAATACATACGTCAATATTTATAAATATATATATACATACATCATAAATAGATACATACAGTATTTAAAATCATAACCAATATTAACTTACATATTTATAAGGATAAATAATGGCTCTTGAGTCGATGCTTAAAAATGCCCACGGATTTTGCGTGCCTGATATTCCGAGGAAGCATATTACACAGATTTACTGCTCTTACAGTGAATGACTTACTGTAGCAATAAGAGCGACAAAAGGGAAAGTGAAGCTTATTATCACTCAGTGAGCGAAGGTTTTGGGAAAGGAGGGAGTTGGTTCCAAGGAAAGTAAAACGGTCTTTAAGATAAGTGGGAGTCTGAGGATGGAAAAGAAGAGTGTAGAGAAGACTAAAAATATGAAAATTTCGACGCTGTCGTATTGTGAGCCATTTAAGCCGTACGCGATACTGGGTGATATGGTCGTATTTTTTTAATCCGAAAATAAACCGTATAATGAGATTCTGTAGGCGCTCAAGCTTATTAAGCAATTGTTGTGACAAATCTGGGTAGCATGAGTCGGCATAATCAAGAATAGGAAGTAGGAGAGAATGTGCCAGTGAGATTTTAGTCTTTATGGGTAGGAGATTCTTCCATCTTCTTAATCTGCCAACAACTCCAAAAATTTTACGACTTAAGTCCGAGATTTGAGGAGCCCAGGAAAGAGTCTTATCAATGGTGATACCCAGATTCTTCACAGTGCCGCTAACTTCCAATATAGAACCGTTGAAGACAATAGGGGAAAGTTGACTTATATTTAATTTAGAAATTTGTTTAATGCTACCTATGATAGTGACCTGTGACTTGACAGGATTTACTGACAACCCGTAAGAGTCACTCCAGGTAGCAATCGCCTGAAGATTGGAATTTATAAGGTCAATACCCTGTCCAATATTTTCTACGGTTGTTGTCGTGTAAATCTGCAAGTCATCAGCATATAGATGATAGGATAAGGAAAGAAGATCAGTAACAGTGTTGACATATATAGAAAAGAGAAGAGGGGAGAGAACGCCACCTTGAGGGACACCAGCACTAAGACGGCAAGGCGACGAGTTAATAATGTTTATTCAAAATAATGTATTACAAAATTGTTCCTCTCTAAAAGTTCTAAATGAAAGTCCAGGACAGCATATATCTAGCTTCTAAGGTTGACCCACTTTTACCATTTTTATTGTTATCAAAAGAGTATATTACGGTTTTAATTTTTCCACGCGGGTGGGGCCGCTGGCGATTGCTAGTCTATAATATCTCTATTAAATATCTATGTCACATATAGCATAGAAAGTAATCAGTTTCAAAGAAAACCCAATATCGCAATACGTATGTTTAGAGACAATAAACCTTCTATATATTTCCCACGATGAAGCTTTCTCTCGTGATCGACCGTCTGCCTCGATTGAGATGTACTGATACTAGTTCCGTAAGGCCCTATCCAGGCGTAAAGTACATACAGTCTGCAACAAATATATACACGCACAAAAAAAAGTCTGATAATCATTGGGCGGTCTCTATACACATTTTTATAACAAAAGTTCGGGATTTTGCTTTACAAAGTATAGAAATTATTTTAAAAGGATGCTACTACATAAAGCTTAGTATACAATAGTAGATTATTTGAGTAATAGTAATAGTGATTTCCTAATAATACACTTTATTCTTATATATAAAAATCAGCTTTTCAAATTCACTAGAAATAGGTATTCTTATGTTTGCTTATAGTATATTTGAAGTAATTTAATTTTTGTACATATAAATATAAAGAATTATAAAACGATAGGTGATGTATATAACAGACACAGTAGGAACCTACATAAGGTTGCATATATATATGGTTATAAGTATTATTTTGGAAAGAACAACCGCCGAGTTTCCTGCTGGTTCTTCTTGGTAGGAACAGCTTTCCAAACCAGCAGTAGAATAAACAATTCAAAACCACTTGTTTACAAGTTTGTTTGAATAATTAATAATATTTTTTTTTAATTTAATTTGCATTTTAAAGACTTTTGTCTTAAAAATTTTTGAGTTGTGCAGAGATTCTTATTACTAAAGACAACGATTGTATCCAATTGATCATATATAATAATGGTAAGATTATTAAAAGTAATAGTACAGAATAGTAACAGATCAATAACATAGAACAGAGACATCTTGTCTTGCTTTTTCTATACTCAATTCAGTCGTTCGTTAAGTCGTGACTATTTCCGTTGAGTTTCGCTTTCAATAAAGTTCAGTGTAGACGTGTGATGTAATTTTTTATTTGTCAGTGGCACTTAATAAATAGGTTTGTTTATTCGTTCCGTTAGAGGTTAGTTATAATGTGACCTCAATATTTAAAACTACTAAAATGGTTAAAATCTTTACCTATATTCAAACATTTATTTCTTTTGATATATGATGATTTATATATTTTTAACTTTATTAAAATATTACCATCATCCTCCTGCCCTTATCGCACTCTAAGTGGGGTTTAAGTATTTTAGCGCCTACTTGACGTTAACTTACCATAGTCGTATTTTATGCCACCTCG
Source organism: Morpho achilles (assembly GCA_947086495.1). Taxonomy (NCBI): domain Eukaryota; kingdom Metazoa; phylum Arthropoda; class Insecta; order Lepidoptera; family Nymphalidae; genus Morpho; species Morpho achilles. Next base: position 7,454,397 of record CAMTZB010000018.1, on the reverse strand, counting down.
CTAATAAATGAGGATGATCTATTCTACTCAGCCGGATACCACACAGCGGTTCGACTTACCTTACTTGCCTTTTAATACACCTTGTTAAGAAATGAGGGTGATCTATTCTACTCAGCTGGATACTACACGGCGGGTCAACTTACCTTAGACGCCTTAACCAAACCTCAGAAAGAAATGAAGGTGGCCTATTAAACTCAGCAGGATACCGCATGATTTATTTGGCTTCATTAAAAAAAAAGCTATCAAGCTATGTCTATCTTATATATTTCAAATACAGATATATTAACAAACATTTTTTATCGATACTTTTATAGGAAAAATAACTTTTACATCACTAATTTATGAATTACATAAGCAATTACAGCCTACCTACTGACATATTCATATATTGAATAAATTAGGTAATAACTGTACAAAACAATTTACAGTTTCCGGTTGAAGACATTCAACATTTCCAGTGGCTCTTGCTTATTGGTCTGGTTGTCCGAGATAAACAGATTTCGTTATATAAAATAAATATTGATTTAAATAGTTCTATGCACATATCTTTTTATTTCAAGAGCATATTAAGTTGCCAGGGCGGTTATATCATTGACGTTTTGATGGAATTTAAATCCTTCTTACATGACAATATATGGGAACGGTACCTGCAAAGGTACGCCGTGTGGTACCTGGCATAGTAGAATAGACCACCCTCATTCTTACCCAGATGTCGTAAAATACGCATTGTTTTCAAAAATGTTACATAAATATTATTAAACGCTATTATTATTATTTAACGCTATGCCATACGAATAGCGTAAAGTATTCACAACATTTTAACTTATAATAAAAACAAAGTCTTCCACCGTGTCTGTATGTCATGTATGTCTGTATATTCTTGAAAAACTGCTTAAAAGATTTTGAAGCGCTTTTCTTCAATACATATTGTCGTTCCCGACGATGAATTTTGTGTATAATTTGTCAAGATTCAGTTTAAATTGGTTAAAAATTTCGTATAGGTATTTATTAATAACGTTACCTTATCATTTTGAGATAAAAAGCACTAAAAGGTTTTCTCAATTATTGCAATTTGAATTTGAAATATGACGCGCTCAATTTACCATTATATAGATATCATCATTTTCGTGCCTTTATCCACCTCTAAGTGGTGGCAGCACAACATGTTTTAAACATGAGGTTACATAATTTGGTTAAGCATTTTACAACCAGACTTCAATTTATCTAAGTCGCCTTTTACACCAGTGAAAAATTAAGCTCTATTCTATACTAAACCACAAAGCGGTTCAACTTACTTTTATCGTCTTTTACGATACTTCGGTAAGAAATGAGGTAGAGCTATTCAGCTGGATACCAAGCGTTTTATAGACAAAGTTTGTAAAGTTCACTAAGAATTAAAATAACTGGCAAAGTTTTTAAAACACTCTTTAAAACAGTCATATAGTTCATAGTTTACAAAGTCAACAAAACATCAAACTAACGCGCCAATAGTCTTTTTATATCTCCGTTATATCACACGCCCACAATAACTCCATTACATAATACCAACGCTGAATGGTCTTTTCATACAATACGACATGATTACATACAACCTGTCGTGATTCATGGTACCCTATGGATTTATTTATATAAACATTTAATATTATAACGCATATCCTTAAACGCACATTTCTGAACGAAGATTAACTTCGCACTTGACCCCCATTCCACGTGATGACATCGTGTTATACAACTCAATGAATTCTAGCTATTCGATTACTTTTTCCTTATTCTAATATGTTACGCCACGCAATATAAAGCCATAGCCAAAACCAAGCCACGACTGTTGACCCCTGTAGTTTCAGCCAAAGCCAGATAGCCACATTGTCGTTTCCGTACCGCCTAAATGAAATGGAATTGACCACGTCCGTGCCGCCATATTGTCGCTAACATACCGCCAATGGAACAGATGCTTCAATATCTCTAGAGCCAAGACAGCTATCTCTGGATATCTATTGATATATTAAAATTTATTATTAACTGGGTAGGTAGATAGTTTTTTTTTTATAGTATTTTGTATTTTGTAGTATTTAGATAGTTTATTTTATTACTGCTGGCTTGCTCCTTTTTCGGACAAAGAATCAACTTAGCGATTCAGTGCGCAAACGCTGCCAGCATTCTTGGGACCATTCCACGTGGGCATGTCTTGTATAGTCCTAGCATCTAAGTAATTTAAGATAGATGTAACTTGTAAATTTTTACTGTAAATAAATATTTAAGGATATTTAATGAATTCTCAATTCTGTAGTTTATCCTAGTCCACCGTGTGGTATCCGGTTTAGTAGAATAGACCACCCTCTTTCTTACCGAGGTGTCGTGAAATACGAAAGAGGTAAGTTGACGTCAGGCAGGCGGCAGGTCGTAAAAACGCAACCAAATCATGTGACAGCATGTTTATAACATGTTGTGCCGACCCCACTTAGAGTGGGATAAGGGCAGGAAGATGATGTAGTTTATCCTAGTCTCGAAAAAACCGGGGTTTTTTTTATCATTTTCAAAGTTAGCAAGCTATAAATTTTGTATTGTACCAGATTTCATTTCTATCAATCCTTAAGCCACGGAAGTATAATAGACAGGCATATATGGACTTTTGATTTAAGACAGATTGGAGTATGAATGAAAATTATCATTATTTATTTCTACAGTTTGAGCTTTTCTTTATTTCCACTATTAAATGCATGATGAATTTGGATATATCCGTACTGGACATTTTTGTAATAGATTACCGAAACATTAGTCGAGATTTGAATTCTCGAACAAAAAGTAAGTGCCACGTGCTCTTTGAGTAGAGTGTGCATTAATCGAATTAGTTATACTATCATTGCCAAACTTTTGAGTAAACCAAAAAAGCTTATATACCCACACATAACAACATTTCCGAATCTCATGTTGCAAAATTAACGATATCTATGACCTTTTGCTGTCGTAATATTTAAGCTTTTTATTAGTGTTCCGATCATACAACTTGCTTAGTGCAATATATCGTAAATATTAATATGCAATATTTGAAATTTTGTAGTTTTTCTTACAAATCACGCAGTCAAATGTTCTAAATCGTATAAAGCAGTCTAGAATTGCAATAACTAAAAATATTTATTAACTAAATATTATTATATTTGTAAAGAAATACTTATAGGTATAAGTTATATAGCTATATTAGTTTAGGATCTTCCCAAACAAAATTAATGAGAAAATTATCTACACATAATCAATCAAACATAATAAATAATCTTTGTTTTTTCTCTATATGATCGATTTTCTCAAAATATACTGACGGATTTTCACCATAAGATTTTAGAAAAGTGCAATTTTGAGAAATGCTTAAATTAAACCGATTTTTATGGATCTTTGGATTACTCACTGTAAGATAGAGTAAGTTACTTTTGATCTTAGAATTTCTGCAGGGTCGGGATTTACGCGGGAAAATTTTTATGACACACTGATTCGTGGTTTTGCTAACTGAAAAATAACTTCAAATTTAGAAATCATCGTTCTCCTGCCCTGATCCCTCTAAGTGGGATCGGCACAGTATTATTTAATCATGTGTAATGTTGGAAGACGGCAATAATTAAACCTCTTCCTAAAATAGATAATCCTGCAAATTTAAAAGATCTTAGGCCTATTAGCATTCTCTCGTGCATGTCAAAAATATTGGAAAAAGTCGTTTGCAAACAGATGTCTGAGTATTTAGATAAAAAAAATATCCTACCCACACACCAATCAGGGTTCCGGAAGCACCACAGCACAACAACAGCTATTACAGATGTTATCGATAACATTCTAACCGCACAAGATCAAGGCATGGGTACTATCTTGGTGTTTCTGGATTTCACCAGGGCATTTGATTGTGTTAACACTTCTCTGCTTCTTTCTAAATTGAGTTATTACGGGTTCACTGCAAATACAGTAAAATGGTTTGATAGTTTTTTCAAGGAGCGCTATCAACTAGTTAAAATTCCCCAAAATACCGGCAGCCAGCTAGTCTCCTCTACACTACCAGTCGCTATGGGAGTGCCACAGGGATCAGTTTTGAGTCCGTTACTGTTTGCATTATATAGTGCAGACTTAGTCAACTGTATCACACACTGCAAATATCATATATACGCAGAAACGTCCAACTATATTATTCCTTTCACCCAAGAGACACAGTAGAAGCTTTGTGTAAAATAGAAGATGATCTCAGAAACATTGCGAATTGGTCCAATTCAAACTCTCTTAACCTAAATCCACAAAAAACGAAATATATGATTATGGGATCAAAAAATTTGATAGATAAAATTGAATATCATATACCTATAATTAAAATTGGACAAACAGTCATAGAAAAGGTTTCTGAGGTACGGAATTTGGGAGTAGTTTTTACTTCCAATTTACGTTTTGAAGAGCATATCAGAACTATAGTCAAAAATTGTTTTTACAGGCTGAAAATTTTGTACAAACTAAGACCTTACATAAATGTCGATGTGAGAATCAGATTATGCGAGTCCTTAATCCTCTCAAAGCTGAACTATGCTGATACTGCATATGGCCCCTGTTTGCTACGCAGAACAGTAAAGTTAATACAGAGAATACAGAATGCGTGTGCGCGTTTCTGTTTTCCAATTCCACCTCGTTGTCATGTGAGCCCGTATATCAATAACGCGAACATGCTTAACATGGAGTCTCGCCGCAAGCTACACTTGGCTACGTTACTTTTTGGGGTAATATCTACGGGAAAACCCAATTATCTTCAATCGAAATTGAAATGGTCTCGGGAACACAGTAAATACATGAAAAGGAGTTCCACGTGCCGTCTGTCCATACCAAGACACAAAACAGCTGCTTTCCGCGGTACTTTTAAATATTCGGCCTGTAAAATTTGGAATGACTTACCGCCTCCTATTTATGAATTAAAATCAAAACAAAGTTTTAAACAAACACTCAAATTTTTTTTATTGAATAAACAAAAACAGCTATGACTTTTATAATATAAATTTTAGACCTTATCGATTAAATGTTTTGTGTTTATGTTTGGATATATTATCTGTTTAAAATATCTTTCCAAATTTTACAGTGTCATAATGTAAAAATTCATAATTATTCTATTATTAATCTATTATATCTATTATGAATTAGCTTAGTTCTAAACTCTTTGTGTAAGTTATGTATGTCTGTTATCTCTTGTGTTTCTCTTCTTTTTTTTTGTATTTAATTTTGATATAACAATAGCAGTAGTAATAGGCACCAATATTACCGGGCGGGACCGTGACATCACCTTAAGGGTCTCGTCTGAAAATCAGCGCTGTAGTCTATACTGCAGCTTAATGCTGAGGCGACGACCTTTTCAGCAAAGTACAATAGACAGTTTTTCATATTGTAATATTTGGAGACAAAAAGAAGTTAATTGTAACTAGAATAAATATATTTAAGACTGTGTATGTATTTTTTTGGCTGAATAAATCTTATTATTATTATTATTATTATTTGTTTTGGTATTGTACAACCGGCTGCCTGCGTGACGACAAATCATCTACGTAGCCTTTTACGACACCTGGCTAAAAAATCAGGATAGTCTATTTTACTCAGCCGGATACCACGTTCAAATTTAGAAAGCTTCATGTTCAAAAGTTCAACAATAGATTTGCCGATACATGAGATCTTGTATTTAATATTAAAATTAAAAATTACCCGCTCGGCAACAAAATCAGGTTTTGATGGAATGTATTCAAAACTTTCCAGTCGGTTGCGAATTATAATTACCTATTAACAGCGTGTTGCTATCAACAGATATAATTTGTCACATTTAAATTGTACAAAATGTAAAGTTTTCGTTTTTATTAAATAACTATTTGTTTCTGCAACTTCGATCATGTCTATTTTAGTGTTTGAGTACCTTCAATTTTCAATAGATCACCCTCATTTCTTACCGAGGTTTCGTAAAAGGTTGACTAATGTAAGTTGACCCGACTTAACTTAGTCGCCTTTTACGACCTTTACCTCGGTAAGAAATGAGGGTTGTCTATTCTACTCAACCGGATACCACACGGCTTTTTTTAAATGATAGTTATATGTACTATATTAGAGCTAAATAAGTGATTAAATTCTACAGCAATACAATGCATATAATATGATATAGCGAAATAAAATTTACTTAATCAACTCCTACATCCGAGTAAACATAGACAACAATTATATTATTAATACATTTTATATATGTATGTCGTTAATTTAACATATGTCAAGGATGTTCGAAGGCATATTTCACGCTTAATTTGTTATTTTGCATACTAATTGATGTCGGCATGTGGTACTTTAAAAAAGATCTTCGATTGAATTGCTATAAATTTTCAAGGTTTATATTGTTCAGAAGGCTTTGTTAAAAAAGGATAAAAGAATAATAAAATATATATCATAAATATATCAAATATATTGATTAGTGATTAACATAATAATGATGATTTGACATTGATGATCTGACATTGACGACTTGCCCGGTTGCGCAGGTGGCAGTAACCCTGCCTTCAGCACCGCGGATTTCAGGTTCGATTCCAGTCGAGAATCAATTTAAAATTTTTGGATATTCGTGTCTGAGTGTATATATTTATTTATTTAAAATTATATATGTATATATTTACCAGTTGTCTGTCACTCATAACACTAGTATTAAGTTTTGAGGAATTTGAGGACGGACGACCGTGTGTGTAAATGTCCGACAGTGCGTTTTATTTTGAAAAAATGATGAATTTATTTCTCTATGAAACTAAAGCCAACGAAAACAAGGCAAAACACAAAGACCTATTTGCTTAGATACGGTATTTAAGATTTTAGGCCTAGAATAGGTCTACTCCACTATCTGTAGATAAGTAGATGATCGCAACAACTATGACAATAAACAATAAACCAAAAGATTTATATATTTTGGTTTATTTATCCTATCTTATCCTACTAATATTATAAACGCGGAAATTTGTGAGTACAGTTCAAAAGCTAGTCCTATATATTTATTTATTTAAGCTCGTGTACAGACATCGTGAGGTGTGCGTCGCGAATAATTCGTCACGCTGCCTCAAGCTGAGGCATACGACGGTACATATATATATATATATATATATATATATATATATATATATATATATATATATACATGCGTCCCGAATGACACATGCTCAAGCTGAACACACAAACAACCAAGCATTGTATACGTCAGTAGAAAAATGGCTAAAAATTATTAAAAAAATGCTAGACGTGCAAATTGCTGCGGCCTATATAGTAATTCATAAAATAAAAATATAGAAAAGACGCTAGTGGACAAAACAATTTTTTATGATTACATTATAGGAATACATGGGACTAATGAGCATGCGACGCAAACAAAACATCTGTCTACACGGAGTGCACGGCTTGTACTTAGACAGCGTTCGCAACGATCATATGACGCGAATGCTCACTGAGCACACACGTCCACACAGTTAGAGGCATTCGAGACGAACCATTCACAACTCATTCCTCGCAATGTCTGTACGCATCTTAATAATGCATTGCACAAAATTCCTAAGCAAATCGCGATATACCGGATCTAACGAGTCGGCGGCTTACTTATATTTTTTCTTGTATTGTTTGGAATCTACGAGAACATTAATTCATCATAACTGACCTTTTGATTTTAGTTAGTGGATCGTGTATCATCTGTCAGCTAGACTCTGCAAACAATGGCCGTTTATTTCAATATTTACGGTAATCGATAGCCGATAATCAATTCGTTTCATTGACAGATGTTTGATGGCATTAATGAATTAATCCTCAAGTTTTTATTAGAAGAAGCAATCATGACGTTCTATTTCATACACTGGTGTAGTAACGGCCTGTTACTATCCCACTGCTGGGCATACCTGGGCATACACCAATGCCGCTCCTCCTCTCTCCATTTTTGAAGAGGATTGGAGCCAAGAAACACCTCTAATGCTCGTTGGTAGGTTATATATATCCCAAAATTTTTCTAGATTTTTAGAATTCTCTTTTCTTTTACTGCTGGCAGGTGAAATTGATGTATAGAAAACTTGGACGATCTTACTTCCCATCCCAAACGACAAAATTATATTCTTTCTTAGGGTTTATTTTTATAAATAACCTATTTATCCTGCTGCTATTAATTGTGCAGCAAACTTGAAGGAGTTAACTAATCATCATCAACAACCTGTTTCTGTCCATTGTTGGACATAGGTTTCTCCAAAAGCATGCCACTGAGCTCGGTTTCCAGATCTTCGTTTCCAACTGTTGACAGCCACTCTGCGGATATCGTCACTCCACCTAGCTGGAGGACCGTAGGGCATCCTTCCAGAACACGTCTACCTCAGCGGTTGTCGGTTCTGCGAAATGTAACCGGCCCACCGCGAATTAAGCTTGCTAATACTTTGGGCTTCGTCGATTACTTTGGTTCTCTGGCAGATTACTACAAAATTAATTAATCATCATGCTCCTGCCCTTATCCCACTCTAGGTGGGGTCCGGGCAATAGCCCCCAAAGTTCTTCGAAGTACTTGGGAGCTGAATCCTTTCATAGGGTTTGTATCTATAAACTTGGCCAAATGCTTATGATTTTCATTTGAGTTTGGATAATTTTAACAGAATTCCCGAGTAAAACCGGGCAGTATAATATATCACTATGTAACAACAATGGCGTTGTATTGAGTAACATTGTAAGTGTCATTTCATAAATTAAACTCGGACAATGGGTCGTATCTTCTCACCAGATGCCTAAAAACTAAAAACGGACGAATCTGTTGCGACATCCATTGATTCTGTACTTGAAAATTACTACTTACGACAATGGTTAACCAAAGTCTGCTCATTATTCTAAACCGCATCTTAACTGAGATTTAACTCAAAGCGACTGTTTTTTGTCTTCCATAAGTCACGGTTACAATATGAAGACTTAAATGTCTTAGATTAACGATAATTTGTAACTTATGACATCACATTGACAACCTGGTTAAAGAGCTTGAGAGAGCACTTTTTTGCCCGATGGGGACGAGCAGTGGGTATGTCAAACTCACAACGACTAATAATCTAACAGTGGTTCACCACGCTGCTTGTAGCGGGGACAGGGTACCGTTGGATCCATTGGCTCCATCCCCGCCAGCAGCGACTCCTATATCCTGGAGAGCGCCACGTCCGGTTCGGGGCCTCTCTAAACAGTGGCCCCTCCCTCCGCTAATCAATGCATCGGGAGCACCAGATGCATTGAACGCCTCGAGGACCTAACTCCAGCGAGCCAGCAGCGAGCGAGCTGCGGATTGGATTCAAAGACTCTACTTTCCGGATCCGCTCCGCCGCCTCCTTCCGCGACATAATGTCCTAGCAGAACGAGCCCATCGCTATAAACTCACCAACCGTTGTACTTAGTACTTAGGAGTAGTAGTACTGAGGAGAAGTAATAAGGTTCATTCCACATCGAAATACTGTTTGCACACAATACACTCTCAACTCTCCTCAATATGAACATCATAAAGTATAGTGTCTAAACGCTATCAGCACACAAAACTAGTAATGTAAAAATTCAGTAAAACAATAAGTGAATAAGTGAACTTAAAAACTTAAAAATTTAAATATCTAGATATACATTTTAATATAACTCGTTGCATTTCTTAGTTTTATTAGTATACGGACACATGTTTGGTCATGAAGTGTTCTTCGTTATAAATTTTAATAAATTAAGCAACTTTGTGAAGAATGGCATTAGTGGCAATGGCATCGAAAATATAAATACTACCAAATTTCAACAAGTCACCGTTTTATATCAATCAAACCAAGTAAACAATAATGAAGAAAAATTGGCTGTGTACATCAACCAGGAAAACCAAGGTTCCTAATTTAGGAATAGAGAAGATATAATCTTTATAAAAGTTATAATCTATTGGAAACTGCGAAGAAAGAAAGGAAGCTCACATCCAACGATTAAGATAGATTTCAAATTCCCCTACAATAATACGTTAACAAAAAATTTTAATAAAGCTGTTGAATATACCAATAAACATTTTTCATTAATTAAGAAAACGAATCATAATAAAAACAATTTATTTTACACTACTTATAAAAAATCACCTTTAACTCATCGTTAATGGAAATTAATGGACATACACGGAAATGTTAACTAATTCTCCGATTAGATTTTATCACAACAGAACATTAAAACTTAATTTATACAATCATAAATATACAATGCGTATCTAGGCGATGTTTCATTACTTGAAGACCGCAACGCTAAAATTATAAACGGCCTCGTACAACCTTTGAATAAAATGTGATGAGTAAGAACACAAGCTAAGGCATTTGCTAATGAAGAGTCGTGAGAACAGAAGGTTCTTGGGTAATCTCTTTGAAATATACATACATTATCGCAAATGCAGCCAATTGCGGCAAGATCTTAAGATGTATTTAAATTGTTTATTGTTTACCACGATTTGGTTAATATATTTTAGTTTTAAAACACTTAATCTTGAATGTTTAAATGAGTGAATCTTGTATGTATATATAAATATTTTCGGAATCTCAGAAACGACTCCAACGATTTTCCTGAAATTAAGCATGTGGGAGGTTTTGGGGGAGAACGATCTAGCTAGGTTTCATTAAAAAAAATGTCGTTTTATCCCTGTTTTCAGGCGTTTTAAAAATGCCGAAATGTTGAATAGAAAGTAATTAAAATTTTAACTGTCAAACGTAATGCTGTGCTAGCGCAATGGCTAACGAGTAACGAGAGACCAAAAACTTCTTTACTTTAAAACCAAAGACCAAAAATTCTTTACTTTATTTTTTTTATTGCATTTTTTATATCTAAAAAAAATTATCGAGCTAGGCTCGATCACGCAGTTACTTATTTTAAATTGGCCAATGGGTTTAAAGAACAACAAATGTGAATATCTAAAACAAGTAGAACATGTTGTGTTCAAACAACTTCATGTAAGATATAATCGATAATGCAAGCACGTTTATAACATATAAAAGGTAATGTCGTTCACATAGTAAAGGTTAGGATGATCGATCTTAAAGATTATGAAAACCAATTACATAACATATCAAACAGTAGAGTTGACGATTCAAAAGCACTTGTTTACAAGTTTATTTGAATAAAGAATATTTTGAATTTGAATTTGAATTTGAAAACAAATTGTGTAGAATTGTATATTTAGTGAAGTTCTTATAGCTTCAGTATCTTTAACGATATTTTAATTTTGTTTTAATAGGTAATATTGAACTAAAAAAAAGGTGTTACAAAATATTTTCAACAGACATTCAATTCTAGATGCCGTATGGTATCCGGCTGAGTAGAATAGTCAACCCTTATTTCTTACCGAGGTGTTTTAATATGCGTATAAGGTAGTCAAGTTGACCCACCATGTGATATTCGGCTGAATAGAATAGACCACCCTCTTTCTTACCGAGGTGTCGTAAATGGCTACAAACTATTATGGCAATAACAAATATATATATATATATATGAATATTAGTTCCCAATAAAAAAATATGAATTTTATTTTTCGGATAAAAATATAAATAAAATCAAAAAACTTTTATTATATTAAAGTGTATATTTTAACTTATACACCTAACCATGATTATTATATAAAAAAAATAAATTATATTTTGATTAACATACTCGACCGAGGAAAATAAATAAAATCCAGGGAACTTGATATTTTTTGATCTTTAAGACATACACTAATATGGTACTAAGCTTTGGAATAAAATATTTACGTTACGATGTGAATATCGCTTTATTAGATTTTTTACCGAATTTAACTAGCATCTAATCTGCGACTTGCTCAATCAAACGATACAATCTTATGTTATTTTAAAAGATGTCCTAAGAACACTGTTGACTCATAGACCTTTGCTTTGTTACAAACGCTTCTTATACTCCATTAAAATGGTAAACAAAACTCGTCGTACATACCGATGTCATTAGAGAACGCATAGATGTCTGCAATTATAACATTATTATTACATACACTTCGTTAGTTGTAATCAAATGGCAATAGCCTTTATAGTCTTTATAAAATGATTATTTTATATTTGTTTTTTTTTTACTTGGCATCTTCGTCATACTCCTGCCCTTATCCCACTCTAAGTGGGGTTGGCACACCATGTTTGATTCCATTCTCTCCTATCATTCGACAACTTTGGAACTACTCTTTTCTCATTTAAGGCCTCTCTCTCTCTCTCTATGATTTGACTAGGTATTTTATTATTGCTATCTGACGTCTTCTTACCTTAGTCGTATTTTACAACACCTCGTTAAGAAAGAAGTTGGAAGGTTCTTATCTCAGAAATAACTAGGCCGATTTGAAAAATTCTTTGAGTATAAGATAGTCCATTTATCGAGGAAGGTACACGCTAAGATGAATAGGAGAGGGGCAGCAGTAAAAAATATTTTGCGAACACCGCAAAATTTAAAGCTTTTCTTGTGTGCGCTAAATAAACGGTGAAAGTTATTCAAAAATCTTTCATAATTAACTCACAATAACTACTTTTATGTTCCAAATTTCCTGTTCTATCCTACTAATATTATAAATGCAGAAGTTTCGAGCATGGATTTATGTATGTCACTTTTCCGCGGCAACTCCGCTGAATCAATATCGATGAAATTTGGCACAATTGTTCTTTATACACCGACTATAGAAATCCTATTAATTCTACAGGCATACAATGACACTAAAAAGCGCCATCTATTATCAACCGATCAAGCTGCAACAGTTCACGCGAACGAAGTCGCGGGTTAAAGCTAGTAATATATAACATAATGTAGGTCGAGAGGAGCAGTTAATTGCGTGTCTGTCTCTGTGCCCGAATCTCAGTAATTTAGTCTTGCGAAATACTGAGGGCGATGGGCTCAATTTGCTCAACAAGAACTTAATGGCCCTGGCATATAAAATACTAAGTTCATAGTTTTGTTAATGTAATTTGGTTGTTTCTGTAATACGTAATTACAGTACGAAATCCGCTATGACAAACTTTTTTATTTATATTTTATACTCTTATTATAACGCAATAAAGCTTCAAGACAGATTTGGATAAACACGTATCGGAAAGCTGTTCCTACCGAGAAGAGCCAGCAAGAAACTCGACGATTGCTCTTTTAAAGATATAATTCTTAATACTAGTTACATTTAAACATTACTGTCTTGTACAGGTTCGAAGAGGGTTTATGTAGTAGCTAATTGTGCAGTTTTTTTGTATCGTTTAAAATTCTTAAGGCTTCAAATGTATACATAATAATAAGATTATTACATTCATACTGTTGAAATTTAATAGCGTTGAAAGAAATGATAGGTAAGCCGTGTGGTATCCGGCTGAATAGAATAGTACCACCCTCATTTCTTACCGAGGTGTCGTAAAAGGCGACTAAGGTAAGTCGACCCGCCGTGTGGTATCCGGCTGAGTAGAATAGACCAACCTCATTTCTTACCGAGGTGTCGTAAAAGGTGACTAAGGTAAGTTGAGCCACCGTGTGGTATCCGGCTGAGTAGAATAGACCAACCTCATTTCTTACCGAGGTGTCGTAAAAGGCGACTAAGGTAAGTTGAGCCACCGTGTGGTACCCGGTTTAGTAGAATAGACCACCCTCTTTCTTACCGAGGTGTCGTAAAAGGCGACTAAGGTAAGTCGACCCGCCGTGTGGTATCCGGCTGAGTAGAATAGACCAACCTCATTTCTTACCGAGGTGTCGTAAAAGGCGACTAAGGTAAGTTTAGCCACCGTGTGGTACCCGGTTTAGTAGAATAGACCACCCTCTTTCTTACCGAGTCGTCGTAAAATACGACAGAGGTAAGTTGACGTCAGGCAGGCGGCCGGTCGTAAAAACGCAGCCAAATCATGTGACAGCATGTTTATAACATGTTGTGCCGACCCCACTTAGAGTGGGATAAGGGTAGGAAGATGATGGATGGATCAACTTACCTTAGTCGCCTTTTACGACACCTCGGTAAGAAATGAGGTTGGTCTATTCTACTTAGCCGGATACCAAACGGCGGGTCGACTTACCTTAGTCGCCTTTTACGGCACTTCAGTAAGAAATAACGGTGATACTATTCTATTCAGCCGGATACCACACGGCGTAACTTAACATTTCTAAATATAGCTAATAATTACAAATCAAATATACCTATCTTCCTGATATATTAAATTTGTAGTTATTGGCTTTATTTAGAAATGTTAAGTTGCCACCTAAATACAAAAATATATGGACAAATTAATATGATATTTAATTTCGTAAGCAGCAAATTAAATTAATATTTTATTTCGTAATCAGATTTCATCTTGAAAGTACCATTGCGGGTAAATGAAATTTGTTAAAGTTATCACTAACGCAATCATGTTATATGCATATAATGCATTTTCTACGGGTGCGTAACCTTTGCAAAGTCTGATATGCAGGTAAAACTATTAAACAAATAGGAAATAATTTTGAAATAAATCAATATACCCGTTTTTATTTAATGACCGTAAGAAATTGTAAATGTTTTATATTCGTTAGTTTTGATTTTGTGTGATATCCGGCTGAGTAGAATATACCACTTACTTACTTACTGAGGTGTCGTAAAAGGTCACTTAGGTACGTCAAGCCGCCGTGTTGTATCCGGCTGAGTAGAATAGACTACCCTCTGTTTTTACCGAGGTGTCGTAAAAGGCGACTAAGATAAGACCACACCGTGGGTATCCGCTTGAGTATCCAAAACCACCATCTTTCTTACCAAGATGTCGTGAAATAAGACTAAGTTTACGTAAACACAAGTTGTTATTAGAAAAACTCATTGGTTTTGAACCCGTGACCCCATCGAAATAGTCGCATGGTATCAAAGCTATCGCAGCTCGTGCCACAAAATAGATGTCTTTTCCAGTTCATTGAAGGAATTTATAAGGAAAGCTTTATATATTAAAAGTTATCAATAATCTAGTTTACACTTTTATTAGGGTTCGCTATAATGATAGTGATAAGCTGGAAAATAAATTAATTAAAAATAAATGTATTTATATTACACTAGCGGCCCGACCCGGTTTCGCACGGCTATAAAATATATAGCCTGTCACTCAGTGAAAAAATGAAAAAGGATAATCAACAATGTTGTTAAGGTTCTTAATTGCATAAGGATTAATGGTGTAATGTTTAAAATTGCTTCGTATAAAGAAAATGACAAAAAATGCTATTGTGGGTTATCCAGATAAATATATATCATCGCAGAGTTCTCTGTAGACCTTTTCAAGGTGTACAAATACTTAGTACATTATTTTGATAAATCTCGTAGGGTTCAGCCTGCGTTTGCAATGTAAGCGGAAAAAAATGTAATTATTTACGACATCACATTAGAAACCTCAAAAATAACAGTATTTCTCTATCCATATTGAATGTTATTATACATATAAACCTTCTTCAATCACTGTATCTATTAAAAAAAACCACATCAAAATCTGTTGCATAGATTTAAAGATTTAAGCATACATAGGGATACGCCGTGTGGTATCCGGCTGAGTAGAATAGACCAACCTCAATTCTTACCGAGGTGTCGTAAAAGGCGACTAAGGCAAGTTGACCCACCGTGTGGTATTCGGCTTAGTAGAATAGACCACCCTCTTTCTTACCGAGGTGTCGTAAAAGGCGACTAAGGTAAGTTGACCCACCGTGTGGTATTCGGCTTAGTAGAATAGACCACCCTCTTTCTTACCGAGGTGTCTTAAAATACGACTGAGGTAAGGTGATATCAGGCAGGCGGCCGGTCGTAAAAACGCAGCCAAATCATGTGATAACATGTTTATAACGTGTTGTGCCGACCCCTTAGCCCACGATAAGGGCAGGAAGATGGTGATGAAATGACTGTCTTATACTGAAAGAATTTTTCAAATCGGTCCAGTAGTTCCTGAAATTAGCGCGTTCAAATTATCAATCAATCAAATAAACTCTTCAGCTTTATATATTAGTATAAATAAGTTGGGTGTCTGTACATTACAAGACCAGTCCAACCGGTCTGTCAGACTGACGGTCTGCGCCGCATCGTGATGTCACATAGCCCATGGCCTACATATAAATACCCGGTCCGACATAAATTTCGATTTCATTCAGCATTATTAGGTAGATAATTTCTTTTTTCGGTTCAATGTCACAAGCAACTTCGTCTTCATTTCGTAACTTATCCATACAGGGATTTTTGAATTACGATACTTTATAATACTTGTGCCTTTTATAATATCACTGCTATGTTTATTTATAAAGGATAACTTAATATAGGATTTTAACAAGGTTATTTTAAAACTCGTAGGTGGCTGGTTATAATTACAATGACATCTGTAGATAATTTATAGAATTAGGCGTTACTTTGCGGAGGTCCATAATACAAAAGTAATGAGAATATTATTTTGGCATAATCCGCGACAAAAAAAAATATAGGTAATGCTAAATGTAGAGTGTACTATTCGTTCTCATAACTGATACATGCAGAATTAGTAAGAACTCATGCACTACCACTCCACGCCAATATCGCAAGGATTCGCAAGAGTCTCCTGACGATGCTTCGGTTACGGGGCGAAACGATTGTAGTGATTGTGGTGGTGAATATGTGCAGTGCCTGTGTATTGTTGTGTTATCGGTGTCAGGTAGTGCATGAGTTCTTACAAATTCTGCATGTATCAGATATGAGAACGAATAGTACAATCTACATTTAGCATTACATATATTTTCTTTTATCGCGGATTATAGCAAAAATAATATTCTCATTACTTTTTTGCATGTGTAGATCTTATGAAAATCACAAAAGTCATGTGATCAAACGATTGTTAAATATGGAGACATATTTTGGAAAGAGCATCCGCCTATTTCTGGCTCTTCTCGGTAGGAGAAATATATCGAACCAGCAGTAAAGTTGACGATTTAAAAGCACTTGTTTACAACTTTACTTGAATAAAGAATATTTAAAAGCATCCTTCTGCACTTCTCCTCCATCCCACTCTAAGACACAACATTTTATAAACATGTTGTCACATTATTAGATGACGTATCTGAGTCATTTTAAAGCTTTCCATTAGGATATATCCCACATTCATATAAGCTCTTCCTATATTTAGCAATATTAACATTCTTTCATATCATTCCTTGGAACTAAAGCAAATTCAGTTCATCATTATCATCATCTTCCTGCCCTTATACCACTCTAAGTGGGCACAACATGTCATAAACATGTTGTCACATGATTTGGCTACGTATTTTACGATCGGCCGCCTGCGTGACATCAACTTACCAAAGTAATATTTTACGACACCTCGGTAAGAAAGAGGGTGGTCTATTAAAACGTTGCTATGTTTACTGGAGCAGCGTGGTAGGTCTTAGCTCCAAACCTTCCCTCCAACAACGGAGAAAAGAGGCCTATTCTCAGCAGTGGGATAGTAACAGGCCGCTACTTACTTACTTACTTTTTTATATGATTCTTAACAGCAAATACAGATACACATGTAATTTCTTAATGTCAAGGATATACACAGCAATCACTATAGGTATCATCTGCTAAACCAAACCCTATCCATGTTTACGCCTCACCCACATGTCTATTGCACATACAGACACATAAATATTATTATATATTAAATTCAAACCGTTACCTTATAACTAACATTTTTTATATACTTGACCTTTACACAATACATTAAACTGTTTGTAATAAAATTTATGTTAACACCATATTTATTTGTAATCAAGGCAAATACATGGTTTTGTAAGCAACAAACACATTACCAAGTTTACCTATCATCATCCTCCTGCCCTTATCCCACTCTAAGTGGGGTCGGTACAATACGTTTTAAAAATGTTGTCACATGATTTGGCTACGTATTTTACGACCAGCTGCCAGTCTGACTTCAACTTAACTTAGTCGTAGTTTACGACACCTCGGTAAGAAAGAGAGTGGTCTATTCTTCTCAACCAGATACCACACGGTGGGTCAACTTACCTTAGTCGCCTTTTACGACACCTCGGTAATGAAGGAGGGTGGTCTATTCTAACATTGCAAAGTTTTAAAGTTGCATGAGTTTTTTTTTAAAAAAATAACGTTACATTTAATTCAAGCTTCGCTCAAGCATCGTTCAAGCTTTTTGACCGATGGACACGCTACGCTCGTCGTTAGTCGCAATTTATTTTGTATGAGAAAATGTAGTGCTGTACAACGAACTTTTAAAAGCTCATATGTGCTGATCAAAGTGTTCATAAATAAAGCAAAAAGCCTCCCATTACAGCAATATCTTTGAGATAGATGCTAACATGACCTTAAAGAATGTAAAGACGTAGATAAAGGCATTAGTTAAACCTATTCCGATTGAGAAACAAAAGTTAGACGGACGGTGATTTAATAACTATAATATAACCTTTGAACTACACAAAGTGATATGAAAGCCTAAATTATCATATACTATTTTGTTTAGCAATGACCTTTAAGAATATATCATCAAAGATTTAGCATCAAGATTGTATTTTAAGTTGTAATTAGCGAACCTTCGGAAATCTACGTTGTTACACAAAACATTAACGCTTGCTAAGTAATGGAAAAGGCCAGGATTTTTGTTTGATATTGCGCGCTAAAGTTCTTCTACTATTAGGGGAGCTCAAGCGAGGATTTCGGGATTTACTGGCGCGGCAGATTAACATACAGCGGGACATCTTTTACCTAGTTGAGTACCTCCATCAAATATAAGACCATATATGGCCACCCGTTAAGGATAAAGATTAATAAAAAAAATTGATTATTAGATACTAGCGACCTGCTCCTGCTTCGCATGTGTATAAAATATATATCACATGTCAGTCCAGTAGTTTTGATTTATTCATTACTGCCCGTGGCCCGCACGCGTTAAATTTGGAGAAAAATAATTTCCTTTCCCTATACCAAGAAGATTTCCTGATATCTTTGGTATATATCTTAATTCATATAGTTCATTCTTACTTATTTACTTTTACATTTTCCCTATGTATTTTATTTTTACAATTAATTACAGAATGTCTTTAAGCAAACTCTTGAAAGAGCGACATAGCTGCTAAAGTCGAAGTGTTATAGGGCAAAGCGCGGCGTCCTCACGGCATTTTAATTCTGTAATATCTCCGAAAATGTTCACTTAAATTACATGCTGTAAACGGCCATATAGATCTATATTAAATCAAATATTTATTTAAGGTACTTAATTGGATAAGGATTAATGCTGTATTGTATAAAAAATGCTTCAAAAATAAGGCATTATTTTTCGTAAAAAGTAAATGACATAAAATGCTATAGTGGGTTATCCGTAAGAGATAGACATATACCATCGCGGACTTTTCTGTAGACCTTTTCAAGGTGTACAAATACTTAGTACATCAATTTGATAAATCTCGTAGGGTTTAGCCAGCGTTTGCAATGTAAGCGGAAAAAAATGTAATTATTTACAGAAACCTCAAAAATTACAGTATTTCTCTACTTCGTATTGAATGTTATTATACGTACAAACCTTGCTCTGGAATCACTCTATCTATTAAAAAAACCGCATCAAAATCTGTTGCGTAGTTTTAAAGTTTTATGCATACATAGGGATATTGCGACTTTGTTTTATAATATGTAGTGATGATGATGATGTCAAGCGCATCTACAGAGATACTACATCTAGAGAGATGTACTACAGTACTAGAGAATTGTAGATCTCCAAATCTCAAAATCAAAAATTCGTGATATATAATTCGTATATCTCATGTTGTAACACATATTTAAGATTCTTTTCACATTAAGTTATTAAGAAATTATAGTATTTACGCAACATTTTGATGTCAATAAAATACAATACCGCATTCATATATCTGGAATTTGTATTGTTTGAACGAACACAAACGAAATTAATGGTATGCGAGTAAAAACACGGGAATGATTATTATTGTCTCTCTGCGCGATCACGTTTACTGGTGCTACAACCTTAAATGACTTGTGCATTGCATATTGCAGTTTTTCTTGATGAGAGAATCGTCCAGTCTCTTGGCATGACTGGCCCGTTCACGCAGTGGGTAGTGACCCTGCCCTCAGCTCCGGGGTCACGGGTTCAATTCCCGCCGAGGGCCAACATTTTCTATAAATAACCCCTATGTTAGCGCACACTTTCTACAATAACACGATATAATGAAAATACCACAATTCCCGCTCCGAGATACACTTCTCTGGAATAACGAACAACGAATAAATGTCACTGAAACGTTTTGTCTATAGAAAAACCACCGAAAACAACAACGGCTCAGTGTTGCCACCATTTTAATCGAAAAGGGCGCGATGCTTTTGTCTCAGGACTGTGTTGCTATAAAATACAAAAGCAGATGTCATTGGCGACAACATCTATATCGCACACGTAGTATTAAAGTAACCTAATTCAAAAAAGTTGTTGTGTAGCAAATTTCAATAAAGCATAGCGTGTTTAAAATTAAATTGCTTATGATATATGATTTGGCTTCAATTTTACTACCGGCTGCCTGTTTAACATCAACTTACCTTAGTCGTATTTCACAACACCTCGGTAAGAAAGAAGGTGGTATTCTACTCAGCTTGATACCCTAGGGCGGGTTGACTTACCTTAGTTGCCTTTTAGGACATTTCAGTAAGAAAGAGGGTGGTCTAATCTACTTAACCGGATACCACACAGTATGTCAACTTACTTTAGTCGCCTTTACGACACTTTGATAGACAGTGGGTAATCTATTCTACTCACCCGGATACCAGAGCGGGTTGACTTGCCTTAGTCGCCTTTTACGACAACTCGGTAAGAAATTAGGGAGGGAGAATAGACCAATTCTATTCAGTCGGATGTCACACGAGAATATTTTGAATTTGATCATCAAATTGCCCAATATATGGCACATATCCGCATACCAAAGCTATATCAATTAAATTAATCGACCAATTTGAATGAGACTATTACTAAATACACGCGGAAATAGCAAGTGATCTCGCAGCCTGACCTCACGAATATAAGATGCAACCTCACAATTAAAGCCTTCGTGACCAGACATTTTAAGCAAACATCTTCGTTTTGTACACGTGAAAAACGTGGTCTGCAAGTTATTGTAAATACCGCTTACGGTATGCTGAATTGACTATAGACAAAGTAGAAACCTACATAAGCATTCGGCGTTTGCTTTGCGCCTTAAAAAGTACGTAAGTCGTTTGTAAGTTTGGGTATAAGATTCTATAATAAAATTCCGCAATCAATTTAGCTTTACCATTACATTTAAAACAACTATTAAAAGGAGGCTGATACAGAAAGTCTGATGTTAAGGTACTACATGAACCCCGCACAAGATATTAATGAATACATGTAACGAAGAATGTTTTTCACAATATCTTAACACAAATTGACGCAAACGAATTCTCGAGATCAACTTGTTAGTATCTTTAATATTTAAATGAGTTAATCTTGTATGTATATAAATATTCTGAATCTCGGAAACGGCTCCAGCTATAGGTTTTGGGGAGAAAAATCGATCTAACTAGGTTTAATTTAAAAAAAATCTCGTTTTAACCCCTTTTTGGGCACTAAAAATTACCAAAATAGGAATGGAAAGGAAAATGATATTTGAGCTGTCGAATGCAAGGCTGTGATAGCCTAATGGTAACGCGCGAACCAAAAAAGTTCAAAACTGGAATCGATTCCCACATGTCAACTGACGCTTTTTTTCTTTTTCTTTATTGCATTTTTTATACCTAAAAGGTATAAAAAATAATTAATGTGTAATACCTAAAATTACCCAGGTAGTTATTATTATACAGAAGCATAATTTATTGAATAAATATGACAACTTAAAAGAAGGTAATCACAATTACTGCAAAATGCCGATAATGTTACGCAAACATATAATCGCAATTCATCTCCGAAACCAAAATTAAAAGCTTGACATTATCAAGCACAACTTACGACCGATAAAAATCACCACGATTTATTTACAACGCGATGACCCTTTCAACTTTGTAAAACATATATTTAGTCATAGACCTGTGGTATCCGGCTGAGTTAAATAAACCACCCTAATTTCTTAACGAGGTGTCATAAAAAGCAACTTAGGTAAATCGACCCGCCGTGTAGTATTCGGCTGAGTAGAATAGACCATCCTCATTCCTTACCGAGTTGTCGTAAAAGGCGACTAAGGTAAGTTGACTCACCGTGTAGTATCCGGATAAGTAAAATAAACAACCCCCTTTCTTACGTAGATATCGTAAAAAAACTACTAAGATAAGTTGACGTCGGCTATCTATCTATTATCAACCGTAACCGTGCGAGTAAAGGCTAGTAATTTATAATAGCATAAACATAACTTCAGCATGCAATCAATATTAAAACAGCCGCCATTGTCATGCGAAGCTTACGAGCGATAAAAATCACCTGCCACGATTTGCTAAGATGCTAAGACCCTTCCAACTTTGTTACATTGACCTGTCAAGTAATGGAAATAAAACGGCATTTACTTATTTGCCGGGTCGTGACAAATCACTGCTTGTGAAACATTATGAAATAGCTTTACTCGATTCTATTGAAGACGACTCTTGACACTAATATGTCGAATAACATTTCAGTTCTCTACCAAAAACGATTTTATCACTTGACATTGATATAATTCGGGTACGTCGTTGGTCAACTTTATTTCAATCGAGACAAACAATAAATTTACTTTGTATTTTTAATCTCTAAATATTTTGTTTTTTAATTAAGTTTTTTAATTCTTAGTTTATTTTAATTTCTTATTTCCTTGATTGTTTTCATTTGTCGTGTGTGTTTTAATTATTAATATAAGTTTGCTTTTGTTTTTCTTATCTGTATTTAAAAAATCAAGATTATAGGTTTTTTATGTAAGTTTGTATATTTTTTATATTATTATTAGTTATTTATTGTAACAATATTAATTAAGCATGTTGTGTTCTCCTGTAATTGGGGGTACACTTAAACCAATTTGTTGGAATAGTTATTACGGAACTTTTGTGTGTACCTTTGTTGGAGTCCCTTTAATAAATAAATAAGTGAGTTAGTCTTGTATACATATCGATATATATATATATATATATATATATATATATATATATATATATATATATATATATATATATATATATATATATTTTTTTTTTTTTTTTTCTGAATCTCGAACACGGCTCCAACGATTTTGATGAAATTCAGCATATGGGGGGTTTTGGACGGGAATAATCGATCGAGCTAGGTTGTATTTAAAAAATGTCATTTTATCCTTAATTTTGGGCACTAAAAAGTGATGTTTTATATCAGACATAATGAAATTGAAACTACTATTACTTATATACATTTTTAAAGATTTCAATACATTTTTTCCAGCATATTCTTTTTTTTTATTTGTTTTGGGATTGTTATAATATATAAACATCCTTAACTCAGGCGGCATAATTTGCGTTCTTTGACAAGAAAATTAAAATAAACTTTAGTTTTTTTTTTATTTCCAGAGCCCCATGAAGCGACTGTCATGCACATAGCGGCACTGATTGCACTCGTGCAGGTAATGTATTTCAATTTGTAAAAAAAGATACCCATTTACTAATTAATATTACTTTATTATTATTACGTTTATTACGTTTGTTGTTTATGTTCATTGTCACTTTATTAATATAGTTCTTAATAGTTGTTGTCAATCGGTGCATGCTGTTGCCATCTATAATTAACATAGCACTTAATTTACTAATCCTTGTATATTGTGTTTTTGTAGCTATGTATGGTGTTTATATTGTTGATGGAATTTTTAAATAAATAAATAATATGAGGTAGAGTAGATATTGCATTCTCATTTTCTTGCAAATAAGAGCCAGTTCCTCTGTAAACAATAAACATAAAAATATGGGACACTAACACACGGTCATCCGTCTCCAAAGTAAGTAACTTAACATTAGTGTTATGGGTGACAGACAACTGGTAAACATATACATATATAATTTTAAATACGTACTTAAATACATATATACACCCAGCTTCGAAGAACCAACAAATTGTTTATAGAAAATGTTGGCCGTCGGCGGGATCGAACCGGAATTTTATTATAGAATCTTATACTCAAACCCACAAACGACTTAAGTAATGCAAGGCGCAAAGCTCCTGTCTTGCAAAATAACTTGCCGCAAGCTAATGTCGGTTCCTACTTTTTCTGTTATATACATCACCTATTGTTTTATAATTATTTATATTTTTATATACAAAAATTAAATTTCTTAAAATATACTGTGAAGAAGTGTAAGAATACCTATTTAATTAAACTTCTCTCGCAGGGAATCACACTTACCTAAATTGTAAATTCCATGTACGGCTCTTCTTTGTAATACAAAGATTTCTTCATTATCCGCGCATTTACCCCATAGCAATATTCCATAGGACATAATGCTATGGAAGTAAGCAAAGTATATAAATACTATGGAAGTAAGGAAAGTATTTAAATTCCTATTTTAGTACATATAACAATATACATTAGATCATCATCTTCCTGCCCTTATCCCACTCTAAGTCGGGTCGGCACAACATGTTATAATCATGCTGTCACATGATTTGGCTGCGTTTTTACGACCGGCCGCCTGCCTGACTTCAACTTACCTCAGTTGTATTTTTCGACACCAAAGTAAGAAAAAGGATGGTCTATTCTACTAAACCGGATAACACACGGTGGGTCAACTTACCTTAGTCGCCTTTTACGACACCTCGGTAAGAAATGAGGGTGGTACTATTCTTCTCAGCCGGATACCACACAGCGGGTCGACTTACGTTAGTCGCCTTTTACGGCACCTCGGTAAGAAATGAGGGTGGTGCTATTCTATTCAGCCGGATACCACACGGCGTAACAATATACACTAGATATTTATACGAAATAGAATTAACTAGAAATTTTCGAATAAATTTCCGCCCGGCAACGCTTTAAAGAATATGAAGGTTAACAACATTAGTCAATTTGACAAAATAGGCTATTAACTCCATTAGTTCTGAAATAATTAATAGGAGAGCAAACAGTTTATATTGAGCTATGCAATTTGAATTATAATTTTTCTAGACTTAGCTAAATACTTTGACAGTATAGTCATTTGTATTTTTAAACGCTTACGTTAGAGTACTATATTATTAAGGATTACTTAGATAATTTAATTATTTATGTATTTATTTATTGGACAACTAACAATAGATACATTTTTATTTCCTTAAATTATATTAGTCAAATCTCATTGTAAATGCTCTATTAATTAAATGTTATCACGTCATTCGTATTAATTCGAGTTCAATCATTATGTCAATAATATATCATATATAATGTCAATCTCAATATCATAAAGAAGTCATAAAGTAATACTTAACAATAGTTTTATAATAATACACATTTGAATCTTTAAAAATAAATATAATAATTTTATTAATTTCTTTTTTTTTTCTTTTTATAATTTCTCCTACTGTGCTGAAACAAGTTCCGCGACTTTGCGTTTAAATTCAGATAATTATCATGGAAAATGTCTAGATCGCACTTTTGTTCAGCAAAAATATTGTAGAATGTTGACATTCATGCTTGATTCATCCATCATCATTTTCCTGCCCTTATCCCACTCTAAGTGGGGTCGGCACAACATGTTATAAACATGCTGTCACATGATTTGGCTGCGTTTTTACGACCGGCCGCCTGCCCGACGTCAACTTACCTCTGTCGTATTTCACGACACCTCGGTAAGAAAGAGGGTGGTCTATTCTACTTAACCGGATTCCACACGGCGGGTCAACTTACCTTAGTCGCCTTTTACGACACCTCAGTAAGAAATGAGGGTGGTACTATTCTATTCAGCCGGATACCACACGGCGTACATTCATGCTTGATTGACATTCATAATAAGAATGCTTGGACATAGCAATTCTTTGACCGCGTACAAGACAGTAATAACTAAACGACACTAGTATTAAGAATTATATTTTGAAAAGAGCAACCACAGAGTTACTTGCTGGTTCTTTTTGGTAGGAAAAGCTTTCCGAACCAGCAGTGGAACGATACAAAAGCACTTCTTTACAAGTTTACTTGAAAAAAGAATAATTTATATATATAATTTATATATAATAATTTGCACTGTTAGTGGAATTAATTATTATATTATAATAAATTTATATTATAGAACTCTATAGTACAAAAGTTATGATAGTATTATTTTATAATCAGCGTTTTTTTAAATAATCTATGTAATGCTAAGAGTACGAAAAAATCCACTAGCACTATTCCCTAAGCAAGTAAAAACCACTCTCATAGCTTATACATGCAGGATTAGCACTTCTCTACACAAGCACTACACACATTCATTACGACAATCTAAACGATCGTTTTCTTAACAAACGCGGATAATAGCAACCTAATTTTAAGGTAGCTTTTGATTTATCGTAATTAAAGGAATGCATGATTTTAGATGAGATATTGATTATCACAAATATTACACTTAAGTAAATATATGGAGCTTCCCAAAAGTTTGGGAAGCTACGCTTAGTATTAAAGTGACTTTATTCAAAATTAGGCTGAACTAAATTACATCCTTACTTCAATGCAATCTATAATATCACGCTACGAACTATACTTTGTAGGCGCTACGCTACGATTTATTGCAATTTACAGCAACTTTTTTGAATTAGGTCACTTTAATACTAAGCGTGGGATATATCTTAATATTTAAATGAGTTAATCTTGTATATATATATATATATATTCCGAATCTCGGAAACGGCTCCAACGATTTTCCTGAAATTCAGCATGTAGGAGGTTTTGGGGGAGAAAAATTGATCTTGCTAGGTTTTATGTAAAAAAAATATTGTTTAATCCCTATTTTTGGGCATTAAAAAACACTAACATTTATATTGAATTGAATTTTCGCCATTAACTGTCAAGTCGACGTAGCTTATTCGGGTAACGGGCAGACTCGAGAAATGTGAATGCCAAGGATTGATCCCCAACTAAATAATTGTTTTTTTTTTGTAAAAAATTACCGATTAATATCGGTCACCCAGATATTATATATTATGTGAGTTTATCTTTATTCGGATTTGATCGGAAATGTACTGCTGACCTAATGACCAATACCATATATCATGTATGTCAACATTATCTTACATAATCTATTCAATTTTAAATGCAGACTTAAAGGTCATTCATATTATCATAATTTAATCTCATATTAATAAAGCTCATATGTAGTAGGCCAAATATTGTTTACCTAATATTTTATTTATCTTTTATCTTTAAATACGAAACGAGTATATAAGGGGAAGTCTGAAAGTTGCGCCCATTACAGAAAAGACGAGAAGTGCAAGATTGAGATGGTATGGACATGTAATGAGGAGGGATGAAAATCATGTGACCAAACGTGTGTTAAATTTGAATGAGGATGGATATGTGCCTAGAGGGAGGCCTAAAAAGAGATGGCTGGATTGTGAAGTATGATATGGATATAAAAGGAGTGGCGCCAGAGTTGACGAAAGATAGGACAGAATGGAAGAGAAAAACATGTTGTGCCGACCCCACTTAGAGTGGGATAAGGACAGGGAGATATAATATTTTATCTTTAGTTAGTTAGTAAAAGAGCAACCGCCGAGTTTCTTGCTGGCTCTTCTCGGTAGGAACAGCTTTCCGAACCAGCATTAGAGTTGACGATTCAAAGGCACTTGTTTACAAGTTTATTTGAATAAAGAATATTTTGAATTTGAATTTGAATTTGAAAGTTATATATTAAGCTGAAGAGTTTCTTTGATTATATGAACAAACCAATTTAAAAATTCTTTGAGTATAAGATAGTCCATTTATCGAGGAAGTCCTACTGAGAAGAGCCAGCAAAAAAATCGGCGGTTGCTCTTTTAAAAAAAAACTTAATACTAGTTACATTTAGTCATTACTGTCTTGTACAGGTTCGAAGAGAGCTATATCCACACATTCTAATCATCTAAGTAATCCTCAACAGTGTAGGCTTTCTGTATCAGACTTTCTTTAAACAGTGTTCATAACTGCTGTAAAAGCTGCTTTAGATTTCATTTTCTTATTTAATTATTCTTTTTCATTTAGGGGACAGGTTAAGGTCGGATGGGAATCCACAACATTGAATATTCCATAAGAAATCATATAGAAATGTTGTTCATTTTGAGTATAAAATTAATTGTTTCATCATCATCCTCCTGCCCTTATCCCACTCTAAGTGGGGTCGGCACAACACGTTCAAACATGTTGTCGTATGATTTGGCTACGTATTTTACGACCGGCCGCCTGCCTGACGTCAACTTACCTTAGTCGTATTTTACGACTCCTCGGTAAGAAAGAGGGTGGTCTATTTTACTCAACCGGATACCACACGGTGGGTCAACTTACCTTAGTCGCCTTTTACGACACCTCAGTAAGAAATGAGGTTGGTCTATTCTACTCGACCGGATACCACACGGCGGGTCGACTTACCTTAGTCGCCTTTTACGACACCTCGGTAAAAAATGAGGGTGGTACTATTCTATTCAGCCGGATACCACACGGCGTAAAATTAATTAATTGTTTTTTCAAAAATATAACCAATTTAATTAATATGGCAACATCATCGATAGCATTACAAAGTTCCGAGTAATTAAAAAATCATAATGTCTTGTCTATGAAACAATATAGCGCTAATATTTCATAACGCCGGCCTGTAATAAGTCGAAATAATGCGTGAGACAGAAAAAAAATCACATTGTTCACCTTCAACAATAATCTTACAGATAATTTGATAATAGCGTAACAACAATAAATCTCATAACTGAAGCAGTTTACCAGATACACATGTAATTTTAGAATAATGAAGATTTATTGATAGTACACAGTTTTAATTATAGTAATAACAGTTTGAGGGCTACGGAGGCATGTGAATGAGGTGATCCATAGAGAATAGATTCAAAGAGAAATAAACACAAAATGTATTAAGTAAGAGCTTACCTGAACGGTTGTATAAAAGTCGTCTTATTAAAATTATTAGAAGCTAAAAATATAATTTACATCTGTGAACCGCTCAATATCCTCTTAAAAAAGCAGTTCACAGTTATTTTTTCTTCTGGATATACTGGCGTATTGCCAGGGTAAAAATTGTACTCCTGAGCCTTAATCATAAGCTGTATTTAATTTAAATTTAGCAGTTTAATTAACTGTTGTAGTAGTTGGTTTATAAACCTCAAAAATTAACATGGCGTAGCTAAGATTCTATACAAAGGAAGAAATGCCAGAAAATCCTAAACTATATTGTTTTAATCGTAACTAGGGTGACAGGTACATTCTCCTGCCCTTATCCCACTTTAAGTGGGGTCGTCACAACATGTTGCATGTTTTCACAAGATTTGGCTTCGTATTATACATCCGGCCGCCTTCCTACCTTAGTCGTGTTTTACGACACCTCGGTAAGAAAGAGGGTTGTCTGTTCTACTCAGGCAGGTACCACATGGCGGGTCAACTTATTTTCATCGCCTTTAACGACACGTCGGTAAGAAATGAGGGTGGTCTATTCTAGTCCACCGGATACCATGCAGCTTTAGGGTGATAGATACAATGGTTAGAAAATCCGATTTCAAAGACAATAAGGGAATTTGAACTTTGTGTATCACGTAGGTAGTAAAAAATAATTTTTGCACATAACGTAAATTACGTTTCCGAACATAAAAATGAGAAATTATATAAATAGCAAATCTCTGCCCAATCTTAGTTCTAAAATTATGTATACAGATAACAATAGATTTACGCATAGGCCCGTGGATCTCGATCTTAATCAGAAAATAATTAATATGACGGCTTTCGACGCATGCGAACAATGTAATACTAATGAATTGAAAAGTAATAATAAAATTATTTTTCTATAATCCGCGATGAAGTAAAATAGTAAATATAAATATTGCTAAATGTAGAGTGGACAATTCGTCATACCTGATACATGCAGGACTCAACAACCCTTTGTTGAGTTTGTGATAGTGAACATATGTAGTATTATGGTGTGTATTATGGTGGCGGTGGTGGAGGTTTGTACATGTGTTTTTACGAATCCTGCATGTGTCAGGTATGGAAACGGATTATCCACTCTACATTTAGCATTATATTTATTTTCTATTTTAGTTTATCGCGGATTATAGCAAAATAATTTTATTATTACTTTTGTATTATGGATCTCTGCAAAGTAACGCCCAATTCTATAATTACTAACGAATTTATAATTATTATTATGAATTCAATAGCATTAGCATTATTATGCTAATTTAAAATAATAATAACTATTAATGCTAAAATCTGTCTGTCAGTTACGCTTTTACGGCTAATGCATTGAAATATTATTGTAATGAGATTTACGCGAATGAAATAGTGGTACAGTAATAGGGGAACAGCTAACTAACTAAGAACTAATGTATATAAAAAATCCAAAAAGCTTTGATAGATCAGCGGTAAAAACGTGCGAGTCTTTCGAGGTGTCAGGGGTTCATAACCAGAGACAGGCACCAATGAGTTTTTATGTTGAAACTCGTCTAATCATTTCAATTTATCACACGCTTTTCGGTGAAAGTTCTAGAATTCTACGGATATGTGAAACCTACCAATTAAACCGCAATAAACCAGCGTGGTAGATTTCAACTCTAAACCTTCTCTCCAAAAACAGAGAGGAGACCTATGCTCAGCGGTAAGATAATAACAGATCATCACTTTATTTTACTACTTTTAAAAATCCATCCATACGACTCGGAAACGTAAAAAACACAAAAATAGTAAATGCAGTAGTTACCCAAAGAAAGTAATTTAACTATAATATTAATTAAATTTTTTTTTTTAATCATTTAATTTTTTTCATTATTTTCTATTGTTATTTTTAATAATTTACAATAGCCGTGTGGTATTCGGCTGAGTAGAATAGGTATCCCTCATTTTTTACCGAGGTGTCGTAAAAGGCGACTAAGGTAAGTTGACCCACCGTGTGATATCCGGTTTATTAGAATAGACCGCCCTCTTTCTAACCGAGGTGTCGTAATATAAGACTAAGTTAACTTAACGTAAGCCAGGCGGCCGGTTCTAAAGACAAAGTGTCTAACATTTTGTGCCGACCCCACTTAGAATGGGATAAGGGTAGGAGGATGATTTTTATTAATTTAGAATTTTGCTGTAGCTGTCGCTCGCTACAGCTGTTCCAGATGTCGAAACTCTCACCGCGGCTGAGTTGAATCTACAGTTGGGCGGAGATAATGATCTGACAAAGTTCTTCGACGACACAGGCGAGGACACGGCGGTACATTTCGTGAGGGGTTCCAGAGCTGCCGACTCCCCACTGTCCCCAGATATTGACGTCCAATGTTCGGCAGATTTCATTGAAGTTACTGTTGACTTCACTGATATTTACGATGGAATCATCTACAGCAAAGGTTACCTCAATGACCCAAAGTGCAAGTAAGTATTATTTTAATAATATTTGTAACGCTACCATTATTCTTTATTACCTTTATCCCTCGCCGCTCGCCTATTCCCTAAACATGCCGCTGCCTTTGTCTCTACCGTCGACCATTCCGCGAAACCTTATCGCCGCTTTCTAGCCCGCCATCTGCTCAACAGTGAATTGTTATCTCTACCTTTGTGCGTGCCGCCTAGGCACCTTTCGTAGAGACCGAAGAATGGGGATAGACCTCTGAGGCACTACTCGACAGTGCGCCGCGGATCGTCTTAGAACGAGGTCCACACTATCTTACTCTCCGCGCTTATAACTAATGTAACCAACTTGCATTGTGAATAAAGTCGTTTTCAAACACAGACCCGAACATTTCTTTGTAAGTGTATCTCTAGCCACGTGAGGCCCCTTACAAGTAGCGCCTTACGACGTTAGACCCCTTACAAGTGGCGTCCCAACTGTGGACTTGTGTTTGACCAATAACAGTGCCAGTTTTTAAGAAAACTTTCGTTACATAGTGAACGCAAACCTCATACCCGATTTCTACTATTACGTCGTATTAACGCAAAATCTACCGCAGCCTACCTGTTTACTCGTGTGAGTCTACCACGTAGAGACAGAAGAAGGAAGAGCGACGAGGATAGCGCCGACGAAGAAATAGTAACCGGTATGATGATAACGGAAGGACAGCTGTCAAGAATTATAGCAAGTATAGCCAAAAGCCAGGCAGAGGCGAACCGGCTTCTAGTAGAAAATATAATGGCAATCTACCGTGCACCAACGCACTCGGACAGCACACCTAGATCGACGGCCTATTCACCACATAGCGTTCGTACCTTTGCGGAAAATTTCGCAGACTGCACAGCGCGCTTTGCTGGCATGGCCACAACGTCCGATATATCAGATGTCTTGGAAGCATTCATCGACGCCGTGCAAACATACAAGGAATACACGAATGTCAGCGACGAACACGCGTTAAAGTGTTTACCTACGCTTCTCACAGGCGACGCAGCGATCTGGTGGCGTGGTGTCAAATCGACAACGACTACGTGGGACGACGCGCTTCGAAGTTTGCGAAGCATGTACGGAGTTCCACGATCCGCGTATAATAGTAACCGCGATGTTGATACGCGTCCGGTTGTCACGATCGAAGTCGCTACAGATAGAGGGGTAGTCGTCTTGGACACTAGCGCTACACACTCAATCGCTAGCCCAGGATTAAATAAGTTTCTAGTGCAAGAAGGCGCAGAGCTCATGAAAGTCGACACTTCGCAACATATCTTGCGCAACGAAGAAGAATCAAGCTGCAATCTTGTCGACTTACCTTGCCGAAACCACTGTGATATCAGGGATCAAAATAAAGGTCCTATAATCAAGAAAATTATGGAAAACCTGGAAACATCAGACGAACCGTTTAGGGGGAGATGTTCCTCTGGTCGGAAGTTCAATTTATCGATATGCTTAGAAGTACCCGAACATGTTCCTGAAAAGAACCCAGCTATCCAAAAAAGGAGTGCAGATAAAGGGCCAGGACCCGATTACGCAGTTGGTGATTTAGTCCTACTTAAAACGCAAGAGGCGAATGATGCCCGAACGCCCGAATTTATACAAAGGAGAGATGGCCCCTATAAGATTAAGGAGGTTGTAAGCCCTATAACTTATATGCTAGAGAATGTACACGATTCCGACGTGATAGGCAGATACCATGATTCTCAACTGACACCAGTCATAGGTAACGTTCAGCATCCTCTTAAGGTAAAGAAGAGAAGAGGTAGACTGAAGAAATCAGCGTAGCAAATTCAAACGCGAGGGCGCTTGTAGTGAATTTTAGGGGGAGGATGTAACGCTACCATTATTCTTTATTACCTTTATCCCTCGCCGCTCGCCTATTCCCTAAACATGCCGCTGCCTTTGTCTCTACCGTCGACCATTCCGCGAAACCTTATCGCCGCTTTCTAGCCCGCCATCTGCTCAACAGTGAATTGTTATCTCTACCTTTGTGCGTGCCGCCTAGGCACCTTTCGTAGAGACCGAAGAATGGGGATAGACCTCTGAGGCACTACTCGACAGTGCGCCGCGGATCGTCTTAGAACGAGGTCCACACTATCTTACTCTCCGCGCTTATAACTAATGTAACCAACTTGCATTGTGAATAAAGTCGTTTTCAAACACAGACCCGAACATTTCTTTGTAAGTGTATCTCTAGCCACGTGAGGCCCCTTACAAGTAGCGCCTTACGACGTTAGACCCCTTACATATTTTAGTTTTATGACAAATTTAGCTTTTTTGGTACTTTTCACAATAACCTTGAATGAATTAATTAATTAATGTATATTCTTTATTTCACAATAATAAACAAATAACACTACTACTACTTCTAAAAGACAAACAAAACAAAACATAAATAACCTAAAAAGAAAAACATTGTACACTCCTTCGTATCTTCTAAAAGACAGATATGAATCTTAGAAATTTACAATATAATTGCTAGTGCAAAAGTATACTGTGAGAGATTTTGCAAATCTTAGACGTAATTAAGTCATTTTTATTGCAAATAGTTTAGTTTTTTGAATAATTTCTTAAATTAGTCTTAAAATCTCGATAATGACAGAAAATTGCAATACTTTTGTATAATATCTCCATAGTTTAAATCCTTGTTCGATTTTTAAACTTTAAGTTCTAATATGATCTTTACTTTTATAATTATACTCCTGCTGCTACATATCAGTTTGTATTACTTAATGCTATCTAAGATAAATGAATTTATTTTCCAGATACGTTTCTCTGGGCGGGAGTCAGTCAAGCTATTCATTCCGAGTGCCTTTGAAAGGCTGCGGGTCAAGACCTCTATGTAATGCTTGTGGTACCATCGACAATGTTCTGGTTTTCCAAGCTGACGATTTGGTCCAAGGACCCTACGATTTTGCTAGAAAGGTAACTACTAAAAAGTAACTTTTTCATATTAAACTGATATCACTAGGTTTATTTTAAACATAATCTTCTATTTCTACATCCTTGTCTATATGTGCCACATAACCATAATAGCAGGTTGTTGGAATCGTGTGTCATTTATTTGAGGGCTAAATGTTGAAATCCCAATCGGGAACAAATGACTTTGATTAACCTATATGACTGTTATAATAAGCGATAAAGCTTCAGAGATATAGATACATATCTCCTAACGATCATACATCAGGAAATCGGCATATCAATGGAGAATTTCTGTAATATTTCTTATCTTCCAATCCGCATTGGTGCAGTGTTATATCTACACTCTAACCTTTTATTCTAATAATAAGAGAGGATAACACTCCTCACATTTTGAAACAATGACAGATGAAATAACAAATATTAAACCATTTATTTAAGGTTTCCTGTGCAAGCACATCTTTGGAAGTTTCTGTGGGTGGAAGGAGGGAAGAACAAACGCATGTACTGAAATTGAAGCCATTCATGGTGGACATGCTTGATGTGGTAGCCGTGCAAGGACCAGCAGGTGGCGTTGAGTGCTGGATGGATATACAGAAGGGAGTTTTTCCAAATGTTCGTTGTAATCTTTTTTAAATAAGTTTATAAGATAGGGATCACTTTACGAAGCTTTCTGCCAACCTTCGCTAGTCAAAGAGGCACTCAAATAAGAAGATATAAGTTTAAAACACTAACCTGAATCGTTTTCTTGGAGCTCCTTTTGCTAACGTTTGCTTACGGTCCCTTTTTTGTCCAGCTTCTTCTTTGGAAATGATGATCATTTTAAATAAACTTTTAAATGTCGCAAAGGGTCGTCGGGTTATAAAACAAGGTGTCTGTAAAGTTATGTGCTTAATTGATGTTTATAATTAAACGAGCTTTTCAAACGTCGTGAGGAAACCAGCATTTCTTTGGAAAATTCTCGGGATACATGTAACCGCGAGACGCGTAGTAGGTCTAGCGTGGTCTTTTCTCAAAAAATTAATTATGAAGTTTTTCTTGCATAGTTCGATATTCCACTATTCGACTATCCTCGGCAAATATTTCAAAATCACCAAGAACTTCGAACCGCTTTTAATTGATTACGGTTGAGTTGGAAAAAGAATAAATCTGGTATTTGATATTATAATCAGCTTCTGAGAAACAAGAAATAAGTAATACATCAGATTATTAAAAAAATATTGTATATATTTGATTATACTTTCCAGACAACTCCACTGGAAAGTTCTATAAGGATTGGCGAATATCTTACAATTTTGATCTACTTGAAAGATATCAGGAATCAGTTTAATCTAAAAATCCACGATTGTTGGGCATACGATAATGAGGATTATGACAGTTCAAAAACGAGCAGACTCCAATTGACAGATAAAGAAGGATGTCCCAAGTAAGTATACGTACTTCTACAACTTTACGTTGTCCTGAACCCCCAAAGTTCGTTCCTCCACCCAAAATATTCCTCCACTTAAGATCGAACAGATCTTGAACGGCCGACATGTAAAATTTTTGGCTCTGTGTTTCTGTTGGTATTTTGCATTTGTTTATGTATAATTATTATAAAACAAAGTCCCTAAAGGCTGTCTGTCTGTATGTGATCGATTTTCTCAAAATATACTGAGCGGATTTTGAAGCGATTTTACTAACAGATACCGCAATTGATCCGGAATGTGATATAATAATTACAATACGATTTTGTAAATTCTGTTGACCAGGTCGAGTGTTTGTAAAAAAACTCGCCTGCTCGGAGATTCAGTCGCGTGTGCTGCGTAAACCAGCAAAGATACAATGAAGTAATGTTCTAGAGTAGTGTAGATCTATAAAAATACTACAAAAAAGTCTGCAATAGCATGTCTCTATCTCTTACGGTTAACTCAGAATAACTACTTTTGTGTCTTTTGTGACACACTGATTTCCACGTAGGCGAAGCCTTAAGTATAGCTAGTACTCCTCTAAAATACATTCAGGATACTTTATTGAAATCACAATCTAGGTAAAGAGCTAATAAGCAACTTTTTATTAACGATACTTTTAATAGCTTTAAGGAAAACAATAAAGTTACATGTACAGACACTTGTAACAATAGTCTTATTATTTGTTATATATTATTTTTATAAATATTATAATAATTACTGATTTGACAAAATAACAATATTTATTAGTGTGACTTTTTATGCAGTTGTCGTTATTATTATATAATTTTAGACATATTCGGCCTGACGTCAATTTACATTAAGCGTACGACACCTAAGAAAGAGGGTGGTCTATTCTACTCACCCGGTTACCACATGGGGGGTCGACTTCCCTTAGTCGCATTTTACGACACCTCGTCAAAAAATGAGGGTGGTCTATTCTACCCTACCGAATACCACACGGCGCGTCGACTCCCCTTAATCGCCTTTTGCGACACGTCGCTAAGAAATGAGGATGGTCTATTCTATTAAGCCGGACAACACATTTCAGTCTTGTACTTTTCAACTATTACAGTGTTCTTAAGAAGCTAAATAGCCTCGATTTTCACGTCATGGTGAAGGTTAAGCGTACTTTTTATGCTTATAATTTTATGTTGCATCAATTTATATTACAAATTTTACAGGAAAAAGAAATTTATCGACGTATGGCAGAAGTCTACAAATACCGGTAAAAGTGGCGCCACTTTGATCGCTTATAGCAAAGTTAGCGCTTTCCGTTTCCCTGATACAGACCAAGTGTATCTAACTTGTAACGTGGAGGTAATTATATTTTTATTTATATGGAAAATGAACAGCTTAAACTATTTATACATTTCCACAAATAAAAAACTTAATTAATAGTACATTCGGATACAATTTATAAGCCAAGGAAAATCAGAAATCAAAATAGAACAAAAAATTAACGAAGTATGGGAATCTAGTCAAACCACATTCCAGACATATGTAAATAAATGTATCATAAACTTAGATAACGAATCATTTAACCTAGTGATGTAACATATTATGAAACATAAATATTAGGCTGTATCTTTAATTCATCATCATCTTCCCACCCTTATCCCACTCTAAGTGGGGTCGGCACAACATGTTATAAACATGCTGTCACATGATTTGGCTGCGTTTTTGAGACGGCAGCCTGACGCCTCGGTAAGAAAGAGGGTGGTCTATTCTACTAAACCAGATACCACACGGTGGGTAAACTTACCTTAGTCGCCTTTTACGACACCTCGGTAAGAATTGAGGTTGGTCTATTCTACTCAGCCGGACACCAAACGGCGGGTCGACTTACCTTAGTCGCCTTTTACGACACCACGGTAAGAAATGAAGGTGGTCTATTCTACTCAGCCGGATACCACACGGCTAATTAGGCTATATGTTTAATTATTTCTCATTAAATAATGACACGTGGCATGATCGAATATTCGTTAGATGGAAGCAGAGTAGACCACTAAGGCAGCATAGGAGAGAAGTATCCCGCTCTCTTTTTTACCGCATGACCAATATGTATGCCTGCATTCTGCATTCTGTTCCCTTTAGGTGGCCTAGGGAGCTTGCCCAAATGTATATGTGTATGTGTCTTCAACTTTTTATCGTAAAATATTTGTAATAATCCCGAATGGTTAAATTATTTGTGGTATAAATTTTCATGTTAATGAACGATAGCGCAATAATTATTTTAACACATAAACGAGAGTACTTTTATACTGATATTTAAAGCAATTTAAACAAGACTATTCCCTAACAATACCAAAATACCAAAAAATTAAAAACGTTGATATTCAAGTTCACACTGCCGAAACTCCCGGTACCCCGTTGATATATTTCTATTTTAATTTCAGCTTTGCACCAGCAACTGCGACTCAAGCTGCACTGGTATACAAAAAGAGATTACAACAACCATAAAACCACAAGAATGCTTTCCGGGTTCTAACGATCTTAAATGTTCTACAACTGATATTGTTAGGTGTTACCCTGGGTCCACAGACTTACGTTGTCCCCAACCTACATTACCAACACGAAACTGCTTTCCTGGTAGCACAGACCCTCGGTGTCCTAAAGTAAGCACTATTGCTCCTCCAAGGTGTTTGCCTGGTAGTGCTGATCCGCGTTGTCCACAATCCTCTACTCCAGAGGCGCCCAAATGCTTTCCGGGTAGTACTGACCCTCGCTGTCCCAAAGTCACCACTGTCAGTCCTCCAAGATGTTTCCCTGGTAGTTTTGATCCTCGTTGTCCACAAATCACTACTTCAGAAGCTCCCAGATGCTTCCCAGGTAGTTCTGACCCTCGCTGTCCCAAAGTCACCACTGTCAGTCCTCCAAGATGTCTCCCTGGTAGTTTTGATCCTCGTTGTCCAAAAATCACTACTCCAGAAGCCCCAAGATGCTTCCCGGGTAGTTCTGACCCTCGCTGTCCCAAACCAACAACGACAGAATCTCCCAGATGTTTCCCCGGTAGTACTGACCCTCGCTGTCCGAAGCCTACTCCACAAGTTTGCTATCCCGGATCACCGAATCCTAATTGTCCCCAACCTCCAAAAGCAACAACTTTGAACCCTCCTACATATTTACCACCAACAACCCCAGGCCCTAAATGCTACCCGGGAAGTACAGATCTTCGCTGTCCACAACCCACAACTCCGGAGGCCCCAAGATGTTTCCCTGGTAGTTCTGACCCTCGCTGTCCCAAACCAACAACGACAGAATCTCCCAGATGTTTCCCTGGTAGTTCTGATCCTCGTTGTCCACAAATCACTACTCCAGAAGCTCCAAAATGCTTCCCGGGTAGTTCTGACCCTCGCTGCCCCAAAGTAAGCACTATCGCTCCTCCAAGGTGTTTCCCTGGTAGTACTGATTCGCGTTGTCCACAACCTACTACTCCTGAGGCCCCAAGATGTTTCCCGGGTAGTTCCGACTCCCGATGTCCTAAACCAACAACGACAGAATCTCCTACATGTGTCCCCGGCAGTACTGACCCTCGCTGTCCCAAAGTTACCACTATCGCTCCTCCAAGGTGTTTCCCTGGTAGTTCTGATCCCCGTTGTCCACAAATCACTACTCCGGAATCTCCGCGATGTTTTAGCGGCAGTACTGACCCACGCTGTCCAAAGCCTACTCCACAAGTTTGCTATCCCGGTTCACCGAATCCTAATTGTCCCCAGCCTCCAAAAGCAACAACTTTAAACCCTCCTACATATTTGCCACCAACAACCCCAGGCCCTAAATGCTACCCAGGTAGTACTGATCTTCGCTGTCTACAACCCACAACTCCGGAGGCCCCAAAATGTTTCCCGGGCAGTTCTGACCCCCGATGTCCCAAACCAACAACTACAGAGTCTCCTAGATGTTTGCCTGGTAGTACTGACCCTCGCTGTCCCAAACCAACAACGACAGAATCTCCTAGATGTTTCCCTGGTAGTTTTGATCCTCGTTGTCCACAAATCACTACTTCAGAAGCCCCCAGATGCTTCCCAGGTAGTTCTGACCCTCGCTGTCCCAAAGTCACCACTGTCAGTCCTCCAAGATGTTTCCCTGGTAGTACTGATCCACGGTGTCCACCATCCACTACTCCGGCGGCCCCAAGATGCTTCCCGGGTAGTTCTGACCCTCGCTGTCCTAAAGTAACCACTATCGCTCCTCCAAGGTGTTTCCCTGGTAGCACTGATTCGCGTTGTCCACAACCTACTACTCCGGCGGCCCCAAGATGCTTCCCGGGTAGTTCTGATCCTCGCTGTCCCAAAGTCACCACTGTCAGTCCTTCAAGCTGTTTCCCTGGTAGTTCTGATCCTCGTTGTCCACAAATCACTACTCCAGAAGCCCCAAGATGCTTCCCGGGTAGTTCTGACCCTCGCTGTCCCAAACCAACAACGACAGAATCTCCTACATGTGTCCCCGGCAGTACTGACCCTCGCTGTCCCAAATTTACCACTATCGCTCCTCCAAGGTGTTTCCCTGGTAGTACTGATCCACGGTGTCCACCATCCACTACTCCGGCGGCCCCAAGATGCTTCTCGGGTAGTTCTGACCCTCGCTGTCCTAAAGTAACCACTATCACTCCTCCAAGGTGTTTCCCTGGTAGCACTGATTCGCGTTGTCCACAACCTACTACTCCGGCGGCCCCAAGATGCTTCCCGGGTAGTTCTGATCCTCGCTGTCCCAAAGTCACCACTGTCAGTCCTCCAAGCTGTTTCCCTGGTAGTTCTGATCCTCGTTGTCCACAAATCACTACTCCAGAAGCCCCAAGATGCTTCCCGGGTAGTTCTGATCCTCGCTGTCCCAAAGTCACCACTGTCAGTCCTCCAAGATGTTTCCTTGGTAGTTCTGATCCTCGTTGTCCACAAATCACTACTCCGGAATCTCCCCGATGTTTTCCCGGCAGTACCGACCCACGCTGTCCAAAGCCTACTCAACAAGTTTGCTATCCCGGTTCACCGAATCCTAATTGTCCCCAGCCTCCAAAAGCAACAACTTTGAACCCTCCTACATATTTGCCACCAACAACTCCAGGCCCTCAATGCTACCCAGGTAGTACTGATCTTCGCTGTCTACAACCCACAACTCCGGAGGCCCCAAAATGTTTCCCGGGCAGTTCTGATCCCCGATGTCCCAAACCAACAACTACAGAGTCTCCTAGATGTTTGCCTGGTAGTTCTGATCCTCGTTGTCCACAAATCACTACTCCAGAAGCCCCAAGATGCTTCCCAGGTAGTTCTGACACTCGCTGTCCCAAACCAACAACGACTGAATCTCCCAGATGTTTCCCCGGTAGTACTGACCCTCGCTGTCCAAAGCCTACTCCACAAGTTTGCTATCCCGGATCACCGAATCCAAATTGTCCCCAGCCTCCAAAAGCAACAACTTTGAACCCTCCTACATATTTGCCACCTACAACTCCAGGCCCTAAATGCTACCCAGGTAGTACTGATCTTCGCTGTCCACAACCCACAACGACAGAGTCTCCAAGATGTTTCCCTGGTAGTACTGACCCTCGCTGTCCTAAAGTTACCACTATCGCTCCTCCAAGGTGTTTCCCTGGTAGTACCGATCCACGGTGTCCACCATCCACTACTCCGGCGGCCCCAAGATGCTTCCCGGGTAGTTCTGATCCTCGCTGTCCCAAAGTCACCACTGTCAGTCCTCCAAGATGTTTCCCCGGTAGTATTGACCCTCGCTGTCCAAAGCCTACTCCACAAGTTTGCTATCCCGGATCACCGAATCCTAATTGTCCCCAGCCTCCAAAAGCAACAACTTTGAACCCTCCTACATATTTGCCACCAACAACCCCAGGCCCTAAATGCTACCCAGGTAGTACTGATCTTCGCTGTCCACAACCCACAACTCCGGAAGCCCCAAGATGTTTCCCGGGTAGTTCTGACCCCCGATGTCCCAAACCAACAACGACAGAATCTCCTAGATGTTTCCCCGGCAGTACTGACCCTCGTTGTCCCAAAGTTACCACTATCGCTCCTCCAAGATGCTTCCCGGGTAGTTCTGATCCTCGCTGTCCCAAAGTCACCACTGTCAGTCCTCCAAGATGTTTCCCTGGTAGTTCTGATCCTCGTTGTCCACAAATCACTACTCCAGAAGCCCCAAGATGCTTCCCAGGTAGTTCTGACACTCGCTGTCCCAAACCAACAACGACTGAATCTCCCAGATGTTTCCCCGGTAGTTCTGACTCTCGCTGTCCAAAGCCTACTCCACAAGTTTGCTATCCCGGATCACCGAATCCAAATTGTCCCCAGCCTCCAAAAGCAACAACTTTGAACCCTCCTACATATTTGCCACCTACAACTCCAGGCCCTAAATGCTACCCAGGTAGTACTGATCTTCGCTGTCCACAACCCACAACGACAGAGTCTCCAAGATGTTTCCCTGGTAGTACTGACCCTCGCTGTCCTAAAGTTACCACTATCGCTCCTCCAAGGTGTTTCCCTGGTAGTACCGATCCACGGTGTCCACCATCCACTACTCCGGCGGCCCCAAGATGCTTCCTGGGTAGTTCTGATCCTCGCTGTCCCAAAGTCACCACTGTCAGTCCTCCCAGATGTTTCCCCGGTAGTACTGACTCTCGCTGTCCAAAGCCTACTCCACAAGTTTGCTATCCCGGATCACCGAATCCTAATTGTCCCCAGCCTCCAAAAGCAACAACTTTGAACCCTCCTACATATTTGCCACCAACAACCCCAGGCCCTAAATGCTACCCAGGTAGTACTGATCTTCGCTGTCCACAACCCACAACTCCGGAGGCCCCAAGATGTTTCCCGGGTAGTTCGGACCCCCGATGTCCCAA
Organism: Morpho achilles; assembly: GCA_947086495.1. NCBI lineage: Eukaryota > Metazoa > Arthropoda > Insecta > Lepidoptera > Nymphalidae > Morpho > Morpho achilles. The sequence continues at coordinate 7,411,691 of CAMTZB010000018.1, read as the reverse complement.
ACCAACAACGACAGAATCTCCTAGATGTTTCCCCGGCAGTACTGACCCTCGTTGTCCCAAAGTTACCACTATCGCTCCTCCAAGATGCTTCCCGGGTAGTTCTGATCCTCGCTGTCCCAAAGTCACCACTGTCAGTCCTCCAAGATGTTTCCCTGGTAGTTTTGATCCTCGTTGTCCACAAATCACTACACCAGAAACCCCAAGATGCTTCCCCGGCAGTACTGACCCTCGCTGTCCCAAAGTTACCACTATCGCTCCTCCAAGATGTTTCCCTGGTAGTACTGATTCGCGTTGCCCACAACCTACTACTCCAGAGGCCCCAAGATGCTTCCCGGGTAGTTCCGATCCTCGCTGTCCCAAAGTCACTACTGTCAGTCCTCCAAGATGTTTCCCTGGTAGTTCTGATCCTCGTTGTCCACAAATCACTACACCAGAAACCCCAAGATGCTTCCCGGGTAGTTCTGATCCTCGCTGTCCCAAAGTCACCACTGTCAGTCCTCCAAGATGTTTCCCCGGTAGTACTGACCCTCGCTGTCCAAAGCCTACTCCACAAGTTTGCTATCCCGGATCACCGAATCCTAATTGTCCCCAGCCTCCAAAAGCAACAACTTTGAACCCTCCTACATATTTGCCACCAACAACCCCAGGCCCTAAATGCTACCCAGGTAGTACTGATCTTCGCTGTCCACAACCCACATATCCGGAGGCCCCAAGATGTTTCCCGGGTAGTTCCGACCCCCGATGTCCCAAACCAACAACGACAGAATCTCCTAGATGTTTCCCCGGCAGTACTGACCCTCGTTGTCCCAAAGTTACCACTATCGCTCCTCCAAGATGCTTCCCGGGTAGTTCTGATCCTCGCTGTCCTAAAGTCACTACTGTCAGTCCTCCAAGATGTTTCCCTGGTAGTTCTGATCCTCGTTGTCCACAAATCACTACACCAGAAACCCCAAGATGCTTCCCAGGTAGTTCTGACCCTCGCTGTCCCAAACCAACAACGACTGAATCTCCCAGATGTTTCCCCGGCAATACTGATCCTCGCTGTCCAAAGCCTACTCCACAAGTTTGCTATCCCGGATCACCGAATCCTAATTGTCCCCAGCCGCCAAAAGCAACAACTTTGAACCCTCCTACATATTTGCCACCAACAACCCCAGGCCCTAAATGCTACCCAGGTAGTACTGATCTTCGCTGTCCACAACCCACAACACCGGAGGCCCCAAGATGTTTCCCGGGCAGTTCTGACCCCCGATGTCCCAAACCTACAACGACGGAAGCCCCAAGATGCTTCCCGGGTAGTTCTGACCCTCGCTGTCCCAAAGTTACCACTATCGCTCCTCCAAGGTGTTTCCCTGGTAGTACTGATTCGCGTTGTCCACAACCTACTACTCCAGAGGCCCCAAGATGTTTCCCCGGCAGTACTGACCCTCGCTGTCCCAAAGTTACCACTATCGCTCTTCCAAGGTGTTTCCCTGGTAGTACTGATCCACGGTGTCCACCATCCACTACTCCAGCGGCCCCAAGATGCTTCCCGGGTAGTACTGACCCTCGCTGTCCCAAAGTTACCACTATCGCTCCTCCAAGGTGTTTCCCTGGTAGCACTGATTCGCGTTGTCCACAACCTTCTACTCCGGAGGCCCCAAGATGTTTCCCCGGCAGTACTGACCCTCGTTGTCCCAAAGTTACCACTATCGCTCCTCCAAGGTGTTTCCCTGGTAGCACTGATTCGCGTTGTCCACAACCTACTACTCCGGATGCCCCAAGATGTTTACCCAGTAGTACTGATCCTCGCTGTCCTAAAGTTACCACTATCACTCCTCCAAGATGTTACCCAGATAGTACAGACCCTCGTTGTCCTAAAATAACAACTAGCACTCCACCAAGATGTTTCCCCGGTAGTACGGATTCTCGCTGTCCAAAGCCAACTCCACAAGTATGCTATCCTGGATCACCAAATCCTAATTGTCCCCAGCCTTCAAGACCAACTACCTTAAACCCTCCAACATATTTACCACCAACAACCCCAGGCCCTAAATGCTACCCAGGTAGTACTGATCTTCGCTGTCCACAACCCACAACTCCGGCGGCCCCAAGATGTTTCCCGGGTAGTTCCGACCCCCGATGTCCTAAACCAACAACGACAGAATCTCCTAGATGTTTCCCTGGTAGTTCTGATCCTCGTTGTCCTCAACCCACAACTCCGGAGGCCCCAAGATGCTTCCCGGGCAGTTCTGATCCCCGATGTCTCAAAGTAACCACTATCGCTCCTCCAAGGTGTTTCCCTGGTAGCACTGATTCGCGTTGTCCACAACCTACTACTCCGGATGCCCCAAGATGTTTCCCCGGTAGTACTGATCCTCGCTGTCCTAAAGCTACCACTAGCACTCCTCCAAGATGTTACCCAGGTAGTTCAGACCCTCGTTGTCCTAAAATAACCACTAGCACTCCACCAAGGTGTTTCCCCGGTAGTACGGATTCTCGCTGTCCAAAGCCAACTCCACAAGTTTGCTATCCTGGATCACCAAATCCTAATTGTCCCCAGCCACCAAAACCAACTACCTTGAACCCTCCAACATATTTAACACCAACAACCCCAGGCCTTAAATGCTACCCAGGTAGTACTGATCTTCGCTGTCCACAACCCACTACTCCGGAGGCCCCAAGATGTTTCCCGGGTAGTTCCGACCCCCGATGTCCCAAACCAACAACGACAGAATCTCCTAGATGTTTCCCTGGTAGTTCTGATCCTCGTTGTCCACAACCCACAACTCCGGAGGCTCCAAGATGTTTCCCGGGCAGTTCTGACCCCCGATGTCCCAAACCAACAACGACAGAGTCTCCTAGATGTTTTTCTGGCAGCACTGACCCTCGCTGTCCCAAAGTAAGCACTATCGCTCCTCCAAGGTGTTTCCCTGGTAGCACTGATTCGCGTTGTCCACAACCTACTACTCCGGAGGCCCCAAGATGTTTCCCGGGTAGTTCCGACCGCCGATGTCCCAAACCAACAACGACAGAGTCTCCGAGATGTTTCCCTGGTAGTACTGACCCTCGCTGTCCCAAAATTACCACTATCTCTCCTCCAAGGTGTTTCCCTGGAAGTACTGATTCGCGATGTCCACAACCTACTACTCCGAAGGCCCCAAGATGTTTCCCCGGTAGTACTGATCCTCGCTGTCCCAAAATAACCACTGTCGCTCCTCCAAGATGTTTCCCCGGTAGTACTGACCCTCGTTGTCCTAAAGTTACCACTATCACTCCTCCAAGATGTTTTCCAGGTAGTACTGACCCTCGTTGTCCTAAAATAACCACTAGCACTCCACCAAGGTGTTTCCCCGATAGTACTGATTCTCGCTGTCCAAAGCCAACTCCACAAGTTTGCTATCCTGGATCACCAAATCCTAATTGTCCCCAGCCTTCAAGACCAACTACCTTGAACCCTCCAACATATTTACCACCTACAACCCCTGGCCCTAAATGCTTTCCCGGATCGACAGATATTAGATGCCCCCAGCCACCTATCACAACGCCCTTAAAATGCTATCCAGGCAGTTCTGATCCCCGATGCCCCAAACCTACTCCTCAGCCATCCTCTACACCTAGTTCGTGTTACCCGGGTTCGAAAGATCCGAAATGTCCTCAACCATTTGCGCCTAGCAGCACAAACCCTCCGTCGACATATCTACCACCATTTCCTTCAGAAAACGAAGTGAAAACATCCAGATTAGTCAAGAAAAGTTTCGATTACTATGACGATACACAATCAGAAATAGGTAAGTGAACAATGTACCAGTTTTGATTTTAAAATAATTCACTTTCGATTGGTATGGATATATAATTTTATTTGCAATGTCAGCCTTCTCTCTCGAATTAACGTAAAAAGTACAAGTACAACGTACAAGTAAATGAAATAACGGTATCGTTACATACTTATTTCTAATAAAGTCTTATGGAAATTTAAAAATGTACGAAAATGCAAGCTAATTGCTCAAGCCTTTGGCTGGCTTGAATGGAAGTTTAGGTATAACAATATACAACAACCTCGTTTCTAAAAACGGTATATTAAAAAACTTTAGAAAATACAATTTTTATAACTTATTGGCGCACAGCGCGGTGAGAGTTGAATGACAATTGACAATTCAGAATGGGATAAACGTCATTATACATTGTATACTAAAAAAGCCAGCAGTATTATTGCTATTAACTTTGACGAGGCGCTTTCTTGGGCCGCAACACTAATCATTATCCTCGTAATTAATTGTGTTAATGGTCTTGAACTTATTTGATGGATCAAAAATATTGCCCGGTAAACTCCCAATGATCTAACTCTGTCACAGTTATTCAGTATGACAGAGGATTAATGCAAACTTAAGGACACAACGTACTGTGTTCATTCTTATAGGTTTTAAACTTATTTAAAAACTTTAAGAATGAAATTTCCAAAAATAATAAATAACCAATTAGTTATTTTAAGCTAAAACATATAATAATAAAATCATAACGCAAAACCTATTTATGATTATATCCATTAATAACTTACAAAACCTTTTTACCTTTAAAAGTCGTTGCAAAAACCGCAAACTCAATTTCAAATTGTTTCAATACATATTTTTTCATAATAGCTTTAATAAATTTGAAGTCAGTAAATTAAAAAAACATTTTGGGGATAATGGTATTTTTGTTCAGTTTATTACATCACTTCGTAAGTCTGTCTTCCTGTCTATCTCCGATCAAAGCTTTCTTATTTAAGCCAGAAAGTGTCAACATATAAGATAATGTTATTATTATAAATTTTTCGATCTAACTGTAATAGTGGCTTCTAAAAAACAATTATATTTTTATCATAGTCTACATTTCTTTAATAACTGCACCATACACGGATATAAAACCTACGTATTACAGTTGCTATATTCAAACTTTTATAGATTTAAAAAATATCCAGACAACGTATCCTTAAAAACTATTTTTATTCGTTACCGTAACTTTTGCAATAATTTGCTCAAAAAAGTAAAACGTGAATATGAACGTAATGAGTTTGAGAAGGCCAGAAATAGCCCCAAAAAAACTTGGAATTTTATCAAAAAAGTCGCCAATCTTAAACAAAAAGTTTCTGGCCCAAATATATTGCTAAATTATCACCGTAACCCTTATGATTCCGTAGATGCCTTAAATAAATTCTTTGCTAACGTGGGTAAAAATCTGGCAAATAATATTATCCAAGAGCCCATTGACATTACTTACACTTCCAGTTGTCCTAAAACTATGGCTTTATTTTCTATAGATAGGGATGAAATAGAATCTACCATCCTCAAACTTAAAGATAAATGTGCTGTGGGTTGGGATGGTATCTCTCCTACTATTATTAAAGCAGCCGCTCATATTCTTATACCTATATTACAATATCTCTTTAATCTGTGCATATCTACAGGAATATTTCCAAGAGCATTTAAAAAAGCTGTCGTGCATCCAGTCCATAAAAGTGGTGATAAAGGCTGTGTTACTAACTACAGGCCAATTTCTGTTCTTTCTACCTTATCTAAGATCTTTGAAAAGATTCTTAACAAGAGACTTCTCGATTATCTTGGCCAAATTGATGTTTTAGCTAAAAATCAGTTTGGTTTTCAGTGTCGGAAATCTACTGAAGATGCTGTTTTGACGCTTTCTGAGTATATTATTAAAAATATTGACAGCAATTTAAAATCAGCTGCTCTATTTCTAGATCTTTCGAAGGCGTTTGACACTGTTTGTATTCGCATTTTGCTCGATAAGCTTGAACGGATTGGTGTGAGGGGTTTGGCTTACAATATTTTTAAAAGTTATTTAACTGATCGAACACAGTACGTACGTGAAGAGGGCTTTAGCAGTAGAGAGGAACTTGTTACTTTTGGTGTTCCTCAGGGTAGTGTGCTTGGACCAACTTTGTTCCTCATTTATATAAATCAGCTTTGCACGTTACCCCTTCATAACTGCAAAATAGTGACCTACGCCGATGATACTGTGTTACTTATCCAAGGCAAAAATTGGGATGAAGTCAAAATTTTCGCTGAGTCATCCTTAAGATCAGTCCTGATGTGGCTGAACCAAAACCTGTTGACTCTTAATGTTACCAAAACTAGTTACGTTACTTTTGCTCCTTCTACAAACACTCAAGCTCCGTCATCATTCTCGATTCTGGCTCATAAGTGTCCAACAGACAAATCAAATTGCTCCTGCACACCTCTAGAGCGTTCGAGTTTCGTCAAATATCTAGGCGTCATACTGGATGGTTCAATGTCCTGGAAACATCATATAGATTCCATAGTAGCACGCCTTCGAAAGCTTATATTCATTTTTCGACGCCTGAGGAGTGTAACTGATTTCTGCTGCTTAAAAATAGTTTATTATGCTCTAGCTCAATCTGTTTTGACTTATTGCATCACATCTTGGGGCGGTTCAACCAAAACAGCAATGCTACGACTCGAACGGGCACAAAGAGCCATATTAAAGGTCATGTGTAGCAAACCTATGTATTTTCCGACATTCAACCTCTACTCAATAAGTGAGGTCTTAACTGTTAGGCAGCTATTTGTCCTGCAAACTATTCTACGCAAACATTCGGAGTTGTCTTACGACCGTAATGTAATCCTTGTGAAGCGTAGTTGTCGCGCAGTATGCAGTACACAACGAACTCGGACTGCAATCGCCGCACGTCACTACTCTCGACTGAGTTGCTTACTGTACAATAGAGTAAATTCTATTTTAAATATTTACTCATTAAACTCCTACTCATGTAAAGTAAAATGTTTATCTTGGCTTCATTCGCTAACTTATGAAGAAACTGAAAATCTTCTTAAAGTTGTTTGTTAATTTACTAATTCATATATTCTATCCTTTAACTGTTCATTACTCTTTCTCTTCCGCATTTACTCACACATACATACACACACACACACACACACACACACACACATACACACTCTCACACACATATTCATTCACAGTCTCTTACATTCTCGCGAAAAAATTGTATGAATATTTAACTATAGTTTATTTTATTTGTAATTTGTAGTTTCTTTTGTCTGGAACTTTGTAATTAAATATCGGAGGCGGGCGTTGATATCTGCAACGCAGTTTTAACTTTTGCAGTATCATCGCTACCATTGTACAAGTACAATCTGTAAATGTTCCATATATAAATAAATTTCATTTCAAATTTCATTTCAACTTAATTTTTCAGACAACTTCGAGTTTTCAAGAACTAAGCCAAGAAGAAGTGCAAGAGATGTATCAAATCATCTAGGCAATGTTATCGAATCGAGTACAGGGTTATCTGGTTACGCATATTTGGCTATCGTAGGTTCTATTATGTTTGTTACAGTATCTATAGCAATAGGTTTATTTGTTTTCAAATCCAAGAAAAACCTCAAACAAGGACTAGCTGTAAAGTTGAATCCTTAATAGATTTTTTTTATATGTGATATACATTTAATTTTATTGCGTTTCATATAAATAAATGCCTGATAGTTAATAACAATTATGTAAAGTATACTTTTATGTTAATGAAATTTTCACTGCCAATTTTAATGCTTTATAAACAGGCATTTATATATATGCCTATTTTATGCTTATAAAATAGTGCCATAGACAATAATTTAAGCTAAACGCGCATATGTTTTATGTCCGGTAATTTGTTGAAAATTGATGAAAATGACGTTCAAAATATAGACGTCATAGAGATATTGTTCTAGAGTAGGGATGGCGTAGGCCAGCCAATGAACCTGTGAGTGCAAGGGTCAACCAAATAATAAAAGAGGGAAGATAAGAGACATATACTTGTCAGTTGTCTTTGTTAAATTAAACAAGCGCGAAGAAATATTAATGGCGCGTTCTTAATTCAAATACTTATAACAACGTTGAGTTGTTACGCACGCACAAATGAAGAGATGCACATAGTAGCCTCATTTGCTTTATTTTTTTCGTTAGAAACATTTATGGCTGGCTTCTCTACTCTAGTAGAATCAATCTATGACTCTTATTCATTATTGCCCTATTTTTTTTGTATATAAAGTGCACATTTAGACAAATCTAAATATTAAAGCCTAGTACTGGTTAAATAATAATGCAAATACCTAGTCAAAATATATGAACATCAATATACTCAAAACAAATTACTTTAAATATATATCGCACACTATATATCGTATGCAATATATACTCATTTGTGATATATTTGTAAATATTTACCAGTATAGTACGGATTTTGTGGCCATTCATATTTATAGTTAAGTTTTTGCCAATTTTTATGTGGACTTCCATTCTGTATTGTGAGAAATCAAAAACATTATATTTATGCATAATTCATAAAAGTGCAAACTCAATGAAAACAATGGGAATAATTGCTTAACATATTTAACTTATTAATTTGTAACTAGTAGTTCGATAATTTATAAAAAAAAAAATTATAGTTTAACTTTCCATATTTACTTTCCATTGGAGATTACAGTTTGGAGTCTCGTGAGAGGGAAATTAAAAATACTGATGAAGTATTGACCAAACATTTAAAAAAATTTGTTCTATTCGAACCCGCACGTGAAAAAACTTGTGAATAAGACAATATTTCACAATACAGAATGTGAAGAAAAAATTAAAAGCGAAATATTATATGTTAGTAGGATTGCTGGTTGAGTCAATCTAAGTAAAACATTCTATGAATGTAATATTGCATTTTTATTTACATCAACCCAATTTTCTTTTACTTTATCCATTTTCCTGCCCTTGTCCCAACTCTATGGGGTCCGTGCGACATATTTTTTGCTTAGAATCTCTCCTATCATTTATCAACTCTAGCTTTACTCCTTTTATATTCATGTCATACTTCACATAATCCAACCATCTCTTCTTCGGCCGTCCTCTTGTCACATATCCATCCACATTCATATTACTATAATAAAATAAAATATTTTTCGTAAAACTTCTTACTTCGTTTATCACAAATAAATACCTATGCCAAGTTTTATTGTTTTTATTATTACAACTACTTAGTAAAGTTTGTTTTAAGTTTTTCTGTGTAACTTATTTGTCTAATGATATTTGCAATTTATCACACACTCTTCGGCGATAGAAAATATAGTAAGGGAACTCAATATTAATGTATTTCTGAAAGACAATCATAAGCCTAGCTAACTGAATAATATAAATTAATGGAACTACCCAAAGTAAGACATGAAATAAAACAAAAGGTATCCGCTTATCTGATTTATTATGCTCTGATTTATAACTGCTCTTATTTAATTTCCTTTTCACATGATTACGTTGGCTCATTTTTGCCAAGACTGCTTAAAGCTTTAATCTATGACGATAGACATAGACTTTTATCGTTATGCGTGATGGAAAAGTTTATTCGTGTCTATGATTATATAAAAGTTTTATCTTTAGACATCTGTATAAAGATTTATAAAGTACTTATTGGACCGTTATTTTTGGCGATCAATTAATTTGAGGCGTATAGGCCCATCGGGTGTATACATTGGGTGCACGTGGTAGTCTAAGGGTTTGTGGTGATACTCCATTTTGAAAGCTTGCACCATCTGCAAGTAAAAACAAATTATACTAAAGTACTTGTTCACAAGTTTATTTGATTAAAGAATATTTTTAATTTGAATATGTATGTTTGTGTTTCTGTCTTTTCGGCTCTGTCTGTGTTATTGTACTCGTAAGTGGCAAATTAAATAAAACAAACTTGTTATTACCTTACTTATTACAACGTGCATCTCAAGTTCTGCGAACCTCCTTCCTAAGCACATCCGTTTGCCAAATCCGAATGGCAAAGATGCAAATGGATGGTGCCTGTTAGTCGAACGTTGGAGCCAACGTTCTGGACGAAATTCTGATGCGTGTGAAAAGTATTCATCGCTATTGCCCATTACGTAATGTTGGAAAATTACTTGCGTCTGTAAATATAATGTATTTATTATTTAAAAAACTACACTTTTTATAAATAACGTACCGATATATAGCTATGATAGCTAATGATAGCTTAGCGGTGAGACCGTGTTGCCCTTTCCAGGATGTCACAGGTTCAAACCGGGTTGTCACGAATTAGTTTTTCTGTTAGAACTTATGTATTTTTTACCTTTGATTAACTTGACTTAATTAACTTTGACTTTGATTAACTTAATTAATATTTTACATTTTACCCCTACTTTTTACCCCTTGTAGCAAAAATTACGCGGAAAGAGATTATGCAATTTGGCAAAGTTAACGTTTATATTAGGTTTATATTACCTTTTAGGTATGCAAATGCTATATTTTACCTAAATAATGCGTAAAAAAAAACAATAAATCAAATCACACACAAACACACACGACAGTAGCATTCTAGTACACTAATGATTGCTCTCTTGTTTATGGTTAGGTATAGTCTGAGGTCAAATTGAGCAGAAATTTATATTTTTTGTCTCTAATGCATGTCTATAGGGTTAGATGATCAAAAATAATTAATCATGATTATAATACATGAGATACAAATTATTTGGATTTGACTCGATTATATCCAAAAAAGTAATAATTTCAGATAAAGATGTACCGTTAATATTCTAATTAATTAATGAACTTACTCCTTTGGGAATATTGTAGCCGCAAATAACAGTGTCTTTGGTCAACTGGCGGCCATTGCCGATAACAACTGGGTACATTCTGCAAAGAAAAGATAATTATTTGAACTAAAAGTTTCGATTATAAACTTAAATGAAAAAACCTTCAGACTTATTAATTTAAAAACTAAAAACTAAAATAAACGTAAAGTTATAATAGTAAATTTACTGTAACGTCAGATAACCTACGAACTATCAACGAATAATAAAGATGTCCCAACGATACTCCAATAGGGCTTGTTTGAAATCACCCATATGGGTGATATACCATCACACTAAACGACTAGCACAGCACAAATTCACCACCATTATCTTCTAGCACTTTAGAAATTCACTACCACTATCTCAGCAATCGTTTCGGCCTGTAACCGAAGCATCATCAGGACATCAACGCTTTGCTTTTTGTCGTGGAGTCATCTCCTGATGATGTTTTGGTTAAGAAGCGAAACGAATATTGAGATTGTGGTAATGAATGTGTGTTGTGCCAGGAGTGTGGTGGGTGGTACATGTGGTACCGAATCTGGCATGTATAAAGTAAGAACACAGTACACTTTGATTTAACATTTCATAAATTCTCATTAATCGCTATATTAGCTGATATTAATGAATATCTAAAATACTAAAGTTGCGATGATTGCACGTGGATTACCTCAAAACCTCTTTGATGCAGGCTTTCAAAAATGGCATCTGATTAACATCTCCGGGCTTAAGTGGGGAACCTTGTAGTACATTCGTTATCTCTGTATGCAGCCGCTCTTGCACGTCCGGTCTTAGAGCCAGTTGATATAAAGTTGATGCAACTGCGTTTGATGTCTATAAAAACAAAGTACCTGATTGGCCGGCCTTGCTAGGTAATTTTTTACAAAATAAAAAAAAGAAACAAAAGAAAAAAATATTGAATAAGTGAGGGTCGATCCTGAGTATTTTCATTTCTCGAGACCGCCCGTTCTCCGAATAAGCCACGCTGACTTGAAAAATTACGGCAAAAAAAATTGTGTCTGTATGTTAAAATTAAATGTTAATAATTTTTTATGCCCAAAAACAGGGACAAAACGATTTTTTTTAATATAAACTAGCTAGATCGATTATTCTCCCCTATAACTGACCTAAAAACCCCCTACGTGCTGAATTTCAGAACAATCGTTTCACCACACAATATTTCGAAAATACATATAAGATTAACTCATTTAAATATTAAAGATACTTTCTCACAAACAAATAGACAAACTATGGCTTATAAGAAGTCCCTGATTATATACATATAGACGGCGCGATTCGTTGAATTGTTGGAAGATCGATACATCAGAAGAACACTTATTTAATTATTACACCTCTTTGTTACACTTTACACCTATCCATCTTACATCTTAATTCCTTCCTCTATCGTCTCCCTCCCTATATTTTTTTAAATAGGTAATTATTTTCACCTACCTAAAAACAAGTCTGTGGTCAATCGAAGTAGCCAATATTAAACCTTTTTTTAATATTGGCACTGGCCGTGCCAATTTTAAGGAACTATTTCGCAGTAATGTGTTTCGAGACTCTTTCAAAGGAAGTCACGGTTTAAAAGCAGGCTACAAGTTTTCCGATTTAAACTTAAGTGTCTATTATTGATATTTGATATCACACGCTTTTCGGTGAAGGAAAACATTGTAGGAAAACGTTCATATCTCTACATATATTTTAGGATTTATAACCTACCAATTTACATTGGATGATCATGGTGAGTCTTAGCTTCAAACCTCTCCAAAAATAGAGAGATGACGCGATAATAAGTCTACTATTTACGTAATTTGGTTTTGACCCAAAAATATAGCTCAAGTCACATATTCCCTGTTACTTTTAATTACAGTGTAATATAAAATCAATATTCTATTATTTTTTCTAATATTTTTGTTCATTTATTTAACACTAGTAGTGTAGTCATAATTCATAATAATTTATAATAGTAATAAAAAATTTAGTTATAATAGTAGGAGACTTTGTTCTTTTAATAAGTATATATAACAGTTAAAGATACTATTAATATTAAAAATAATAAGTATAAAATAATAAAATAAATAAATAAGTTTTAGTTTATGTACGTGACGTCATCTGCTGGGTGTCATCTGAAAATCATTGCTGAATGTCTTGATTTGGATATTCAGCTCATACTTAGATGAAGGCTAATTCAGACCTATGTACTAGTTAAGTTATATGATAATAGTATATAATTTGATTAGTTTTTTCTGTTAAATTTAATACATTAAGTTGAATAAAATCTTCATTTTCATTTTTATAAAAATCCTCTTAAACAATTGCACTATACGAACCGTGTCAATACCAACGAGGAACATATCGAGTGCCGCCACAGCAGCAACCCTGGGCCCAGCAGCAGTCACCAGGTCTTGCAGAAGAGACTTACTTCCATTAACTTGGCATTCCTCTAGTGCTTTTTCCACGTGAGAAAGAGTTACACTAAAATGAATATGATAGGATTATAGGAGGATGCGCTGTTGAATCAATCTTCATCTTCCTGCCCTTATCCCACTCTAAGTGGGGCCACATGTTATAAACATGCTTTCACATGATTTGGCTGCATTTTTACGACTGGTCGCCTGCCTGACGTCAACTTACCTCTGTCGTATGCTACGACACCTCGGTAAGAAAGAAGGTGGTCTATTTTACTAAACAGGATACCACACGGCGGGTCAACTTACCTTAGTCGCCTTTTACGACACCTCAGTAAGAAATGAGGGTGGTACTATTCTATTCGGCCGGATACCACACGGAGTCGCTGGACTATATTCTTCTATTTATTATTATTTATATATTCTTCTATTTATTATTATTCTATATTTCCATCTCAGACTGTCTTATGCCGCTTAAAGGCGACCAACTCCTTGCGACCACTTTCAGATTTCAGAAATGTCCAAAAAAACCGATGTTCAACCCATTATTCCACTTAAGAGTATCGAGGTGATGCTCCTACTATTAATAGAGATGAGGCATCAGCTTAGCTGTAGAACAGTAAAAGGTCGTTACTTTAATATTACCTGAGTATTGTATCAAGGGCTGCCACGTATCTTTTAAACATAGCTGTAGGATAAATCCTCCACCACGGTGTACGCAGTTCCAACTCTCCAACGCAAAGGAAAAACGTGTTAACCGCATCGATCAGACGTTGACTTTCAGAACCTTCGCGTGAATCAAAACAACCGAGTCTTGTGTCCAGTGCGATAAGTCCTAATGCTGAAATAAATGGAATATAATAATAAAAATGCCCTTAAAAAGCCATCAAAAACTAGACTTAATAAGAATCTAAAACCAAATTATTAGGTCAATTTTTGTCAAAAATTACTTTATTTTTATTTTATTACTACGATAGTAGATATCCAATAGGATATTGTCCACATAGATCTACTATTGTCTTTCTACTAAGGTCTTTTAACTGTCTTGAAGATAATACAAGATAAGAATGTATGGATATAGCTCTCTTTGAACCTGTACAAGACCGCCGAATGTCTTGCTGGCTCTTCTCGGTAGGAACAGCTTTCCGAACCAGCTGTAGAGTTGGTGATTCAAAAGCACTTGTTTACAAGTTTATTTGAATAAAGAATATTTTACAATTTTAATTCAATTAAGCCTAATTTTGAATTAGGTCCAGTTAGTACTAAGCGTGCATAGCACAATAATCATATTATTCATTTTGTTTAAGTTTTGTATGCCGTGTGGTATCTGGCTGGGTAGAATAGGCCTCCCTCTTTCTTACCGAGGCTTCGTAAAATACGACTAAGATAAGTTGACGTCAGACAGGCGGCCGGTCGTTCATAGCTTGGTCTCAAAGATGGCACCGAAACTATTATATTATATTATATTATTATGAAAGGATTGTAATGTCTATTTCAATGAAGCCTAATTTTGAATTAGGTCACGTAAGTGTGCAATATATTCTTTTGTCGCAGATAACAGAGAAATAATATTTTCATTACTTTTAGACCTTCACAAAGTTTCGCCTAATTTGATTATTTGAAAATCTTACATTCTAATGACCATCTGTGAACCTCATTCAAAAAATCCTCTTGTGTTTCGGAATCTTTGGTTCTAGTTTCACGTATTCTGCGAACAAATGCATTCAAATAATAATTAAAATCTCGTAACAATGGTCGCAATAAGGAATACCAAAACATGATTTTAATAACGTATTTGCACCACGTGTCTTCGAAATAAATTTTATATGTTCACAATGAAAAACGCCGCGTGGTATCCGGCTGAATAGAATAGTACCACCCTCATTTCTTACCGAGGTGTCGTAAAATGCGACTAAGGTAAGTCGACCCGCCGTGTGGTATCCGGCTGAGTAGAATAGTACCACCCTCATTTCTTACCGAGGTGTCGTAAAAGGCGACTAAGGTAAGTTGACCCACCGTGTGGTATCCGGTTTAGTAGAATAGGCCACCCTCCTTCTTACCGAGGTGTCGTAAAATACGACTGAGGTGAGTTGACGTCAGGCAGGCGGCCGGTCGTAAAAACGCAGCCAAATCATGTTACAGCATGTTTATAACATGTTTTGCCGACCCCACTTAGAGTGGGATAAGGGCAGGAGGATATATATATAATTTAAGTATGGCAAATCTTACCTTAATACGTAGATGCAATCTGCTTGACAAATTCGACTTTAAATTAAAAGATTTGACGCACAACCAAATAAAGATAAAAAAACCAAAAACCTGTAAATAATATGACGTAACTATATATAACCAAGTATTACCTATTAACAAAAGTATCAGCAACTTCCCCAACCTGATAGGTGTACTGGGAAGCGGCACCCGTACTTAAGGCAACTCGAGAAACCTTTGTCCTGAAAGCTGCCCACGAATCGCCATGCCTAAAATTAAAATATTATAAATGCATATTTTGCCCTACCCAAAGAATAAAGTCACATTTCCAATGCTTATACATGGGAGATGTGACTTTATTTTTCGGTTAGGGCGAGTTTAACCCCTCAATAACACATACAAGCACCCCTACTCTGATAAGACCATTTCCAATATGTGTCTAGTATCTCTTAAGGTCTATCTATATAAAAAAAAAAAATTATTTTACTATAATCCGCAATAAAGTAAAGTAGAAAATATATATAATGCTAAATGTAGACTGGAAAATCCGTTTTCATACCTGATACACGCAGGATTCGTAAAAAAACCTACCACCGCCACCAAAATACACAAGCACTACATATGTTCACTATCACAAACACAACAATCGTTTCGCACCGCAACCGAAGCATCAAAGCCTTTGCTTAGCGATTTTGTCATGAAGGTGGACGTTTGTGCATGTGTTTTTACGAATCCTGCATGTATAAAGTATAAAAACGGATTGTCCACTCTACATTTAGCATTATATATGTTTTCTATTTTAATTTATCGCGGATTATAGCAAAATAATTTTATTATTACTTTTGTATTATGGATCTCCGCTATGTAACGTCTAATTCTAAAATTGTCTATCTATATGTTAAAAATCGTTACATTGAAGTTTTTAGTAATAAATAGTAGTAAAGTACATTTTTTAGATACTAATGTTATAAATGCGGTAGATTGTAAATATGTTTGTTACTTTTCACACCGAATCCGGTGAAGCAATATAGATAAAATTTGGCACAATTCTTCCTGATACACTGAGGTAAGGTATAGGCTCTAGAAATCCTGTTAATTCTACACGAATAGGATGTCATTGAAAAGCGTCATCTATTATCAACATATCGCACATCCACTTATAACGAAGTTGCGGGCAAAAGATAGTACATAAAGATACATAAAGATTGATGAAATTTAAATACGATGGATGGATTAATGGAATAATGGAGGTGTCGTAAGCGACGTCAAATCAAAAGCCACTGCTCCGTGTTCTAAATAGAGAAACCAATAAATCGAAAATTCTATTAAATATCAGGTGAATAACTCACACGGCAATAACCCCAGCACAGTCCTTCTCGGCTCCAAAGAAATCCTTTCTCAAAGTGTGCTTATAATAATTCAGCGATGGCATGGATGGTCTGAAAACCCAAATTAATTACAAATGAAACGACTGAACCAATCAAGTTTTCATGAATTAATTCGCAAATCTCAAACAGGCTGTAGGGACATAATATTATATAATCATGCATTATCATGAACCACGCTCAGTCGCTCCCTGCGCCCCGCTTTGTATACGCGTCTCCATTGTAATAAGTTATTTAAGGTATCCGTCAACTAAATCGTCTCTATTATTACATCATCCAAGCACGTTAGATAATCCAATCATGTTAAGATATCTATTTCATAGTCATTATAAAACAAAGTCCCCCAAAAGCTCGATGGTTAAATTTGAAAATTTAGACGCTGTAAATAATAAACCACATTACTTATGTTCTCTGCAATTGGTAAAATGCAAAATTTTAATTCCATTTGAACAATTTCTCAAACTAACAATTAATTAAGTACACAACGTTAAAAACATTTATTAGTTTAATGTTCCGAATGGAATTTATCAGCCAGTAGTTAGAATCGGAAATGTGAAATCAATCCGACCTTTTGGAATCCAAGTGGAAACTCCGCTACATCCCTAATCATCCTAACATCGTAAGAGGAAAGTGAAGGTCACTTTCCTTTTCTTGTGCAATTCACTAGGAGTAAGAAGGTTATTGTACAAAGCCTTATTTCTTAATACTTTGAGCGAAGTATATGGATATTCAAATGTTTGTCTTCCCTCACTATATTTCTAATACAAAATAAAATACGTAATTTATAGAATTAGGCGTTACTTCGCGGTCCATAATACAAAACTAATGAGCGAATAATCGCGGATTGTAGCAAAACAATATTCTCATTAGTTTTGAAATAAAATGCGATTAATGACGTTCTGCTTTTGACACACGTGTACAAAAAAACTTACGTGGAGCGGCGCTATAAGTCCAAAACTTTAAAGTAATAGGACGCAATGACGTAGCTTTAAAGAATTGGTATAAGCTTCAGCCTTTTAGGCGCGTTGTTTTAAAAAAGACATACTTTTGCCGACGTGTATAAACGTTGTATCAATTAGCTTTTACAAAATTTTACGTGTAGTACCTTTGCGCCGGTCAAAGCGTTCATTTTGTTATTACGAGGATTTCCCAATCTTGATAGACCGTAACTTTTCTATTCCTTCAACTATCCAAATCTTTAGAAATAAGATTATTTTTAAAGTCCCTTTTATATCTATTGTACGAGCTAATAAAGGCATTGTTTTTTTTATTACTATTATAAAGTCTATAATGATGATGCGTATTTTCGTAACAGTCTTAATTTTAACAGCTATGTGCAAAGTCTAATTACTATTTGAATGCGTTATTAGTTACGATGTCTGGTCGAACAATGCGTTAGAGCTATAATAAGCAATAAAACTTGCAGCAATAATCCGCATTAACACTGAGAATATATAATCATGCAATGCATATGCATAATTATGCATATGCATTCTATAATCATGCAATGGCACACATGCATATAGTAGCTGAGTATAAAATCATAAGCGTAGATGTAGAAAATAATAAATAGTAATTAATATAGATAGGATCAACCCCAAATTAGAGAACCCCGAGAAGGTCCATGCATTTGGTCGTATTGCATCGATAAACTAAGGAAAGGGGTTTTTAATTTAAGATCGCCCGGCGAAGCAAGTTTCAGTCATATAAAACTGCTTAGTATATTTATACGTGTAACCACTACCAAAGTATGATCAGAAAGAAAAAGAAAAGAAACAAATTACCTATGAGGAGCAGTATCTTCCCCTCTAAACACCCTCTCCACTTCACTGGCATCGAAAACGAAGAGCATATCCGGTCTGCCCAATAGACCGGCCATTTTGACGCACTTCCCGTATTTTTCACGTAATAACATGCACACTTTATCAACATGTTCTACTGAATAGCCTCCTGTAAATAATATATTAAATTTGATTATGTATTTTTGCATTTATGACTTGTGGTATCCAGCTGAGTAGAAAAGGCCAAGGTAGGTAGTAGAATAGGGGTTAAAGAGATAATATTAGAATGGGGGATTTGCACTTAGAGTGGGATAAGGGCAGAAGCATAAATTAATCTAAATTGTAGTGCCGAGATAAAAGTTAATATTATAAAAACTTGCTCAACTTTCACAACACTTTATAAAGCAGAAAGTTAATATTACAACTTTGCGGATCTCATCTCAGTTTCAGAACTAGTCTCTAGTCGTGTTTAGCCACGACAAGTTCAGCGAGAGTCGCTACATAGTTGCATCTGGTGGTTATATGAACAAAGCTGGTTAAATTTCTCTGCGGTAAAATAAATGCCCTACAATATAACCTGCATTGTTGGTTATTAACTTGAACAACTTGTCTTAGTTAAGTTGAAATTATTAGAAACTAGCTATGGCTGCGGTTTCGCTCGCGTGGAAATCATCATCCACGTGCCGTTATTCTTTAAGTGGGGTCGGCACAACATGTAATAAACATGTTGTCACATTGTTTGGCTACGTATTTTACTATCGGACGCCAAATGACGCCTGACGTTGATTTACCTTAATTGCATTTTACGAAACCTTGGTAATAAAGACGGTGGTCTATTCTACTTAACTTGATACCATACGGTGTCGCCCACGTGGAAATCAATGTATTTAATTGAAATGTTGAACTTAAAATTAGTTATTGTGAGCGCGAGCTTTTTTATCACAATTAATTAAGAATAATTTTATAGAACAAGGCGTTAGTTTTACTCCAATCGAGTCACAATTTTTTTCCTACTTACTTATTCCTATTTCAATAGACATAAATCGTAAAGTTCTATTGACCTTAACCTTACTCAAAAATTGCATTGCAAATCTTTTAGTAAAAAATTTACATTTCTCGAGGCTGCTCGTTCCCCGAACAAAGCTACGCTGACTTGACAGTTTATGGCAAAAATTCAATTCAATATAAAAGTGTTTTTTAATTCCCAAAAACAGGGATAAAACAACCCCCGACATTCTGAATTTCAGGAAAACCGTTGGAGCCGTCTCCGAGATTCCAAATATGTATATATGTACATACAAGATTAACTCGTTTGGTATCCGGCTGAATAGAATAGTACCACCCTCATTTCTTACCGAGGTGTCGTAAAAGACGACTAAGGTAAGTCGACCCGCCGTGTGGTATCCGGCTGAGTAGAATAGACCACCCTCATTTCTTACCGAGGTGTCGTAAAAGGCGACTAAGGTAAGTTGACCCACCGTGTGGTATCCGGTTTAGTAGAATAGACCACCCTCTTTCTTACCGAGGTGTTGTAAAATACGACTTAGATAAGTTGACGTCAGGCAGGAGGCCGGTCGTAAAAACGCAGTTAAATCATGTGACAGCATGTTTATAACATGTTGTGCCAACCCCACTTAGAGTGGGATAAGGGCAGGAAGATGATGACAAGATTAACTCATTTAAATATTAAAGATATACTATTAGATCGATAGAAGGTAGAGGTAAACGTTATTCATTGCTAAAATTACTATTATTCACTAAAATCTCTCAACAATACATAATAACGAAGGGCTTAAGTGAAAACAGGATTGTATTAAGTAACGATATACGTATACATTGTAACATTTGCTACGCTCTTGCACATGTTCTCTCAACCGATACTTGTAGTACATCCAAAAGGAAATGCGTGTATAATGTATGCAACTTTAATTATTAAATTACATCCTTGAGTACATATTGAGTTGTATAAAAATTGGTTATATATATCACTGGGCATATAGCACGATTAGTATTTAAGCGACTTAATTCAAAGTTATTTCATCATGTTCCTGCCCTTATCCCGCTCTAAGCGGTGAAGGCACAACATGTTATAAACATGCTGTCACTTGATTTGGCTGCGTTTTTACGACCGGCCGCATGCCTGACGTTAACTTAACTCTGTCATATTTTACGACACCTCGGTAAGAAAGAGGGTGGTATTTTCTATTAAACCGGATACCACACGGTGGGTCAACATACCTTAGTCGCCTTTTACGACACCTCAGCAAGAAATGAGGGTGGTACTATTCTATTCAGCCGGATACCACACGCGTTTAATTCAAAGTTAATTTTGTTAGGTATTCAAATTCAAAATATTCATGTAAACTTGTAAACAAGTGCTTTTAGATCGTCAATTCTACTGCTGGTTTGGAAAGCTGTTCCTACCGAGAAGAGCCAGCAACAAACTCGTCGGTTGCTTATAACTAGTTTCATTAAGTCATTACTGTCTTGAACAAGGTCGAACAGTAGCTATATCCACGCTTGTTTATTTTAAATATTGTAACCCTAATTGGCTCAAAATTCGTTCCGAACGGCTCCAACGATTTTCCTGAAATTCAGCATGTAGGGGGTTTTGGGGGAGAAAAATCGGTCTAGATAAGCCTGTTTTCGGGCTCTAAATTTTCTTTTAAATTTACGTTGAATACAATTACAATTTTTCGCTGTCAAACGTAAAATCATGGTAGTTCATTTGGGGGACGGGCGGTCTAGAGAGGTGAAAATACCTAGGATCGAGCTCCACCTGCTCTATTATTTTTTCATTTCTCTTATATGGAAGGAGTTTTTTGATAAGAGATTGGATGAAAAAGGAATATGGTATAGACTATAGAACTTTTTAAACTGAACCTCCTCATATATCTTGCTTTACTAATACAATGTTGGACAGAAATATATTAGTTGCAGCGTTTAGACTTAGATCTGGTCATATGCCTTTAAGGAGTTTTAATTATAGTACCTGGATGACCGATTCTTTCTCGGTAATTTTTAAAATAATGTGAAAAAAAATAAAATTAAAAAAATATATATATATTTTTTAATTTTAATTTTTTTTTTCTTTAAAGGCATATGACCAGATCTAAGTCTAAACGCTACAACTAATATATTTCTGTCCAACACTGTATTAGTAAAGCAAGATTTATGAGGAGGTTCAGTTTAAATGGTTCTATAGTCTATACCATATTCCCTTTTTCATCCAATCTCTTATCAAAAAACTCTTTCCATATGTCGTAACAAAAAAGTTCGATCCGAAATCTCTTACGTCAAATCAGCATATTCATTAATTCGTTTGACATCCGCAATAAAAAATGATTTCTCAATTAAAATCGAGACATAATTCTATAATGATAACATCAATTGAAACAGTAACCTTGCCCCTATTCCCAAATTTCGTAACTCATAGTTATGAAAGTTTCGTGGACATTTTGTATGCAAACCACAGACAAAAGAGCGTTGCGACAAACCGTGTACATCATTAATACGTATAAAATAACGGTACCACTAAAATACAATTACATATTTATTTTACTTTTTTTTTACATATTCAATTTTAAAATATTCTTTACTCAAACTTCTAAGTAAGTAGTAAGTAAGTAACGGCCTGTTACTATCCCACTGCTGGGCATAGACCCCCTCTCTCCGTTTTTTGAGAAAAGGATTGAAGCTAAGACCTACCACGCTGCTGCAATGCGGATTGGTAGGTATCTCATATCTCCCTATATTATATACTAGCGGCCTGCCCCTGCTTTGCACGGGTATAAAATATATATCCCATGTCAGTCAGTGTAAAAAATGATTGAAATCGATCCAGTACTTTTGATTTATTCATTACTGCCCGTGGCCCGCAAGCGTTAAATTTGGAGAAAAACAATTTCCTTTCCCTATACCAAGAAGATTTCCTGCTATCTTTGGAATTCCTTAATTGGATAAGGATTAATGCTGTATTGTATAAAAATTGCTTCAAAAATATGGCATTATTTTTCGTAAAAAGTAAATGACAAAAAATGCTATAGTGGGTTATCCATAAGAGATAGACATATACCATCGCAGACTTTTCTGTAGACCTTTTCAAGGTGTACAAATACTTATTACATTATTTTGATAAATCTCGTAGGATTTAGCCTGTGTTTGCAATGTAAGCGGAA
This sequence comes from Morpho achilles, assembly GCA_947086495.1. Taxonomy (NCBI): domain Eukaryota; kingdom Metazoa; phylum Arthropoda; class Insecta; order Lepidoptera; family Nymphalidae; genus Morpho; species Morpho achilles. Next base: position 7,389,121 of record CAMTZB010000018.1, on the reverse strand, counting down.
AAAAATCTAATTATTTACAGAAACCTCAAAAATTACAGTATTTCTCTACTCCGTATTGAATGTTATTATACGTACAAAACTTCCTCTGGAATCACTCTATCTATTAAAATAAACCGCATCAAAATCTGTTGCGTAGTTTTAAAGTTTTATGCATACACCGGGAAATATGGACAAAGAATGCGACTTTGTTTTATAATATGTAGTGATATCTAGGATTCTCTAGAGATATGCAGGTTTCCTCACGATTTTCTCCTTCACCGAAAAGCGTGTGATAAATAGCAATTATCAGTTAGACACATAAGTTTTAACAGAAAAACTCATTGGTGTCTGCCCGGGTTTGAACCCGTGATCGTCTCTAGAGATTCACACGGTCGCACCGCTGGGCTATCAGAGCTTCTTAAACTTGTAAACAAGTCCTTTTAAATCAACTCTGCTGCTGGTTCGGAAAGCCGATCGTATCGAGAAAAAAAAAGAAACTCGGCGGGTGCTCATTTTAAAACACAATTCTTATGTCTAATTACATTTCATCATTGTTATCTTTAACAAGGTCGAAGAGCAACATAATACACGCATTTCTATAATTAATGTAATCCTCAAAAGTATACTATGCTTTTAGTATCAGCCTATTTTTAATTGTTTTTACTAATGTAATGGCAAAGCTACGCCATGTGGTATCCGGCTGAATAGAATAGTACCACCCTCTTTTCTTACCGAGGTGTCGTAAAAGGCGACTAAGGTAAGTCGACCCGCCGTTTGGTATCCGGCTGAGTAGAATAGACCAACCTCATTTCTTACCGAGGTGTCGTAAAAGGCGACTAAGGTAAGTTGACCCACCATGTGGTATCCGGTTTAGTAGAATAGACCACCCTCATTCTTACCGAGGTGTCGTTAAATACGACAGTTGAGTAAGTTGACGTCAGGCAGGCGGCCAGTCGTAAAAACGCAGCCAAATCATGTAACAGCGTGTTTATAACATGTTGTGCCGACCCCACTTAAGAGTGGGATAAGGGCAGGAGGATGAGGATGATGAATGGCAAAGCTAAAATTGATTAAGTTAATAATCTATACTTTTTCATATATAAAGCTTAAAAATTTGTTTGTGTGTTTGTTTGATAGTTTGATTGTATGATTGTTTGAACGCGCTTATCTCAGGAACTACTGGGCCGATTTGAGAAATTCTTTGAGTGTAAGATAGTCCATTTATCGAGAAAGGCTATAGGCTAACATCACGATAAGATAAAAAGTAGAGGAGCAGCAATAAAAAATATTGCGAAAACGGCAAAATTTCAAACTTTCCTTGCGTGCGCTGTGTAAACGGTGATAGTTATTCAAAAATCATGTACTACAAAATTGTTCCCCTCTTAAAGTTGTAAATAAAAATCTGCGACACCATATGTCTAGCTTACACTTACAGGTCTTTTTCTCCCTTACTCTAGTATAATAAATCTATTACATCTACGCGGTGTGTATCTCCGTTGCGCCAAGGTATATAGGATTTTAATACAAGATTACAACATCTCGTCAGTCGGTTTTCTCGCTTCATCGATTTCCTAATACAAAATGTACTCTCGTTTTAAATATGTGTATTAGGAAATTTCGTGCGTGTGGAAACACTTTGACATTCTTGTCGCGCCCTTCTAATGTGGGCATTAAATTGATCACCTGTTCGTTCTATATGTTTCATTTGATAAAACTAAAGAAATATATCATCATCTTCTTGCCCTTACTCTTCTCCAAGTGGGGTCAAACAGCAGCATGTTTGTTCACAAGATTTGGCTGCGTTTTTACGACCGTCCGCCTGCCTGACGTCAACTTACCATAGTCGTATTTTACGATACCTCCGTAAGAGAGAGGGTGGTCTATTCTACTAAACCGGATACCACGCGGTGGGTCAACTTACCTTAGTCGCCTTTTACGACGTGATTAAATCAGGAATGGGAAAATACGTAAACAAATTTTTATAAAAAAAATATTTTGTCACTGCGCTAAGTGCCAACGAATGGAGCACATAATACGGCAGATCCTAAGAATAACACAGCATTGGTAAAGCTCTTACTAGATGGACAAGCCCCCTCTAAAGAGTCATGCGGAGCTGGTAGTTGCAAGCTTCACGAGATTGTGACGTTGGAATCAAGAGATGGTGAACACTTGCAGTAGATATTAATCCATTAAAAATAAAATGGATAGCATTATTTTCACTATCAGCTCTTTTTTTTCATTTCCAGTTAACTTTTCTTTTGTTTCTCTATACATCCTCACCTTTATTTATTTATGTACCATAAAAAACATAAGAAAAATATTATTACATACCAATATAAGGAATAAATCGCCAAGTATTTCCAAGCAAAGGCAGTGGTTTTGGACCGGGTACCTCATCCCAAGATTTAACTGAAGGTGCGAAAGTTTCCAAAACTGACGTCACAGCAGCATGAGTTGATCTGGTCCTAAGACCAGGTATAGGCCGAGGTGAGAGATTACCTAAACATAAAAAACATGTTCTATGATTAGAAAATACTGCCGTCAAAGTTGACGGGCATTTAAATAAAATTTATATTGTACTGAAATCAGAGATCTGAGTCACTGTTATACACAAAGTTTATTAACCACGTTCTCCTACATTAGTCTACATTAGCATCGCACGAATCTATACTAATATATAAAGCTGAAGAGTTTGTTTGTTTGTTTGTTTGTTTGTTTGTTTGTTTGTTTGTTTGTTTGTTTGTTTGTTTGTTTGTTTGTTTGTTTGTTTGTTTGTTTGTTTGTTTGTTTGTTTGTTTGTTTGTTTATTTGTTTGAACGCGCTAATCTCAGGAACTACTGGACCGATTTGAAAAATTATTTAAGTGTAAAATAGTCTTTTATAGACAGTTTATCGAGGAAGGCTATAGGCTTATAACATGGGAAGGCTATATAACATTGCGCTAAGATGAATAGGAGAGGAGGAGCAATTAAAAATTTCTACTTCTACTGTACGATTTTCCTAAAATTCAGCAGCAAAATAAACCACCCTCTGCAGTAGGGGTTTTGGGGGAGAAAAATCGATCTAGATAAGTTTTATTTTAAAAAAAATGTCGTTTTACCCCTATTTTTGGGCTCTAAATTTTTTTTTTAATTTACCTTCAATACATTCACAATTTTTCGCTGCTAAACGTAAAGTCATGGTGGTTCATTTGGGGAACGGGCGGTCTAGAGAATTGATAAGATCAAGCCCCACCCGCCCTATTATTTTTTAATTTTTCTTTTAATTTTTTTTATTATGCTTATTCATTAAAATCTATGTAGCGATCTGAAGCTAAATCTTTAATGTCAAGTCGCAATACAGTGAATGAAGTACTTTAATAAACAATACCTCTTTCAACGTTGTCCTTTGCTTGATGCGAACAAACGGTGGTTCCCAAGCCTCTATCACATAGTAGACGTAGAGGCCGTTTCACAATGCATCGGCTTTTCATTTTTACTTGATGCCTATAAAGATAAATACATTAAACACAGTGTAAACTTAAATAAATTTGTATAAAGAAACCGACACTTCGTAAGTAATAAAGTTTTCCAAAAAGCCTTATACTCCATTGTTCATTCAAGTAAACTAGTAAACAAGTGCTTTTGAATCGTCAACTCTACTGCGGGAAAGCTGACACGAGAAGAGCCAGCAAGAATAAAAAAAAAAATAGTAGTATAACTAGTAATAAAAATATAATTCTTATTACTAGTTGTATTTAGTCATTACTGTCTGGTACAGGATTAAAGAGTTTCATATACGCATTATCATCTAAGTAATTCTCAAATATATCATAAATCTGTCTGTCTATCTGTTACACTTCTATGGATAAATAGCTGGACCTATATTGATAAAATTTGCGATTATACATTGGGGTAATATATAGGATAAAAAACGATTTACCGAAACAGAGAAAAAAACATATTGAGGGCACTTAAACCTAAGTGCCACTACCATGTATAATACGCTTAGTATTGAAGAGGCCTAATTCAAAAATGCAAATTTGCAAATTGCAATAAAGCGCAGCATAGCCTACAAAACTCGTGAGTCTCAAAGACATAACTTGAAAAAGCAAGAAAACAATAGTTTTTTAATAGTTCGTATCGTGATTTCGTATATGGCCTTGAAATAAGAATTGCTATGTGTCTAACTCAAGCAAGCCTAATTTTGAGTTCAGCCACTTTAATATTAAGCATTCTATATATAAGTACTAGACATCTTTAATGTCTATTGCAAGTTCAAGACTTTCAGAATCAACAGAACAAGGTCGTAAGCATCTGCCGAAATGATTACAATAAATATACTTGTAACTTTAAACTACCGTCTTTTTTATATGAAATGTCAAGTTACCAATCCACTTGTATAGTTACCAATCCACTTGTAAGTATAGCATATGATGAAACGTTAAATCGTTGAAATTGAAGTCCTCTTTTTCATTTGCTCTCAAACTTCTGGCAAATAGTATCTTTAATATTTTAATGAGTTAATATAATATATATATATATATATATATATATATATATATATATATATATTCAGAATCTCGGAAACGGCTCTAACGATTTTCCTGAAATTCAGCATGTAGGGATTTTGGGGGAGAAAAATCGATATAAGTATGTTTTATTTTTAAAAATCGTTTTATCTCTGAACTAGCGGCCTGCCCCTGCTTCGCACGGGTATAAAATATATATCCCATGTCAGTCAGTGTAAAAAAATGATTAAAATTGATCCACTTGTTTTGATTAATTCATTACTGCCCGTGGCCGTAGCGTTAAATTTGGGGAAAAACAATTTCCTTTCCCTATACCAAGAAGATTTCCTGCTATCTTTATTATGCCTTAATATCTAAATTTAAATTCATATAGTACATTATTACTTATTTACTTTTATATTTTCCCTATGTATTTTATTTTTACAATTAATTACAGAATGTCTTTAAACAAACTCTTGAAAATGCGACATCGCTGCTAAAGTCGAAGTGTTATAGGGCGAAGCGCGGCCTCTTCACGGCATTTTAAATCTGTAATATCTCCGAAAATGTTCACTTAAATTACATGCTGTAAACGGCCATATTGACCTATATTAAATCAACTATTTATTTAAGGTACTTAATTGGATAAGGATTAATGCTGTATTGTATAAGAATTGCTTCAAAAATAAGGCATTATTTTTCGTAAAAAGTAAACGACAAAAAATGCTTTAGTGGGTTATCCATAAGCGATAGACATATACCATCACGGACTTTTCTGTAGACCTTTTCAATGTGTACAAATACTAAGTACATTATTTTGATAAATCTCGTAGGGTTTAGCCTGCGTTTGCAATGTAAGCGGAAAAAAATGTGATTATTTACAGAAACCTCAAAAATTACAGTATTGAATGTTATTATACGTACAAACCATCCTCTGGAATCACTCTTTCTATTAAAAAAAACCGCATCAAAATCTGTTGCGTAGTTTTAAAGTTTTATGCATACATAGGGAAATATGGACTTTGTTTTATAATATGTAGTGATTGTTATTTTCCTCGCTAGAGAGCTCCGATCATAAATGCGTCCGATCGCTGCTAAATTCAAATGGTTAAAGGGCGAACCGCGTTTTTTTTTTTTTCGAATTTGACTAATGCTGTTAGCCCTAATGGCTTTGACAGCGTCACCGATAAGACGGGCGAGCGCGGAAGCATCGCCGAGAGGCGAACCGCGACCTCCGACGCGCTATTTATAGGCTCGCGGCGCGGTCCCTGCATTTTTAATCTGTAATATCTTCGAAACTGTTTATTTAAATTACATGCTGTAAAGGGTCATATTGATCAATATTAAATAAACAATATATTTAAGGTTCTTAGTTGGATAAGGATTAATGCTGTATTGTATAAGAATTGCTTTGAACATAAGGCATCATTTTTCGTAAAAAGTAAATGACAAAAACTGCTATTGTGGGTTATCCATAAGAGATAGACATATACTATCGCGGACTTTTCTGTAGACCTTTTCATGGTTTACAAATACTTAGTACATCATTTTGATAAATCTCGTAGGGTTAAGCCTGCGTTTGCAATGTAAGCGGAAAAAAATGTAATTATTTACGACATCACATTAGAAACCTCAAAAATTACAGTATTTCTCTACACCATATTGAATGTTATTAGACATGTAAACCTTCCTCTAAAATCACTCTATCTATTAAAAAAAACCGCATCAAAATCTGTTGCATAGTTTTAAAGATTGAAGCATACATAGGGATATACGGACATAGGGACAGACAGAGAATGCGACTTTGTTTTATACTATGTAGTGATATTATTTATTTTTACAATTGATTAGACAATGTCTTTACATACAACATTCATAGCTTTCTTATCATTAGACAATATAAACTTGAAAGAAGGACATTTAGTTGCGCCTCCGGTCGCTGCTAAATTCGAAGTGCTTATAGGTCTAAGCGCGGCCTCCTCGCGGGATTTTAAATCTGTAATATCTCCGAAAATGTTCACTTAAATTACATGCTGTAAACGGCAATATTGATCTATATTAAATCAACAATTTATTTAAGGTACTCAATTGGATAAGGATTAATACTGTATTGTATAAAAATTGCTTTGAACATAAGGCATCATTTTTCGTAAAAAGTAAGTGAAAAAAACTGCTATTGTGGGTTATCCATAAGAGATAGATATATACCATCGCGGACTTTTCTGTAGACCTTTTCAATGTGTACAAATACTTAGTACATCATTTTGATAAATCTCGTAGGGTTTAGCCTGCGTTTGCAATGTAAGCAAAAAAAAATGTAATTATTTACAGAAACCTCAAAAATTACATTATTTCTCTACTTCGTATTAAATGTTATTATACGTACAAACCTTCCTCTGGAATCACTCTATCTATTAAAAAAAACCGCATCAAAATCGGTTGCGTAGTTTTAAAGTTTTATGCGTACATACGGAAATATGGACTTTGTTTTATAATATGTAGTGATAGTGATATAAAAAAACAAAAAAAAGCGAATAAAAAAAACAAAAGTTTACTTTTAATTTATTCAATATATACAACACAATTTTCGCCGTGAAATGTCAAGTCAGCGTAGTTTAGTTGGGAAACGGATGGTCGCGCGAAATGAAAATACCTAGGATCGAGCCCTATCTACCTTATTATGTCAAAAATTACCGAGCAAGGCTCGGTCAATCTAATACTTATATTTATGTGAGATATCCCCGATTTGATTCAAAGAATCTTAATAATAATATAACTCTTTTTTGCACCTGCATAGGAAATACAAAACAAAAGAAATAAAAATAAACAATAACACATAAAAAATCCATCTGCCCTAATCCCACTCTAAGTGGGGTCGGCACAACATGCTATAAACAAATTGTCACATGATTTGGCTACGTATTTTAAACTGGCCGCTTTCCTGACGTCAACTCACATAAGGTGTTTTACGACACCTCGGTAAAAAAGAGGGTTGTCTATTTTATTCAACCGGACACCACACGTGGGTCAACTTACCTTACTATCATCGTCTTAAGATAAATAAGACATCGATTGTTATTAAGTATTTATTTACTTATTTTGAAATAGTATTTGAGTGACTTGGGTCTCTTCAATTTATTTAAATATCAATGAAATAGCGAGTTAAAACTGCAAAACTCGAAAACCGAGCCTCTTCGGATACTTTACTTTAATATTCAATAAAGCCCGACGAAGGTTCTAATACAGAAAAAAAAATGATGGAGAAAGGAAAAGTGTCCTCTCATATAAATACAAAAATTGATAACGCCGAGTTTCTTACTGGCTCTTCTCGGTGGGAGCAGTTTTTCGAACCAGAAGTAGAGTTCACGTTTCAAAAGCAAACGTTTACAAGTTTCCTTGAATAAAGAACATTTCGAATTCAAATTTGTATATCTGTTTGTATGAATTGAAATATAAAATCGATTAATTTCGTCATGTTAATAAGGTCATGTTTTAAATAAATGTTGAATAATTTATTAAATTATTACATGTTAGCTAAATACAGTTGCGATAGCAAATTAAATATATCAGGCTATTTGTATAAAGAAATATCCGAATTGGTGTTAATACGATACTAAATTTTGTACTAGATTTCATTAATTATAAAATCGCTATTGGAGCTTAAACATTATTTTATTTAATTTGGTAAAAAAGCGCTTTAGAAAACGACTTTAGAAATTAATTTTAAGCATTAATTTTATTTAAGTACTTCCTTACCAAATTTTTAAGATACTGTAGTTTAATATATAATGTAAATTTTTAAAAATAAAAAAAATTATAAGTTTTTAACACCTTTCCATTACTTAAAAGAAATATTAAAATTATTTCATTAAACACTTTAAAAAATAATATTTCTTGAATTGTTGCTAATACCAAATAATAAAGGTAATATTATATTTATAATACCTTTCACACACGATTAACACTTTTTTATACACAAAAAAAATTATAACGTCTTAAAAAATTTACTATAACATTTTCACTCACTTTTCTTAGAAATATATATATATTTTTTAAACTCGTATTGTTGGTATGGCGGGACGCGGACAGACTGGTTGGTAGCGCTTTCCGTATATACAAACGCGGGCCGCGTTTTTTGTCGCGTTTCCATTGCAGAATTTTATTTTTTTTTAATCTTTATTTTTTAGAGACTTTAGTATCTGCAGATACATGCCAGCCCTTGCTCGGTAATTTTTAAAATGATGTATTAAGAAATTAAAAAGAAAAATAAAAAAAATAATAGAGCAGATAGGCTCGATCTTAGGTATTTTCACCTCTCTATACGCCTGTTCTCCAAATAAACCACCATGACTTTAGTTTGAAAAATTGTAATCGTATTCAAAGTAAATTAAAAAAATTAGAGCCCGACAACAGGCATAAAAAAATTTTATATCTATAAAAATTTTTTAAAGATCTAGATAAGTTTTATAATAAAACTTATCTAGATCGATTTTTCTTCCCCAAAACCCCGTACATGCTGAATTTCAGGAAACTCGTTGGAGCCGTTTCCGAGATTCTGTAAAATATATCTACACACACACACATATATATATATATATATATATATATATATATATATATATATATATATGTGTGTGTGTGTGTGTGTGTGTGTGTATACAAGAATAACTCAATGACACCGCAAGACTCACAATTCGGCGAATCAGTTTTTTTCATCAGATATTTAAAACTTCTTAAAGGCATATGACTAGATGTAAGTCTAAATGATATAACAAAAATATTTATCTTTAACGCTGCATAAGTAAACCAAGATATATGAGGAGGAGCTTTAAATTAAAAAGCATGTTATCATACGGCAAATCGTGTGGTATCCGGCTGAGTAGAATATCCTATCCTCATTTCCAACCGAAGTGTCATAAAAGGCGACTAAGATAAGTCGACCCTCTGTGTGTAATCCGGCTGAGTAGAAAAGCACATCCTCATTCCTTACCTTTTTTCAAATAAACTTGTAAACAAGTAGTTTTGAATCGTCAATTCTACTGCTGGTTCGGAAAGTTCCTACCGAGAAGAGCCAGCGAGAAACTCGGCGGTTGCTCTTTTCAACGTAATACTTATAACTAGTTTCATTAAGTCATTCCTATCTTGTACAGGGTCGAAAAGTAGCTATATCCACGCATCCTTATCGTCCAAATCCAAATCCTCAACAGTATAGTAGGCTTTTTGTATCAGCTTCTCTTTGATAGTGTTAACTCTTAAATACCACATTACTCAAGCACAGTACGCATTCACTTCGACAATCTCAAAGATTGTCACCCAGTAACCAAACGACATAACAAAATATTGTTATAGACTTTGCTCTTTTGTGGAATTTTGTGAAATTAAAATATTTTAGAAATTACATTTAACATGAACAAATATCGACTCAAAAACCCCTTAGCTCGTTTAGCGAACAATCACAGTTCTCTAGTCATAGTAATAGCCAAGTTTATATAAGCGACTCATAAATCTCGTGATATAATGGAAACGTGTACACACGATTGCGTGCAATTAATTATTACAATTTGATAGATTGATATTATTGTATTTGTGTTTATTGTGATTGGGAGAAAATAACCTTACCTAATTAAAATTCACCCTTATCTTTAATATTTAAATGAGTTAATCTGTAATATTTAAATTTGATAATGAGTTAATGTATATTAGCCGTGTGGTATCCGGCTAAGTAGAATAGTACCACCCTCATTTCTTACCGAGGTGTCGTAAAAAGCGACTAAGGTAAGTCGACCCGCCGTGTGGTATCCGGCTGAGTAGAATACACCACCCTCATTTCTTACCGTGTTGTCATAAAAGGCGACTAAGGTAAGTTGACCCACCGTGTGGCATCCGGTTTAGTAGAATAAACCACCCTCCTTCTTACCGAGGTGTCGTAAAATACGACTAAGGTAAGTTGACGCCAGGCAGGCGGCGGGACAAAAAACGCAGCCAAATCATGTTACAGCAAGTTTATAACATGTGCCGACCCCACTTAGAGTGGGATAAGGGCAGGAGGATATATATTGAGTTAATGTATATAAGGTACAAACATATACTGCTTTATAAAAAGTAAAAATAGTGGTAGTAAGTAGTGGTCGCGGGTTCCACTACTTTTATAAGTTTCAAATGGGTTTATTTTTGTATTTCCATTCATATTTCCGAGTGTTAATTAATTTTTTTGTAAAAGAAATTTATAAATGAAGGTATATGTATAATGAAGGTTGAACACAGTCCAAAAAAAACGCCACCTTTGCTAGTCAACTTTATCATCATCATCTTCCTGCCCTTATCCCACTCTAAGTGGGGTTGGCACAACATGTTATAAACATGCTGTCACATGATTTAACTGCGTTTTTACGACCGGCCTCCTGCCTGACGTCAACTTATCTAAGTCGTATTTTACGACACCTCGGTAAGAAAAAGGGTGATCTATTCTACTAAACCGGATACCACACGGTGGATCAACTTACCTTAGTCGCCTTTTACGACACCTCGGTAAGAAATGAGGGTGGTCTATTCTACTCAGCCGGATATCTCACGGCATGTCGACTTTTTTTTTTTTTTTTTAAACAGGAAAAAACCCCTTATGGGTACCGCCGCCCGACGGGGACAGGCGACGGTTATGTCGGACTCGCACCGACTAAAATAACCTGTGTGCTCCACTACGCTGCTGGTGGCGGGGATAGGGTACCCATGAAGACATTGCCCCCCATCCCCGCCAGCAGCAACTCTGTAGCCCAGAGTGCGCCACCTCTGGGTCGGGGCCTCTCTGAAAGTGGCCCCTCCCTCCGCTGGACGATGCATCGGGAGCACCGGATGCATCGAACGCCTCGGGGACCTAACTCCAGCGAGCGTCCGATAAAGCCCCGTTCGGATCGCTCGGAGGTCCCCGTTAGGGTGGCATGCGACGGACTTCGGCGAGTCGTCTGCGCCCCGCTCGCCTGCGGCGGATTGGATCCAAGGACTCGACTTCCCGGATCCGCCCCGCCGCCTCCTTCCGCGAGATAACATCCTCGCAGAAGGAGGCCATCGCTGCCCACGATCGCTCCGTGTCCACCATGGCGCGAACCACAGTGGGCAGGGAGAGATCGTGCCCCACCTGTGCCACGAGTTCCGCTCGCTGAACCGCCCAAGCTGGACAGCATGTCGACTTACATTAGTCGCGTTTTACGACACCTTAGTAAGAAATGAAGGTGGTACTATTCTATTCAGCCGGATACCACACTGCGTTTACTAGTCAACTTTAATTAATCGATTTTAAATAACGATATGTGCGCGTCATAAAAATTCATTTTCATTTTTTTTCCAAAGCGCAACTTAAAACGTATTAGGTAGCTTAATTACGAAGAATTTCCTGCAGAGGTAATCTTTGTTGGATGCTTTGTAAGTAGACATTACAACGTAAATGAGCGCAATGTTTAATTGTTAAAGCAAATTTATGTTTCGTAGTACCTAGTCATTAAATATCTTTATACTTAAGACGAGATGGTTTAGTGATTTCGACGGATGCATGGGCTTACAAGGTCAAACCATAGATAATTTGCTGTGTACACACAAAGTAGGTAAACAATTCTAGTGTTAATTGCCATTATTTATGGTGCCCTTTATTTTACAAGTATCATCTTGGGGAAAACCTATATGTTACAAAGAATTCTAAATTCAAATATTCTTTTAAATTCAAATTTTTTATCCTTTTTAACACCTCGGTTTAGCACGATTCATATGTGGGCATGATTTGCACAATCCTAGCGTGTAAGTAGTTTAAGATAGATATAATTTGTACATTTTTGCTGTTAATACAATAAAAAAAAATTATTCTTTATTCAAATTGACTTTTACAAGCACTTTTGGATCATCGAATTACAATGAATACAATCAGACCGTCTTATATACATATAGAAATGAATGTATGTCTGTATGTTTATAAACTCCGAAACGGCTGTACCGATTTTAATCAAATTTTTCTACATTCTTTTGAATGACCTAGCGAATGATCCTATAATGTTTGGTGGCGATCGGACTGTATTTTTTACTGTTGAGTTCTGTTTAGAGGGATAGTCAAAACCAATCTAAGCCACAGTAACGCGTGGCCAGACTGTTAGTGTGACTATAAAGAGCAAAATCCCACTCTAAGTGGGATTGGCACATGTTATAAACATGATGTCACATGATTTGGCTACATATTTACGACCGGCCGCCTGCCTGCTTTCAACTTAGGTTAGTCGTATTTTGCGACACTTTGATAAGAGGGTGGTCTATTCTACTCAACCGGATACCACACGGTGAGTCAACATACCTAAGTCGCCTTCTACGACACCTCGGTAAGAAATGAGGGTGGTATATTCCCCTCATACGGCAAATCTCTATAAAGAGCTACAATCAAACTCTTAAAGTGGGTGGTTGAAAACTGCATACCGCATTAGTTATTTGGCGCGTTCCTTTTGCTAAAACATGCCTAAGTCGTCTTTTACGACAATTCGGTAAGAAATGAGGGTGCTATATTCTACTCCATCAGATACCACATGACAATAGTCTCTATAAAGAGCTACAATCAAACTCTTAAAGTGGGTGGTTGAAATCTGCATACCACATTAGTTATTCTACGCGGTCCTTTTGCTAAATCATGCCGTTATGTAGGTTTTAGAGGCCTTGGAATTTAGTTAACTCGTAATTGGTATGAAACAAGAATAAAAGAAAGCTAGACGAAAATACCTACGTGACATATCTCGACGTGAGACGCATAAGGTCGAATGTCAACATCAGACCAAATCCACTTTACATTAAACTTTTAGATAATTTATAGGTATGATAACCGATTGCCCACTTACATTTACCATTATATATATTTTCTATTTTACTTCTTCGCGGATTATAGCAAAATAATTTTATTATTACTTTTGTAAACTTTTAGAGTTATTCCTAACAGTCTAAGGGCCTATTGCACAAGTTACTGATAAAGTGTCGGATAGTTAACCGACAAATTAACTAAGTAGCAGATAAATGTTTCCAAAAAGAGACCGTAAAAAGTGAAATATTAAAAAAGAAATCTCGGCCATTTTGAAATAGGTATTTGCTATCAAGCAGACAAACAAAACAGCCACATGATGTACCTGTTAACTTATTAGGGACTTCAAATCAAAATAATCTTAATTCAAATAAGCTCTTTCAAGCACTGAATCGTCAAGGATCAATTTGATTAATGAAGCTACAACTGGTTCGGAATGTTGCTCTTACCGAGAAGAACCAGAAAGAAACTCGGCAGTCAATCTTTTAAACATATTCAATTTTACATTATTAAACCGCAGTCCTGTAAGAAGCTGAAAGGATTTTCAAATCTATGCTTTTTTATCATCCAAATAATCCTCAATTTTGTAATATGCTTTACGTATAAGTACATTTGTTATACTTAACTTTAAACCTTTCTGTAGACTGGTCCAGTATGGATTGCGTGTTGAATAAGCCTATCAGAAACCTGAGAAACGCAAAATTTCGAGCTATGTGTCAGATATGTTCCGAATAAGCTAACTCTCCTGATATTTATGCGAATTCTTCTGATAATACGTCATGATGAATATTCAGTCATGCTATTAGCCCTTCGCCATACGTCACCCTAAGCCGTGGTTTGGCATCACAGGAGACACCCTTAGAACGACGTTCTCGGCGCTAGTAAGCTTCTGCGCCCTACTCCCCGCGTTTCGCAAACTCTCGATGCTTCTGTGCTCGCTCATCCCACCCAGTTACGCTGTTACAATCGTTAAGCCTAAAGCATATGGTCCGAAAAAAATGACCTTATCATCATCTGAGAATTTTCTAATTTTCATCTAAGGAGGTGACTCGACATAAATTGATGCCATTAATTTACTCATAACTAGAAAGGCTAAAGTCAGAAGAGGATGGAAACTTTTGATAAGCTTGCTGTAAATTACATGGATATTGGCTTTATAAATAGCATTTCAGCTGATCCCAATTCTGATCGAGCTAAAATGCTATATATTTTTGCCATAAATAGTTTAGGATAAAGATAATTTAAATAATATGAAAATTTGTATAGAAAAAAAAAAAATAGAAAGGCCAATACTGTCTTCAGTTTGCTTTTTTACCATTTTGTCTCAAGATAGCTACGTTAACATACAATGTTTGGTTCTGATAATATTTGTATTAAAGCAAACGTATTAGCAGATAAGGTCGTTCGACCTGTCTGTCTGTCAGGTGGTTGTGACCCTGCCTTTAGCTGGTCGCGTATATGTCGGTTCTTCGAGTCTGGGTGTATATATGTATTCAAGGTATATTTAAAATTATATATGTATATATTTACCAGACGTCTGTCACCCATAAAACTAATGTTTAATCGTTTCATATTATTTATTAATATCTGGGTGACCGAGCTTCGCTCGGTAATTTTTTACAAAGAAAAAAACTTTAAAAAAAGAAAAATCAATTATTTAGTTGGGATCGATCATTGGCACTCACATTTCTCGAGGCGGCCTGCTAACCTAATAAGCTACGTCGACTTGAAAGTTAATGGCGAAAATTCAATTCAATATAAATGTTAGTTTTTTTTAATGCCCAAAAATAGGGATAAAACAATTTTTTTTTTACATAAAACCTAGCTAGATCAATTTTTCTCCCCGAAAACCTCCTACATGCTAAATTTCAGGAAAATCGTTGGAGCCGTTTCCGAGATTCGGAAAATATATATATATACAAGATTAACTCATTTAAATATTAAGATTGTTATTATATTTAACTGTGTAATTGTGACTGCGTAGAGAGTAAAAAAAATAATGTGTTAATATACCTCCGAATTTGCCGTGAAAGCGTACAGACAGAACGATAGTAAGGATATATGTACGAATGAGATGTACTGAGAGATTTGTTTTTAAATTTCATTTAAAGTATGTAAATAAAAGATTACATTTCTTAACTTAATTTTATTAACAGGGCTATTATAACAAGATATAATAATAATTAATATAATAATTTGATTTCTTCACATAATTCATCAAAATTATTTAACTCCCAACTTTTTAATTCGCTTTCCAATCGTTCTGCATCCAGACTGTGATAATCTTCGGAATCTGTAAAACAAATATTTATTAAAAACGCTTTCACCCTGACGTCACAATATAAAATGTCATTCATAATTGGCCCGTTGGCGCCGTGGGTAGTGACCCTGCCTTCAGCTCCGCGGGTTGCGGGTTCGATTCCCGCCGAGGGCCAACATTTTCTATAAATAAATTTTTTGGTCTTTGAGATGGGGTGTATATTTGTATTTAAGTATGTATTTAGAAAATATACATGTATATTCACCAGTTGTCTGTCACCCATAACACAAGTATTAAGTTACTTTGGGGAAGGACGAACGTGTGTGTAAGTGTCCCATATATTTATTTATTTATTTATAATTTTTCTAAACACAGTTCAATCAAATCTTAGCTTAACTTAAGGTTGTCGAAGCTAAACGCGTTTCGTCGTGACGCACATTAACTTTATTATGTCAAAATATTCACAAATTTCCGATCATCTTGCCCTTATCCCACTCTAAGTAGAGTCGGCACAACACGTTATAAACATGCTGTCACATGAACTGGCTGTGTTTTACGACCAGCGGCCTGCCTGACGTCAACTCACCTTAATCGTATTTTACGACACCTTGGTAAGAAAGAGGGTGGTCTATTCTACTTAACCGGATACCACACGGTGGGTCAACTTATCTTAATCGCCTTTTACGATAACTCGGTAAGAAATGAGGTTGGTCTATTCTACTCGGCCGGATACCACACGGTGGGTCAACTTACCTTAGTCGCCTTTTACGTCACCTCGGCAAGATATGAGGGTGGTTTATTCTACTTAACCGGATACCACACGGTGGGTCAACTTACCTTAATCGCCTTTTACGATACCTCGGTAAGAAATGAGGTTGGTCTATTCTACTCGGCCGGATACCACGGCGGCTCGACTTACCTTAGTCGCCTTTTACGTCACCTCGGCAAGAAATGAGGGTGGTCTATTCTACTTAACCAGATACCACACGGTGGGTCAACTTACCTTAATCGCCTTTTACGATACCTCGGTAAGAAATGAGGTTGGTCTATTCTACTGGGCCGGATACCACGGCGGGTCGACTTACCTTAATCGCCTTTTACGACACCTCGGCAAGAAATGAGGGTTGTCTATTCTACTTAACCGGATACCACACGGTGGGTCAACTTACCTTAATCGCCTTTTACGATAACTCGGTAAGAAATGAGGTTGGTCTATTCTACTGGGCCGGATACCACGGCGGGTCGACTTACCTTAATCGCCTTTTACGACACCTCGGTAAGAAATGAAGGTGGTACTATTCTATTCCGCCGGATACCACACGGCGTAATTCACAAATTTCCGATAAAAATTCAAAATACTTAAGAAAACATACTTACTATACACAGGAAACCATCCACTTAACTCAATCGAAGCGACACGGAAAGCGTCAAGTTTTTTTGCACCAAATGTACTTTTTCTAGGCCATATTACAACCCGGTACAATTCATTATTTTCTATATTTTTTTCTATAACTGAAGAACCTCTTGTAATAAAAACGTTGTGGGCGATCGATTTTTGTAGGAGAAACTCTAATAATTTGTATATTTCATCTATTTTGGGTGATGTTTTTGTAACTTCAAAACAGAATGCAGATACTGGATAGTCCTCCAAACAATACAATACACCCTTTAGTTGTTTGCATTTCTGAAATCGCAAAAGAATTATGTATAGGGCTGGCACATAGTTGACTTAAGTACTTTGGTTGTCCATAACAAGTATAATTTTTAATAAATGTGTGTTAAATTAGCGTTAAACGTGGACTAGATACGACTGTAAGACGTTCTGACGTCTTAATTGGGAGCTTAGGATTTACCTACACAAGCGTATATATCACAATGATATTATTAGTCGTGTGGTATCCGGCTAAGTAGAATAGTACCACACTCACTTCTTACCGAGGTGTCGTAAAAGGCGACTAAGATAAGTTGGCCCACCATGTGGTATCCGGTTTAGTAGAATAGACCACCCTCTTTCTTACCGAGGTGTCGTAAAATACGACTTAGGTAAGTTGACGTCAGGCAGGCGGCCGGTCGTAAAAACGCAGCCAAATCATGTGACAGCATGTTTATAACATAAGATGATGTATGGTAGGGTTATTCGTATTTTGTATTAAATCTACAGAAAATTCTGCCAATGTGCATATTTATATTTTAAGGATTTAGAAAGTTTCAAAACAAAAAAAAAGTTAATTTGAGAAATTGGGGAGTCTGTTTCAAAGAAATAATCTTTACAATAGAAAATAATTTAGAATTAGTAATTACCACTTTTTCTACAGGTAGATTTTTTTTCTCAATTAATAAGTGATAATGCAAGTGATTAACGGATGCCATCGCGCATAAACTGTTGAATCCAATCCTCAAATTGCTGAAAGTAATAAAATCTTACACAAAAATTCAGCTGGTCATACAAAATAGTTTTAGCAAAAAAAAATCTAAAATGCCAAGTCATGTATTGCTTGGCATATAATTTATTATATTATATTAGAGTTAGGGTTGCCACCCGTACTATATTATATAGAATCATACTATATTTTAGTCAATTGTACTATATAGAAAAACAAAATTGGTCGAAAAATACTATATTTTATCGCTAATTCAATTGTCGAGCATTGAGGTTATTTTTGAATATCGAAAATGTATCTGTAATGACTGCTAAAAAATGGCAAATGACTTTTAAAAGTTCAGATGAAAATTAAACATAAATATTTTTAAAATCATTTCCTTTCTTCTCTCAATTCCTGCAACTTCCGCTTTTACAGAAAAAAAATTTCCGTCATGAATGTGAAATGGAGAGAAGAAATGAATAGAGCATCTATTAATATAATCAAAAATGGGTTGTTAATTTAATTTAATATATACTTAACTTGCTCAGATGGCTATAATTATTTCAAACATAGTTGAACCTTGATGGGCAAAGTGAAAAGTAATAATAACTAATAATGTAAAAAAAAATAATGATATATACCATTATGTATATGATGAAATAAATGTGTACTATTTTTTTCCTGAATTTCCTAAAAGTACTATATTGTTTTGATTTAATAAGAAAAATACTATTTTTCTTCAAAAAAAAAGGTGGCAACCCTTATCAGAGTTAAAGTAAAAAAATAAAAAGACAATACATCTTACTTGCCTACACTCACCGGTCTTCAACTATAAGCATCAAATTAACCGCCAATCTCAAACTATTCTTTGTAATCACTTGTGGCATACACTTATTTACTGATGGACATAAAAGTGAGTGATATTGTGATATTGGACTTACATTCACTAATAAAATGTGTAAATCATCTGAAATTAAACTTATTAATAATAGCAGTTATACTTTGACTGGCCTGTTGGTGCAGTGGATAGTGACCCTGCCTTCAGCTCTATGAGTTGCAGGTTTGATCCTGTCGAGGGCCAATATTTTCTATAAATGAATTTGTTGGTCTTTGAGTCTGGGTGTATATTTGTATTTAAGTATGTATTTAAAAATATATAAGTATATATTCACCAGTTATCTATCTACCTAACACAAGTATTAAGTTACATACTTTGGGGACGGACGACTTTGCGTGTAAGTGTCCCATATATTTATTTATTTATTGTTTTTATACTGTTCTTAATTTTGGGGTTCACTCGATGTTCAAACATCAGTTTTTCAAGAAAGAAAAGTAGAAAGAATCAGAAAAGATATTCATCTGCCCAAAATCTGCACTCTTTCTGTAAAAAGCTTCACTATCAATAAACAAATTCATAAAATATAATAACCATCATTAACTTCTTTCAAGGAACATATTATTTCTCTCTCTGAAACTTTTGTAAAATTGAATTTATTTTCATCAAACTTTTGAAAAATACTGTCAACTTCTTCTGGTATTCTCCTTTTAGTATTTCTATCAGGATTCAACTGTAACATACAAGTCTTTAAATATTGTGTTGTATATAAATTGGCAATTTTAACATTTGTATAATAAGATAATAATTATTGTATTAAGTTTAGTGTATAAATATTGGCATTAGTCTCAATAGTGTAGTCTCAACCTAAGAGGATTTTAAAAAAGGAAGGGAAAATTCATTTTGCATTCTGTTCTGACGAAAAATAATTATTATTAAAGTAATTAAGAGTAATAAAGTGTTTAGTTTGTTGACATATTTTGGAAATCTTTTAAGTAAGTAAGTAGTTTTGGAAATCTTTTAAGTAAGTTTTTTCTAAGTATTTTAATAATTGAAAAGGTGATGTAGGTAATATCTCTAAGCTATGTTATATGCTACAACATTACCTCTCTATAATCTATAAATAGTCTCACCTGCAATAAATACTTTTTATCAACTAATCTCTCTTCCATATCGCACATTTTATACCGAAAAACACTTGTATCAGAATGTATTTCTTCCCATTTCGCTTTAATGTATTCAATAAAATTGGTGTTATTTATAATCACTGGTTTATTGGTTTCTTTATTTAAGTATTCCATTTTCAAAACTGCATTTTTAAAATACTTTGCAAAGCCTTTAACGAACGTGAAATGCCGATATATTTATTTGTCAACATAAAGAGACTACAAAAATATACATTTTGTATTATAGATTACTAACTATAAAATAGATGGTTGAGATTCATACATTGGCGCGAGCCTATTTTCGGTGGTATGGGGGGGGTGCAGAGTAGCACTATAGCTACTTACATTTTCATTCTGTAAAAACTATCTGCCTCTCACCCGTTTTATTCATAAAAACGGATTTAGTCTCAGCTCTGACTCTTTCTCACATATGGAGTAGTAATATATATAACGTATGACGTAAAATCGTAGTAAAATTAGTGATGTACTTGGTGCGCTAAAACCGTAATTAGTGATGTCAAAAGATGATTATCGATTCGCACACCGCTCTTACCGATTTTTGGATAGCCGCTTTTCCAGTTACATATTAATAATGATTTTTAAATATTAATAAAACAAAATATTTAAGGAACTTCTTTATTAAGACTTTTACTGCAATAAAAAAATATATACACAACAACCGCTAGTAACTCTAACTCTATGTCATTATCCAGCGAAAAGTAATAAAAAATAATCATGGAAAAATAAATAATGATTGAAAATAGATGTGTACTATTTTTTTTTCCTGAATTTCCTAAAAGTACTATATTTTTTGATTTAAAAAGTAAAATACTATTTTTCTTCAAAAAAAAAAGGATGCAACCCTAATCGCGCCCTTTTTGATTAAATAGGGGCAACACTGTGCCGTTATTGTTTCCGGTCGTGTCTTACTATTGATAAAACGTTTCAGTGACATTCAGTCCTTGTTCGTCATTCAAGAGAAGTGCATCTCGGAACGGGAATTGTGGTATTCCTATTATATCGTGTTATTGTATATAGTGTGCGTTAACAAGAAGTTCATGGAATTGTCTAATTTTAATTAAAAATTATTTGTTGGTTTGTATATTTTTGCGTAAGTAAAAAGTGATTACAGTTATATATTACGTATAACGAACGTTTCTGGTGAGTCAGTACGTTTCAATTTTCTTCGTATTAAATAGTGCAAAAGTATAGTTTATTTGTTATTAAGTTTTGGATAACTACTCACATTTTATCCTTAAATGTTTGTTGAAATTCAAACATTTGAGTTCTTGAGTTTGTGATAGTGAATATATATAGTGCTTGTGTATGGTGGAGGTTTGTGCATGTGTTTTTTACGAATCCTGCATGTATCAGGTATGATAACCGATTGTCCACTCTACATTAAGCATTATATATATTTTCTATTTTACTTCATCGCCGATTATAGCAAAATAATTTTATTATTACTTTTGCATAATTACTCTGTTTTAATCATAGCTTAAGTAAATATAAACATTGTAATCTTTAATATTTAATGACTAGCAGCGTCTGCTGCCCTCCTGTAAAAGCTGCAGGGCTTTTTCTTCTCATTTAACAGTATGGTTGAGGTGGACACTGCAGTGTTCTTTCTTCCCATACTGTGTAGGCGTTTTGTTGGTAATGTTCGTTTTCTGTATCGTCGAACATTAGCTTCAAAAGCGTGCTACTTTGTTAGACGTTTTATTAACGGGCTAGCCATTATTAAGGTGTCGTACTGATTTCTGAAATTGCGCAGTTTTGGTAATTCGTACGTCATTAACTTTTACATTTTTTTTTAATGGTTATGTGTTGCGGTTGGCAAAGAGTCGGTATTTGGCACCTGCAATACATGTAAAACCTTAATTATTTTCCCAGTCGCTTTTGCCTACTGATGTTTGAGTGCACGCTTACATCTGTGGCTGAAATTACGAGAATCTAACTTAGCTTCATAAATTCAGACTTCACTTGAGTATTAGTTCCCTCAAATGCTTTTTCTCAAATTACAGAGGTCGAAAGATGCGTACGACGTCTTCGGTCCTGTTCCTGGTGGTTGACGCTACTGTTCGGCCTGGCGCTGTTCGAGCGCTCGAGGCGACGGCGGAGCGACAGCAGCTGCGGCATAGCCGGACGGGCCGGCCTGGGGTGAGGGGCGGCGGCACGTCTCCATTGGCGGCAGCGAGGCCAGACCAGCGTAGCTCGTGGAGTCACGAGGCCAGCTGTCGGACTCCCGCGTCGCACAAGCAAGGCTTTTTCTTCTCATTTAACAGTATGGTTGAGGTGGACACTGCAGTGTTCTTTCTTCCCATACTGTGTAGGCGTTTTGTTGGTAATGTTCGTTTTCTGTATCGTCGAACATTAGCTTCAAAAGCGCGCTACTTTGTTAGACGTTTTATTAACGGGCTAGCCATTATAAAGGTGTCGTACTGATTTCTGAAATTGCGCAGTTTTGGTAATTGGTACGTCATTAACTTTTACCTTTTTTTTTTAATGGTAATGTGTTGCGGTTGGCAAAGAGCCGGTATTTGGCACCTGGAATACATGTAAAACCTTAATTCTTTTCCCAGTCGCTTTTGGCTACTGATGTTTGAGTGCACGCTTACATCTGTGGCTGAAATTACGGGAATCCAACTTAGCTTCATAAATTCAGACTTCACATGAGTATTAGTTACCTCAAATGCATTTTCTCAAATTACAGAGGTCGAAAACTGTGATGCAGGGTCTGTACTGTGTAGCTGGGAGAGACATGTCACCACTAGGTGATGAAGCGGTCGAGGACGTCCCGCCATACGGCTACCGCGGAACGTAGCCGAACGCGAAGACGCGTACGACGTCTTCGGTCCTGTTCCTGGTGGTTGACGCTACTGTTCGGCCTGGCGCTGTTCGAGCGCTCGAGGCGACGGCGGAACGACAGCAGTGATTTATAAATTATGTTTATTATGACAGAAGTGATTTATAAATTACATAAATATTTACTTTCAGTTTTATAGAACAGTCTTTTTATATTGCTGTTATTCTTTCATTCATTACACATACTATTATATCTTTTATTAGCACTGTAAATGTAAAGATATCTCAAATCATAAATATAAATAACATCATGTGACAATCATATTTAAATTAAAAAATTACTCTTAATCTTGGATCTGAGGATTCTTGAATCTGCAATTAATCAATCAATCGTAAATTTAAATTTTGCTTTTGCTTTTTAATTAAAATTCAACAATAGTGTTATATAAAGCAATATACCCTATATTGCTTTATACATAATAAACTTGCTCTCTTTTGCTATTTACTCCCTTTTCATCCGAGTCTCATTATAACAAACTTGACAATCATTTTTAAAGTTCTAATATAATACAATGAAGTATACAACTTCAATCGAAAATACTTCTAAAAAAAAATATTAAGTAGACCATTTAAGTTATGTCCAAATTATTCATAACTAAGGTAGATACACACTTATGATCAATTAGAACAACTTCTAAAAAACTTTAACTTTAATGTTCCATTATTAATCATTTATTGCACTACAAGTTACAAGAAGCTATATAAAATCGCAAGACATATATATAGCTAATTCATCAATCGAAATTAATGTTCATATCATAATTTTTACATAACGATAACTAAGTCAAATAGGAAATAAAAATTATACTGCATGTTAAAGGTTTTAGGTTATCCATGCAAGGGTTAGGTTATTATATTTAGAACTAGCGGCCTGCCCCTGCTTCGCACAGGTATAGAATAACCCATGTCAGTCAGTGTAAAAAAAATTATTAAAATCGATCGAGTAGTTTTGATTTATTCATTACTGCCCGGGGCCCGCAAGCGTTAAATTTGGAGAAAAACAATTTCCTTTCCCTATACCAAGAAGATTTCCTGCTATCTTTGGAATATCTAAATTCGTATAGTACATTTTTACTTATTTACTTTTACATTTTCCCTTTGTATTTTATTTTTACAATTAATTACAGAATGTATTTAAACAAACTCTTGAAAGAGCGATATAGCTGCTAAAGTCGAAGTGTTATAGGGCGAAGCGCGGCGTCCTCACGGCATTCTAAATCTGTAATATCTCCGAAAATGTTCACTTAAATTACATGCTGTAAACGGCCATATTGATCTATATTAAATCAACTATTTATTTAAGGTACTTTATTGGATAAGGATTAATGCTGTATTGTATAAAAATTGCTTCAAAAATATGGCATAATTTTTCTTAAAAAGTAAATGACAAAAAATGCTATAGTGGGTTATCCATAAGAGATAGATATATACCATCGCGGACTTTTCTGTAGACCTTTCCAAGATGTACAAATACTTAGTACATAATTTTGATAAATCTCGTAGGGTTTAGCCTGCGTTTGCAATGTAAGCGGAAAAAAATGTAATTATTTATAGAAACCTCAAAAATTACAGTATTTCTCTACTCCGTATTGAATGTTATTATACGTACAAACCTTCCTCTGGAATCACTCTATCTATTAAAAAAAAACCGCATCAAAATCTTTTGCGTAGTTTTAAAGTTTTATGCGTACATAGGGATATAGGGACTTTGTATTATAATATGTAGTGATGATGATGTAGTGATGTGAGAATGTAAATTTTAAGAAAGCTCTTACTATTATTGAGATGCACAAAATTCATTAAAACTCAACACTTACATTTATATAATGATTAAGTAAATCATCTTCTTATTGTTTTATGACTGCACGTTTCTTCGTTGTTATATTTCTCATTTTAAGACATATCTCAACAGCTACTGGTGAAATAAGACTTTATACATTTAATTTGCTTCCAGTAATATTTGTTTCAAGAATTTTGCTAACTAAATTAAAACAAAATTATACATTTTAGTAAAAATTAAAGTACTAGAACTTTACAACGGGAAATTTAAAAATTTAATACACCGCCCATTCGTTAATAAAATCAACTTGTTATATGATAGACAGTCAAAATGAGTATGAGTGCGTAAAAATATGTATGTAGGAGTGGAGCGAGATGCAGCTGAGACTATTTTCATACGATTCATTTATAAATACGTACATGTGCAAGAGGGATGCGAGATAGCATGTGTTGGCGCCTGTAGTAAAACCGCTCTGTTTTGTATTTTGTTTCAGTATGATTAGCTTTTTTTTTTAGTATAGGTTTCTAAAATACAAAGATGACACAATTATAGTTATAGTAGTTACGTAGAATAAAATAATGAAAATAACACACTAATAGTCTATGTTTGATAGTATATTTTTATATTTTTGATCAATGATCATACACAACTAAAAATTAAAATACTTCGTCACTAGAACTAGATGTTTAAAATAATAGATTTTTAATAATCGATTACTTTTTCATCAAAAATCGATTTTTTTTAAACCGGATATTTAAAAAAAAACAATTATTTATAAATCGATTTTTTCTACTTCAAGTTAACATCCCTATTTGTAACTGTGTTTGAACTAATACCGTTCGTCGACGTAAAGATACCTGATATGTATGGCACTTTATCGATTTTACTCTATGAGCATTTTAACATAATATTTAGTACATGTACTTTTTTGTAATATCCATACAATTATTCAAATATACCTACTATCACGGAAGTACCTACTTTTCCTGTAACTTTCCTTATAGAAGTTAAAAGTAAAGTTACATGAAAAGGAGGTACTTCCGGTCCCAAATAGTACTTTGTAATACTTTATTTGGGACCGGAATTGCTTTATAAATATTGCCATATTTCAGCCCTGAATGATTAAATATTTTCTGTTCTATATTCAACACTTTAGATTACCTATTTTTATTAATAGTGTGTATCGCAAAGAATTGTGTAGAAGGTAATCATTTTTCACCAACACAACCATAGAACTGGTTTTATATACGAAACACTTTCCATTTCTTTCGAGCGTTTGTTAAGCATACACGAAAGTGCGAGTGTAATTTTTAACGGTTAATTTCTATTCATATACATAGCACTAAACATACCTGTTGTACTCATGCAAATAGGATTATGTGGGAGCATTTTATAATTGTTTTTATAGAGTAAAGTCAGGAGTATTACCATTTTCCTACAACCTAGTTTTTGGGTATGTAGTTTAAAGATCAATACTCGAAAAAAAATATTTAACATTTTAATAAAATAACACAAAGCTAAAGTTTGACGAAATATTCGTCTAAAGTTAATTCGGCGTTTAAGTCTTTTTAAAAAATATTATTTCATTATAAAAAAAAAAATGAAAAAAGGGCAAGACTGAATTTACTATTTGGGGACAATGCGCTAATTTTATAACATATTACATCGCCTTAGCGTAGCGCCAATTTGTATGACGCTCGAACAGCGTTCACTAGATGTCGCTGTTGCAATGTCATACAATTTGGAGTTACGCTAACGCGATCTAGCAAGTTAGAAAAACTCTCACTATAATAAGCACACAGATTTACAAGTGAATTTAATTTGATTTTTATTACAAATGAGGTTGTCATTATGGCACCTAAACTAAACTAAACTAAATAATTTTCTACTGAAATCTTAAATCTAATTGTATTTTACGGCAACAGTGGGTAGTGATCCTGCCTTCAGCTCCGTGGGCCGCGGGTTCTATTCCCGCCGAGGGTCTACATTTTCTATAAATGAATTTGTTAGTTTTCGAGTCTGGGTGTATATTTGTAAAAACCATATGTATATATATATATATATAGAAATTTCTTACAATGTACCTTGTAAATATTAATTCTGAACATGTGGTAAAAATATTGACCACGTGTTTTTATTTTAGTAATGAAGGTATTTATCGTTAAATTAAAATCATAATAACAATCTAAATCAAATGGCGTGATGTTGATATTAAAAAGTACGGCTACCCGCCGACATATATTTACCAGTTGTCTCTCACCCATAACACAAGTATTAAGTTACTTTGGGGACGGACGACTCCGTGTGAGTTAGTGTCTCGTATATATTTATTTATATTTAAACACACAGCAGTTCCACGGCAAGCCTTTTCTTAAGACGCTGTGTAATTTTGTGCTAATAGCAAAACCCATAAAACTTAGTTATGGAAAAACACATTGTAATATTTGAATAAGCTTTTAATATAGAAACATCCCATAATAAACCTCATGGTTTTCATTAGCGGTATATCACTTACGTGTGAAAATTTGCACAAGTAATAAATAGAAATATACCTATATATTATTGTACACCATAATCCATACAAAAGAAAAATAGTTTGAACATAAAACATTTTTATAAACATGGTTAAGATATACAATGGGCGGCCTTATCGCTAAAGAGCGAATTCTTCCAGGCAACCTAAACGAATATATAAACGATATAATAAAATAAACGTCATAATGTTTTCCTTGGTGGTGTGGTAAAGTCAACCATAAAACCACCATTCATTCTCCCGCCCTTACTCCTGTCCTTAGTAGTAGTAGCTAGTAGTAAAGTATGAAGCAAAATATTAATCTAGCTATATTTAAAACAACCTTTCAATTTTTAATTTTAAACTATCGTGAGTTGTATTCATAGTTAATGTATAGAAACCGTCTATACTCACCTCTTATTTTCACCTCAGTTCCCGCCACGATAACGTCGTGAAAAGAGCACATGAATAAGTGCTCCGGGGGTTCGAAACTACACGACTCATCATCATCATCATCTTCTTGCCCTTATCCCACTCTAAGTGGGGTCGGCACAACATGTCATAAACATGTTTTCACATGATTTGGCTACGTATTTTACGACCGGCCGCCTGCCTGATATCAACTTACCTTTGTAGTATTTTACGACACCTCGGTAAGAAAGCGGGTGGTCTATTCTACTAGACCGGCTACCACACGGTGGGTCAACTTAACTTAGTCGCCTTTTACGACACCTCGGTAAGAAATGAGGTTGGTCGAAACTAATCGGACTAACCCGATAGAATAAGACGTGAGTATAGCCGGTTTCTATACATCAACTTTTCAATTCTAGTTTTAAAAACTTATCTCAAGTATATATTTAGAGAACTTGGAAATGATTACACCATATTTTTCATTTTGTGTGCGTTAGGTATAACGTTTTTTTAATGACCGGACGTTGGTATTTCCACAGAGCAAACACGACATTTTAAATAAACACTTGTCTAAGCTCTAGTTAGTTCTTGCACAACCTTGGCGAACGTTTAAAACTATTTGCTAAATTGTACAAACATTTATTTGTGACTTAGTTAAGACAATGTTTAATGTTACAGACAAGTCTTTAAGTTGAGATAATGTTCATTTATTGTCTTAGGTCAAGAACCTAGGTGACCGAGCCTTGATCGGTAATTTTTTTTTTTAATTAAAAAATAAATTAACAAAATAGGGCAGGTGGGGCTCGATCCTAGGTATTTTCAGCTCTCTAGACCGCCCGTTCCCCAAATGACTACCATGACTTTACGTTTGACAGCGAAAATTGTGATTATATTCAACATAAATTTAAAAAAAAAATTAGGGCCCGAAAACAGGGATAAAACGACTTTTTTTTAATTAAAACTTATCTAGATCGATTTTCCTCCCCCAAAACCCCCCCTATTTGCTGAAATTCAGGAAAATCGTTGGAGCCGTTTCCGAGATTCCGAAAAAATATATATATACATACAAGATTAACTCATTTAAATATTAAAGATAAGTACAAAATTTATACAAAATCATCCTTCCCTTATCTCACTGTAAGTGGGGTCGGCACAATATGTTATAAACATGTTGTCACATTATTTGGCTACGTATTTAATGACCGGCCGCCTGCCTGACGTCAACTTATCTTAGTCGTATTTTACGAAACCTTGGTAGAAAAGAGGGTGATCTATTTTATTAAACCGGATACCACACGGCAGGTCGACTTACTTTTGTCGCCTTTTACGACACTTCGGTAAGAAATGAGATTGGTCTATTCTACTCAGCTAGATACCACACGGAATTAAAAATTTACACAAAAGTAATAATAAAATTATTTTGCTATAGTCCGCGATAAAGTAAATAGAAAATATTTATAATGCTTCAGCATAAATTTAGAATGAATCGAGATGAATGAATGAGAATCCGTCAAATTTGGTATATATACAAGGCTATAAGTTCTATTTTTAGTTCAGAAACAAAAAAACCAAATACATAATTTTAGGTATTTCGAAATTTAAGTTAAGGAAACTTAAAATGTTTTAATATATAGTTAGGGAAGCTGTTATAGCCCAGCGGCGAGAACGACTCTTTCGGCAGGTCACAGGTACAAACCCGGGCAGACACCAATGAGTTTTTCTGTTAAAAATTACGTGTCTACTTAATAATTTCAATTTATCACGCTCTTTTCGGTGAAGGAAAACATCCTGAGAAAAACTGCGCATTTCTGTAGAATTTTAGGGACATGAATAATCGACTAAGAAATCGGATGGTCTATTCTACTTAGATGGATACCACACGGTGGAATTATATTATAATATTATACGTGAATACTAAATTTAATAGCTTTCATGGCTAAGGTAGCCCAGCGGTAACACAGTGCGACCCTTTCGAGGAGGTCACAGGTTCGAACCCGGGCAGACACCAATGAGTTTTTCTGTTAAAAATTACGTGTCTACTTAATAATTTCAATTTATCACGCTCCTTTCGGTGAAGGAAAACATCCTGATAAAAACTGCGCATTTCTGGAGAATTCTGGGGATATGTATAGTCCACTAATCCGCATTAGAGTAGCGTGGTAGGTCTTAGCTCCAATCCTCTCTAAAATTAAAGATAGGAGACCTATGCCCAGCAGTGGGATAGTAACAAGCCGTTAATTACTTTTTTTATATACTTAATAAATTAAACAACCTAATATATATCCTCCTGCCCTTATCCCACTCTAAGTGGGGTCGGCACAACATGTTATAAACATTCTGTCACATGATTTGGCTGCTTTTATACGACGTAAGATGTAAGAAGGAGGGTGGTCTATTCTACTAAACCGGATACCACACGGTAGGTCAACTTACCTTAGTCGCCTTTTACGACACCTCGGTAAGAAATGAGGGTGGTCTATTCTACTCAGCCGGATACCACACGGCGGGTCGACTTACTTACTATTCTACTTAGCTGGATACCACACGGCTAAAAAATTAAACAACCTTATATTTTACAATATTTATTAACAACAAAGTTATAAAACACATTAACATATATAAAATTAAATAATATACATTTAATAATATAATAATAAGCTTAAATCTAAAATAAGCATTGCAAATATCTCTTTGCTCACAGGCATATAAAGATTAATGCATGTCGAAAGATATATAACAACACTGCAATATTTCATTCTGGCAATATTAGTTTCTTAAAAAGTAGGGAATTTTTGCTATTTCAACACTTAGGGCCTGTTTCACAAGTAACCAATAAACTGTCAGTTAGCTTATTCGGAACATATCTGACACATATCTCGGAATTTTGCGATTCTCAGGTTTCTGATAGGCTTATTCAACACTTTAAGTCCTTAATAAGTTAACAGGTAGATCACGTGGCTGTTATTTTATTTATCTGCTATCTAGCAAATACCTATTTTAAAATGGCTGCGATTTTATTTATTTTTTATTTTTCACTTTTTAGAGACATTTATCTGCTACTTAGTTTATTTGTCGGTTAACTTTCCGAGACTTTATCTGTTGTGAAACAGGCTCTTAAGAAAACAAATCACAAAATGAAGTTTCGATAACGAAAATTATTTGTAAAATACAATTTCAACTCTTATTTAAAGCTTGTAAATTTTTGTGTAACCACGGACATTTAAATAAATTGTTATTCAATTTTTTTAATATCAAACATTTTTTTTATCTTTCTAACATGCGCAAGCGCAGGGGACCGTCCGGTGCGTACATAAATGTAACGGCATATTCCAACGGGTCATGGTGGTATTCCAAACGATATCGTCGAAGCAACTGAAATCAATAAATAAAACCTAAATATATCACAATTTTTTTTTTAGCAGGGTAATTGAAGCTTAAAATTATTATTTCTGCATCATCATGCTTTTTCTTCTTCACTTAAAAACGTACCCGTTTTGAAAAACTCGCATAATGTAAAAATTAAAGATGATAAAAATAGTTGAGGCTCAAACCTAGGTGTTTTCACTCCTCTAGACCACCCGTTCTCCAAATGAGCTATTGTGATAGCATTTTCCCGAAAATAGGGATAAAACGACTTTTTTTTTAAAATGAAACCTAGCTTGATCAACTTTCTCCCCCAAAACTCCCTACATGCTGAATTTCAGGAAAATCGTTGGAGCCATTTCCGAGATTAACTCATTTATTTAAATATTAAAGTATATATATAATATAATAAAGTATAACTGTTCTCATATTTATTATTGAAATTTACAATTTAATTATTATTAGTTTCAAATAAATGTGACATGTTTTTTCATTTACGGGACCTCGATAAGAAATAAGGATGGTCTATTCTACTCAGCCGGATACCACACCTAAATACTTACCATCATTCAACAATACAAACTTTTACATTTAAACCAAGATTGCGTATTGTAATTAATAAAATATTTCTTTTTACCTTAGCCAAGAGTACTTGAATTTCCAAATCAGCGAATCTTCGCCCCAAACATATCCGGGCGCCAAAGCCGTATGGTAAGGACGCGAAGGAATGCAAGCGGCCGTTGCTTTCCAGCCATCGTTCCGGCCTGAACTCTTCAGGGTTGGACACAAACTGATCCATGTTGCCGGTGACTATTGTTGGAAATACTACTTGCACCTAAAATAGAACCAGACATTTTAACGAGTGAGTTGCATCGCTTAGAAGCGATAGATGCGAGTATTGAATAATTGTGGCGTTTTAAAAGTTAGTTAAAGCTTTACCAATTTAAGAGGTTCTACGACATACTCTTTGAGATAAAACCATTAATCCTGGGTATAATAGCTAACATTGAATCCTGCCTTCTTGTATAAATGTTTAACATTTTGGGCAGAGCAACGTTATTACACGTTTAATTTGATAAACTCTTATTGACACAACGTTTATAAACAATGTCCATACACGGCTGTAGCTTGTACCAATTCCTTCAAGCTACATCATTGCAACGAATTACTTTGAGTTTTTAGATTAATAACCGCCGCTCCACGGTAGTTTTTTGGTGCACGTGTATCAAAAACTTAATCGTAATTTAAGAAATACATATATTTTTTTATTTACAGCAAAATTGTACAATTTATTTCTATATTCAATTACTTATACGTTAGGACTATACAAATCATTCCCTCGTGGAATGGTCCCAAGAATTCTTGTAGCGTTTCCGCGTTGAATCGCTAAGCTGATTCTTTGTGCGGAAAAGGAGCAAACCCTCTTGTCACCTTAATTTATTTTGTATGAGAAATTGTACAACAAACATTTTAAAACCCATTGATAAGTTGGCGCGATCGATGTCGCGGTTGACCACTAGTTTTGTATAAAAATTAAGTAACATCCTCTTATTATACTACTTCTGGGCATAGTCTTGCTATCTCCGTTTTTTGAAAGAAGGTTTGTAGCTTAGAGCAACACTGCCAGTAGGTTACACATATCCCCAGAATCATCTAGAGATATGCAGGTTTCTCACGACATTATCACTCATTCAAAAGCGTGTGATAAATTACAAATATCAATAAGATACATATAATTTATAGAATTAGGCGTTACTTTGCGGAGATCCATAATACAAAAGACAAAAGTAATAGTAAAATTATTTTGCTATAATCTGCGAAGAAGTTAAATAGAAAATATATATAATACTAAATGTAAGTGGACAATCGGTTATCATACCTGATACATGCAGGATTCGTAAAAACAGATGCACTAACCTCCACCACCGCCACCACAATACACAAGCACTATATACGTACACTATCACAAACTCAACAATCGTTTCGCCCCGCAACCGAAGCATCATCAGGAGATAGACTCCACGACCAAAATCGCAAAGATACATTTACTTTAATAGAAAAAGACATTGGTGGTTCGTACCTGTAACAAGGGGTTACAGGAGTCGCATAGTCTCACCGCTTGGCTATCACAGCTTTATATACAACACATGAAAAGCTACTTACTCCCTTTGGTATATGGTATCCACAAATCACATCGTCTTCTTGCAGCGTCCTGCCATTACCAATTACTGTTGAGTACATTCTGAAAATTTAATATATACATAAGATATGTGTTTTAATGAAATTTAGTAAAGTAGCGGCTATTTACTCTTCCACTGCTGGGAATAGGCAAAAATGTAGGAAAAAATGGTCAAAGTGGGTTAACCTTAAAAGCTAGACATATGCTGTCGCGGACTTTTATTTAGAACTTTTATTGGGAACAATTTTGTACCACATTATTTTTTAATAACTATCACCATCACCACTCAGCGCACGCAAGGAAAGCTTTAAATTTTGCCGTTTTCGTAATATTTTTTATTATATCTCCTATTCATCTTAGCGCGATGTTACAATTTATTATAGCCTTACTTGATAAATGTACTATATCACACTGAAATAGTTTTTCAAATCGGTCCAGTAGTTCCTGAGATTAGCGCGTTCAAACAATCAAACAAACAAACTCTTCAGCTTTATATATTATATTATATATATGATAAAAATATATATAAATACCTGAAAACTTCCCTCACAAATGCTTTTGTATAATGAAGTTTGTCCAAATCAGAGTAACTCAAGGGCTTGCTAGGATCAGGAAGCACCCTTTTAATTTCCTCCGCCATTTTGTCTTGTTGCTCAACTCTGATCGCCGCTTGATATAGAATTGAACATACTGCCATAGATATCTATAAAAAATGCTTTTTTTAAAAAGTTATTTCAATATTAACTATATGCTAATCTCTGCAGCCGATCCAACGATTTCAATGATTTTAATGCAATATCAGAAACTATAGTTTAAGATCCCGCTATAAAATGACCTACACCGAACTGGTTTATAGATGAAATATATTATTTATCAAATAAAATATGTCAACAAATATATCGCGAATGGGTTGTCTACAAAAATTCAGTCCAGAATAGGATTTATTAACTTTTTTTAAATTACACTGGCTTTGTTAAAGAATAAGTTCCATTCCAACCGAAAATATGAAACCTTAAGAATGTACATAAGTTAGGTTAGGTTACAGAATGTATGAACAATCATTGCAATAATATACACAATATTATGAATATTATTGTTAGACTCGTCCCATATCAGGGAAACAGCGTCAAGGCTGCGGCGGAAATGGCTGAATCCAGCAATCGGCGGGTGTATGCATCTCTCATCGAGAGTTATATATTTTTGACGTTTGCAGTTGAGACCCTAGGGCCATGGAGTCAAAGTGCAAAAATTTTTTTATCCATTTTAACACCTCAGTTAATTGCCTCTTCAGGTGACAAGAGGGCTGCCTCCATTCACACAAAGAAACAGTTCAAAAAATTGCTATAAATCCGAGAGTGAGTAAGTAAGCTACTCATAATTTAATATACATTATTAAGTTGGCTATACTATGAAGTTCTTTGTTTTTTAATAAATTTATAGCTTAGCTAAAATCTTACCTATTAGAAAATAAAGCTTGGAACAAAGAGAATTTAATTTTTGTAAACAGATAAAAGTTTGGTCATGGGTTTTTAAACGTTTATTATCGCGCCGGTAAGGTGCTATTTATAAAGCAAATACATCCGGCTTTTGTATACGAATACTTTGTACCACTTATTAGCGACTGTATGATAACTTTAAAGTACATAGTGCCTGAATGTAATGTATAATAAAACTAATTTATAGAATCAGGCGTTACTTTGCGGAGGTCCATAATACAAAAGTAATGAGAATATTATTTTCCTATAATCCGCGATAAAGAAAATATACGTAATGCTAAATGTAGAATGTAGAGTGTCGCCGTGTGGTATCCGGCTGAATAGAATAGTCGCAGTGTGGTATCCGGCTGAATAGAATAGTACCACCCTCATTTCTTACCGAGGTGTCGTAAAAGGCGACTAAGGTAAGTCGACCCGCCGTGTGGTATCCGGCTGAGTAGAATAGACCAACCTCATTTCTTACCGAGGTGTCGTAAAGTACGACAGAGGTAAGTTAACGTCAGGCAGGCGCCCGGTCGTAAAAACACAGCCAAATCATATGACAGCATGTTTTTAACATGTTGTGCCGACCCCACTTAGAGTGGGATAAGGGCAGGAAAATGATGCTAAATGTAGAGTGTACTATTTCTTTCATACCTGATACATGCAGAATTTGTAAGAACTCATGCACGTGGAGTCTATATCCTGACGATGCTTCGGTTACGGGACGAAACAATTGTCGAGATTGTGGTATATACATATATGTACAACAACGCACCTGTACAATTATAAGCAAACCAACGATGATGTCGCGGTGTACAGAAAAACTTGTTTTAAGTTTATGCTATGCCGTGTCGAATTTTGTAATATCATTTAAGATTTTATGTAATAATAAAAAAAAAATGTGGTATATACAATAGAACATTAACAAAGTATCTTAGTACTAACTGTATCTATTCCCACAAGTATAAGATCGAGGGCCATAATCGTTGCGATCTTCGGATCTCCTTCACTTTGGAGCACTCGTTCAAGCAAAGAGAGATCGTTTTCGGATGTGACTTTTTTACTCTTCAATCGCTCTAATGCTTCATTAATATAGCGTGTACATAATCTGAAATACAAACACAAAAAGAATTTTAGAAGACACGCATTGCTGAAAATTATCATTTAAACAAATCAATCAATATCAGATTTACGAACACTATAAAAGATATATTTTCAGCCATTAAAAGGTTAAATATTCCAAGCAAGTTTTACGAGATTTAAAAAAAAAATTCCATCCATCCATCCATCAGCCCATCGCAGTCCACTGCTGGACATAGGCCTCCCCATGTGTTATGAGGGGAAATATATCGGAAAGTTACGTAAATATAGAAAAGGCGAGATGAGTAATATTAAGATAATATGAACGCGTAATGAGGAGCGACGAAAATCATGTGACCAAAAGAGAGAATGAAACATGCATGTGGATGGATATTGGACCAGAGACATGCATTTAAAAGGGTTAGCGCCAGAGTTAAAAAATGATAGGAGAGAATTGAAATGAAAATCATGTTGTGCCTGCCCTCGCCAGTTACCATTAATGAGATACGTGTAGGAGAATGATGATAAGTGATTAAATAGTTAACTTACTCGACGAAGAAGTTCATGTTGTTCACGTATTTGGTCCAAAGTGGGGTCGGGAAGTATCTCCAGTATGGCGCCTTCAATTCCAGCACAGCTACATTTCGCAGAGCAAACTTAGCCGCGTCGATAATGCGTTGTGGTTCAGAGTCGCTGGTCGCTTTAGGGGAGAGGCAACCAAGTCTAACGTCTAGAGCAACCCGACCTATGCCTGTAAGTAATAAACATTTAGATATAATAAAATTCGACGTATCACGAAACTGAAGTGGCAGTGGACGGAATACATAGTAAGAATAAAAGATAGTGGTCGCGAACCTTTAAAGATGAAATGGCGTAAAACCCCTTGAGGTGGACGGGCGAAATCAGAAAGGGCGCAAGAAGCAGCTGAAAGCGGCGGATGTAAATTAACGTAGATATCTTAAAGAGATCTATAGAACAATAGACGTTCGTCTATTTAAAAATAAGAAGACACATTGTAAAGTATGTATACCAGTGTTAGACGGGACTTCGTTCAGCTACCACAATTAAATATCATCAATTATGCAATATGTGAATATAAACACAAGTAATTTTTTTGTTCACTTATTTAAAAAAAAGAAAGCATTAATTTCACAATCTAGTGCCAACTTCAATAGCATATGTGAACCACATACAATTAACCAATTTAAAGTTGAATGAACTTGTTTTACTGTACTAAAAGATCGGCAGTATTGAGTAGTATCGAAACTTTATTGCCTGTTATTTAATTAAACAGCCAATTTTATTAAAGCAGGCATTATCAGGGTGCAGACATGATGTATTCAGTATTCCAATAACCTCGTCACCAGGCAGCAAGGTTGCAATACTATTAAGTTTTAGCCAATAAGAGTCTTGCATAGATGCTTTCGGGAGTACGCGCTTAAATTGTAAATTAAAAAATATTTAAGGCAAATCACCAGAGCATAAACTGTGTCCAATCCATAGCACTTGAAGCAGGTGAATTGAAGAAGAATATAAAGCAATTTCAAATCTAAAAGCTTCTTAATTCACGCTTACTTACATTCAAGGGACCACCTGTGAATATCGTTGTCAAACTCGTGGGGAAGATCTCCAACCTCATCTCTAGCATTCTCCATGTATTTTATAAAATCTTCTGTCACCATCTCGATAGGTGCTACGTATTTCTTAACCGTTTGCGGTTGAAGAATCGGACGCTGGACTTTAGAACGGAATCTGCGCCACTGGTCACCATGCCTGTAATATTAATTTAGAGTTAATGATAAATCCTCATTAAAATTTGGGAAGCGATATAAGTTGTAATATCCAGTGGTGATAGCGCGTGATATTTAAGAACTGTTCGTCGAGCATCGAAAAGTATCCTATAAGTTTTTTTTTAAATTATATCTACACTTAACTGATGTAAGCAATACTTCCAGGTAAAAGATAGCATTGTCAGGAATGCTATGAGGCAATGTTGGAATATGTGTAACCTAAAATCATCATTGGACCAAAGTTGTAGGTCTAAATTTCTATTCTTCTCTCAAAAAGTTTAATAGAAGCAATGAAATAATAACAAGCCGCTACTTTTAAAACTTACCTAAGTATCTCAAATCTGAGAATGTTGAAACAGATGATTTCTATTACATCTATCAAGAGATGATTGCTTAATTGACCCCCAAAATTCAGTATTTCGTAAGTTATAAGTTGTAACAGAGAACACTTGCCCGTTTATGTCAATTCTAAAATATAGCCAAGGTTAAAAAGTATACAGGTGGAAACGTCAAGTTTCTGTGTCAACAAGTGTCTGACAGTTTTAAATTGATGTGATCTGCGTGGATGTCAAGAGGCCCAAATATGAGTTATACTCGTAGATGGCAATTGAACTTTTCGCCTTTTTGTATCAAGCCTAAGCCTAAAAGCCTGGAAGCTAAAAAAAAGCTCAAAAAATGTCGTTTTATCCCTGTTTTCAGACATTGAAAAAGTGCTAAAATAGAAATAGTATACCAAGGTTAATTGTGCTGTCAATTGTAAAATTGTTATAGGGGATCGGGCGGACTAAAGAAATAACAACACTTGGATCGAGTCCCTTGCCTTTTCTTTGTTTTTTAATTTTTTTCATTATTTTTTTTTCTATCATAGCATTTTGGGCTCTATTATTATTTTAGATCAATGAATATTTTTTCGTATGTCAGCAATATCATACGTGAATATAAATCCCCTTTTGGTGTAGGATATACAGAATATGGTAAATACAGAACTAAAACAAACTAGACATGTTTTAGTTAATATTGCAATGTTTATCAAGAAACTGAAAAATATTTCAATAACAATAAAAAAAATAGAAAAAAAATAATAATAATAACAATTGAATTAGCATATCATATAAAATCATGTCGTTTAATTTTGTATTAAATGATATTGATACCGTTTTTGAAAATTGTGATATTAAATTTTCGAGGCTTATCTAAATGTATTAATAAGCAGGCAGTTTTTATACCATACATGAAATATATACCTCCAAGTAAGTATTCTTTATTTTAATAAGGCAATTTACAGTCTACCAGTCCCTTATCTATTGGTTTTACCCATGAATTCTGGTATTTATCAACAAATATTTTTAAACATCGATTTAAATGTATGCTGTATTTTCTGTCATAAAGAGATCGCGCTTGGAATAAAAATAGAATTAAAGATACGTTATGAAGATAACATTACCGAGGGAATAAAGATTCTGTTCGTGAAACCATACACGCGAAACAATGGATATTCTCTTACAAAAGTCTGTAGTTGTGATAAAAACGTAAAACAATGCACTAGACGCATAAGACTACATCCCATCTGATTGTTTTGCTGTTCACATATCGCCCTATCCGAAGAATAAAGTCACATCTCCCATGTATAATGATAGGAAATGTGACCTTATTCTTCGGATAAAGCGATATAAAAGCCAGTCTTAAATGATATTATTTGATGAAATTTATTAAAATCAGATCTCATTAAAAATTAAGCACCAAAAAAAAGTTAATTTTCATTTAAGAAGGACTTTTAGCACAAAGATGAATGAAAGTGGTGGATTACTTTATAAAATATAAATATAACTGACCTGTTGGTGCAGTGGGTAGTGACCCTACCTTCAGCTCCGCGGGTCGCGGGTTCGATTCCCGCCGAGGGCAAACAGATTCTATAAATGAATTTGATTGTCTTTG
Organism: Morpho achilles; assembly: GCA_947086495.1. Classification (NCBI taxonomy): domain Eukaryota; kingdom Metazoa; phylum Arthropoda; class Insecta; order Lepidoptera; family Nymphalidae; genus Morpho; species Morpho achilles. The sequence continues at coordinate 7,349,818 of CAMTZB010000018.1, read as the reverse complement.
AGCCTGGGTGTATATTTGTATTTAAGTATGTATTTAAAAATATATAAGTATATATTCACCAGTTGTCTGTCATCCATAACACAAGTATTAAGTTACTTACTTTGGGGACGGACGACCGTGTGTGTAAGTGTCCATATATTTATATTTATTTATTTATACTTCAACCTCCAAATCTAAGTCGCGTGGTTAAGTAAGCCGGCTAAGTAGAATAGACCACCCGATTAATTATCGAGGTGTCGTAAAAGGCGACTAAGGTAAGTTGACCCACCCTGTGTTATCCGGCTGGGCAAAATAGACCAACCTCTTTCTTACCCAGGTTTCGCAATAGCCGAATAAGGTAAGTTGACGTCAGGCAGGCGGCCGGCCGTATAATACTTAGCCAAATCATGTGACATGTTTATAACATGTAGTGGCGAATTTAGAGTAGGATAAAGGCAAGCGAATGATGATGATGTAAAAAGTATATAAATTTTATATTATATGATACACGACGTTGTATGACATAATAACAATGTTCAGATCAAATACGTGTAATGTGAGTAAATACTTAGAGATGACAAGGCGCGAAAACGGTGTGTGTATAGAATTATGGACAAAACTAAGTGTTTGTGTCACTTATCTAGAAGGAAACTTATATCTCAAAGGGTTTGCCTTGTATTTTCTCTAGAGGATTACACTATTTACTACAGTAATTTTATCTGTTTTCTTAAGTTCAACAATTTTATCATGACAAAGCTTCTCTGTACTCATAATTTAACTCATTTAGCTATTTAGCTGACTTTTATATATTTATTAGCTGATCGAGCAAACGTGGTTTTGCCATATAAATTATTTCTATGGAATTTCTACGGTGGATTATTACATATTTCTATGGAGAATTTTAATAAGAAAGAAAGAAAGAAAGAAAGAAATTTATTTGGACACAAATTCCAACAAAAAGAAACAAAAAAAAATACATTTTTACCTATACCGAATACGAATACGAATATTGTGACCAAATAAGGTGTCCTACTCAGCTCAAATGCTACAACAGGTTGTAGCGCTGGTTTTCAGTAGGCACCTTTACAGATACGTGTTAATGGGTTAACAATTTATTTATTTATTTATTTAATGGGTGAACACCCCTTAGAGGTTTGAAAGATAGACAGCCCATTGTCGGACCTACTAAATATGCATATAAAATTTTATAAAAATCGGTCAAGCCGGTCATTTTATATATAAGATTATTCTTCCACTAAGCATTTACTATAAAAACTGTTTAAATCTGTTAAAAAAGGATAATTTATTGAAATAAGTTGAGAGACCATAAAATATAAAAAATAGAGGTTACATTAAAATATTTTATACGTTATATCTTACTAATGAAAATATAAATAATAAAGAATGAGAAAAAAAAACAGAAAACACTCGTAATGTATATCACGAGCTTTCACAAAACAAGTATCAACATCTTAGGTCAATCAAACAGGTTCCGATCTGACTTGAAATATAAAAGACTTTAGAAAATATAAGTCTTAAATCCAACATCGAATAACTTTAAATCAAATAGGCAATAGACAAACAACATCTTCATTTTTCTGCCCTTATCTTACTCTAAGTGGGGTCAGCACAACATGTTATAAACATGTTGTAATATGATTTGGCTACGTATTTTACGACCGGCCGCCTACCTGACGTCCATTAACCTTATTAGCCTTTTGCGACATCTCGGTACGAAATGAGGGTGGTCTATTCTACTCAGCCGAATACAACACGGTGGTCAACTTACCTTAGTCGCCTTTTACGACACCTCGGTAAGAAATAAGGGTGGTCATTTCTACTCAAGCGGATACCACACGGTGGGTCAGCTTACCTAAATCGCCTTTTACGACACATAGACAAGAAATGAGGGTGGTCTATTCTACTCAGCCGGATACCACATTTCGGGTCGACTTACCCTAGTCGCCTTTTACGACACCTCGATAAGAATTGAGGGTGGTCTATTCTACTCAGGCAGATACCACACCGCTTTCGGCACCGAAATCTAGTATTGCATTTAAATGGCCTGGAGCGAAAGGATCAAGTTCGTGTAGAGTCCATTTTGGAATTGCCCCCCCTTACTAAATTAATTACCCCCCCCCCCCCCGTGGGGCATGGGTCCCACGTTGGAAAGCACTACATTAACCTTATCACTAAGTAGGTAATACATCAGTACAGCTTTATGCGGCTTGCAATAAATAAATAAATAAATAAATATATAGGACACTTACACACACGGTCGTCTGTCCCCAAAATAAGTAACTTAATACTTGTGTTATGGGTGACAGACAACTGGTGAATATATACTTATATATTTTTTAAATACATACATACTTAAATACAAAATATCTGGGTGACCGAGTGATGGGGATAATTCCAAGAATAGGATCTGTGTGTTTTATCCAATTATATATTTCTTATCCAAGATTATCTAAGATTATATAAGTTCCAAAATTGACAGCCTTGTTACTCCCTTTTTCCTATTATTCTCGTTGCCGTAGTAACGAGGCCGTCCGGTGTTGCCGGCCAGACGTATTAGAATTCCCAACATCCTCCCCCCCCTTGGGAACTTGCTTCCCAAAGAGCTCTTGGGAATCTGACGTGCCTTCCAGTGCACAAAGTTTCGAGATGGATCTCTTGATGATACCACCTGCAGTTTGAACGTCGACGACTCTGCATAGTCCGTCGGCGCCAAGGTAGAGTTGATGGATGCGGCCTAGAAGCCACTTCATCGGCGGTAAGTGATCAACCAGTACGAAGACAAGATCACCGATCTTGACATCTCGCTGTCTTGTCCTCCATTTCACACGTTCCTGTAGAGTCGACAAGTAATCCCTTTTCCAGCGTGACCAAAAGTGATGTCTCAGGCGTTCGATCAGCTCGTATCTGTTGAGGCTGATACGTTCGATATTAGGCGAAGGCAGTGAAGTCAACGGTCGACCCACTAAGAAGTGCCCAGGTGTTAAGGGTAATAGATCAGAAGGATCAGATGACATTGACGTAAGTGGACGTGAGTTCATGATCGCTTCAACCTGAGCAAACAGTGTATACAATTCTTCGAAAGTTAGACTAGAGTTACCTGCTATTCGTTTTAAATGATATTTGGCCGATTTAACCCCTGCCTCCCACACCCCACCAAAACTAGGTGCATAGACGGGAGAAAATTTAAAATTAATACCTTCATTGCACGCAAAGTCGCTGACTGGTGCTTGACATTTCTTTAGAAGTCTGTTTAGTTCATTACTAGCTCCTACAAAGTTTTTCCCATTATCGCAAAAAATAGTATAAGGTTTACCACGTCTTGCGATAAACCTACGCAAGCATAGAATAAACGCATTGCTACTTAGGTCGCTAACTACTTCCAAGTGTACAGCCTTTGTAGCAAAACAGATGAAAATACATAAATAGCACTTGGAAGTCTTTGCACGTCTACCTTTACGATTAAGAATAAGAAAAGGTCCAGCGAAGTCGGTGCCACAAGTCTCAAAAGGAGAAGCAGGAGTAACACGAGGTTCAGGTAAGTCACCCATTAATTGTTGCATAGGCTTAGCCCTAAATCTTTGACAACGTACGCATAATCGTACAGTAGCAGTTGCTAACACTTTGCCACCTAATGGCCAAAAAAGTTCTCTAATGGAACTCAACAACTGTTGAGGACCACAATGTAAAAGCCGTAAGTGTTCTTTTTCAAATAACATTCTCGTAAATACATGTTTAGGGTCTAGTAAAATAGGATGCCTTTTATCATAAGGGCAATATGAAGCGTTGTCGATACGACCACCGACACGTAATATGCCTTGATCGTCCAAAAACGGATTTAAAGAAAGAATAGAAGATTTACGATTTAGGATTTTATCAGTTTCTAGCGAGTGTATATCTTTAATGAAAGTTTTTCTCTGTGAAGCTTTCGCCAGCAAGGTAATTGAAGTGTGCAATTCAGAACAGGTGAGATAACCAGTTATTTTGGTATTATTTTTTCTAATTTTATTCATAAATCTCAGTACATAACCAATAATTCTTTGCAATTTATAGAGTTTAGAGTATTTATTGAACGGTATTACATCATTAGGTAGAATATTAGTATTTAAGCTTATTCTTGTTTCAGGTAACACAGCAGGAGCATGTGGAGAAGAAGGCCATTCTTTTTCAGGTTTAGCCAGAAAGGATGGGCCGTGCCACCAAAAGACATTCCCAGGAAGAAGACGAGGCTGAATCCCTCTGGAAGCCATGTCAGCAGGATTCAATTCGGTAGGTACATGACGCCAGCAGTTTTCGTTAGTTAAGTCCCTAATTTGTTCAATACGATTACTAACAAACGTTTTAAGTGTTTTAGGTGGAGTGTGCAGCCATCCCAGAACAATAGTAGAATCTGTCCAGAATACAGAACGAGTAATAGGAATTTTAAGTGACTGTTTAACCTTAGAATATAATTTAACGCCAAGCAAAGCGCCTAGGAGCTCTAAGCGTGGAATAGTTTCAGTTAGATAAATGCATGTCCCATAAGAGTTTTCTGACGCATCTGTAAAGCAGTGCGCTTCTACATACGTAGGAGATTCACAAAGTACATATCTAGAAACATTTATGTCTTCAAACAATTTCGTCTCATTATAGAAGCTTAGCCAAGATTTTTTTGTATCTTCTGGGAGGCTATCATCCCAGTCAAGTTTACTAAGCCATAATTTTTGAAGAGTAATTTTATGGAATATGGTACAAGCTGATAACAAACCCAATGGGTCAAAGATTTTACAAGAGTTCCGACAGTATAGAACGTTTAGTTACTTTAGCAATGTTTTCGACATTAACCGAAAAATGCAAAGTATCAGAGTCAGGTGTCCATCTTAGTCCCAATACAGAACACTGTTTACAGAAATCTTGAAATTCATTACAAGTAGGAATATCGTCAAAATATCAGGAGCATTAGTATGAAATTTCCTCAAAGGAAAACAACCTTCGTTAAGTTTATCAATAACCTCTTTTACAGTAGAAAAGAAAGACAGTTTTAGAATCAGAACCAGTATTCAAATCATCGACATAGAAATTGTGCCTCACCATACCATATGGTGAATTTAGTAACAAAATAACAAAAGGTAAGTCGGTCCATGACTTCTCTCACGGTACCCAAGTTAGTAAGATGCCCTAGTTTTTCAAGTTCAGATTATAGAAACGCCTCTTGGCCAGATGATAAGAGTCGCCAAGAGCCACCTCGGGGATCTCGCGAAAAGGAATTTTAACAGAGAACCTACCATTATCCAAGCGCACAGTATTAGAAGTAAAATGATTTTCACAATATTCCTTATCTTTAGAAGGACATATATTAGCAAGTAGAGGAATATCTTCGATTTCCCTGAATTTAGTAGTGGAGTCTTTAATCTCTTGACAAAAGTTAGAATGAGTAGTAGAAGTAGGACCCTGAGTAGGTCCTGTCACGAGCCAACCTAGTTTAGATTTCTGGAGCATGGGCTTATTTTTGCCTAACTTGATTTGTTTAGAATCCATTATTTCCCAACAAATATCGGCACCAAGTAGTATATCAATATCAGAAGGATGATGGAAATGTGGGTCAGCAAGTTCAATAGAATCAGGAAGAGAAAGTCGCGAAATATCTACCTCGACACCAGGTAGTTTACCACTAATAGCAGGTATGACATAGCAAGAAACATTACACTTGAAAGTATTCACCCGTGACTTCAATGTTACCTTACATTTCTTAGTAGTAGTAGTGACTCTATTGTTTATACCAGCAATAGACAAATTAGTATTCGAACAAGGAGTTTGTAATTTATTTTGCAAATTTTCAGTAATAAAAGAAGACTGAGATCCATTGTCTAGAAGAGCTCTAACAACATGACACTTATTAGTATTAGTATCAACAAGCTCCACTTCAGCAGTACACAACAAGACCTGACCGAGAGTTACAGCGGACAATGATACAGGATCTATCATAGCAACAGTGGAAATCTGAGCAGAAGTTTCTTCAGACGAAGAGGTCGCAGGAGCGGACGCTGCGACAGAAGCGCCAGATATCATTCTAGTATTTCTATGTAATAATAGATTATGTTTTTTGTTACAGAACTTGCATGGAGTATGTTTGCACCTAGAAGAAAAATGTCCAGGACGCAAACAATTTTTGACACAAGCGGTATTTTAAAACCTCACTATATCTAGAGTCTATTGACATAGATTTAAACTTATCGCATTTATACACTAAATGTTGTTCTGAGCAAATAACACAATTAGCATTTTTAAAAGTAGGAGAAGCTACAAAAGATCTAAAAAGTTTATTTTCGTTTGAAAATTGTCTTTGTTTCTCAGATTTAGTGACATTATTATAGTGCAAAGTTTCTAGAATATCAGCGCGATTGCGCAAGAATTCATTAAATTCAGCTAAAGTAGGCGAAGTACTCGCGTTAGTCCTACTTTCTTCCCATTTTCGACTAGTGTCGCCATCTAGTTTCGACACCATCATATAAACAATCAATGTGTCCCAATGAGAAGTAGGTTCATTTAAATTATTTAAGGAACTCAAATTTTTAGAATAGTAATCAATCATATAACGCAGAGACTTGAAGCTTTCCTTAGAAATCGGTTCAAAATTAAAAAGAGAGTTTAAGTGGTTGTTTACAAGTATTCTATTATTATTATAACGTTTAACGCAGATTTATAGTTAGCAGCAGTAAACTCAACCGATGAAAACTTGAGACGCTCCGCCTTCAAGTGAAGAGCGTAAATAATGAAATTTGTTGATGTCAGGGATATTATTACTATTTATTAAAGACTCAAACGTATCCCTAAACTCCATCCATTTAAGGTAGTTACCGTCAAAACGCGGAAGTTGGATGGTGGGAAGCTTTATACTATCAGTATTATGGTTACGAACGTTTTCAGTAGAGTGCGAAGGCACTTTTGAGCCAGCTATCGAGCCATAATTTGAGGACACATGTAGAGCAGTTACACTTTGAATTATACTTTCGGCACGAGCAATATTCAAACAAAAATCATTTTCGATTTTCTCATGTTCCTCTAACTGATCGAAATCTAACATCTCAATATTATCCTTTAAAGAATCAAACTGAGTAAATAAGTCTCTATGTCGCGATAGTTTTAATTCAAGTTCCGCAACTAATGCCTTTGTAAGTTCCTTAGGATCAATTAATGTAGTAGTTTTTAAGTATTTCGCAAACGTCGTAATTCGACTCTTTATACTAGCACGTTTCCGAACAAGTTCTTTCAAATCTTCCGCCATAGTAAATAACAATTTAATACCTTATCGCAATAATCAAACTAAACAGACTGTTCGAGGTAAGTAATGACAATATAGGTATCAAAGAAACCGCAACGTTAGTTACAGCGTCAAAAAATGACGACGCCGGCCCCAGTCAGGTGCTCGCGGTCAGTGGAGGTAACACGCAGTCGACGCGGTGTAACAGCACCGAACACCAACTTTACGCGGGGTCGGAGAAGCAGTGGCCACAAAGAACCTAGAATGATTTAGATTGTTAGTTAGAAAGATGCAAACAAGAATGAAATTATAGACAGTTTATTTAATGTCAATATTTATAAGAAATAAAGATAAGTAAGTAACTCTAATTGTTTCAATTCAGTATTTAGAACTTCAATAATATTGTAAGAGAGTAACACAGTCGTCTTCATAGTAAAGTAAATAGCTTTATAGTTTTACCTAGTTCAATCTAGGGCTAGTTTTAAGTACGATAGTAATAGTATTCAGTTGAGTTTAATCAAAGAGACTAGATTGCAAAGTAGTGGACAGAATAATAGGCTATGCAATCTAGCTTAATAAGTATAGAAGCTTTAAACTCAAGCAGAATAAAGTAAGTATTTTTAGAAAGAATTTTAATCTGACTCCATAGATATAAGTAGGGAAGCTAGTAGTATTGAAGATGCAAACTACAGAGTAGCATTTTAACCAAAATGCATAATAGCGGATGTGAACACTGTTTGCAGATGCAAAACAATCATGAACAGAACGTTCTTCCGTCTGCACACACAAAGTATAATGCCAAAATTGGGCGTACTTCCCTATGAGTAAAACAAAAGACAACACAGATCCTTCGCGCAATAGTATCACGTAGATCACGATCACGTCCGGTTTCACCAAACTATATGGGGGATAATTCCAAGAATAGGATCTGTGTGTTTTATCCAATTATATATTTCTTATCCAAGATTATCTAAGATTATATAAGTTCCAAAATTGACAGCCTTGTTACTCCCTTTTTCCTATTATTCTCGTTGCCGTAGTAACGAGGCCGTCCGGTGTTGCCGGCCAGACGTATTAGAATTCCCAACACCGAGCTTCGCTCGGGAATTTTTTACAAAAAAAAAATAAAAAACTTAAAATAGAAGAAGAAACAATTATTTGGTTGGGGATCGATCCTTGGCATTTACACTTCTCGAGGCTGCCCATTACCCGAAAAGGCTACGCCAACTTGACAGTTAATGGCGAAAATTCAATTCAATATAAATGTAAGTGTTTTTAATGCCCAAAAAAAGGGATAAAACAATATTTTTTTTTACATAAAACCTAGCTAGATCAATTTTTCTCCCCCAAAACCTCCTACATGCTGAATTTCAGGAAAATCGTTGGAGCCGTTTCCGAGATTCGGAAAATATATATATATACAAGATTAACTCATTTAAATATTAAGATATACACCCAGGCTCAAAGGCGTAGAAATTCTTTTTATAGAAAATGTTGGCTCTAGGCGGGAATCGTACCCGCGACTCGCGGAGCTGAAGGCAGGATCACTACCCACTGCACGGGCCAGTCTATATCATCATCCTCCTGCCATTATCCCGCTCTAAGTGGGGTCGGCACAACATGTTATAAACACGCTGTTACATGATTTGGCTGCGTTTTTACGACCGGCCGCATGCCTGACGTCAACTTACCTCTGTCGTATTTTACGACACCTCGGTAAGAATGAGGGTGGTCTATTCTACTAAACCGGATACCACACGGTGGGTCAACTTACCTTAGTCGCCTTTTACGACACCTCGGTAAGAAATGAGGTTGGTCTATTCTACTCAGCCGGATACCAAACGGCGGGTCGACTTACCTTAGTCGCCTTTTACGACACCTCGGTAAAAAAAGAGGGTGGTACTATTCTATTCAGCCGGATACCACACGGCATACGGGCCAGTCTATAATAGATATTTATTGTCGATCTATTAAATATTTTATCGCATATTTAGCCAGAAATATGCTTGTAATAGATACATTTGTATGCATGCCGCATATTTAGTGTGGGTATACATTACACACACGCCAGCCAATTTGTAGCTTACTTTCGCTTCGCTCTACTTTCCAAGTGGGCCAGTTTAACCTCACTTCACAGAAAAGTATCTGCTGCGAATAAATCAAGGGTATTTTTTTGCGGTTTGCTAAAGCCATAACACATGCTGGAAGAAATAAAATATTAGAATTAAATACGTAGCTTATGTTAACTTTTATTACATTTGGCTATGTTAAATACAAGTTTAATACATTTTTTTTATTTACAGAAAAAATGTACAAGTTATATCTGTCTTAAATTACTTACATGCTAGGATTATACAAATCATGCCCACGTGGAATGGTCCCAAGAATGCTGGCAGCGTTTCCACGCTGAATCGCTAAGCTGTTTCTTTGTGCGAAAAAGGAGCTAGCCCTCTTGTCACATGAAGAGGCAATTAATCTCGGTGTTAAAACGGATAATTTTTATTTTTTTTTGCACTTTAAAATAATAAATTCAGACTAAATTTTATGTAAAGCAGAAAAGCATAAAAGTCCTTTCTACATGGTCACGATAAAGCGCCCGACCAAGGTCACCTTGGTCGAGTTAGTCTAATAGACAGTGTAGAAGTTCGTCATTCTGATATTTGGTTGGTGCGAACGACGTGAGGGATACGCTCCCGACAAAGGTCACTTTGTTCGGGCGATCTATCCTGACCGTGGAGAAGGCCTTAACATGAAAGTTTACAAATATCATCGCACCTCATTTATTTGTTACAAAGCTAACGTCACTGGGCTGGTCGTTTCTACCCTAAAAGCACTTTGAAATCCTATTTTTGTTAGTAAAGAGTCTACGACTTGAGAGAGAAAACCAGTTCTCCCCCAAAAACCCCTGTACCACTATTTCTTGACACTTTAAACTTAGAGAGATAGATAATCGATAAAGATTTATCGATTATCTATCTCTCATCTTAATTCAGCGTCTAATTCCGCTGGAACTATATTGATAAAATTAGGCACAATATTTTTTGACACAATTAAAGATAACACCGGGGTATAGACTATTAAAATCTCCTTTATTTCTTTTGCGAAAAGGAAAAAAACAAAGCATTATTGAATGTACTTAAACGCTTAAGCTAGCACTATTCAAGTATAAACTGAACTTTATTTAATCTAACGGTTATTTATCTTGCACGCCCCATTGACTCATCGATGTAATTATCAATATTTTTTCCCAACATGTTTATGACTATAGCGCATAAGCGTTTCTCTTCGAGACGTACTTTTACGTGAAAGAATTGTTTCTATGCTGTATTGATAATTGAAACATGAACTCTAACTATAAAAAGTAGAAAAGATTTATTATTGAATAAACTAATTTAGATATTAAAGGTACGAATGATGATATAGGTAAAACCGGTGTGAGTTGTTTATTCCTTTAAAGGCAAAACAACATATTTTAATTTAAGCAATAGCTTTCTGACTCAACTTTTTTTAGTATCAATGCTTTAAGGCTATAAATTTCTTTTCCAATATCATTGCCAATTGCCAGCGTGACTAAATAATTATTTGATCATTTAATGCTAATTTATTTGAAAGGTCATTTATAGAAGTCCTTTAATCAGCACAAACATTCCACCTTGATATATAGTTCGCAACTCACACGTGCTAAAATGTTCATAAATAATATGACATCGTGATGCCACGCCACATTGTACTTGTGTTTATCACTTCATAACAAAGTTAGCACGTATGATATAACAAATAGATATTTGCTTGTCACTTGTTGATCTTGAGATTTGAACTTGGGCAGAAATTCTACTATGTATTACCGGATAGGATTGTTTGAATTACGAAGTTAGCAAACCGTACGCATATCTCTATTTCTATTGATTGATGGATTAAACCAAGCATATCGTCTACTGCTAGATATAGTTCTCTTTAATTGAGAGTTCCACTATCTTGTATTGATTTTATATCGCAGCTCTCTGCGACCGTTTGAGATATTTTCCAAGCTTGTGGAGAGTCTACCATCACTCTGTTTTACACAGCATGGTCGCCAATTAACGCTGACGCTCCAACATCATCTGTTTTTGAAATTATGTAGCCATTTCAGCTTTACGAGCAGTTTTATCAATTATTTTAATCCTTCTACGTATCTTGTTTTTTCTTTTAGCTTGCCACATCTTCTTTTAGGTCTTTAGTTAACAAACTTGAGATCCATCACTTGCAATACGTAAAGATTATTCAAAGGCGTTAAATCAAGTTGACGACCAAGTTGAATCGAGTCGACCAACCCTCTTCTCTAAACCGGATCATTACAGAAAGGTTTAAATTAAGTGTAAGCTTTACGTATGTGAAGCATATTACAAAATTGGGGATAATTTGGATGATAAAAACGCCTGGATTTGAAAATCCTTTCAGCTTCATACAAGACTGCGGTTTAATAATGTTAAATTGAAAATGTTTAAAAGATTGACTGCCGAGTTTCTTTCTGGCTCTTCTCGGTAAGAGCAACATTCCGAACCAGTTGTAGCTTCATTAATCATATTGAACCTTGACGATTCAAAAGTGCTTGAAAGAGCTTATTTCACTCAAGATTTTTTTGATTTTACTTAACCCAATATTTCCCAGTGTTTCTAGTTCATCCTGAGATTAAACCGCGACCACGTCTTTACAAACCAGAACTAATGTGACCCTGACCAGATGTATGTTCTTATAATATTAGATGTCTTAATAAATACATTTACGATGGTTTGTTGTTAGACCCTTTAAAGGGAATAATTGAAATTGTTGACAGTCAGTGAGTACGGCATACATATAAATAAACTGCTTATGTTTAAAGTATAATGCACACTGCATTAGCACTTCATGTAATGTATAAACACCTATGTAATTCAAGGACTCAGTCGTGGCGTTACAGTTTATCTAGGTTAAGTATTAATGTGTATTTGTGGTGTTAAAAGCCTATTTGATAAATGACCACTAGATGTTAGTTGTGACTATTTGTTAGTACACGTTACCGGGAAAACGGCATAATATGCGAGATAACAAAAATTGTTAGGGCTTAAGTATTCTCTCTCACTCTCTCTCTCTCTGTTTCTATCTCTCTCGTCAATAAATAAACGGCCACTGTTGGACATAGGTCTCTTCCAAGGGCTTCAACGCTACAGGATTGCATGCATCCGGATCAGGTTCACCGTGATCTTTTTGATGTCAACTGTCCAATTTAACGGTTATCTTAGGTGTTCACTTTTTCTTTTTTTCTCACCTGCCTGCCTTTTTTTCTCAGTGCCTGGCTACTATCTTACCTAATGGAAAGCAAAGATGCAGCCTATGGTGGACCTTATTATTAATGTATCCTATAGCTTAAATTTATATTGCTTTATAAGAAATGGTTACTGATTAAGTTATAGCTTCCTTCTCAAGCCGTTATCTTGTAGCTTATATATCATCTTATAGCTTAAACTAACACAAAAATGACTATAAAGTTAGAATAGAGTTTAATATCCGGCTTGAAGGACCGTGAGTTATGCATTTATATAGATCTATGCTACATTAAGAAATCAAAAAGAAAACGATCACGAAGAACGATAATATAACTGAGAATCTCAATGCCTACTTCGAGTTGGTTGAGTGATATATTTTGAAGAACCGCTACTCTTTGGGATTGTAAAGTATGAGATGGCTAACCCTGGAAAGTCTAGTGTTAGTAAAAATTCTATGCACTCAATAATACAACAAGCATCTTCAAAATACTTGTGTTAGGGGATGGAATATCGTTGAGAAGTTAGAGACTTAATAGCTGCAGTATATAATCAAGTATGCAACCAGCGATCCATTTATAATAGCTGGAGACATTCGCCTTGTACTAAGCCATTAGTTAATCTATAGCCAAGTCTATTGCAAAGCCATTGCATCATTTCAGTGCCTAGGTCTAAGTTACGTCCTCGAACTATATTGCATGCATGATGAAACATACATTCAAATGATTAATTCAATGATGTAAACCGCTGACGGTCGTGGTAAAATGCTTTGTGCTTTTTGTTCGCGAAATTATTAAAAAAAAGTATAACGGAGTTGGGGGTCAAATGGCATCTACGGTGTTGTAGTTGTTTAACAGCGGAATTGGGCGCTGTGCGTAATGCAAAACTTTGTCAGTCTGAACGCTGACTCAATCCGGCGGCAAGGTGTTTTCGATAAAAGCTACCAAAAACCGTACGTTTTTAGTATAGCAATGGGCTTTTACTATCCCACTTCTGGCCTAGACCTATTATGTCTGTCTAGAGAGAAGAGTTTAGAGCTAACACCGACCACGCTGCAATGTGGATTGATAAGTTACACATGTAATTTTTGGTTTGTAAACAATTATTTATACCTATTATTTAAATATCTATTTTTTTAAAAGAGTGATCGTCGAGTTTCTTGCTGGTTCTTCTTGGTAAGACCACTTTTCTGAACCAGTCGTGGCTTCATTGTAATTTGACGATTCAAATGTGCTTGTAAAAGCCAGTTTGAATAGAGAATTATTTGAATTTGAATATGTCCAGTTTATTCGAGAGATATGCAGGTTTCGGCACCATCTTTATTTCTCCGAAAAGCGTGTGATAAATTTGAAATATTTTTTGTGTTTATTTGCGACAACCACGTGTTTTCTGCCCGTAGTTTGAGTTTATCGCAGACAAACAGATAGAGGCGGCGGAGGATTTTATTATATAACCAGCTGTGCCCTGCGGCACCGCCCGCGTGCAAATCAGTGTGTCACAAATTTTTCCTGCGTAAATCCCTTTATTTTATTGAGTTAAAAATACATTTTTTAATTTAAACGTAAAAATATTTATTATGAATTAGGTTTAGTTAACCATAAGAGATAGAGACATCCTCTTGCGGACTTTTTTGTTGTATTTTTGTAGATCAACAATTCTCTAGCAAATTAATTCAGATTATCTCTGGCCGGCGAGTTTCTTTGCAACCGAGCGACCTCTTGAACAAAATTTACATAAAACCGTGAAGCACGATTAACGTAAACCTTCCGAAAAAATTAAACTATCTTTGAGTGAAAGCCGTACAAAAATCCGTTCAGCAGACTTTAAGGAAATCGCTCACACACAGAGTGACAGCTTTTGGGGATTTTCTTTTATAACCTATTATAAAAGAAAGTCCCCAAACTCTATCTATCTATCTTTATCTATATAGATATGTAAGGATGCTTCTTTACTTTTTTTGTATAGATTTATTTCATGCCAAATATATTCGTGTTCGACTGTCTAGGAAAATTTACAAAACAGTACTAACGTTTTTTAATGTAAATGCAATTAAGTACATGGAACTAACATTCTGAAGTTTCTAATTGACACGCAAAGACAATGTCTAGTCACGTGCTATAGTCGTCAACACGAAAATAGGAAAACCAGCAGTGTTTACATATCGTCCTACTAATATTATTTATTAATTTGTTAGTATGGATGTATGTTTGTTACTCTTTCATGGCATCTGCTGAACCAAAATCGATGAAATTTGGCAAATAATCCTTATACATCGAATTAACATGTACGCCGCGTACGAAGTCGCGGGTAAAAGCTAATAATGTGTATAGTAAGCATTTTTTTAAGATTGAACAATAATATTTTTTACTACTGATACCCGTGGCTTCAACTTCGTTGACTTTACCTATAATACGACGATGATGTGTAATTGTTCCATATATTTTTTAAATATAAAATTTTATCATGGTTTTGAATGAATTTTACTGAGATTTTTTTGTGGAATGAAGTTGAATAGCGCGTAAATAGCGTTGTCATGTTTAAAAAAAACACTTCTAATGTTGTGAATGTCGAAAGTGACAACATGCGACTTTCTTTTCTATGAATATTATGAGTACTCTATATATATAACTTTAACTTTTACTAATTTTCATTAAAATTAAAACAAAGTTATTCTACATAGACAATTCTTAACATGCAAATTTAAATTAATTAAATATTAGTTATTCATAAACCATAAGATTATTATGAATTGATATTTATATCACAAAAATATGGAAAACGTATTAATAATTTGTGTGTCAAGGCAATTATCAAAACGAAAATGGCCTGGGTGAAAACTTGTATGGGAAACATTAAATTCTTCAACCGGTTTTAAAACCGTACGTACCTATTTGTAGATATTTTATTTCTACTATGTTGAAACTTTAACAGTAATTATTTAATTTATTAATTTTGTTTATTTCAATAGCAGTAAATAAATTCTGTAAATAACGATAGATTATCACTATAATTTTCGCACTTAGTTGTATCATTATTTGTTCGATTGTATACAAAGGATTTAAATTCATATTCCTAGAAAGTCTAACTTTTACCCCATGTTTTCCAACCGTAACTGATTAAGGCAACATCCCATTAAAATTAAAATTAACTTACACTCCAACAACTCCAGGCAATTCACCAAAGAAATCCTTCCGTACCTCAGACTTATATTTCACGAGGCAAGGCATAGCTGGTCTGAACGGCGTAGGACCTTCTCGCCTATACATCCTTTCAATTTCATCCGCATCATAAACAAAAAGCAGATCCGGCCGCCCAATAAGACCGCCCAAGCGAACGATTCTGCCATATCTCTCCAAAAATTGTCTGGTCACTTTCGCGAATTCAGAAATGTCGAATTGCCCTATTACTGGTACCATTCGCCACGTATTACCAAGTAGGGGGATAGGTTTAGGGCCTGGGACTTCTGAATAGGGTTTAGCGTTGGCGAATATTTCCTCGTTTAATGCAGCAGCTGGGGCGATTTGGGACCTTTGCCGTTTCGAAAAGGGACATCCCGTTGTTGCTTGGCGGCTGTTTTTGAGCGCGAGCGGACGCGCGTACGCGGTAAAAGTCTGTAACGAGCGGCCCATAGCGATTAAGCCCGCAACGTCGACTGCGGGCAGCGTCGTGCGGTTCCGAGATCGTACATAATTTACCGTTGGTCTCAACGCATAGCTGTCACGGACACCGATCTTTGCATTCTCTTTTTTTAATGTAGCGTTTTTTTGCCTTAAGGTTCTGTTAATCCAGACTCGCGTCCTGTTGAGACGCATTAATTGTTATAACATACCGGAAATACTAAAAATATATTCCTGAACTAAATGCATATTGAAAATGAAATTGAAAATTGATAAAATGATGACAAGTGCAAGATTAAGATGGTATGGACATAGAATGAGGGATGAAAATCATGTGATCAAACGAGAGTTAAATATGAATGTGTATGGATATGTAACTAGAGGAAGGCTGAAAAAGAAATGAATGGATTTTGTGAAGTATGGATAAGGATTAGCGCCAGAGTTGACGAATGAAAAGAGAGAGTTGAAGAAAAATATGTTGTGCTGACCCCACTTTCCACTCCCACTCCCAGAGTGGGATAAGGGCATGGAAATGATGATGAAGTCAAATCCAAACTATAATACCTTTCATTGTATTAGCAACGCACAAATGAACCATTTCAAAATACTTTCATACCATCGTCAGAAATGGTAGGTTTCAAATATTGTTGACCGTCCAATCATGATAATAAAATCCTATAATCATATATACAAAATGCCCCTAGTATTTATGTGTACTCGACCAAAGTTGACGCAAATTAATTAGCAAACAGTGAAATTAGTGCAATACTAGCGTGTAACGTCAAATATATTCAATTTCTCTTTTTTATGCTCAGTTCTTTATTCAGTATTGCATTATACATTTGTGAAATAATCACTTGTGGAGTATGTTTGTATTATCCTAACCAATCCAAAGAATTCACTATTGCAGTAAAAATATAAGCTAAAGTAAAGTAGCGGCCTGTTACTATCAAAAACCTAACCACTTGTCTCGCCTTATTATATTCTATAGCAATTATTTATACTGACGGAAAGACCAATATATTTTCTAAAGTATTTATATATTTTTTTAAATGAACATTTTATTATATTACAGATTTAAAATATAGGTATTACGGCAGCGCGCTACGTGCCTATACATAGCGTGTCGGAGGCCGCGCTTCGCTCTATAACACTTCACAACACTAACTTCACAAAACTACTGGATAGATTATCATCATTTTTTTCACTTAGTGACATAGGCTACATATTTTATATCCGTGCGAAGCCGGAGCAGGCCGCTAGTAATATAAAATATAATAAGCTGTTCTTCTTATATAATTTTTTATAGTATCAGATTGGGCAATGAAGCATAGAAGCATCGTCAAGTGTGTAAAATGCAGAAGTAGAGCACAGAAGGCGCTTCAGACATCGGAAACTAGTGTTTTAAGGATATGTCTTTAATAAAAATCTGAATTAATCTGGTTAATATAACAGTAATTTACAAGAACATGTGGTTCTTATACCGAATACATCGAAAATTAAACCTTTTCATTAGGTATTAATTGTCTGTATTTGCAAGCTTATTATTTTTATTTTAGTCTATTACTACGGCCTCTCAATTTGTGATATTAATCATCAAATTTCAACAAACCAATTTGCATAAGACGTTATTTACAGAAAAA
The DNA here is from genome assembly GCA_947086495.1 of Morpho achilles. Lineage (NCBI taxonomy): Eukaryota > Metazoa > Arthropoda > Insecta > Lepidoptera > Nymphalidae > Morpho > Morpho achilles. Next base: position 7,332,042 of record CAMTZB010000018.1, on the reverse strand, counting down.
TGAATAAATTCACAAAAATCTTATACATCTAACATTTTTTTATTGGACATAACGAAAAGACTAGATGCTAGGCCATTGCTTGTTGACACAATAAAACAAATTAAATTGTCTATAGTCTTCTGTCTAATTCTAGTCATAGACTACTATCCTATATAGTGTATTGTCTATGCTACTAACTAAAATATTCTAATTCTTATGTCTATGTATGTGTTTATCAACAAAATTATAACTTTTGTGATTTGTCGCTATTTCTATCGGAAATGTTGAGATGTTGTTTTGCCTACTAATACATCTTATTTGGAAAATATTTTGACATCGTTCACACTCTCAAATATTCATATTTTTTATAAAAATGATAGCAGATTTCGCAAAAGAAAAAGTGTTTTGGACACAAAAAATGAACTTGCGTTTAGTAAAATTTATACAGAAAAGACCAAATATTTGGAACCCAAAACATCCAAAATACACATCAGTAGCACATCGAGATCGCTCTTATAATGAGTTTGCAGCAAAATATGGTAATGAGTTTACAGGTCAAGCCGTAAAAGAAAGATGGACAAATATAAGATCTACATTTGCCAATCACTTACGAAAAATCAAAAGTAGTCGAGCCAAAGGTGAGGTTAGTGCATTATGCCCAGTTTAGTGATTTAATTATTATACAACTTAAATACACACCTTAAAACTTAAATACAATGAAATTTGTTATTTTATTCTTAGTCGTAAATATTAAAGTGTAACTCAATCCTACAATAAATTAGTAAAAAATCCGTCATCATCTTCCTGCCCTTATCCCACTCTAAGTGGGGTCGACATGATATGTTATAAACATGACCTGCCGCTGCCTGACGTCAACTTATCTTAGTCGTATTTTATGACACCTTGATAAGAAACAGGGTGGACTATTCTACTTAACCGGATACCACACAGTGAGTCACTAACTGTAGTCGCCTTTTATGACACCTTGGTAAAACATGAGGATGGTACTATTCTATTCAGCCGGATACCACACGGCGGGTCGACTTACCTTAGTCGCCTTTTACGACACCTCGGTAAGAAATGAGGGTGGTACTATTCTATTCAGCCGGTTACCACACGGCGTAATTAAATCCTTAAAGTATTTGATTGAAATTAAATATTTGTGTGTTGTTTAATGCAATTTTTTAATTTTAATTTAATGGATTTTGACTTTATTAATTTTATTTATAATTATATTTGCAACTAAGTATAATAAATGTATTTTTTATTCCTTCAGGATTACCAAGTCAGTTGGCATTTGTGGAATTCGTGCCAATTTCTGATGAAAGTTAGCAGAAGATTTAAGACTGATATAAGAGATAATGTATGTTTTTATCTGCTTAAACAGTAACTTAAACAGTAGCTTAAACAGTAAAAGCTTGCTGCATCTGACATTACATAAAATATTGATCTCATACAACACACTTAGGTATTTACTTAAGATGAAAAGTGTATGGTATATGTAGGTTTCTTCAAGATGTTTTCTTCACTTTTTAGTAAACTAAAATAATTTCTATTATTCCTGTACGAAATTAAAATAATTACCATATAAAGACCGTTAAATACGAATCTCTATTGAGATTCGTATTTAACGGTCTTTATATGGTAATTATTTTAATATATGATGGGGAGGGCTTTAAAATAAAATATACAACTAACAAATACAATTTAATTCCGCGGGATTCCCTGCGAGAGAAGTTTAAGGAAATAGGTATTCTTACATTTGCCTCACAGTATATTTTAAGTAATTTAATTTTTGTATATAATAATATAAAGAATTATAAAACAATAGGCGATGTATATAATAGACAAAGTAGGAACCGACATAAGCTTGCGGCCCCTGCTTTGCGCCTTGAAAAAGTAGGTAAGTCGTTTGTGGGTTTGGGTATAAGATTCTATAATAAAATTCCACAATCAATTTTAACTTTGCCATTACAGCAGTTTAAAAACACTATTAAGGAGAGGCTGATACAGAAAGCCTACTATACTGTTGAGGATTATTTAGACGATAAAGATGCGTGGATATAAATATTGTTCGACCCTGTACAAGATAGAAACATTAAATGTAACTAGCATTAAGAATTGTATTTTTTTAAAAGAGCAACCGCCGAGTTTCTTGCTGGCTCTTCTCGGTAGGAACAGCTTTCCGAACCAGCAGTAGAGTTGACGATTCAAAAGCCCTTGTTTACAAGTTTATTTGAATAAAGAATATTTTGAATTTGAATTTGAATTGAAAATTTTATAAATAAAAAAAAATTACTTACTTTACTTTATTCTTTAATAAATTGTTACATGAAGAAGCGATCCCGACGAGTGGTCTACCAGTACGCTGGTGCCCATTTTCAAAAACAAGGGTGATGTGCAAGAATGTAACAACTACCGAGGGATAAAGCTAATGTCACACACTATGAAAGTTTGGGAGAAAGTAATTGAGCGAAGAATGAGAGAGGAGTGTAAGGTAACCAGGAATCAGTTCGGTTTTATGCCAGGGTCGAGTACGACGGATGCTATTTTCGCCTTACGCCAGTTGTGTGAGAAATACCGGCGTGCGCGTAAGGACTTACATATGGTCTTCATAGACTTGGAAAAAGCATACGGCCTTGTTCCCCGTAACGTTCTTTGGTGGAGTCTGAAAGAGAAAGGAGTGCCTGGAAAGTATGTACGAATTGTAAGATCTATGTATGACAGAGCTAGAACTCATGTCCGATCTGAAGCCGGAGTAACTGACAATTTCGATGTGGCCGTAGGCTTACACCAAGGATCGGCTTTAAGTCCTTTCTTATTCCTCCTTGTGATGGACGCACTTACAGCTGACATTCAAGAGGAGGCTCCTTGGTGTATGCTATTTGCCGATGATATTGTAATTGTCGGTGAAAATGCAACCGAGGTCCAGAACAGATTTGTAAAATTGCAAGAAATTTGGAGAAATACGGTTTAAAAATCAATCTGGTCAAAACCGAACACATGCACTGTGATTTTAGTGGTCCTAATTTTTCCCCCCTCCAATTTTTCAACAATTACCTTAAATGGTGTTGTTTTGCCAGTCTGCTCCGACTTTCGGTACCTTGGTTCGCTTTTCCAGAAGAACGGTGAAGTAGATCGCGATGTGAGAAATAGAATGAATGCGGGATGGATGAAGTGGCGACAGGTCTCAGGAACAATATGTGACCCCCGAATGCCCCTTAAACTAAAGGGGAAAATTTATAAAACGGTCATTAGACTCGTCGTAATGTATGGATCAGAATGTTGGGCAATAAAAGGAAAGGATGAAAGAAATGTGCATGCGAATGAGATGAGAATGTTAAGGTGGATGTGTGGTGTGACAAAACTTGATAGAATACGCAATGAGTATGTTAGGGGAAGTCGGAAAGTTGCGCCCATTACACAAAAGATGAGGAGTGCGAGACTAAGTTGGTACGGTCATGTAATGAGGAGGGATGAAAATCATGTGACCAAAAGAGTTTTAAATATGAATGTGGATGGATGTATGGCTAGAGGAAGGCCGAAAAAAAGATGGTTGGATTGTGTGAAAAATGATATGCATGTTAGAGGAGTGGCACCAGAGTTGACAAATGATAGAGGAGAATGGAAAAAGAAGACATATTGTGCCGACCCCACTTAGAGTGGGATAAGGGTAGGAGAATGATGAAATAAAAAAAATGTTGCATTTAGCCCTAATGATTTTTGATGATTTTTAAGGATTACTAAGTTCTGAATTTTACACACACAATACTAGACTACACACTATAATAATAATTTTGATGAGAATAATATTGATTACATTAAATGCTGTGTGGTATCTGGGTGAGTAGAATAGACCACCCTCATTTCTTACCGAAAAAAAGTAAAAGACAAAAAAGGTGCTGTAAAAGGTGACTAAGGTAAGTCGAATCGCTGTGCGGTATCCAGCTAAGTAGAATAGACCACCTCATTTCTTACCGAGGTGTCGTAAAAGGCGACCAAGGTTAGTCGACCCGCCGTGTGGTATTCGGCTGAGTAGAATAGACCAACCTTATTTCTTACCGAGGTATCGTAAAAGGCAACTGAGGTAAGTTGACCCACCGTATGGTATTCGGTTTAGTAGAATAAACCACCCCCCTTCTTACCAAGGTGTCGTAAAATACGACTCAGGTAAGTTGACGTCAGGCAGGTGGCTAGTCGTAAAAACGCAGCCAAATCATCAGCATGTTTATAACATGTTGTGCCGACCCCACTTAGAGTGGGATAAGGGCAGGAGGATATTATATTGGTTTATATTTAATACATTTTAGGAAGAAACTCAAGCAGTTGAGGACTGTCAAAGTGAGGAGGAACTTTCTACAGACTCAATGTGTAGAAATATAGCTGAAAATCTAGTGACAATATTAAATGGAGTACATAATGGCAATTTTCAATTAGAAAATACCAAATATGCTAAAGTGGGGCGATTGGTAACAAGAAAATTGAACCAAATGAGCTCTTTAGAGGCAGCAAAAATGTCACAGAAAATTATTGATTTATTATTCATTTATGATAAAGACAACCTATTAAATCCTAACAATTATAAGACTGAATGTTTGTAAATAATAAATAAATGTACATAATGTAATTAATGTACAAGTAGTATTTGTTTGTTATTTATTATTTTTTTTATGGTAGATATGTAAAATTTATTGCCATTGCTAAATGACTTGACACAGTTTATCTTATAAATTTTAATTCTGTTACATATTATTTAGTAATATTTACATTAACACTAATATTTTTGACTGGCCCATTAGCGCAGTGGGTAGCGGACCCTGCCTTCAATCCTTGAGTCGTGGGCTCAATTCCCGCCGAGGGCCAACATTTTCTATAAATAAATTGTTGTTTCTGCAAGCCTGGGTGTCTCTTTGTATTTAAGTATTTAAAACTATATATGTATATATTTACCAGTTGTCTGTCACAAGTATTAACAAGGACGAGCGTGTGTTAGTGTCTCATATATTAATTTATTTAAAGTAAGTAACTTATTACTTGTGTTATGGTTGACAGTATACTTATATAATTTTAAATACAAATCTACAATCATGACTCGATCGCCAACAAATCCATTTATAGAAAATTTTGGCCCTCGGCGGTAATCGAAGCCGCGACCTGCAGAGCTGAAGGCAGGATCACTACCCACTGCGCCAACGGGCCAGTCAACTTTTTACTAATCTCAATGCTCGTTTTTATCGTGGAATTGTCTTAATGATGCTTCGGTTACGGGGCGAAACGATTGTTGAGATTGTGGTAGTGAATGTGTGCAGTGTGTATTGTTTTGTTATTGGTGGTTGTTAATGAATGAGTTTTTATGAATTCAGCATGTATGAGAACGGATAGTACACTATATTTAGCGTTATATGTTTTACATTATCGCGGATTTAACTGAAATAATATGGTAATTACTTTTGTATTATAGACCTTGGTATAATGCCTAATTCTATAAATTATCGTTGTGTGTAAGTTGACTAATTTCATGATTCATTGATTAATTATTATCATCTTTGTTATATATTTTACTTACTATTTTAAGTGACTCACTTCACATTGACCTGCGTCGGGATAAAATACGTAAGTGACCTATTTTTAAGTTCAGTCGCGCGGTCATCGTACGCCGTACGGTTCAGTGTAGACATGAAGCTCTTAATAATTGTGTTTACATTTATTGTTTTAATACAATGCAGCGAAAGCCGGCACACGGGTTGGTTTCATCAAAACATCGTCGAAGCATTTACAAATAAAACATCGCAACTTACAAACTACGTGCGTTCCAAGGGGCGCAGTTTGAAACAGTTTTACGTTGATAATGTAAGAAATAAAATAACCTCTTATCTCGGCTTCAACAATACGGAAACGGATCCTATTGACGATCAAGCTAGAATAAAGAGGAAATTTAAGGATTACGTTGAAGAGGCTCAAGCAAACGATCAAAAGATATTTGACGCTATCGCTCCAGAGATTTTGGAATATAATTGCAATGCAGACGATCCTAGTATACATATGACTACACCGCAACTGATAGCATTGCACGGATATGTCTCGGAGTCACATACAATCGTAACTGAAGATGGTTACATTCTCACCGTGCACAGGATACCTTATTCCCGAAACGCAACGGGCAGAGTCAGTCCTAGAAAAACAGTTCTGTTGCACCACGGTCTTCTTGGCAGTTCAGCTGATTGGATAATACCGGGACCAGAGAAAGGCCTGGCTTACATTTTATCAGAAGCTGGCTATGATGTTTGGCTAGCTAATGTCCGTGGAAATACCTATTCAAGAGCTCACACGTCTTTAAACGTTGATACGTTCGCGTTTTGGAATTTCACATTCCATGAAGTCAGCCAATATGACCTACCCGCTGTAATCGATTACATAATGGACACTAAAGGATGGGACGTAAAAATAAACTACGTAGGACATTCGATGGGTACAACAATATTGTTCGCTTTGTTGTCCACTAAGACGCAGTACAATAAAGTACTTAGAGCCGGATTTGCGTTAGCGCCCGTTGCTTACATGACTGATATAAAAAGTCCAATTAGATTACTTGCTAAATATAGCGATAATTTAGAATATCTGCTGAAACTTCTCGGTGCCAATGAGTTTTTGCCTCAAAACGCCGTGTTGAGATGGCTGTCGAAACATGCATGCGAAATAAATCATTATGAAGAAGCTATTTGTGAGAATTCGCTGTTTGTTTTATGTGGACATGATGCAAAACAGTTCAATCGAAGTCTATTACCTATTATATTGAGCCACGTGCCTGCTGGTGCTTCTACAAAGACACTGGTCCATTACGCGCAGGAAATAAAAAACGCGGGACGTTTCCAGCAATTTGATTACGGTGTTGATAAAAATATAATGTATTATGGTACACCAATGCCACCAGAATATCCTTTGCATAAAATAACCTTACCGATCGCATTGTTTGGGGCAGAAAACGATTGGCTAGCCAGTGATACGGATGTTACTAATTTGTACGTGCAATTAGCAAATCCTATAGACCATTATATTGTGCCATTGAAGGAGTTTAATCATGTTGACTTTCTATGGGCAATCGACGCACCAAAATTAGTTTTTGCAAAACTATTACAAATGTTAGAGGAAGGCGTTAGTAAGTCATTCGAAGATAACGACATTATCAGTAATAGTGTCTGAATATATATAAATAATATACATATAAAACTAAGGTTCTTTTTATTTTCATATCCAAATATAATTAGGTACGTACGCCGTGTGGTATCCGGATAAATAGAATAGACCACTCTCATTTCTTACCGAGGTGTCGTAAAAACGACTAAGGTAAGTTGACTCACCGTGTGGTATCTGGTTAAGTAAAATAGACCAACCTTTTTCTTTACGGGGAGTCGTAAAATACGACTAAGGTAAGTTGACGTCAGGCAGGCGGCCGGTCGTAAAATACGTAGCCAAATCATGTTACAACATGGTTGTAACATGTTGTGCCGACTCCACTTAGAGTGGGATAAGGGCAGGAGGATGATGATGATCCAAATATAATTACGACTTGTTTACATATTTTCTTATCAGTACACAAGGTAATTAAGTATAATATAACGGGCAAAAAAATTCTAACGTAATATACGATATTTACGTTTGTAGTTTGTTTTTTTTACATATAGATGTGAGCTAAAGCCTTTATCATAGAAAAAAACAAGGTCATCATTAAAGTTCGTAACATCAGATCTGTTTATTATATTATCTTAGACATGGCTTATGTACAGGGAACGATTATGGGTTTGGTTTTTAACAACAAATCCCTTGCCATGTTGAATAATGCTGCGATGTAAATATCGCCGCTCATGCAATGATCCAGTAATATGCTTTTATTGGATTTTTGGATATTATGTTAAAATTGTAATGTATGGTCAATACAACATATTTATATTCTTCTTATTTCATAGAATTGTCACGATATTTCTATTGCACGATCTTTATCTATTTTTACAAAAATGTTTCGCAATTCAACAATTATCCTTATATATATAGATAATTAAAAAGATTATAATAAAAAAACGACATTCCGCAACATAGTCAGAAACTAGTTGAGCTCATTCGATAAAATAAGAAGTGAGTATAACCGGTTTCTATACATTAATTATGAAGTTACGATAGTTTAAATTGTAAAAAAAAGATTTTGCTGGGATCCTCGTTATGTCAAATAACGAAAACGAAAAAAGAATATATTTTTTTAATTTAAGTACCTACCTTCAGACGTAGCCACTAATTCTTACTCATAAACTATTTGTTATAATTATGATGCCTTGATCTTTATCAGTTGGGTTTCCTAATGAATAAACTTATTAGAAATAGTATCTCCTTAATATAATTACTTTCCGCTTTAATTATTTACATAAACAATGAATCATTGATCGTTTGAACATCGATATAAGGTCAAAACGAATCATTTGCCTTTTGAACTTTGCTGTAGTGCAATTCATATTAGACTTCTAGTCAGGGTATGTCTTGTTTGTAAAAATTGCATGGAATCGATGACTAATTTGTATTGCTTTTAAATATCATACATCGTTGTGTACGAACTAAGATAACTACACTAATCATAAAATCCTTGCATATTGCAATTATTTTAGCTTTTTATGAGTATTTTAGTTCGAGAATTTGCATATATCCAATCTCAAACTTATTATTTATTATTGAATGAAGTACAAAGTTATATTATTGTAAGTTAAAGTGCAATAAGACCCGCGTAATAAGACGCGTTGAAATAGCTCAGTCCGTTAGCTGTTTTCGACTACCCCTATCCCAATGGTCCTATCCTCTTATAATATAAAACTATGTTCATATGTATTAGCAGAATTTAACATTACACTACATTATAAATACTTTATAAAGTTATTTATAACTTTATCCTCTCTTATAGTGAAGTGTTAGGGAACGTAAAATCTACATCGCAGACCAATAACATACACGTCGACATTTATCAGATTACTGTATTATACTTGGATAAAGAATACACTGGATGCCGCCTTAGCTATTTTTGTGTGTCCGTTTTATGCTTGTGTGAACTTTTAGAACTGCATTAGTGTGCGTGATTAGGGAAGTACTTAGCTTATCGATAAGCTAAACTAGGCGTCGATAATTATCGAAGCCTAGCTCAGGTTACTGTAAAGTTAATATACAGTTGTTACCAACATAGTTGGTTTAGTGTTCAGAATAGATTTAAACATTTGAATAGATTGACATAATTTCCTGAGTATACAGTCTGCAGTATAATGTCATGAATTATCCGATGCACATCTTTACTGCATATCTTACTGTGATGAGTGGTTCTCAAAAATGGTATCTGTCAATTGACTGTGAGCCTAGATTTACCAAGGAATCCTTTGAAGCGTTAAAAATAAAGTCGAAGGTGCAGCCCATACTCGGTGCTTTATGTATAGATGAAATGTTAGTGCTTCAGTGGCCAATTGAACAATATCATGATTCACATTATTCCCAACATTTACATATCCGTGAGACGGTGACAACTTTTATCCACTGTTCTCTTATAACCTAAACCTAAAGAAACCTAAGAAAATAATCTAAAATTAGAGAATTCGCATTTACTTGGCTAGTAAATATAACTTTGACTGATATTTATCGATACATAATAATTCGTTAGTGTGTACATCACTACGTAGGTAACACAATTCAATCGAATATTTAATGATTAATTTCTATGTTTTACCAGTATCCCACACTCGTGCCGGCTAGAGAATATCAAACTGTACTGATAGATTATAATCTGAAACGCTTTAACTGAATAAAACGCTTTAATTTAGCACGCAAATGAGAGTCAAAGATTTACTTATGAAATGGTAATTCCGTGTTTTTAACTCCTCCTTTCGTTGTTCTTGATGGACACGTTAAGGCAGCACACGACATATTCCACCTTTTTTGAAAAAATATATCAGTAACATTCTTATTTGCTTTAGATTTCAAGAAATAATCTTCAACAAACTCAATGTTATGGCCTCATTTGGTGTCACCAACTGGACACATTTTTAGCGACGTTGCCAAACTTCATCACAATCTCTTTCACTCTTATGTATAGTTCGCGATAAGAACAGAGACAAACGATAAATCGCTTACACACAGACGCAAGATCGGCAACGTCTTTTGGCGCCGTCCAGTATATACTACGTCCATGGTATTATATAAGTCTGTAGCCTGGTCTACACTCTGTGGTCATCGATCAAAATTATTAACTGGTCTATGGTGCAGTACTTGACATAAGCTGTGTTATTCTCTAAAAGCAAAGTACTCGTCGTCGAGCTAACTTTGCTATCGCCCGTCAACCTAACCTCGCCGAAATCGTTATTCTCTAACGACATATCGCTCTAGTCGAAGTCAAGGTTGCGAGAGCTCGTCGCTGTTTTTGGAATGTTTTTATCATAGACAATTCGAACTAGTGATAGCATTACCGTTGACACAAATTTTACCGATAATATATTATTTTAATATTTCTGTGTTTAAAAACGCATTTTGAAACGTTAATATTTTTTTACGTTAGTAAAAAATTATTACTAGTTAATATTTTATTACGTTTTTAGTAATATTCATGAATATTACTAAAAATAGAACTTGAAATAGCTGCAAATATATTTTTATCAACATCATTATAATATTACACAGGCTGAATAGATATTGCCTTTGCCTAATTAAAAATTTAAAAAAAAATGTCAAGTGGTTGGCGTCGTTTTGAATCTTTAAAAATTTTAAATTGGTTGAAAGTTTCATTTATTTTGTATTTTTAACTAAATTCTTTAATTCGCCTTACATTTGTTACCCATCGCAAGTAAGTATATTAAACGTGCAATGAATATTATAGTTCTTGTTTGGGTTTATTGTATATTTTGCATTTCTTTAAAGCATGTCTCGAAACGCGATACCTCCTCGTAGCCAGTTTGAAAAACTACTTGAGTTACTTGAAGAAAAACGTTGGCTTGCTACTGGGCATGCTCGAACAAACCATGCCAGAGACCGCACAAGAGAAGCCTGGCAAGACATAGCTAATAAATTAAATAGTGATGGACGAGGCTGTCTCAAAACATGGCAGCAGTGGGCAAAGGTATGATCATATTTTAAATATTCTTTTGGGAACTTCTATACTTTTTAACACCTGTGCTATGCAAGTGCTTAATACTTAATAGGTGGTTTTGGTTTGCTTCAGTATTGGAAAGATAAGAAGGCAGCATTAAAAAAAAAATCAGCCAAATGAGAATGACAATGTTGCAGACTGGTGGTGGTATTGCGGAGCCTATAATTCTGTCAACATTTGAAGAGCGTATGGTTGGCTTATTGGGTGGAGAAGGATTTGCTATTGGTGATAAGGATTTAGAAATTAATCCTTTCTTTGTATGTTATTTGGGTTTTTTTTAACATTTATTATTTTAAGTATTTTATTTATGTTTGTTCATTATAGGATTGTAATTATTTTTCATTTGTTATTTATAGAATCCAACAAATCAATTAAAAACTAATACTGGGATGCTACCAGACGATTTTAATCCAAACTTACGGGTGGTATGTATTTGTATACTTTTAAATAGTTTTTTGAAATATAAAATAATTTATATATTTGCTATAAATCAAAAATATTATTGTTACAGCAAATTGCACCTGAATCACCACTCTCCCAAAGTATTATTCAAGTAAGTAATATGGTTATCTTTATACATCATTAGCATTATCTTATTATTTCTCAAAATAAATTCTAATATATATATTTTTTTTTACAGAATGTGGACATTGCACAGCCTATAAGTGATGCTAGGTTGACAAATTCTACTGAATCTGTGATTGTAAGCAAAACATTTTATTAATATTGTAAGCTTATGAGTATTATTATAAACATTTATAATTTATATAACTATTTATTGCAGACTCCACAACCTGGGCCATCATGGAGAGTGGATATCGAACCACCAATCCATTCTCAAATGCAGTAATTGGTAAAAAATTTCACAAACATAAAATTTCATTTACCACTATTATTTTGTATTTAGTTTTTGTTTAGGTAACTTATTAATTATTTTATACGAAGGCAACTTGAGTTTATTGGATGTGACCCGTTAGTTTATATACTAAATTATTTTAATTAATTTATCATAAGTAAACTTGCACACATTTTCTTTGCTGTTAATGTGTAAGCAATTATGTTTAATAAGAATTTAAAAAATGGAAATTTCAAAATTCATAATCATTGGATCACCGTCTATAAACTTAAACAATATATATGTAGTAAAATATTTGTTGTTAATGTTACAGGCAGAAGAAAGAACATCTATACAGAGAGAAGCAAGAAATGACTCCGTTGCATCAAGTAATATTTTTTCAACTTATAGTAAGCATGACCATTTTTTATTGTTTTTAAAATTGTTTATTTGTAGCACCTCGTCACCGTCGTGCTAGACCTTCTCGGCGGCGTCTACTCCACCGTACCCCACCAGCCCAGCGAAATTCTCAGATGGTGAGAATTACGGAACGTTTCATAGCAATTGAAGAAAGGCGAATTGAAACTGAGAGGATTCTGGCTTGATCACAAGAAGCAATGGTTAATGGGATGTGAGCCTAGCATTTCAAGAGTTAGTTGCCAAAATATGCCGTAACTAGATATTAATTTTCATTAAATTTTCTTAATTAGTTCTTAAATATAATTTTTTCTAAATTTATATTAAGAAAACACACTTTTAATTAATAAACTTTTAATAAACTTTCCATAACAACTGCAAAGTCCATTGTTTGGTTTACAAATGACAAAAAGAAAGGTAAAGGAGAGTGCCAGAATTCCTTTGAAGAAAACCTTTAACGCCCAGACGTTACGTCGTAATTTTTAAGTTGTTAAATAGAAAAATATTTATCTTAGTATCAATTATTATTTTATTACATGTCTATGGGGGAACTACACCGTGTAGTATCCAGCTGAGTAGAATATACCACCTTTATTTATTATTTATAATTAAATTTTTATAATTAACTTATTTATAACCGAAGTGTCGACAAAACATTCATAACCATAGATTACCAACTACATAAGTTTAAGTACGAAACGAATAACTAATAAATGTAGGGATGTGAAAAAATAATCAATTTTTAAAATAATCGTTTTTTTTTTCAAAAGTAATGAGGTAGTGCATGAGTTCTTACAAATTCTGCATGTTTCAGGTATGAGAACGAATAGTTCACTCTACATTTAGCATTACATATATTTTCTTTTACCGCGGATTATAGCAGAATAATATTCTCATTACTTTTGTATTATGGACCTCCGCTAAGTAAAGCCTAATTCTATAAACGATTTTTTTGAATAATTGATTTTCAATAATCGATCATCTTAATTTTTTTTATTTTTTCTACTTTTTTTTGTTTTTTAAGATTAGATATGCATTTTTTCTGAAACCAATGTAGCCTAATTACACATTTGAATCGAATTTTTAAATTTCAACAAACAGCGCATCTATTATTATTTCTCGGTAGTTTTCCACTTTAATTAGCCTTTATTGTAATTATTTTTAATTATTATTAATATTAAAAAAGGCAACTTTTCAAATACTCAGAAAAAAATCGATTTTAACAAAAACGATTTATTAAAAGGGGAAAAATCAATTATTTGTAAAATGATATTTCTACTCCATGTCACATCCCTAAATAAGTTCCATGTATAGAGTTAATGACTTTTTTTTGATCCCACAGAGTTTAAAATCGTAGGTCATACAGCCAAAGTAAAAATATTTTATTTCTAAGCATTAATTTTAATCAATGAGGAATAAAATTGTTGTTAAAAAAGTCAAGCTTATATATTTTAAGATACCTATTTTAAATAATTATTTGATAAAAACGTTATTTAAGAATTATTTGTATTTTTTTTCTTATTTGTAATAAAACCGTTGGAATCCAGCATGGTATATGTATATTTAAACTTTTTCAATAGTATTATATTGCTATTAAATAAGATTTCTAGCACATTCACGTTGAAAGTTTATAATGTTTATAAAGAAATTTAATTTCTGGCACCCTCCTTTAAGTATTTGTGTTTTTATTAAATATTTGTTACGCAAAATTTTAAATAATTTATAGAATTAGGCGTTACTTTGCGGAGATCCATAATACAAAAGTAATAAAAAAATTATATCTTATTTTATTATAATAATTTATATATTATATAAATAATTTTATTATTACTTTTGTACTCAAAATTTTGTCATCTCTCTTACTTTGATTTGAAAATTCTATACTTACTAACGTATGTTTTGAAAATTTTTAGTAAAGTAAAGTAATACACATAAGTATGTGGTATAGATAGATGCATTGAAAATATCATATGTAATGTTTCAGGCCACCTAAATTGTAACAGGTATTTGTCACAGGTATTTTTAAGTCACAGTCACAGTGATACTTAGTATTTGGTTTTACCTAGTACGACCCAACCCTAGAATGGAACGCACCCGCAGCACTGCATAGGGAATGTTTGAACGAAACTCATTCATGTATTTACGGGGCTTAGTTAGTAAGTAACTCTAACTCTATGTCATTATCCAGCGAAAGGTAATAAAAAATAATCATGGAAAAATAAATAATGATTGAAAATAGATGTGTACTATTTTTTTTTCCTGAATTTCCTAAAAGTACTATATTTTTTTGATTTAAAAAGTAAAATACTATTTTTCTTCAAAAAAAAAGGTGGCAACCCTAATCGCGCCCTTTTTGATTAAATAGGGGCAACACTGTGCCGTTATTGTTTCCGGTGGAGTCTTACTATATATACCGATAAAACGTTTCAGTGACTTTCAGTCCTTGTTCGTCATTCAAAAGAAGTGCATCTCGGAACGGGAATTGTGGTATTCCTATTATATCGTGTTATTGTATATAGTGTGCGTTAACAAGAAGTTTATGGAATTGTCTAATTTTAATTAAAAATCATTTACAAAAGTAATAATAAAATTATTTTGCTATAATCCGCGATGAAGTAAAATAGAAAATATATATAATGCTTAATGCAGAGTGGACAATCGGTTATCATACCTGATACATGCAGGAGTCGTAAAAAACACATGCACACACCTCCACCACCGCCACCGTGATACACAAGCACTATATACGTTCACTATCACAAACTCAACAATCGTTTCGCCCCGCAACCGAAGCATCGTCAGGAGATAGACTCCACGACCAAAATCGCAAAGCGAAGCAATATCTTTTTTTTTTTTTTTTTTTTTTTTTTTTTTTTTTTTTTTTTTTTTTTTTTTTTTTTTTTTTTTTTTTTTCGAATATGACTAATGCTGTTAGCCCTAATGGCTTTGACAGCGTCACCGATAAGACGGGCGAGCGCGGAAGCATCGCCGAGAAGAGATGGTTAATACAAGCGGGTGCATTACAAGCACCCGCCCTACAGGGGGCGTCGCCTTAAGGGTGTCTCCTGCGAGACCGAACCTCGGCTTAAGGCGGCGCGTTTTTGGAGGGCTCCATCTAATAATTGACTTGGAAGAAGTCTGCGTCACGGCGGCCGCGGCAGAGGGCTACGGCCGCTTGACACAAGCAAGCGGGGACCTCGTCTTCGCCGGCGAAGACGCTGTTTGTGTGCGTGTTGTGTGTATAACTTGTTGGATGCTGTTATAGCATCGTCGGGGTCGTTAAGGACGCTCTTCGGGCGCCTGTGAATCTTGTTGGGGTGCCTGAACGCCTTATAGTTGGACGCGGCCACTATAAGGGGGTTTAGGTGGATGGACGCTTTCTCGAAGTAAGTCGTCGAGAATCGTCTGAAAAGATCGGCTATCGTGGGTAGGTCGAGATCTCTATGGAGGTTCACGTTGCGCACGAACCACGGACAGCCAGTGGCTGTACGCATGAATCGATTTTGAAGTGTCTGCAACGGACACAGTCGTGATTTCGGAACGTGCGCGAACGCGACGCTCGCATAGGTCATAATGGGTCTGATGCAAGTTTTGTAAAGTGTCACTTTGTTGCGAAGTGACAGTTTACTTGTCTTGCACAGTATTGGATAGAGGCGTCCCATGGCGAATGCTGCCCGGTTACGGACAACGCGGATGTGTCGGATAAAGGATAGGGTCGGTTGGAGGATGACACCTAAGTATTTGACTTCCTTTTGCCAATCTATGTATTTGTTGTAAATAGAGACTCTAGGAGGCGTCCGGATGAAGTCCATGGCTCTCCTAGATCTCGCAAAGAACATTGCTGCGCTTTTATCGGGATTTATTTCGATTCTCCACCGGCGGAACCAGCTTCCGAGCTGGTTGGTTGCTCTTTGGAGCCTATCATTTATGGTTATGGGATCTCTACAGGTGGTATAGATTGCGGTATCGTCCGCGAACATGGCTAAGTGGGTGACTGCACTAGTTTTAGTGGAGAATCGTGGGATGTCACTCGTATAGAGCGAGTAGAGGAACGGTGCGAGTACCGAACCTTGGGGGATTCCGGCGCGTAAGGTACGTCTTGAGGAGAGCGCACCATCAATACGATATCTAAATGAGCGATTATACACTGTCCATTATATTAACCATCTTTTGACAGATTGACGATTTACATATTTAGTGATGTCCTAAAGATTCTCGTATGCGATACCATTCCGATTATAGTACCTACTATCATTAATCGAATTACGTACCTAAGTAATTCGATTAATGATAACCTACGTAAACTAATAACAGATATATAAATCAACATTTTGATTTAATATTGCCTTAGTTTTTTGAAAATAAATGTTAATCCGTGTGTATTTATTATAATCATAAAAAATATATTATACATCAACTGGCAACATCAACAGACCTTCCGGTCGGCCGCCATTTTGCCGTGATCTGTCACTCTCAACGAAACGCCCGTGATAGTCACACGCATTTACGTTCGCTGAGTGTTCTCTCGCATCTGTTACACCTTGAGTTAAGTAGCTTTATTCCTCGGAAAAACTTTTGTGAAACTTATATTAATTGATCGTGAAAATGCCGAAAGGACGTGTGTTGAAAGCACAATCGAGACAGTTAGTGTTAAAACTTCATGAGTATTTTGAGCAAGAAAATCAAAATGGCGGACCTCTTATACCTATCACGCAAGTCCGAAACCGTGTTGCAGCCGCGTTGGGGATCAGTCTATCAACTGCGACTAAAATCATTACTGATGCCTACGGCAGGAGCGGCTTGGAGCAAAACAAACCATCTACACCAAAAAGAAAGCGCCGGGCCCATAAGGTGACAGCTGTTGATGACTTTGACGCTGACGCTATTCGTCGTCATGTTTATGATTACTACTTGAGAAAAGAAATTCCAACTTTGAGAAAACTTATTGTTTCTTTGAAAAGAAGTGGTCTATTTCATGGTGAAAAATCTTCTTTGGTCAAAGTTTTGAACACAATTGGCTTTTCATATAAAAAGTTAAATAAAAGAAAATTATTAATGGAACGCACAGATATAGCTATAGCACGTTGTGATTTTTTAAGAGAGGCAAAGAAAATACAAGATTGGGCAAATATTGTTTTCACGGATGAAACATGGCTCAACGCTAACCACACACTATCTCGTTTCTGGACTGATGATACTGCTGATTCCACTTCCTCAGTACCAATGGGAAAAGGTGAGCGCCTAATCATTTGCCATGCAGGTACAGCAAAAGGATTTGTACAAGACGCACTGTTGGCATTTAAATCGAAGAAATCAAATGACTACCACGAAGAGATGAATGCAAATGTGTATGAAGAGTGGTTCAAAAAAATGCTCATTTCATTGGAAGAACCATCAATAATTTTTATTGATAATGCGCCCTACCACTCCCGTCAAATTGACAAAATGCCAACACAGGCTAATAAAAAGCATGAAATAATTAATTGGCTTCGGGACAATGGAGAAAATGTGGACGACTCAATGTTAAAAGTTGAATTAATAAAAATACTAAAAACCAAAAAGAGAGCAAAACGCTATGTAATCAATGAAATGGCAGCAGAATATGGCCATACTGTTCTTCGGATTCCTCCATACCACTGCCAGTACAACGCAATAGAACTTATATGGGCACAAGTAAAAGGGCATGCTGCGAGATGCAATACAAGCCCCCCATTCACAGCGAATAAAATGTTGCAATTGCTAAAAAATGCTTGCACCCACGTAACGGCCGAGAACTGGGCAAGTGTGGTGGAAAGAACTAAAAGAGTAATATTCTCTGATTGGGAACGTGATATTGCGTTTGATAATATATTATCTACACAAGAGCTAATAATAACTGCTACTGAAGACTCCTCATCGGAGGAGTCTAGTGTTGATTATCATTCCGACGACTCGTGCTAATAAAATAAATTAAAATATCCTCATTGTTTTATTTGTATTCATGTATTAACTAAGAAGAAAGTAAAACTTTATATAATGTTATTAAATGTCTTTTAATACTCGTAACATCGATTTCTACCGATTATTTTTAATCTGTGGCATAATCGTAGTAACCATTATGTGTGACATCACTAAGTGGGCGGTACCCATCCATAAAGTACAAATATTATTTGTATGATATTTGTACGTAAGCAATACAAAACTTAATGAGCGTGAGCTGTCAAAAGACTGATAATATGATGGACGCAGTATAGTAAGGTAATCGCGAATGATAAGAACGAGTCTATCGGGGATTCCTAGGTTCGCGAGTTTGTATATTAGACCCGCATGCCAAACCTTATCGAAGGCTTTGGCGACATCGAAGAAGACAGTACCGGTGTACCGTTTTTTGCCGAAGCCATTGAGGACGGCTTCGGTAAGTCGGTGTACTTGTTGTACCGCGGTGTGTTTGGCGCGGAAGCCGAATTGCTCATCCGGTATGAGCTTCATCGACTCCATGAACGTTATGAGTCTAGCGAGGATTACTCGCTCGTAGACTTTTCCTAAACTGTTGAGCAGACTGATGGGTCGATAGCTGCTCGGGAGATTACTGGGTTTTCCCGGTTTACGAATACCTATTACTATTGCTTCCTTCCATTCGTCGGGGAAGGAGCAACCTAACAGGAGGGCATTGAAAATCAATACTAATAGGTTTATGAGTTGGTCGGGGAGGCACTTGAGTGCTTTGTTGGATATGGAGTCGGGTCCTGGGGACTTGCGGGTCTTGAGGTTTTGGATAATGGAACGGACTTCCTCTCCGGTGGTGGGAGTGAGCGGCTCGCTTTCGGGAGCCTTCGCGGATATCCTAGCCGCCGCCGTTTCCACTTCCGAGTGGAATTCGGCGTGTTCGGGATGACTGGGGTTATTTGAACATTGTCCCTCAAGACTGTCAGCCAAGCATTCGGCCTTATCGATGTCGTCAAAAGCGACCGGACGGTTTAAACGTATCAATGGAGGTGTAGCTGCACACTGGTCTCCTCTCAGGGATTTCGCCAGTTTCCAGAAAGCCTGGTGACTCGGCGAGATCTCTGAGAGTTTGATGTCCCAGGTGGACTGACGGTTGAGGCTGAGTTTTTCTCTAACCTCTCTTTGAAGTCGCCGGAGTGTTCTCCGGTTATCGTCTGTCGGGTATGCGTCATGGGCCCTAGTGGCGGCACGTTTACGTCTAAGTAGGTCGCGCAGGTCGTCCGGCAGTCTCCCACGACCGCGGTCGTCTGGGACTTCCTTGGAGCAACGCTCGAGTGAGTCTGTTATATGTTTCGTAAGGTGGGTAACAGCGAACTTGGCACTATCTACGGAGTCTATCTTGTCAGGAATTTGATCTAGGTGGTCTGAGTTTAGGGACTGGAGTTTCCCGCCTAATTTACTCCAGTCGATTATCGTTTTCGTGGGAGGGGTTGTGGAGGTAGATTGCCCTAACTGAATTAGAACCGGACGGTGGTCCGAGTCTAATTCATGCAGGACGTCTATGGAACGTAACTGGAGAGCTACATTTTTGAAAATGTATATATCTAACACATCTGCTCTGTTTGGATCCCCGTTAGGCGGGTATCTGGTGGGCTCGTTAGGGGCTATCACCTCAAAAGCGAGGTTTGGAAGGCCGTTGAGGCCTTGGAGTATTGTGCCGTTCCGGTTGGTTCGGCGAGAGTTCCATTGGCCATGTTTGGAGTTGAAGTCTCCGGCCAGTATTACAGAGTCGCCTAGTGCGAGGAGGGTGCGGACGTCTCTTTCGAGTACCCGTTTGGTCGGACTGAGGTATACTGATGCTAGTATGATTGACTGATGGCCGGTCATACCCACCTGACAGACTGAAGCCTCCATGTTAGTGAGCTTTGGGGAATCAAGGGGGGAGCATAGGAGGGCTCTTTTGTAGTAAATGAGCGTGCCGCCTTTTTTGGATGACAGACGGTCATTTCTAATCAAACAGTAGTTCGCAATATTGGGATTGCGAAATTGGGGTTTTAAGAAGGATTCTTGTATTAGAAGAATATCTATGTCGTGTGCAACTACGAAATCGCGGACTTCGTCCATGTGTCTGATAAGCCCGTCTGCGTTGTACGTGACTAGCTTGAGGGAGTGGGGCTTGGCCCTACCCAGTGAGGGTTTAAGCTTAAAGCCTAGAGATGGCCTGCACCAAACTAGAGTGTTCGAGCAAGGCCATTAATCTGTTTTGAGGATTACTCCTCAGCTTGTTTGCCAAAATTGACAGCTCCGTAGTGTCAATTTTGGTTACTATATCGCAAACGAGTTTCATGTCGTCCATGAAACTCGTTGCTGGAGGGGCGGCTGTCGCTTTAGGAGCGGCAGCTCTTGTATTGGAGCTCAAGATGGCGGCGGCGGGTTTCGCTACCGTCTCCTGAGCCGGTTTTACTGGCACAGCCGGCTCGGATGCCGGTTTCCTGTGCCAGGGGTTTGAAGTGGGGAGAGGCGCGGGGACGAACCTCTCAGCTGGTTTGGGGGCGGTACGGTCCGCCTTTTTACGGGTGGCCCTTCTGCCCCCTCGTTTTGCCCTAAGCGGGACTTTCGGGCAGCCGCGATAGCTCGCGGGGTGCCCTTGGGTCCTGCAGAGGACACAGCTGGGAGGTTCCTCGGACGGAACCGTTCTGGGGCAATCGGCAGTGCCGTGATCGCCCAGGCACTTGACGCACCTAGGTCGTGCGGTGCAGTTGCGCTGCGAGTGGCCGTAAAGCTGGCAGCGATGGCACTGCCCCATTACCCCACGCGTACGCGGCGTTTCTATACGCAGACCCGACAGTCTGCATATCGTTGTTACGTTGAAGACACGTTTGCCTTCAGGACTGAGGTCGAGGACCGCGAGACAAAGTTCATAAGGAACTTTGGTTCTATGATGGTACATACGGTGTACCTGTCTAATTGGGAGACCCTGGCTGAGGAGGTCGTTTTTGATATGCTCGATATCGAGCTCTACTGGAAGCCCGCGGATGACAACGCGAAGTTCGCGCTCGTCTTCTAGGGCGTACGTGTGATAGCCGATCTTTTCGGCATCCAGGAGCGTCGTGAGGCGACGGTGGTCCGCTGAGGACGGACACTGAACCATTATGCCCTGGCTTGTGGACCGGGCAGAAGTAAATGGAATGGACGAGCTGTCCATGCGCGGGATTAACCGGTTCCACGCGTCTTTTTCCCTAACAAATAGGGGCGGCACCTTCTCCTTCCTCTCCGTCATAGGCGAGTCCTGTGTGGAGTTGGTCTGTCTGGTCATAGCCTGTGAGGCAGGCTGGGGTTTGGGGGTGGGACGCGGAGCAGGTGCACCTGCGTCGTTTGTGGCCCTTTTGGGCGGGACGGTCTTGGGAGCCTTCAGCTTTCGCTTCTGGCTCTTTGATAGGACGGCGGTGAAGCCGTCGTCCTCGTCTGAGGCGGATGACGCCGAGCGGGATGGGGACTCCGAAGCATCGGATGCTTCGGCTTCCTCACCGGACTCTGAGGGAGTCTCGGATTCCGAATCGGATTGCTCCTCCACTTCCATGTCAGGAGACACGGGGCGGGAGCGTGGTTTGGCCTTTTCCGCAGAGGGGGGAGAAGGTGCTGCCGGGCTGCCACTCTGGCCCTGAGGGGGCGGGAGGGCCTTGGTGAGCTCCACCAAAATGGCGGGGTGGTGCGCCTGAAGGAACGCGAAAATCGCGTCCAGTATCGGTTGCCCCGTGGGGCGCAGGGTGGGGGCCATATTGGCCCGCTAGTGTGAGGGTGGCCTCCCTGCCGGAGGGCAGGGAGGTGTGTACCTAAGAAAAAATCTAGGTCTTAGTCTCTCTCCCTTCGGGGGAAAGAGGTGAGTACCTAAATTAAAAAATTAGTGTACTTACGCACGGACGGAACCACCTACGGCAAGTGTTATGCGTGAAGCACCACACTACCTAATCGAAGCACAGTGACACTAACACAATCCACTTGCACAGGAACGAACAACACTGACAGTCCAGAGTCCTTGAGCACTTTCACAATCTAACGCGGCAGGGGCGTGAGTCAGGCGGGGGGAGCGGCAACCGGATTGCGCTCGACCGAGACATCCGCACGCTACGGCGGCGATCGATGGAAATGACGCGAAGCAATATCCAAATAAGTTTAGTTATATACTAATCGGTTCAACCCCACCCTTTATTTTATTTGCGAACAAGTGTAACAAGCTTGAACTAGAAACATTTATCTGCTCGTTAATGAGGGTGCCATTGTTATGTTTAATAATCTCAAGGTTTTCCAATAGGCTGAGCTTCAGTCCTTTATTGGAACACGTGTGCAATACTTCGAAACTATGGTCATTAGGGACTTTATGACCGCTTTCTATCAGATGTTTGGCGAAATGTGAATTTTGTGGTTTATTATTCCTGAAGGCAGCCATATGTTCTTTAAAACGGGTTTCAAAATTACGACCAGTCTGACCCACATAGGTATCATTGCATTCAGGACATTTTATTTTATAAACACCACACTTTTTCGCGCTTGGTAATTTATCTTTATTATTGCACAGAATCTTTTTTAAAGAGTTATTACTTTTAAAACCTAATTTTATATTTGATTTGGATTTAAATATAGCTGAAATTCGTTCTGACAATGCTCCAAAATAGGTCAGACTGGCTTTGCACTTATTATCTTTGTAATGTGGCACCGCGTACAAGTGTTTTGCCAATTGCAACTTCTGTTTATTTTTTAATATGTTATGTACTAATTGCTTATCATAGCCATTAGAATGCGCCATCTGGTTGATTATTTGAAGCTCTTTGTTAAAATTCTTCTCGCAAAGAGTGACTGATAAGAGTCTATGTATATGACTGTGAAAAGCGGCAAGTTTGTGTTGCCAGGGGTGAAAAGAAGAAGCAGGTATGATCGTATCCGTGTAGGTTGGTTTGCGAAAGATCTCAAACATATGTTCATTATTGGACCGTGTAATAGTAAGGTCAAGAAAATTAAGCGAGTTATTCTGCTCTGATTCTAATTTGAAACTGATTTTGGGATGTTTGGAATTGATATTATTAATGAAAATATCAAGTTGTCTATCCGTACCCGTCCAGCATATAATTATGTCATCTACATATCTATAATAGTAAAGGATGTTTTTATTTTGGACAATATTTTGATTTTCAAAGTGGTCCATGAAAATTTCAGCCATAAGTGGACTTAAAGGGGAGCCCATAGCTAAACCATCCTTTTGATGAAAGTAATGGTCATTGAATCGAAAATAATTTTGTTCCATACATAATTCTGTTAATTCTATTATTTCTGAAATCTCTCCAGGGTGTAAACACTTTTTCTCGAGTAATGTGGTCAAAATGTTTAATGTTTCTTTGTATGGAACATTCGTGAATAAACTATCAACATCAAGTGATATTAATTTACATTTATTTGGTAATTTTATGTGCTTAATTTTGTCGACCAGCTGGAGACTGTTTTTAAGGGCATGTATTGGCTGAAAGGATGTTTTTGACGGTATGATTGAATTTAAATATTTAGCTAGTTTATATGCTGGGGCGCCTATGTATGAGACAACTGGACGTATAGGGATAATATTTTTGTGGATTTTTGGCAAACCATACAACATCGGAGAGCGAGGATTCATCTCAGTAACGCCTAATTCTATAAATTATAAAAAATTAAAAATCATTTGTTGGTTTGTATATTTTTGCGTAAGTAAAAAGTGATTACAGTTATATATTACGTATAACGAACGTTTCAGGTGAGTCAGTACGTTTCAATTTTCTTCGTATTAAATAGTGCAAAAGTATAGTTTATTTGTTATTAAGTTTTGGATAACTACTCACATTTTATCCGAGAATGTTTGTTGAAATTGAAACATTTGAGTTATTGAGTTTGTGATAGTGAATATATATAGTGCTTGTGTATGGTGGAGGTTGTGCATGTGTTTTTTACGAATCCTGCATGTATCAGGTATGATAACCGATTGTCCACTTTACATTTAGCATTATATATATTTTCTATTTTACTTCATCGCCGATTATAGCAAAATAATTTTATTATTACTTTTGCATAATTACTCTGTTTTACTCATAGCTTAGGTAAATATAAACATTGTAATCTTTAATATTTAATGACTAGCGGCGTCTGACTGCCCTCCTGTAAAAGCTGCAGGGCTTTTTCTTCTCATTTAACAGTATGGTTGAGGTGGACACTGCACAGTGTCCTTTCTTCCCATACTGTGTAGGCGTTTTGTTAGTAATGTTCGACGCTGTATCGTCGAACATTAGCTTCAAAAGCGCGCTACTTTGTTAGACGTTTTATTAACGGGCTAGCCATAATAAAGGTGTTGTACTGATTTCTGAAATTGCGCAGTTTTGCTAATTTGTACGTCATTAACTTTTAAATTTTTCTTGTAATGGTTATGTGTTGCGGTTGGCAAAGAGCCGGTATTTGGCACCTGCAATACATGTAAAACCTTAATTATTTTCCAAGTCGCTTTTGGCTACTGATGTTTGAGTGCACGCTTACATCTGTGGCTGAAATTACGGGAATCTAACTTAGCTTTATAAATTCAGACTTCACTTGAGTATTAGTTACCTCCAATGCATTTTCTCAAATTACAGAGGTCGAAAACTGTGATGCAGGGTCTGTACTGTGTAGCTGGGAGAGATATATCACCACTAGGTGATGAAGCGGTCGAGGACGTCCCGCCATACGTCTACCGCGGAACGTAGCCGAACGCGAAGACGCGTAAGACGTCTTCGGTCCTGTTCCTGGTGGTTTGTATATTTTTGCGTAAGTAAAAAGTGATTACAGTTATAAATTACGTATAACGAACATTTCAGGTGAGTCAGTACGTTTCAATTTTCTTCGTATTAAATAGTGCAAAAGTATAGTTTATTTGTTATTAAGTTTTGGATAACTACTCACATTTTATCCGAGAATGTTTGTTGAAATTGAAACATTTGAGTTATTGAGTTTGTGATAGTGAATATATATAGTGCTTGTGTATGGTGGTGGCGGTGGTGGAGGTTGTGCATGTGTTTTTTACGAATCCTGCATGTATCAGGTATGATAACCGATTGTCCACTTTACATTTAGCATTATATATATTTTCTATTTTACTTCATCGCCGATTATAGCAAAATAATTTTATTATTACTTTTGCATAATTACTCTGTTTTACTCATAGCTTAGGTAAATATAAACATTGTAATCTTTAATATTTAATGACTAGCGGCGTCTGACTGCCCTCCTGTAAAAGCTGCAGGGCTTTTTCTTCTCATTTAACAGTATGGTTGAGGTGGACACTGCACAGTGTCCTTTCTTCCCATACTGTGTAGGCGTTTTGTTGGTAATGTTCGTTTTCTGTATCGTCGAACATTAGCTTCAAAAGCGCGCTACTTTGTTAGACGTTTTATTAACGGGCTAGCCATTATAAAGGTGTCGTACTGATTTCTGAAATTGCGCAGTTTTGGTAATTGGTACGTCATTAACTTTTAAATTTTTCTTGTAATCGTTATATGTTGCGGTTGGCAAAGAGCCGGTATTTGGCACCTGCAATACATGTAAAACCTTTATTATTTTCCCAGTCGCTTTTGGCTACTGATGTTTGAGTGCACGCTTACATCTGTGGCTGAAATTACGGGAATCTAACTTAGCTTCATAAATTCAGACTTCACTTGAGTATTAGTTACCTCAAATGCATTTTCTCAAATTACAGAGGTTGAAAACTGTGATGCAGGGTCTGTACTGTGTAGCTCGGAGAGACATGTCACCACTAGGTGATGAAGCGGTCGAGGACGTCCCGCCATACGGCTACCGCGGAACGTAGCAGAACGCGAAGACTCGTACGACGTCTTCGGTCCTGTTCCTGGTCGTTTGAATATTTTTTGCGTAAGTAAAAAGTGATTACAGTTATATATTACGTATAACGAACGTTTCTGGTGAGTAAGTACGTTTCAATTTTCTTCGTATTAAATAGTGCAAAAGTATAGTTTATTTGTTATTAAGTTTTGGATAACTACTCACATTTTATCCGAGAATGTTTGTTGAAATTGAAACATTTGAGTTGTTGAGTTTGTGATAGTGAATGTATATAGTGCTTGTGTATGGTGGTGGCGGTGGTGGAGGTTGTGCATGTGTTTTTTACGAATCCTGCATGTATCAGGTATGATAACCGATTGTCCACTTTACATTTAGCATTATATATATTTTCTATTTTACTTCATCGCCGATTATAGCAAAATAATTTTATTATTACTTTTGCATAATTACTCTGTTTTACTCATAGCTTAGGTAAATATAAACATTGTAATCATTAATATTTAATGACTAGCAGCGTCTGACTGCCCTCCTGTAAAAGCTGCAGGGCTTTTTCTTCTCATTTAACAGTATGGTTGAGGTGGACACTGCAGTGTTCTTTCTTTTCATACTGTGTAGGCGTTTTATTGGTAATGTTCGTTTTCTGTATCGTCGAACATTAGCTTCAAAAGCGCGCTACTTTGTTAGACGTTTTATTAACGGGCTAGCCATTATAAAGGTGTCGTACTGATTTCTGAAATTGCGCAGTTTTGGTCATTCGTACGTCATTAACTTTTACATTTTTTTTGTAATGGTTATGTGTTGCGGTTGGCAAAGAGCCGGTATTTGGCACCTGCAATACATGTAAAACCTTAATTATTTTCCCAGTCGCTTTTGGCTACTGATGTTTGAGTGCACGCTTACATCTGTGGCTGAAATTACGGGAATCTAACTTAGCTTCATAAATTTAGACTTCACTTGAGTATTAGTTACCTCAAATGCATTTTCTCAAATTACAGAGGTCGAAAACTATGATGCAGGGTCTGTATTGTGAAGCTGGGAGAGACATGTCACCACTAGGTGATGAAGCGGTCGAGGACCTCCCGCCATACGTCTACCGCGGAACGTAGCCGAACGCGAAGACGCGTAAGACGTCTTCGGCCCTGTTCCTGGTGGTTTGTATATTTTTGCGTAAGTAAAAAGTGATTACAGTTATAAATTACGTATAACGAACGTTTCTGGTGAGTAAGTACGTTTCAATTTGCTTCGTATTAAATAGTGCAAAAGTGTAGTTTATTTGTTATTAAGTTTTGGATAACTACTCACATTTTATCCTTGAATGTTTGTTGAAATTCAAACATTTGAGTTGTTGAGTTTGTGATAGTGAATATATATAGTGCTTGTGTATGGTGGAGGTTTGTGCATGTGTTTTTTACGAATCCTGCATGTATCAGGTATGATAACCGATTGTCCACTCTACATTTAGCATTATATATATTTTCTATTTTACTTCATCGTCGATTATAGCAAAATAATTTTATTATTACTTTTGCATAATTACTCTGTTTTAATCATAGCTTAGGTAAATATAAACATTGTAATCTTTAATATTTAATGACTAGCGGCGTCTGACTGCCCTCCTGTAAAAGCTGCAGGGCTTTTTCTTCTCATTTAACAGTATGGTTGAGGTGGACACTGCAGTGTTCTTTCTTCCCATACTGTGTAGGCGTTTTGTTGGTAATTTTCGTTTTCTGTATCGTCGAACATTAGCTTCAAAAGCGCGCTACTTTGTTAGACGTTTTATTAACGGGCTAGCCATTATAAAGGTGTCGTATTGATTTCTGAAATTGCGCAGTTTTGCTAATTCGTACGTCATTAACTTTTAAATTTTTCTTGTAATGGTTATGTGTTGCGGTTGGCAAAGAGCCGGTATTTGGCACCTGCAATACATGTAAAACCTTAATTATTTTCCCAGTCGCTTTTGGCTACTGATGTTTGAGTGCACGCTTACATCTGTGGCTGAAATTACGGGAATCTAACTTAGCTTCATAAATTCAGACTTCACTTGAGTATTAGTTACCTCAAATGCATTTTCTCAAATTACAGAGGTCGAAAGATGCGTACGACGTCTTCGGTCCTGTTCCTGGTGGTTGACGCTACTGTTCGGCCTGGCGCTGTTCGAGCGCTCGAGGCGACGGCGGAGCGAAAGCAGCTGCGGCATAGCCGGATGGGCCGGCCTGGGGTGAGGGGCGGCGGCACGTCTCCATTGGCGGCAGCGAGGCCAGACCAGCGTAGCTCGTGGAGTCACGAGGCCAGTCCGTTGGACTCCCGTGTCGCATTAGCAGCGTCTGACTGCCCTCCTGTAAAAGCTGCAGGGCTTTTTCTTCTCATTAAACAGTATGGTTGAGGTGGACACTGCAGTGTCCTTTCTTTCCATACTGTGTAGGCGTTTTGTTGGTAATGTTCGTTTTCTGTATCGTCGAACATTAGCTTCAAAAGCGCGCTACTTTGTTAGACGTTTTATTAACGGGCTAGCCATAATAAAGGTGTCGTACTGATTTCTGAAATCGCGCAGTTTTGCTAATTCGTACGTCATTAACTTTTAAATTTTTCTTGTAATGGTTATGTGTTGCGGTTGGCAAAGAGCCGGTATTTGGCACCTGCAATACATGTAAAACCTTAATTCTTTTCCCAGTCGCTTTTGGCTACTGATGTTTGAGTGCACGCTTACATCTGTGGCTGAAATTATGGGAATCTAACTTGGCTTCATAAATTCAGACTTCACTTGAGTATTAGTTACCTCAAATGCATTTTCTCAAATTACAGAGGTCGAAAGATGCGTACGACGTCTTCGGTCCTGTTCCTGGTGGTTGACGCTACTGTTCGGCCTGGCGCTGTTCGAGCGCTCGAGGCGACGGCGGAGCGACAGCAGAAATCTATTCATATAGATTCAAATACCTCTTATGAAAGAGGTTGTATTTGAATCTATATGAATAGTTGTTCTATAATATAAAAAAAATGTTGTCTGTGTCATTATGCATTGATTTGTTAAGAAAGAGTAAATGGGTTGACTTTTAGAAAAATCGCTTTTTATTATTGCATAAGTATGAAGGAGAAATATTGTTTGTTATTTAATTTCTATTAGATATAAACAGTTGCACATTTTAAGTGATTTATAAACTACATAAATATCTACTTTCAGTTTTATAGAACAGTCTTTTAATATTGCTGTTATTCTTTCATTCATTACACATACTATTATATCTTTTAATAGCACTGTAAATATAAAGATATCTCAAATCATAACTATAGATAACATCATGTGACAATCATATTAAAATAAAAAATTACTCTTAATCTTGGATCTGAGGATTCTTGAATCTGCAATTAATCAATCAATGGTTTAATCAATCGTAAATTTAAATTTTGCTTTTGCTTTTTAATTAAAAATCAACAATAGTGTTATATAAAGCAATATACCCTATATTGCTTTATACAGAATAAACTTGCTCTCTTTTGCTATTTACTCCCTTTTCATCCGAGTCTCATTATAAAAAACTTGACAATCATTTTTAAAATTCTAATATAATACAATGAAGTATACAACTTCAATTGAAAATACTTCTAAAAAAAATATTAAGTAGACCATTTAAGTTATGTCCAAATTATTCATAACTAAGATAGATACACTCTTATGATCAATTAGAACAACTTCTAAAAAACTTTAACTTTAATGTTCCATTATTAATCATTTATTGCACTACAAGACACTAGAAGCTATATAAAATAGCAAAACATATCCTTAATATAATAATGAATATAGCTAATTCATCAATCGAAATTAATGTACATATCATAATTTTTATATAACGATAATTAAGTCGAATAGAAAATAAAAATTATACTTTGGTATAATTTTGTGCATAGTTTTAAAATAAATAAAATTGACTATTTATTGTTGGTTTGCGGTGTGAAATAAACTTTTTGTTATTTATTATTATTAAATAAGTTTCGTACATAATGTAAAAATTTATGTATGGGAGTTTACTTCACCAATCGATTAATCACAACATCGATTAATTTCAAATATTAAATAAATATAATTGCATAAAATTTAAAACCTCAGATCATTTAAACATTCAATATCACCTGACGAAATCACGGTCGTTTAATTTGATCCTTTGAGCCGGATTAAGTAATAAAATCACAAAGTTTTGAAATGCTTTTTAAATTTCCGTTTTTCTAGTGATAGTATTGATGGATTTATCATTGTTCAGTCAATTGGGCGATTGAAATAAAACTGAAAAATTTAGTTCTTTAAAAACAAATTATTACAAATTTCAGGACTTAAAGCGTAAGCAGCGCAAAGAATTATCCCGTTTAATGGGTGAAGACCTCGCTCAGTACCGTATCAAGGGAAGCGATCTTGACTGGGGCCAAGCTTTAAGCTCTTCTACCCAAAAACATCTTGTGTCTGTTAAGAGGTAGATAGAAGAGTTACTTTTGTATCATAACCTTTACCTGTGGTAGCCCAGCGGTATCACCGTGCGCCTCTTTCCAGAAGGTCTAGGGTTCAAACCCCGGGCAGGCACCAATAAGTTTTCTAGTAAAACTTATGTGTCTAATTGATAATTGCAATTTATCACACGCTTTTCGGTGAAGGAAAACATCGTGAGGAAACCTGCATATCTCTAGAGAATTCTGGAGATATGTGTAACCTACCAATCCGCATTGGAGCAGCGTGGTAGGTCTTAGCTCCAATCCTTCTCTCCAAAAAAAAAAAACGGAGAGAAGAGGCCTATGCCCAACAGTAGGATAGTAACAGGCCGTTACTTACATAACCTTTACAACTTACAATTGGGTTTAGTTTAAAAGTTATTTAGTGACAATGATTTAGAAATTATCTATACTAATATAAAGCTGAAGAGTTTGTTTGATTGATTGTTTGAACGCGATACTCTAAGGAATCTAATCGCGCTAATCAGGAACTACTGGACCGATTTGAAAAATTGTTTCAGTGTGAGATAGCACATTTATTCAGGAAGGCTATATATAGCCTTCCTCAATAAATGGTATTCATCATAGCGTGATGGTATACCATCACGCTATGATGAATAGGACAAGAGCAGCCATGAAAAATATTACGAAAACTGCAAAATTTT
The DNA here is from genome assembly GCA_947086495.1 of Morpho achilles. NCBI lineage: Eukaryota > Metazoa > Arthropoda > Insecta > Lepidoptera > Nymphalidae > Morpho > Morpho achilles. The sequence goes on along the minus strand of CAMTZB010000018.1, from coordinate 7,300,739 downwards.
TAAGCTTTCCTTGCGTGCTCAGCGCACGGTAAACGGTTAAAGTTATTAAAAAACCATGTACTACAGAATTGTTCCCCTCTAGAAGTTCTATATAAAAGTCCGCGACGGTTTAAATAAATAAATAAATAGACAGCATAAGTCTAGCTTTTAAGATTAACCCACTTTAACCATTTTTATAGTTATCAAAATAGTATATTACGGTTTTAATCTTTCCACGCGGGCAGAGCTGGCGATTACTAGTTGATTAATAAACAGTATAATATTATTACAGCGGTGAAAAGCGGCTGGGAGAAGATTCTAAAGAAATCGAAGATCTAATAGAAGCACACTCTAACAAAAAGAAGAAAAAGAAGAAGCACGTTAGAAATTAATAAACTTCTTATATTGATTGATTTTATTTATTAGAATTCCTCTACAAACTTATACCAGTGACCAACAATATCTGAAGATAGGTATATCTTAAGAATTCTGCTGATAAAAAGTAAGTAGCGGCCTGTTAGTATCCGGCCTCTTCTCCGTTTTTGGAGAGAAGGATTGGAGCTAAAACCTACCGCGTTGCTACAATGCGGATTGGTAGGCTACACATATCTCCTGAATTCTCTAGAGATATGCAGGTTTCCTCACGATGTTTTCCTTCACCGAAAAGCGTGTGATGAAATGAAATTATCAATTAGACATATAAGTTTTAACAGAAAAACTCATTGGTGTCTGCCCGGGTTTGAACCCGAGACCTCCTCGAAAGAGTCCACGGTGTTACCGCTGGGCCATCACAGCTTATTTATTTCGGGGGATGTGTGCAACTAATCAACCCTTCCCTCCAAAAAACGGGTAGAGGAGACCTTTACAGTGAATGAATCGCTGGAGATGTTGAGTCCCTGTACCATATGATAATATAACTTTAATTATATAATAGTTCTACTGACGATACGTTATCGTCCTTGTGAGGTGCGTGCATTTGCAAACAGTTCTTTTGCGCATAATGAATGAGTGCTGCGCCAAGTCCACTTCCAGCTGGTGCGCCGTGCGTCTGGCAACAGGACTCCGTTCATTCGGGGCGAATGTGAATAGCAAGGTTGGTGTGGTTTTTATTACTCACTGATTTGGGCATTGATATGCATATCATTCACAAACATACAGTCCACTAACCAGCTTTCTATCAAAGTGGATGTGACGTTCACACATTATATAACATGTTTCAAATACAATCTCCTTCAAATAGGTCAATAATATAAAAAACATTGTAGCTTATAGTCTATTTATTATCTATGATTGTAGCCGTCAATTTGAATTCGCGCGTTTTTGTGCTATGCTTTTATGGATAATTGACCTTCTATTTATTTGCACACTATATTTTATTCAGTAGGTTATCACAGAGCTATTCTCTTGATGCTGCTGATGATGCTACTCTTGATGATGATATTTAGGTCGTGAGCCAAGCTAACACGTCTTGTGCTGGGTTAATAATCTGTTCTGTAGTGTGGAGATGGCGTGCAGGGCGGTTTTACTACATGCGCCAACACATGCTATCTAAGCATGGGCAGAATCACCAATCACTTAATGATCATGATATGAAAAACTTTTCATAAAGCATCATCTGCTAATGAATTTTAGAGCAACTGCTACTGCTATACAAAATTATGGATATTCTATGAAAAAGTAAAATAATAAATTAAAACTGAGACTAATTCACTGATATTGAGCAAAATTATTGTTAATAAAAAGAAATGTAATTCTATTAGAATTACATCATATAATACGGTCGATAATTCGGGAAGATTTAAATTTATTTACGGAGAAGAGAGCACTTTTACGTTATTCGAACTGAAACTATATCCTAGAAATATCGACCGTACTGAATATGATTTAAGAATTACATTTGTTTGTAATAGCAATGGCTTTGTCAAGTAATAATATTATAGCGAATAGCTGAATAATATAATAGCGGATAGCATTTTGCTAATCAATATTACTGGGCAAAATGATTGTTATTAGAAACAAATGTAATTCTTAACTCCTATATAAATACGGTCAATATTTCTAGGTTATAATTTCCGTTGGAATAGCATCTTCTTTGGAAAAAACAAATCTAGTCTTTAATTTATTTATTTATTTAACCCACGTTCCTTTGCACGTACATTTACATTATTTCTAAAATAATACTATCAATTAAAGATTAATTTTATTTTTTCTGTCTTTTGAAAAATAAATTAAGAATTGTCAAAATGCAATGGGTATAAGGTAAAGTAGTGTTACACTAGTAGAAGGAGATAACATATTTTTAAATATCTTAATAATCTAAGTCTTTATTTATAAAGACTTACAAGAGTCATGAGGATTGGATTAAATAAAGTTAAATGATGATTGAATAAAATAATATAAATAGATTTAAATAACGACATCTGTTCCGCAAATAGCAAACTATTTGGCGTCTCTAGATAGTTCAAACAAATGTCAAAAGGTGGCGAGAGTTTGCTACAGTCGTCGGAAATATTCGTTATAAAAATAAAAATCGTTAATCGGATCGTATTTGTTAGTAATGTATATTATTATGATAGTAGAATTTCTTGCTACGTTTATCCAGTCAACAAAAAAACATTATGTAATGTTATAAAGGGTCAGGTTTGTTTGTTAGAAAGAAGACGTTATTTGAAGTAAAAGTATATATAATCTAGAAATAATGAGCGTATTATATTCGTCCTAAGGATTACATTTGTTTGTAATAACAATAATTTTGCCTAGCAACATTGATTAGCAAAAACGCTATCCGCTATTATATTATTTACGTTAATGGACTAAATGATTGCTTATACGAACAAATTTAGTCTTTATGTCCTATACACTGCATACGACATAAAGAATACATTTGTTTGTATTCCAATAGCATTAGCAGCATTAGCATTTCTTATACGAACAAATGTAGTCTTTATGTCCTATACACTGCATACGACAACATTCAAACATTTGTTTGAATTCCAATAGCATTAGCAGTAGCAGGTATGATCACGTGATTACAATGGATCATATCGTGGAACGAATATGATTCTTATATAGCAATCATACCCAAGGCGAATGCTATCTCGCATCCCTCTTGCACATGTATGTATTTATGTAATCTGTCAAAAGATGGTTTATATAATGGACAGTGTATAGTAATCTATGCTTGACATTTGACAATAAAAACAATGTACTAAATCTTAATAATTTCTCTGGTTATTAATGAAATACAAAAGTGAACAATAATAAATAAACAAGTTTCCAAATGGCGCTTTCTAGGAACGGTCGCTTTGCCTTATTTATCGGCTCTTTTGTTGGGATATTGGGACTGGCATTATACCCTATCGCAATAAGTCCCATGATTGATTCTTCAGAATACAGTGAGACTTAAAATTCTCTTTTGGATACCATTATTCTTTTAAGCGCACATTTATGACAATTATATATAAAAAACAAAAAAAAAAAGCCTAGCGGTGAGACCGTGCGTCTCTTACGAAGGGTAACGTGTTTAAACACCAGGCACTAATAAAGTTACCTGTTAAAAACTTGTGTCTAATTGATAATCGCAAATTATCACAATATTTCGGCAAAGGAAAACATCGCGAGGAAACCTGCATATATCTAGAGAATTCTAGGGATATGTGGAACCTACCAACTCGCATGGTAGATCTCAGGTGAAATCCTGCTCTACAGAAACGGAGAAGAGGTCTATGCCTAGCTGTGGGATAGTAACAGGCTGTTAACACATCAGTTGAGTTCCCAATAATCCTTATATTATGAAACATAGTAATTGGTGCTGATGTCTATATCCACACATTAACTGAATCATAATAACTCTAAAAACTTACAGAATAGAATCTAAAGAAAATATAGGTATACTGGTATTGTGCAATATATAAACCAATCTAGGTGTAGTATATAATATAGGTATTTCTATTCAAAAGATTTTTCAATAGAAATTCATTCTGTATAAAAGTCAAATGTAGTAGCTGGTTACATTACTAATGAGGTAATAGTGTAACCGGCTGTAATATGTTATAGTCCATAACCTGAATTATGGTTTTTTTTTGATTAGCAGACAAAATTCCACAAATTATTGTGGATAAATAGGCTTCCAAAGATTTTTTTTGAATCTGAAGTATCAATTAAATATTAAAGACCAAGAAGTTACTGATAAAGTGTCAGAGAGTGAACCGACAAATAAACTAAGTAACAGATGAGTCTCATAAAAGAGAGAAGTTATAAATAATAAAATCGCTGCCATCTTATAATAGGTTTTGCTATCCAGCAGTTAAACAAAATAACAGCCACATAATCTACCTGCTAACTTATTAGGGAATTGTAGTGCTGTATAAGCCTATCAGAAACCTGAGAAATGCAAAATTCAGAGACATGTGTCAGATATGTTCCAAATAAGGTAACTGACAGTTTATTGGTAACTTGTGAAACAGGCCCTAAGAGTTTATATAGAAACCTCAAAGATAGCTAAGGGTTGTATATTAGACTAGATTATTTAAATTATATAGATCTTGACCCCAACATGTTATTTTCAGAAAAAATACAGAAAATCAATAGAAAAAATATCAGGCAAGAAGATATACAACCTGGAAGTAAGTAACCTTGATTTGTTGGATGATATAAATACTCTTTTTTAAGCTTTCTTAATGACAGATTTATGACCAACTTTCCAAGCAACCTTATGCACAACCTGTAACTTCTTATATTGAAAACTTGTTGAGAAAAGAGACACTAATTTACCCAAAACATCATCTCAACCTATTGCTTGCAGAAGATAAGGTTCACAATGTAGTTCAGACATTGAAATATAAAACAGAACAATGGAATTCTTTAAAAGTAATACCTTTGTAGATCTTGTATTCATAATTGTTATTAGGCTATTAGGAGTTATTATTAAGATTTAACATCTTGATTCTAATTAGAAACAAACTATAATTTCTTTTTCTGTTACAGATATGAAAGTGTGGTCAGATCCATTTGATCGTAACAAGCCTGAAGGGGAATAACAATTACAATTTAAAAAAAAAAATAGTCATATAGATAATTAAATTGTTATTATTATTGTTTGATCAATTAAGTATAAATGTTTTTTATTATGTTTTATTTTATTTGAGGGCATTACCAAAGGAGCAGGACAGTATTTCTTTATTTGTTATAGGAGTCAAATGAAATTTTGACCCATAGTGTGATATCCGGTTAAGTAGAATAGACCACCTTACCTTAGAGGCAGTCATATTTAATGACTAAGGTAAGTTGATGTCAGGCAGGCGGCCGGTCGTAAAATACGTAGCCAAATCATGTGACAATATGTTTATAACATGTTGTGCCGACCCCACTTAGAGTGGGATAAGGGCAGTAAGATGAGTCAAATAAAATTTTGATAACATTTCAGACATTTCTTTAATTTTTCAATATTTTTGAAATCAGTATTTAAATAGAGATAGGTTCTGTTTTCAAATATATATGTATATCTTCCAATTTATTAATGATAAGAAAAACTCAATTCATATTTTTCGACCATTGCTGAATCCTAATTAAAATATTTTGAATACATCAATTCTCTGTTGGTTTTGTAATTTGTATGGACTAATTATATATTTTTAAGTAATAGAAGCTTTAAAAATCAATTCACGTTAATTGTTTTGACACCATTTATAATTTAATTTAAGTATATCATACATATATACAAAACCCTTTAGATAGATAGGTACATAATGTTATTTGTTGTAAATGAAAAATAAAGACAATTAGATTTAAAAATATTTTTATTGTGAAAATTGCAAACCTTAAATGGGTACGCCTCCACACCTAACACCTATACAAATCAGTGGAGTATCTGTCATTGTCGCAATTTACATTAAAAAAATAAACAAATTTCATATTTACAGAATGTGCTTTGTAGTCAAATTAGCTAAACCTTAAGACTAATATAGAATATGAGACACACTAGTTGCACAGATAATAAAGGCAAACATTATATTATCACGATTTATCAATGTTAAGTTATATTAAATCATAGAAAATTATTTGTTATAACCATAGACAATAATTTCAAAGTATTTTTAGTGAATATTTAGAATGTGTTATCTGTATAAATAGCGTCTCTATTATCCTCTTTATCAATTAAAAGCTGACACATTGATTTATTACTAACTTTCTCATAGAGTCATTATACTCTTTGTCTATGGACTTTCTAGCTTCCAATGTATAAAAAACTATGCCATACTTATTTACACAATTAAAGACAATAATAATTGCTTAAACGTGGATTATATATTAATCATTCAAGACATTCAAAACAAATAAACTCTCAGTCCAAAATTTAACTAATACAATATAAACAATATTAAAATACGTGGTTCAAGATATATAATTATAATTAAAAGTCTACGTTTATTTAAGACTTTACAATAAATTAAATTTTGTACATTGATATTAAAAATATGACAAGTTATTTAATTTGAGACATGCGTTAAAAGGTAATTGATATGGTCATTTGATTTTATTTATTTGACAGAAACCCAAATTAAGTATAAATAAGACTAATCGAATTTAGTAATTCAGTTTAAAATACATGTAAAATTAAGCCGGCAAACGTTTTTTGAAAGACTTCATGTAGTATCCTTAAAGTATAGTTTTTGTATGCATACATATATTGCTATTAAGAAACTCCAAGAAATCTGGCGTATAGTGCCATTTTCAAACACAAAAAACTGAGCAAATGCAAAAGGTACATTCTGACATTGAGCGTCTACGACTAAAAACATATTACGCACCTTGAACTAAAGTATACAAAAATGATTTTATATTACATTATAAAACTAGCTCATAAGTAGCAAGATTAATATAATTAAATGAACATCTATTATAAAACAATATATTATTATTTGTATACAACTCTATATATTATTGCGAACACAAGACAACACAAGTATTATATAATTGTATATGTACATTGCGCGATAGAAACTATAATTTACTTAGAATAATTATATCACTATGTGATTTATTTTCAAATTTACTAGATAGTGTATTAGACAAAAAAAACCATACAAATCAAGCTTATTTCTATTGCCTAATTTAATATTTGTTTAGAGTTTATTAAATTCAAGAGACGATTGATCGCTAGCACTGTCAATAGCATTTATGGCTGTTGTATTTGTTTATAAAATAACAAGCCCCTGGATCCAAAACATTAAACATTTAAATTTTTTATACATATATTAAGCTATATTAAATGGCTGAAACATAAACAATAATATTACATAATGCTCATATTTATGAATTCGCACGCCGTGTGGTATCCGGCTGAATAGAATAGTACCACCCTCATTTCTTACCGAGGTGTCGTAAAAGGCGACTAAGGTAAGTCGACCCGCCGTGTGGTATCCGGCTGAGTAGAATAGACCAACCTCATTTCTTACCGAGGTGTCGTAAAAGGCGACTAAGGTAAGTTGACCCACCGTGTGGTATCCGGTTTAGTAGAATAGACCACCCTCTTTCTTACCGAGGTGTCGTAAAATACGACTGAGGTAAGTTGACGTCAGGCAGGCGGCCGGTCGTAAAAACGCAGCCAAATCATGTGACAGCATGTTTATAACATGCTGTGCCGACCCTACTTAGAGTGGGATAAGGGCAGGAGAATGATGCTCATATTTATGAATTCGCAATTGTGCGTTATCGTCTTTTTACAGCATATTAAAAAAACAAGATCGGTGTCCATGGTATAGACATTTATTCTTTGTTATTGTTCTAAGTCAGCAGTTGAAAAAAAAAATTGAAAATAGAGCACAGATTATTAATAAAAAATAATTTCTAAAGACAAAATAACGCACAAGCATAAATTTATGAAACAATGTATGTATTCAAAGTTATATAAATAAAAAAGCACTATTTTGTTGTGTTGGTACACTATATTTTAATGTAGTCAATGATAACTACATGAAACCGTATGCGTATATAATTGCGTATCAACGACATGATTTTAGCTGTTTTTTTACATAAAACATTATTTCAAGTGGTAAATAATAGTATAGTTAGTAATTAAAAATGTTTTTATATGTAGTTTTAAGTGCTTTTATGGTTTTAAATATAAGTCGGTATTATATTTATTTCCTATGAATGCTTATTCGTTGCTCGAATTAAAATTTAAAATATTAAATTGGCTAAAGATAGCCAATTTGACTTTTTAAAAGCTTTTATTTAATTTTCAGTGAAGGTGGTATCTTGCAATAATTTGACCCAATTTCCGGTTTCCGATTGGGCTGAAATTTTACATACTGGTCCTTTCCCAAAGACAATGTATATTTATGATAAACATGACCTGATGCTGTCAGGAGTAGCTCCAGACGAGGGAACTCCTCAACGGTTAAAATGTCCCTACATGATATTTAAAATCTTTTTATTTTCCATCCAGAAAGCGAAAGACTTTGTACTTATACGTTTTAAATCCAAAAAAAATGCTTTTCTTTTTAATACCGTGCATCCATCATTCTTTTTTTCTTCATAAAAAATTTATATATTTTTTCGATTTATAGTTTTTTATATTTTAGTATATTTTATAGATGCATGACACTATCTCAAATGTGCCGTGGTCTAGTTCAAGTAAAAATTATGGGTATTCAATATTTCTTTAGTAAATTTCTTATTTATTGTTTTAAGGGTAATATAAGTACATTATTTACAACACTGATGTTATGTCTAAGATATTATACATTGCAGTCTTTTGTAGTCGATATATTTGTCATTGAGTATTAAAAAGACTAAGCGCGCATGTGACCTGAGTTTGTTAAGAAAAATTGGCAAAATTTTTATGAAAATCGGCAACTTTGCCCGTGCTTAGTCTTTCACTCATTACGCAACATAAAGTTTTTAAAAATCTATAAACTCCGAATTTTCCAAAATCATAAATATCACAATTATATAATACTTATATTAACCTTAAAGCTTCATACATATCGATAACGTAGCAAAAATACACCATAATATCGTCTAAAATATTAGATGCCCTTAAAATTTATATAACATATTATCACTTTTGATTCAATTCTGAACCGCGTTACAAAAAATGTTTCTCGTTTTACTTGTAATTTATAACCATTAATGCAGAAATTCGTCATCGTCGCCTACCTGTGAAAAAAAATATATTGATACTAGCTTGAGGCTTTGCTTGAGTGGAAATCAGTGAATTTAATTGAAATTTTGAAAAAGTAAAAGTAATTATTGTGAAAGGATCATAGGAGACGTCGTGTCAGGATTGCTTGCGCCGCGTAATCAAGATATACACTAAAGTAATGTTCTAGAGAACTGTAGATCTACAAAAATACTACAAAAAAGTCTGGAACAGCATGTCCCTATCTCTTATGGTTAAGTCACTATAACTAATTTTTCATTGAAATACACTGATTCCCGAATTGAAGCCGCAAGCACAGTTACTGCGAATATAAATTAATTGACAGCTCACTCAAAGAAGATATGCGATTTCTGTTAAGACAAAATGCAGTAACCAAGTGTATGCAAAAGTTTGGATAAATGGTATGATTATCTCGATTATTTTTTTAGAATCTACAAGTTTAGTGATTAAAATGAATGCATTCACTTCATATTTGGTATTTTTTTAGTAAGTCGAACTTACCTGTAAGAAGTATTCAAAATCGCTACGGTGGCAGTTTCCCTCGGCAGAAAAGGTGAATTTGTGAAAAGTACCGTCTTCACATACAACTGTAAAATATAATAATTGAATTTTAAAATCCGTGTAAAATCACCGACGACGATGTCGATAATCGAGTGAAAGAGAGAGTAGATGGAAGTAGGAGAGAGAGATTCTTCTAGTGTCAGAGACATGTCCAAGACTAAGAGTGAACTAAATTCTTTCAGTCATTAGAAACGACGATTTAATTATTAATTGTAAACAATATCCAAGGTTTGAACCTTTTTCATCCATCCAATCGGTCCGTAATTGACCTTTTGCATGCGGATCCTTAACACTGGTTTAGTACGCAAACCTTTAACCCCCAGAGACCCTATCCCTCAATTATCGGAAAAAAGGACTTTCACCTCTGTATTTTACAGATATATTTAAAATATCCTATCCTACTTAATATTATAAATGCGACAGTTTGTGAGTATGCATGTATGTTTGTTACTCTTTCACGGCGATTCTGCTAAACCAATATAACCGATAAAATTTGCTATAGAAATCCTGTTAATTCTACAGGAATAGGATGACACTAAAAAGTGCCATCTATTATCAACCTATCACGCGATAATAGTTCACGCGAACGAAGTCGCGGCAAAAAGCCAGTATTACAAATACGAAAGTTTGTTAGTATGGAATTATGTTTATTACTCTTTCACGGCCTATCCGCTGAACCAATATCGATGAGATTTGACACAATTATTCCTTATACATATATAGGAATAGGATGACATTGAAAAGAGTCATATTTTATCAACCGTTCACGCGAACGAAGTAGCGGGCAAAAACTAGTAAGAACATATTTCTAAAATTCAAATTACAAATTTATAGTAAGTATAACTTGAAAAGGAAGAAAATTGTAAGTTTTTTAAGTAAATTTATATTTACTACTATTACAAACTATTTATAAATTTTTTTTCAATTTTCATGGTATTTTTATTTTTCCGTGTAAATTTTTGTTGCGCCATAGTAGCTTTAAATAAAGAATTATTTATTTATATTGACTTATACAATCAAAATTCCTTACGTGCTAATAAGTGTAAACTAAACTCACCAACAGCACTTGCTTCGTCACTAAAGGCACACAACGCACGCAGCGGCGGCGCGGCCGGAGCGGCACACACGTGCGCGTAATTACCGCGCGCCAGCCACACGTGTAGGGTGCCCTTATCCGACACGCAACAAACAAGTGAGCCCGACCAGTTGAAGTTTATACTGGAATTTTAGCCTTTTTTTAATATGTATGTCAAGTTTAGATTCAGAACGGAAGCTAACTTTATAAGTACGATTTTCCTTTCATAAATTTCCTGCCCTTATCCCACTCTAAGTGGGGGTAGGCACAACACAAGTTAGTAATCACAACAAATACAAAATACAATTTTTGCTATCATTTGTAAAATTGTAATAGTTCAGCACGGGCGGACTGAAAAAGACAAAAAACCCGGAATCAAGTCCCAGATATAACTAGACCTTTATTCGTTTTGATTTTTTAATACATTTTTTTATATCCATATTAATATATAAATTTTCAACAGTTTGGTTGTATGGACGCGCTAACATAAATTATTATTTCTCGCTATTTGAGAAATTCTTTGAGTGCAAGATATCGAGATTTATAGAGGAAGGGTATAGGCTATATAACATCACGCTAAGATTAACAGGAGAGGAGCAGCAATAATTATACTGCGAAATCGGCAAAATTTAAACCTTTCCTTTGCGCTAAGTAAACAGTGAAAGTTATTCAAAAATCTTTTACAATTAACTCACGATAACTACTTTTATGTACATAATTTCAATTCGAGAAAGAATTTGTGTTACGCTAATTTCCATGCGGGCGAAGTTGCTGTTACAGTTAGTAATATATGCGTTCAGGAGTCTTTAAATTTCAAAGTACATAAGGAATAAAATCAGCAGGCGTTTAAATCAAGCTTACCAATAAACATCAGCATAATCGGACCCTCGTCTCAACTCGTGCAGCATGTGTTTAGTGGAGGTGTCCCATAGACGTATTATGGTGCCTCTCTCTGAGGCCGTTGCGAGTTTAGCACCGTTTGCGGATAGACTGATGCAGACTAAGTCGGTTTGGTGACAGCCGACGACTGCAGGGGAGCTGGACGCAGCACCTTTCACTGCTCTGGACACGTCCTGACCAGAGACAAATAACATTAAAGGAACATGAAACGCCGAGTTATATACTTTGCTATATTCGCGATTGTGAAGAGAATCTATGTTATGAGTGTAGGAAGCACAATCCGTTCAACCGCCGTTCAGACGATCTCAATGATTAATTTCGCCACGTTACCGCAGCAAAGCTGTGGTAGCTAATATGTACAACTCTTTCGAGGAGGTCACGGGTTTACACCCGGGCAGACACCAATGAGTTTTTCTGTTAAAACTTGTGTCTAATTAATAATTGCAATTTATCACACGCCTTTCGGTGAAGGAAAACGTCGTGAGGAAACTTAATAATATAAATAGATAGAAAACATATCTCTAGAGAATTCTGGAGATATGTGTAACGTACCAATCCGCATTAGAGCAGCGTGGTAGGTCTTAGCTCCAATCCTTTTCTCCAAAAACGGACAGAAGCCTATTTTCAGCAGTAGGAAAGTAAATAGGCCTCTACTTACTTTACTTACTACTTATAAAATAAATAGAATATATATATGTAGGGGTGGCTCGGGGGATGGATTGTTGGCTTGTTGCTTCTTAATTAATAAAAAAACTTCTTGAATTAATCACCTTTATTGTTAACACGTCTTTTACAATCATCTTACACTTACGCCATCTTACTTCTTATTCCCCCACTTCCTCTTTCGTCTCTCTCACTCAATACTACGTTCCGTTTACAACTTTTTTATCATTTTAAACTTAAATATTTTTAACCTACAACTCGGCCATCCTGCTAATCAGTCTGCCCTCGGACTGACTATAAAACTACATATGTTTTACTGAATTTTATAATCTTTAAACAACTTAACAAACATCAAATTTTATACATTAATTATAAAATAGAGTTTATGTTCTTACGAATTACTTCTTATTTTTATTTATTATACTAACTACACATTTTATAAACATCTTATGAAATAGAGTTAATGTTCTTAATATTTAGTTCTTATTTTTATTTATTATACCAACTACACATTTTATAAACAACTTATAAAATAGAGTTTACATATAGATTTATTATTCTTTTATAGCAGTTTAAATTTTAATTTTTCTTACATTATCAAACAAACCTTTTACACAAATAGAAAATAGATCAATCTTAGTGATACATTTTTTGTTAAACTAGAGTTTAATTTAATTTATAAGAGAAATAACAACAAACTTATACAAACAAAATAGATGTGTTAAACAGAAACTAAATATCCAATAAACATGGTAAATACTTGCTTTTTACTATTAATAAACTGAAATATAAAATAAAGATCAGGAAATAGTCAAATCATGTGACCATCTTTTCATATAATCTACTGCTGTAGTAGTTTTCTTAGGACCTTCTGTATTATTATTAACTTTCTGTACTTCATACCTATCTTTTCCTAATTTGTTAATTATTTTATATGGACCAAAAAACTTAGGCTTTATTTTTGAATTTGTAATAAATTGTGTTCTCTGTATAGCAACTAAATCTCCTTCTTTGTACTGATAACCTGCCTTCCTTTTCTTATTAAAAGTTTGCCTATTCTCTTCTTGTATCTTATAAATTTGCATCTTAGCTTCTTTTCTTAATTCTTCTCTTTTCTCAATAAATTGATTCCTATTTTCCTCTGATAATAACTGTAGAATATTTAAATCTTCTTTGGACTTTAAAGTTCTTCCCATTAAAAGTTCAAAAGGTGATGTATTAATAGACCTCTGGTAAGTAGCATTAATTGCTTGTTGCAATTTACTGACATGTCTGTACCAACTTGTTGGTTCTTCAACACACATTTTAGACAATATAGCTATTATTATTTTATTCATTCTCTCTACTTGTCCATTTCCTCTAGGAACTCCTGTTGTTATCTTAATGTGTTCAATATTTTCCTGTCTACAATACTCTGTAAATTCTGATCCAGTAAATGCTGTTCCCCGGTCTGTTATCAACCTATCTGGATTGCCAAAATCCTTTTGATGCAGTTTTAACTTTTCAACGGTTTCTTTTGAAGTTGTTGACTTTGTAGGATATATCCAAACAAACTTTGTATAAGCATCTATAATTGTCATAATATAGTTGTACATCTTCTTTGTTGTGTCCAAAGGACCTAGATGATCGCAATGAAGAGTCTGTAATGGTAGATCACCTTTGTCTATAGGATATATAAATCCCTCTTTCTTCCCCGTTTTTCTACTAGCAAGAATACAAGGTACGCAGTTAAGAATAACTTTTTCAATTTTAGTATCCAAACCTTTAATGTAATAATCCTTTTCAAGTAAATGTTTTATTTTTGTTTTTCCAAAATGTCCAAACCCATGTGTTCTCTTTATTATTTCCATAGCCATTAATTCTGGAACTACTAATTTCTTTTCTACACCTTTATAGATAACACCATTTTCCATAACATAATCTTGATACTGACATTTTTCTTTGAGAATATCTCTTATTGCTATTAATGATTCATCGTTTTCTTGTGCTTGACTTATTTTTGTAAGTAATTCTGTTTGTATAATTCCTATATATCTACTTAGAGAGTCAACATGCTGCATTTTATCACTATTTCTATGAACAATTGTATACTCAAAATCTTGAAGAAACATTATCCACCTGGCAACCTTCGGTGGCACATCCTTTTTAGTCAACGTCTTCTGAAATGCTTCACAATCAGTAATAATTTTAAATTTTATTCCTATTAAATATTTCCTAAACTTTTTCACACCTTCTATTACTGCTAATGCTTCTAATTCATAACTACTACATTTCTGTTGGTATTCCGTTGTCTTTCTACTCATATAGTGGACAGGGTGCATATTACCATCTGCTGGATCTTTCTGCATCAATATCGCTGCATATCCATACTTACATGCATCAGTATGTAATTCGGTCTCTAACTGAATATCAAATATTTTCAAAACAGGGTCACAACATAATTTAGATTTTAGCATCTTGAAAGCACACCTTTGTTCATCTTCAAAATAAAATTCACCCTTCTTTAAAATGTCACTGAGTGGTCTTGCTATCATAGCATAGTTTGGAACAAATTTTCTAAAGTAGGAGGTCAACCCTATAAAACTGTGAAGTTGTTTTAAATTGTTCGGTTCTGGAAAGCTTTCTACAGCTCTAGTTTTCTCCGGTGATGGTTTCACGGTACCATCTGATATGACATGGCCTAAATATTCAACTGATTTCTGTAATAATTGTGTCTTTTTCCAATTAATTTCCAATCCATATTCTGCAGCTACTCTTAACACTTCTCTTAACCTCTCTAGTGCTTCTTGTTCATTCTGTGCTAGAACTATAAGGTCATCAATAAATATAAGTATTTTTCCCTGTAAAATTAAATCTCGAAACACTATGTTGATATATCTCATGAAATATTTGGGGCATATTGAAAGACCAAATGGAGCTTTTAAAAATTCAAATTGACCTTCAGGGCTACTTGTAACAAAAGCAGTGTATTTAATCGATTCCTCTTCAATTGGTAAATGGAAAAATGCATTCTTCAAATCAAGTGTGCTGAAAACTTTAACTTTACTCAGTTTATCAATGTGATCATCTATTATTTGAAGTGGATATTCATCTTTCACCATTTTTTGGTTCACCTTCCTATAGTCGACGCAGACTCTAAAGTTACCATCCTTCTTTTTAACTAACACCAATGGACTAGAATATTCAGAATAACTTGGCCTTATAATACCATTAGCTAGCCACTGTTCAATCTGTTGCTTTATGATTTCTTCTTCTTTAATAGTAAATCTTCTTGGTCGTTGAACTACTGGAATATCATCTTTTAAAACAATTCTCATCTTAATAGGAGACTCTTTAATTTTGTTTGGTTTATAATTGTTAATTAAATTTTGAACTTCCGGAATATGCATATTACTAATGTCACTAACATCTTCAGTACTCGTAGGTAAGCAGTTAAGATAAGAACTATCATATGAATTTGGTCTGATTTTGACTACACCCTTATCAATCAAAATTATTGTACTTGCAAGAAAAGATTGTCCTAATATGACATTATACAGAATTACGCCTTTTTGAACAATATGAAAATATGTACTATAAATATAATTATCAACTTCAATGGTAGTATGGAACTTACCCATAGAATAAGCTTTAAAAGAACCAAGTCCAACTAGCGTTAACTTAATGTTATCACAGCACTTTCCTTTTAACAGGGTAAACAAGTCATACGATATCAGATTTATATCACTGCCTGTGTCTATGAGACAATTTACTAACGTATTACCGATTTTAATGCACTTTATCGATTTATTATTTGAACTTTCACTATAACACTCAAAACTTAGAATACTTTCCCGGTTCACCATATTGTTTACATCGGCGTTTGACAGATGCGATTTCCACACACAATCGTTACTTCGTTCCATTCCCGTAATCTCTCTTTGACAAATACTGCCAACATTGACATTTGACTGTGATCGAATACATAATGAATCTTGCGGCATCTCATTGGCCAGAACTTCGGACTCATTACTGCCAACCAACTGTGACGTAATATTAACACCTCTGTTTGATGTCTTGCAATGAATTGCAATATGGCCGTATGAATTACACTTGAAGCATTTGACGCCATCTTTGCAAGCGTCCGCCTTATGACCTTTATCACCACACTTAAAACATCGCTGATTTCGCTTACCGCTTTCAGCGTTATCTCTAGAATGCTTCTCAGATTCATAATTTCTGCTTGTCCGCTCGCGTTGCTTAATTTTCTGTTTCACTGAATCATAAATGCTTAACTTTTCTTTTAACATTGAATATGTCGTAATGCCATATAACATTATCTTGTTCGACTCATAATCTGGAATGCCATCGATAATGTACTGTATCGCCACGTAGTCGGGAAATTTTGCTCTTTTACCTAATTCTTTCATTATTAACATGTATTGATAACAACTTTCTTCCTTACGTTTCTTCCTTTTACTCATAATTTCATGCATTTCCTTTACATTAACAGAATCTGGAAATTCTCTTTGTAGCGCTGTTTTTAAATCATCAAACGTTCTGAACGGTTTCTCCGATCGAAGCCATAAACCAGCCGTGCCCATAAGCGATCGTCGCGCTATAATTAATTTCTGTTGCGGCGTCCATCCAAATATCTCGGCGTTGTCCTCAATATCCTGTGCCCATTTAGAGGAAGAATATGTCACATCATCACCTGTAAATGTTGAAATTCCTTCCCCCATGTTAGTTGAATCATTACCAGCCATCATCTTCGTAAAAATTTTATAACACCATAAAATATGTAACAGCGTGCGTAACCTTACACCGGTCAGCCACGCGGTTCGTCTTAACAATCTTTGTATTACGATCTTTGCAATGCCGGTAATTCTTGTAATTCTTGTTTTCCGTGTTATCCCGGACGAGAATCTGTAGGGGTGGCTCGGGGGATGGATTGTTGGCTTGTTGCTTCTTAATTAATAAAAAAACTTCTTGAATTAATCACCTTTATTGTTAACACGTCTTTTACAATCATCTTACACTTACGCCATCTTACTTCTTATTCCCCCACTTCCTCTTTCGTCTCTCTCACTCAATACTACGTTCCGTTTACAACTTTTTTATCATTTTAAACTTAAATATTTTTAACCTACATATATATTCTATATATTCTACACACACACACACACGCGCACACACGCACACACTCTCACAAAGAAATAGGTGACTAACTAACTTATATAGGTATAACTATATTATCATCCTCCTGCCCTTATCCCACTCTAAGTGGGGTCGGCACAGTATGTTAGAAACATGTTTTAACACCCAAAACAAACACATATATATATAAACAGAAGATTAACTCATTTAAATATTAAATATTACAAAAAAAAGCTTACCAATAGTTGCAAGGAGCCTCTTCGATGTGCAGGTGCGGCGAGCAATTGCAATGCGTTAGGGTCCGTGGCAATAGCGCAAAGGGGTCGAGCTGTTGCCGGCGTCCTCAACAGAGCAACTCGGGCAAGCGAAGGTAGGGAGAGCACTTGGATCGACGATGACAACACTACAGCTACCCTGGAAACAATAATCCCTCGAATAAATCATACAGCAGCGAAACTGGGCCATTGGCGCGATTTCAATTCCCGCTGAGGGCCAACATTTCTTAAACGATTTGTTGGTTCTTTAAGTCTCGGTGTCAGTAAGTTAGTATTTAGATAAAACATGAGATCTTAAGAAAAAAATGCGACTCAATTATTAACAACAATATTTCTTGAGTTGCTATCAATAATATGTTCTAAATGTATTTGTAACGACTGGCTTTATTTTCAGCAGACAGATTTGAAACATCGCATCAAAATCACTCCATTTCCTTAGAAAAAAGTTTCCTTGGGTGTTCCATCTCTTTTGTGCCATAGCCCACTTTAAAAATTGATGTATGTAACATAGATAAATAATAATATTAAAAAATTTCATTGTTTACTTAAGTCATCATCCTCCTGCCCTTATCCCACTCTAAGTGGGGTCGGCAAAATATGTTATAAACATATTGTGACATAATTTGGCTTCGTATTTTACGCCTGCCTGATGGCAACTTACCGTCGTATTTTACGACATCTCGGTAAGAAAGAGGGTGGTCTATTCTACTCTACCGGAATTGTTTACTTAAGTAAGTTAATTCTAATGATAAGTTTAGGAAGAAAAATTTTCTTTATTCAAATTTTTTCATTTATTTAATTCAATTTTTTTATTAAAATGGCCCAAGGCGAAAGAGTCTCGCCGTCGACTAGTGTCTAGTCTATTTTCGCTTTTGGCCCCATCTATCAACCATTGCCTCCCCTGTGGGGAGTGGGCCCCATAGCTGCTCACACATACTGAATATTCAAACATATAGCTCCCCTCTTTTTAAATAACATACAATTAAAATACCGACTAAACAAATTAATGTTAATTATATTCCAACAAAACAATGTCAGTTTACCTTTAAACGATTAGAATAATGAGTTTTTTCATAATTGGTTAGCCATAACCATTTCACGTATTTACGTATAATTTTACTTTACACTTTCACGCCGTGTGGTATCCGGCTGAATAGAATAGTACCACCCTCTTTTCTTACCGAGGTGTCGTAAAAGGCGACTAAGGTAAGACGACCCGCCGTGTGGTATCCGGCTGAATAGAATAGACCAACCTCATTTCTTACCGAGGTGTCGTAAAAGGCGACTAAGGTAAGTCGACCCACCGTGTGGTATCCGGTTTAGTAGAATAGACCACCCTCTCTTACCGAGGTGTCGTAAAATACGACTAAAGTAAGTTGATGTCAGGCAGGCGGCCGGTCGTAAAAACGCAGCCAAATCATATGACAACATATTTATAACATGTTGTGCCGACCCCACTTAGAGTGGGATAAGGGCAGGAGGATGATGATTTACTTTACACTTTCCCTAGATTATTTACGAAGAATAGCCCCTCTGATAAGTTATTTTTAAGTAATGCTAAGCTTTTAAGTAACTTGCCGTGTTTGTATGTGGTGGAATCTTGCAAGTTAAATTTGACCCACTTCCCGGGGTCCGATGGAGTTGAAATTTTACATACTGCCAGTCCCGATGACAATGCATGTTTATGATAAGCATAACCTAATGCTGCTGCAAGGATAGGCTCTAAATGAAGAAACTCCTCAACAGTTAACAATAGTGATATAAATATTGTTAAAAGCTAAAGTTAAAAGTCACATGTCCCATTTATAAGCATGAGAAATGTGACTTTATTTTTAGGATAGGGCGAAAAATTCATTTTTATATATAAAAAGGTTAAATTTTATTTTTATTTACTCTAACCCCAATAAAGTAGGTACCTACTGAACCCTTCTTTTTTACGGCCTTGGCTAATTCTTATCGCAAAACAATATTTTACCGATTACGCGGTAGTCGAGCAGTGTTTCGCGCGGCCAACTCAATATGTAAACAAAACTAAGTAGGTTCCTTTGTTATAGTTATTTTCTAATTCTATAAACATCCATTTCAAGCGTCAATATTTTGCTTAAATCCATAAAAGTAATAAACATCGAATTAATCTATACTAATATATAAAGCTGAAGAATTATTTGTTTGTTTGGTTGATTGAACGCGCTAATCCCAGGAACTACTGGACCGATTTGAAAAATTATTTCAGTGTAAGATAGTCCATTTATTGAGGAACGTTATAAGCTATATATAATAACATTACGCATCATTCATCCAAATGAATAAATAGGAGAGGAGCAGCAATAAAAAAATAGTACGAAAACGGTAAAACTTTAAGCTTTCTTTGCGTGCGCTAAGTAAACAGAGAAAGTTTAAAAAAAATTATACATTACAAAATTGTTCGCCTCAAAAGTTCTACATAAATGCATATCTAGCTTTTAGGGTTAACCCAATTTAACTACTTTTATGATTATCAAAATTCTGTATTATAGTTTTATTTTTTTACGCGGGCGGAATCGCTGGCGAAAGCTAGTCGTAAATACATTTACTCTTTTTAGAGAATTAAAAAACGCAAGATTGCCATATTCCAACACAGGATTCCACGCACTCGCCAATTTATCGTGACTACCATCTTTATAATTTTCAAATAAAATATCAAAAAATTAAATAAATTATCGTGTTAACGGAAATTAAAAAAATAATGATTTTAACCTGAAATCACGAATATTAAAATACAAAATCATTTATGGTTATTTAAAGAACGTAAGCCCGCCACACAAAATAGTACGTCGTCTGTTTAAATAATACGCATTTAATAGAATTACGTATAATTATACCGACGCATTCACTTTATTTTTTTCTAAGTACAGAATATGTAATGATCATAAACCATATTGCGTGTAAATAAGCGTTAAGTATTGATAATAAGGATATAGTAAAGACTATTACTAATTCCATATTATCAAAAGATTAATGTCATTAATTTGGTATACCTTGTTGTAAATGACTGCGAACAATATTTCAAGTTAACTCGTCATGTTAAAAGACAATATTCTCTACTCCCTTTTTGTACACTTTACATTACTTTTATAATGGACGAAAAATATTAATATTTCTATGTAAAAAAAGTAAAGCGGCTCACATTTTTTACAATAAAACTAATATTTTTCGTACATTATATTTATTCTACTATTAGAATTAGAAATATTACAAGTATTTTTCACTTTTTAGTTCGACGTGCTATAAAAGCGTGTTTTTTAGGTTTTTTAAGCGCTATTTGTTTAAGAAATGTACGCATGTATCGCATAAAAGTGTTTAACCAATTTAAGCACGTAAGCAATTTAACCAATATTTTACTTGAAAATCGGTCCTTCGAGCCGGATGCTTCTAAGCAAGTTATTAATTTTGCGGTTGCGGGGCGAAACAATTGTTGAGTTTGTGATAGTGAATGCGTGTAGTGCTTGTGTATTGTGGTGGCGGTGGGGAGCTTTGTGTGTGTGTTTTTACGAATCCTGCATGTATCAGGTAAGAAAACGAATTGTCCACTCTACAGGTGGAGGTCTCGTAAAAGGCGACTAAGGTTGACCCACTGTGTCGTATCCGGTTAAGTAGAATAGACCAGTATCTTTCTTTCCGAGGTATCGTAAAATACGACTACGGTAAGTCGTCAAGCGGGCGGTAAAATACGTAGCCAAATCATGTGACAACATGTTTATAACATGTTGTGCCAACCTCACTTATACGGCTTCACTTATCGTCCTTCGATGATGATTATTTAAAACTGGTTAATGTTTGCGCATTTATTTAATTTCACTGCGTTAGTTCACCACTATTTAAATAGCTTTTTAAATTTGTAAAAGCTACTCTCTTTTAACAAAAAGTAAGAGAGAGTCAGTGAATGCTCTAGAAAGTCTAGTTTATTTTGAAGCAAGTAAGTTTTTTACTGAATACAAGTCATCCATATATCCAGATAATGATGTTCCATTATTCGATCAATACACGAGTTTAAACCGAGTTCTTCACATTGATTAGATAAACTCGACCTTAACCGAATAACCTAGTGGTTTTAAATTACATTTTTTTATCATATCGCGGTACATTAAAAATGATATAGGAAGCGAAACAGTAGCACGCAATACAACAATTCATTTAGCAAAACTTAGTACTTTTTAATTTGTAATATTAACTTTACGTTTAAGTGTATAAAGTAGCTTTATTTAAAATACAGTAGAAGCTCTTTATTCGCGCTTCCTCATTCGCGGACTGAAAAATTGGGACTCAAGTCCTATATTCGCGGTATTTCTTTATTCGCGGATCGAATCGGTACATCAGTACATACATATGTACTTAAATAAAAGCATGTGGTATCCCTTTTTAACGCCTCGTCAAGTGGACTAATAAAAAGATAAATAAAATAGATCTTATAAAACTACGCCTATATTGCGTTTTCAAAAGCTATTGGCGTTGTTTGATTCGTTGGCGGTTCTTTTGAGGTAAGCCGCCTCCGCCGCGGTCGGTTGTATACAAACAGAATATTTAAATAAAACAAACTTATTACTCAAAACATTACAAAATTACTAAATTTTTTAAACCATTGCCTAAATCTGAATATGTAATTTATGAAAATTGGAAAGTCAAAAACTTATTTTATTTTAAACTGATTTTTATGTTTTTGCCTTTTTTATTTCGTTACTTAGAAACCTATTCCCTATAACCTTATATAAAGTACCATTCCATATTCACGGTTTCTGTAGTCGCGGCAAATTTACGGAACATATACCCCGCGAATAAAGAGCTTCTTCTGTAACTTATTATACAGCAAAAAATAAAACCTTTAAAAGACTTTATTTTCATGTAATTAGTAACTTTCGTGTTGAATGTTTGGAATAATAGGCCTAAATAGTGTCTTTGCGACTCTATGACGAAACGTGTTTAAGAAAACATATTTTCCAATGATTGTCGCATATTTTAAAACCATCAGAGACAGAATTGCTGTTGAGCAATAAAATAGTGATTAGGCACGTCCGTTGCAAATACTGCAACGTAAAAACATTGAGATTGTAATAAATAAACAAATATTACCTGGGTGTTGCACGGTAATTTTAAAAAATGTAAAACAATCCATTTTAAAAAATAAAAAAGAAAGCAAGGGCCGATTACGTGTGCGATTCGATCTCGAGTATTTTGACTTTTTTAGTCCGGTTCCCCATTGAACTATCACAGCTTTACCAATAACATCATCATCCTCCTGCCCTTATCCCACTCTAAGTGGGGTCGGCACAACATGTTATAAACATGCTGGCACATGATTTGGCTGCGTTTTTACGGCCGGCCGCCTGCCTGACGACAGCTTAGCTCTCTTGTATTTTACGAGACCTCGGTAAGAAAGAGTCTATTCTACTAAACCGGATACCACACGGTGGGTCAACTTACCTTAGTCGCCTTTTACGACACCACGGTAAGAAATGAGGTTGGTCTATTCTACTCAGCCGGATACCACACGGCGGGTCGACTTACCTTAGTCGCCTTTTACGACGACTCGGTAAGAAATGAGTTAGTTATCATTGTTGATACGGAGTTTAGTTATCATTTAGAACACTTTATTACTAAATTTTAACGAGACCGCAGTTTTTACTTTTGGAGTGTCTTCGTTGCCATTGTATAAGTGCATTTTTATAGTTCCTAATAAATTTGATTTCATTTCATTTCTCAATTTAAGCTTCTGGTTCTATTTACGCAGTTCTTAGTGTCTCAAAACAGGCATAAAATGACATTTGTTTAAAATAGAACCCACCTAGATCGATTTTTCACCCCCGAAACACTGGAATTGGATCGTTTCGGATTGGATTGGATTGGATCGTTGGAATTGATTCCGAAATTCAGAAAATTTTAATTACTCATTTAAGTCTTTCTTTAATATTAAAATGAGTTAATGTTGTATGTATGTATATATTTTCGGAATGTCGGAAACAGCTCCAACGATTTTCCTGAAGTTCATAGGTTATATATAGGTTTCGAGGGAGAAAAATTAGTCTAGCTAAGTTTTATTTAAAAAAAAATCATTTTAACCCTGTTTTTGGGCATTCAAAAATACTAAAATTTATACTGAATATAAACACTATTTTGCCATAAACTGTCACGTCAGCGTATCTTCTGGAAATGGACAGTCTCGAGAAATGTAAATACCTAAGATCAATCTCAACTACCTAATTTTTTTTTTGTAAAACAATTACCGAACAAGGCTCAGTCAACCAGGGACTGTTAAAGATATGGGACACTTACACGGATGACGTCTATACATTAAACTTATTCTATAACAATCTAAGTTTTAAAATATTGGTAGTATATAAATTCAGTCATAAATCAATGCTCACTTATCTTTCCTCGCCCGCAGCGCTCGTATCGGCGACTTAAACAGCACCTCGGCTTTGAAAGCGCGTTGCTGGTCGTCAAGCAACATCAGACTGCATGGCCGCCTTGCCCGCACCACGAGAAGCCAGTTGGAACGAAACACCATTTCACATAATGATACTTCGCCCAGCTCTTCTTTGCCTACAACAATAAGTATTTAAAAAACCTTGGAGCTACTTACCACGCTGCTCTAATACGGATTGGCAGGTTACACATATTCCCAGAATTGTCTGGAGATATGCAGGTTTCCTCGCGATGTTTTCCCTTCACCGAAAAGCGTGTGTCAAATTGCAATCATCAATTAGACACGCAAGATTATTTGGCATAATAAAAATGATTTCTTTGCTTTTGTAAATAAGCGTCGAATACGGAAGCAGAAGATGCACATAATATTTAGTCCAGCTCTTTTTTGCCTATAAAAATGAGTACTTAACACGAAATAATAGCTTAAATTTATTTGGGCACATAAAGGTAACGGCCTATTACTGTCCCACTGCTGCTCTTCTCCATTTTTTGGATAAAAGGGTTGGGGCTCAGACCAACCACGCTGTTCTAATACGGATTAGCAAGTTACACATATCCCCAGAATTCTCTGGAGATATGCAGGTATCCTCACGATGTTTTCCATCAAAAGTATGTGATGATAAATCATCAATTAGACACGTAAATCTATTGGGCATATTAAAAATTTCTTTTTTGTTTTTATGAATAAACGTCGAATACCAAAGCAGAAGTTGCGATGAGCCGAACAGATATCTAGAAAAATTGGAATACCTAGTGTTTGGAAAGGCAAAACCGCACAAAATATATTTTCAGTACAAAATAAGCCGGTATTGTTGACGCAATCACAACCAGACCTTGAGATATGAATTAATCCATACTAATGTTATAAGAGCACTAACTTATTGCCATATTTCCTTGCATTTTAGAGATTTGGACGCTGCTAAAAGCGAAAAAGTAGGTTCTGAATGGATAGGTTATAATGAAGTGCTGGAGAAAAATGCTGGGCGTGTTGTAGACCTACAAATAAGTTTATCTTAGAGGAATTAGGCATACATCAACGTCGATCCAGCACTGTTAAGACTTTCGTTTTAATATCTATACTTTCTTTCTTAGGTCACGTCTCTAGGACGTCTCTTGTTTTTTTTAAATTTATTTTTTGCCACAGAGTTGAATAAGAAAAACCAATTTAATTGACTTGTTAATCAATGTAATTTGTAAAGAACTAAAATAAAAAACAAAAAGGTAAGCATATTTTTTATATAAATAAATAATTTAATTTCATTAAAAATCATAATGTTCAATTCATTTATTTTTTAGAAATATTTGTATAGTCACCATTAATCAATAATAAATAAAAAACATTTTACAAGTACGTAAGTTACTTGCATTTATACAAAACTAGCGGCCTGCCCCTGCTTCGCACGGGTATAAAATATATATCCCATGTCAGTCAGTGTAAAAAAAAATGATTAAAATTGATCCAGTTGTTTTGATTTATTCATTACTGCCCGTGGCCGTAGCGTTAAATTTGGAGCAAAACAATTTCCTTTCCCTATACCAAGAAGATTTCCTGCTATCTTTGGAATATCTAAATTCATATAGTACATTATCACTTATTTACTTTTATATTTTCTCTATGTATTTTATTTTTACAATTAATTACAGAATGTCCGTAAACAAACTCTTGAAAGAGCGACATCGCTGCTTAAGTCGAAGTGTTATAGGGCGAAGCGCGGCTTCCTCACGGCATTTTAAATCAGTAATATCTCCGAAAATGTTCACTTAAATTACATGCTGTAAACGGCCATATTGATCTATATTAAATCAACTATTTATTTAAGGTACTTAATTGGATAAGGATTAATGCTGTATTGTATGAAAATTGCTTCAAAAATAAGGCATTATTTTTCGTAAAACGTAAACGACAAAAAATGCTTTAGTGGGTTATCCATAAGCGATAGACATATACCATCGCGGACTTTTCTGTAGACCTTTTCAATGTGTACAAATACTTAGTACATCATTTTGATAAATCTCGTAGGGTTTAGCCTGCGTTTGCAATGTAAGCGGAAAAAAATGTAATTATTTATAGAAACCTCAAAAATTACAGTATTTCTCTTCTCCGTATTGACTGTTATTATACGTACAAACCTTCCTCTGGAATCACTCTATCTATTTAAAAAAACCGCATCAAAATCTGTTGCGTAGTTTTAAAGTTTTATGCATACATAGGGCAATATGGACTTTGTTTTATAATATGTAGTGATTGTTATTTTCCTCGCTAGAGAGCTCCGATCATAAATGCGTCCGATCGCTGCTAAATTCAAATGGTTAAAGGGCAAACCGCGTTTTTTTTTTCTCGAATTTGACTAATGCTGTTAGCCCTAATGGCTTTGACAGCGTCACCGATAAGAAGGGCGAGCGCGGAAGCATCGCCAAGAGGCGAACCGCGAAATCCGACGCGCTATTTATAGGCTCGCGGCGCGGCCCCTGCATTTTAAATCTGTAATATCTTCGAAACTGTTTATTTAAATTACATGCTGTAAAGGGTCATATTGATCAATATTAAATAAACAATATATTTAAGGTTCTTAATTGGATAAGGATTAATGCTGTATTGTATAAAAATTGCTTTGAACATAAGGCATCATTTTTCGTAAAAAGTAAATGACAAAAACTGCTATTGTGGGTTATCCATAAGAGATAGACATATACTATTGCGGACTTTTCTGTAGAGCTTTTCATGGTGTACAAATACTTAGTACATCATTTTGATAAATCTCGTAGGGTTTAGCCTGCGTTTGCAATGTAAGCGGAAAAAAATGTAATTATTTACGACATCACATTAGAAACCTCAAAAATTACAGTATTTCTCTACTCCATATTGAATGTGATTAGACATGTAAACCTTCCTCTAAAATCACTCTATCTATTTAAAAAAAAACTGCATCAAAATCTGTTGCAAAGTTTTAAAGATTGAAGCATACATAGGGATATACGGACATAGGGTCAGACTACAGAGAGAAAGCGACTTTGTTTTATACTATGTAGTGATATTATTTATTTTTACAATTGATTAGACAATGTCTTTACATACAACATTCATAGCTTTCTTATCATTAGACAATATAAACTTGAAAGAAGGACATTTAGTTGCGCCTCCGGTCGCTGCTAAATTCCAAGTGCTTATAGGTCTAAGCGCGGCCTCCTCGCGGGATTTTAAATCTGTAATATCTCCGAAAATGTTCACTTAAATTACATGCTGTAAACGGCAACATTAATCTATATTAAATCAACAATTTATTTAAGGTACTCAATTGGTTAAGGATTAATGCTGTATTGTATAAAAATTGCTTTGAACATAAGGCATCATTTTTTCGTAAAAAGTAAATGAAAAAAACTGCTATTGTGGGCTATCCATAAGAGATAGATATATACCATCGCGGACTTTTCTGTAGACCTTTTTAAGGTGTACAAATACTTAGTACATCATTTTGATAAATCTCGTAGGGTTTAGCCTGCGTTTGCAATGTAAGCGGAAAAAATGTCATTATTTACAGAAACCTTAAAAATTACATTATTTCTCTACTTCGTATTGAATGTTATTATACGTACAAACCTTCCTCTGGAATCACTCTATCTATTAAAAAAAACCGCATCAAAATCGGTTGCGTAGTTTTAAAGTTTTATGCGTACATACGGAAATATGGACTTTGTTTTATAATATGTAGTGATATAGGTATGTATATAACTAAATAGTTATTCTCATTTCATTCCATTTGTCCTGCTATTTTTAATGAACTTTAATTAAGTAAAACTATTACATGTACCTAGGTGACCGGTTATTTTATTAAAAAAGAAATAAAGGGTTGGTGATATGTTGGACTTAACCTAGCCAGATTTCTGAATAGCTAGCTGAATTTCATGAAAATCGTTGGAGCTGTCGGTAGACAATATTTACTCTATTAACACATTTAAATATTAAAGATATAATATAATCTTATGGATACATACTGTAATGCGCCTTCTCAACCAGCGGGTCTACATTATAGACGCGCAGGCCTGATGTTAAGCAGCAAGTGAAGCAGCCTGGTGACAGAAATTAATATATGAATAATATTACTTTATGCTTAAAATAAATCAGACCAACCACGCTGCTCCAATACAGATTAGCAGGTTACACATATCCCCAGAATTCTCTGGAGATATACACAGGCCTGATGTTAAGCAGCAAGTGAAGCAGCCTGGTGACAGAAATTAATATATGAATTAATATTACTTTATGCTTAAAATAACTCTTAAAAAAGTTACTTTAAGCAACTTAACTTTTTAAAGTAATCATTTTTCTAGGAATTGACAACCGCTTGTTGTTAAAAGAGCAGCTAAAAGAACTTTAAGCATCAACAGATTGTTGACTCTATCCCATAACTGAGCATAAGCATCTCTTTTTTAGATAGAAGGGTAGGCTAAGACCTACCACGCTGCTCAAATGCGGATTTATAGGTCAAATATACCATATCCCAGTATTCTGTAGAGATATGCTGGTTTTCTCACAATGTTTTCTATCACCGCAAAGTGTATAATAAATTGAAAATAAAAAGAAAAATCTTTGACTTCACAACTTAATTGATCTATCCAATATTTTTATCTGTATTTTGTGTTTATATAAACTGATGTATAGAAACCGCCTATACTCACGTCTTATTTTTTCGGATGAGCCCGACTAGTTTCAAGCCCATTTTTATTCATGAGCTCTTACGCGGCGTTGTCGCCATATACTTCCTTATTCATATCATGAATAAGAGCCCCGTATGGACTTGAAACTAGTTGGGCTCATCCGATAAAATAAGACGTGAGTATAGCCGGTTTCTATACATTAATTATGAATAACACTCACGATAGTTTAAATTCAAAAATTATATGAAGTACTCAAATTATTCAATTATTTTTTATTTTTTGGGTCTCCTATAAAATTTTAGTTTTACCAGATGCGTCATTATTCTTTAGGAATATTAAATAGCGATATATTAAACTTTATAAATATTTATTTTGTGGTTTTTTAATTAGTTCATTTTTATCGTGTCAAGGTTTAGTCATTCCCACATAAAGTGCTCTAATGTCTTTACAAATATTTGTGTCAAACTAAATTTATGTATTAACACACCCACAAATAAACACTGTTTGTTTTATGATAAGAGTGTATACAAATATAATTAAATTGGAAAATGAAATTAAAAATATTTAATTATTACATTTTTCAGTGGAAAAATAGTTTTATAAACATACAAATTTTGAGCACTGAGTTACATTACAAAAATAAAGTTAATAAAATAAGTAAACTTTATATACCAGATACTTAATGGTAATAATCTCTCTAGTAATTAATTTATACTATACATATACAAAGTTTAGCTTTATGGTATTCGGCTGAGTTGAATGGACCACACTCATTCCTTACCGAGGTGTCTTAAAAGGCAATTAAGGTAAGTCAACCCACCATGTGGTATCCGGTTTAGTAGAATAGAATATCCTCATTTCTTACCAAGGTGTTGTAAAAGGCGACTAAGGTAAGTTAACCCACGGTGTGGTATCCAGTTTAATAGAATAGACAGCTCTATTTCTTACAGCAGTATCGTAAAATACGACTAAGGGAAGTTGACGTTAGGCAAGCGGCCAGTCGTAAAAACGCAGCCAAATCACATGACACCATGTTTATAACATGTTGTGCTGACTCCACTTAGAGTGGGATAAGGGCAGGAGGACAATATACATATACAAAGTTGTTTTTGAAATTATTTGATACAAAGAAATCTAAACAGCTAATATCTCATAGCAGGGATCATGTAGCAATAGTAACAGGCATTACTAAGATGCTGCATGGCCAGAATGTGGAAGAAACAAGTCTTCACCTTAAGGCTGAGTGCCCTATGTACTCGCTGGTAAGATGGTGGATACTAGGTAAGGATGAATCTGGAGTTGAGGACCTTACAAATATCCCCATCAGGGAAATTATCAGGTTTGTAAGAGCAATGGGTAGATTAGAGCAGATCACACTGTCAGAATAGCAGTGAAACCCTAGTCCCAACATGGGAAAATGGGTGGAATAGTCCAGAATAGATAAGGGCATACCAAAAACTAGATAGATAGATTCATATACAAACAAATGTATGAAATATTATACCAGATTTCCTAAATAAAAAATGTGTATTTTTTAATAATTTCAACCTTTAATATTAAAACATAAACCAAAAAACTAAAGCTAGATTTGATAAGATTATGGCCAGATAGGTATTACGAATATCAGTGAATCAATTATAGACATTTTACAGATTTTATCAAACTTATTTGTATGTTGTAAATGTATAAACTTAGCTTACATAAAAATTGATAGAAGAACTAATTATTTATAAAATATTAGAAATTAAAATAGAAAATTAATCAATTTATATAATACTAGTAATAATAATATAATACTAGCTGTGTCTACTATTTCGCTCATGTGAAAATTATATTGCCACAACATTTTCCCGCCTAAATCCAGGTCCTACAGGAATTTTAATATAATGTACTATTAATCTAAACCTTCGAGCAAGAACTGCAATATATTTAAGTCAAAATCTTACAAAAATCTGTTTAACATATTCTAAGAAAATCAATCACATACAGATAGATTAGGGACTTTGTTTTATAATAAGTACAGAAAAGGTCCATAAAATAGCTTTATTATCATATAAATAAATAAATAAATAAGTTCTTTATTGTATAACCATTTTAAATTATACAATTCAATATAGCCCTGGCTTCTGAACTAGCACTAGCCGTGTGTCAGAAGTCAGTTCCTTCCCCTACTTATGAATACTAAAAGAATTTACAATCAAACAGTTTTAAAAGAAGTTTTTTTTATATAGAATTATCATCCAAATCCAAAAAGTATGTGTGTTTTGTATGTGTGTTATGTATGTGTGTTGTGTATGTGTGTGTATGAGTGTGAAGATAGTGTAAATCTAAAATTATGTGCATACGTATGAATGCTAGTAGGAGTATGTAATGATGAAAGGATATGTAATGATCATTTTACTTATTATATCATCATACAATTTTATCTATTTTCAGGAATTTGAATTATCCATAAAAAATATAAACTAATAAGATATAACTAATAAGCAATACTCTTAAGAAGTAATATAATACTAGAATATTTTGTATACAACATTAAATTCTAATTACATAAACATCAACTAAAGTTAATAGCAAGGTAAGTTATTTTAAATAATGCAAGTATTGTCTCTATCATAAAAGTTCAAGTGTGAATAAACTCAACATGTTTCAGCCTGCTTTGATGACTCACTAGTACAGTTAACTCAGCAATTTGAAGATAAAAAAAAACTGTATAGAACGTTACTCTAATATAAGTTCTTTGTTACAATAAGAATTGATGTAGTAGGCATATGTTTATTCTGTGGAAGAGAAATGCCAAACAATAGCGTGTACGTAAAATTTAACTGCGTGGGCGCGCAACTAAAAATATAAACAACACGTGGAGTTCCAACTACAAATGTGCGTACCGAGTGTCGAAACGCAATATTTATGTATAACAACTAATATTAACAACTACTATTTACATACTCAAAATCGAGCCTCCCATACGCTTGGATCACCAAGATCATTAATATCCAAATAGAACAAAGAACTCGTGTTGTTGACTAGGAAGTACCTTGGTCCTGATTAAAGCCCAGGCTTGTGATCCCGCTGCTCCTCCGGCGCGCCATGTTCTTTCACCAACGAATTTATCATAAACATTGAGCAGTCTTTTTATCAATTATCTCAGTGGACATTTTCACACCGTAAATTTAAATACGCACATTTATTATGTTACATGTTCTTAGTGTGTGATACACAGCTGATTTGCCACTGACTGCTGACAGAAAAACATATGTGTTGCCATACGTATTAAAAAATGAAGTTGCCAGTGTCAACTATGAAGCCATGTTTAATAAGCGAGTACAAATTACAAAATAAAAGACCTTATTTATATTTTGAGCTATATACAAATGACCAGAATTTTTATTGTAGAAAAAAAAATGAAAAACATCAGTATGTTTTTATCTTCCCTCATTGATGAAATTCTATTAAAGATCAAATTTTTTGCTTCTAAAGCGATATTAAATTATGTAGGGTGTCAGTTAGCAAAAGTAGTTATTGTAAATTTGAAAAACATCAACGTAATAAACTGAGGTTTGTATCATACTAGATATTGCGTTACTTACAACTGCCTCTCTAGTAGCTTAATCTTTCAATTTGTTGTAATATTATTATTAATATATTAATACTATTATTGTCTTTTATTTATTTATATAAAAATTTATTAATACTTATTATTATTAAATATTAATTGACTTTACCTAATTATTAATTTTGAAAATTTTTTCAGTCATTTAAGAGAAAATGGATTTTAACACAACTACCAACAATGACTACCATTGGCCATTTCCTAAGCCTGTTGTTGGAAAGTAAGCTATAATTAATCTAACAAATTGTATCTAAAATATTAACTCAATTAAAAATTACAAAATACTGTACAACCATGAGAATAATTAGTAACTATTTGATACTTTAATAATTATCTAGTCACCTAATTTTGGTTAATTATAAATCCATTAAATAATGTTACAATACATAGTAACTATTTTTACCGGTCGTGTACTTTGAAGTGTACCGCTGTGACAATATAAAATTAAATAAGAAGATGAGAACCTGTCAGAACTTTAGTCACTAACCAACTTGTTTTACCAAATAATAAAATAAAGTAACAATTAGAGAAGAATTATTTAAACTTTTTTTTTGTAATAGGATTGTCATTTTATCTTTAGTAATAATATATAAGTCTCTATAAGTCTTAGTTGTGAATAAAACTTATATTGCTTACTTCGGGATTGATACGAGTATGTTAGCTGTGCTAAAATATTTTATTAACATATTTTAGCTACTGTTGTGTTTGAGTATCATAACTAGTAAATTTCATATTTTATATATTATTTTTTTATTTTATCTTTTCGGCAAAGGAAAACGTCGTGAGGAACTTTGCATAACTCTGGAGAATTCTGGGGCTACGTGTAACATACCAATCTGTTTGATCCAGCGTGGTGGTCGTAGCTCCAAACCTTTTCTAAAAGAATATACCCAGCTCCTAAGACTATAAGATCATGCTAAGATAAATAGGAGAGGAGCAGCAATAAAAAATATTACGAAAACGGCAAAGTTAAAGCTTTCCTTGCGTGCGCTAAGTAAACCGTTCAAAGTTTAAAAAAAATCATGTATCACAAAATTATTCCCCTCTAAAAGTTCTAAATAAACCGCGACATCATATGTCTAGCTTTTAAGGTTAAACCACCTTTACCTTTTTTATGGTTATCTATATACTATATTACGGTTTTAATCTTTCCACGCGAGCGGAGGCGCTGGCGAATGCTAGTAGAAAATAAATCTTTTCTTATTGTTAGTAGGAGTATATAAGAGTTAATTAGACCGTACAGGTTATTATTGAACTAAATATATATTGAATATATAATGTATAGACCATGCGAACCGCCAAGTCCCGAAGCAGCGCCAACTATTCGACTTGCGCCAGTGGCGCCATATTGTCATTGCGATGCGCATTCTTATTCGCCACGAGTTGAACAATATAAACAATTGCTTGAGAAGGAACAAAAACTATGCCACGATTATGAAATATTAAGGAGACAGGTATAAAATGTTCCTTCCTACAAATATTATTAAGGTTTGGCCGCCCGTCTATGTGATTGTGTGTAAATTTATGTAAATGCGTGCGTGTTTGCGTGGGCGTGTTTGAGCGCGCGTGTGTGTATGTGGGTGTATGTTTGCGTGGGTTTGTTCGTGTTTGTGTGCGTTAGTGTGTGTGCGCTCGTGTGTGTGTTTATACCGCTTTAACAATCTAATGTTTGCAAAGATTTGAAAGGAAGGGATTGCGTGTTGAATTGAACAAAACATTTTTGAATCTAGACTTTAAGATTTAGAAACATTTTATATAAGAAAAGAAATATTTTAGACATATATTTACGCAGTTTCGTGGTATTTAAATATTATTCTATTGATGCCTATATATTACTGATGTCTAAGTCAATATATTAACATGTAGTTCAATTCTATGTAATTACAGTTCAGTTTACCATTCAGTTCTATAAATTATTTAAGATGCAATCCCACTAGTGTTACAAAATGTAATGAAAACATCAAAATTCTCCTGCCCTTATCCCACTATTAGGGGGTCGGCAAAACATGTTTTAACCATGTTACGATGTGATTTGGCTAGATATTTTACGACCGGCCCTTGCCTGACGTCAAATAACCTTAGAACCCCTTTTATGACACCTCAGTTAGGAATGAGGGTGGTCTATTCAATCAAATATCATACGGCACAAGATGGAACGATTACAATGATATTTTATTTCGTAGATGGTGGATGTAACAAATGATATTCTCGATCACCCATGCGATGATCTTGACAGCAAAATGATTACCATGTATCAAGCCACATTCAAAAAACGATGTAAGATAACCAAAGTTATTTTTAATACGTTGTTTATATCGTATGAAAGGTACTGTTAACTTGTTGTTTAAGTTTTAGGCGATCGGATTGCTAAAATAAGTAAAGTTACTGTTTACTATCGCACTGCGGGGCATAGGCCTCCTCTCTCCGTTTTTGGAGAGAAGGATTGGCGCTAAGACCTACCACGCTGCTCCAATATGAATTGATAGGTTATACATATTCATAAAATTCTCTAGAGATATGCAGGTTTTGTCACGGCTAGCTTCTTGCCGTAAAAGGCGACTAAGTTAAATTGACTCACCGTGTGGTTTCCGGTTGACTAGAATAAATCACCCTCATCTCTTACCTAGGTGTCGGAGAAGGTGACTAAGGTAAATTGACCCACCGTGTCTAGCTTCTTGTCGACGTGTCGTAAAAGGCAGCTAAGTTAAGTTGACTCACCGAGCGATGTCCGGGTGAGTAGAATAGACCACCCTCATACCTATATACCCTCATACCCACCTAGCTAAGGTGTTGGAAAAGATGACTAAGTTAACTTGACCCATCGTGTGGTATCCGGTTGATTAGAATAAACCTACCTCTTTTTTACCGAGGTGTCATCGAATACGACTAAGGTAAGTTGATGTCAGGCAGGCGGCCGGCTGTAAAATACGTAGCTAAATCATGTGACATCTTTATTAATTGTTATGCCGTCCCCACTTAGAGTGGGATAAGGGCAGGAGGATAATGATTGTAA
Source organism: Morpho achilles (assembly GCA_947086495.1). NCBI lineage: Eukaryota > Metazoa > Arthropoda > Insecta > Lepidoptera > Nymphalidae > Morpho > Morpho achilles. Next base: position 7,265,243 of record CAMTZB010000018.1, on the reverse strand, counting down.
CTTGTTCACAGCCTTCCCAGTGTCAGATTACAGGACAATAATAGCCGCGTCGCAATCAAACGCTCCAATACCAATGGAGAGTCATCGATTAGGAATGTTGCGGTGCTACAAAGACCCTACACACTTCACAGAAAACCCACCAACAGTTCGCCCCACTATCAATCCCCCAGGCCCCGTGCATACTGGCGTTTCTCCTAAATCCATTCAGACTTGGTTTGTTATGATAACATAATAAGTTAGTAAATAATTAGTTAAACGAATAATTTATAATACCTAGAGAGTAAAGGCAATTCTAGACAGTGTTCAATTCTGGGAAGCAATCTATACTAATATATAAAGCTGAAGAGTTTGTTTGTTTGAACGCGCTGATCGCAGGAACTACTCGACCCATTTAAAAAAATAATTTAGTGTAAGATAGTCCATTATCGAGGAAGACTATATAACATCACGCTAAGATGAATAGGAGAGGAATAGCAATAAAAAATACTCATATATAAAGCTGAAAAGCTTGTTTGTTGGAACGCGCTAATCTCAGGAACTACTGAATCGATTTGAAAAATTCTTTGAATGTAAGATAGTCCATTAATTCATTATTAAGGTTTTAATTTTTCCGCCGCTGCAATTTCGCTAGCAATCGAACTAGTGATTTATAACACTTGGAGAGGTGCAATCTAATTCTGGTGAGCAATATTATAATGGAGCAATATAATAAGCTTTTTCGAGAAGCAGAGAACTCTCTCTTGATGAGCGAAAGAAGTTAATCGATGTGTTGCGCACTATGTGCATGTGAGATGGTGTTACAGATTTCCTCATGTATTCATGTTTTTATTAGTCTCTTAAAATTTTTATCTCTTATTCTTTAATTATTAAATGAGTTAATCTTGTATGTATATTTATATATTTTAAGAATCTCGGAAACTGCTCCAACGATTTTCCTGAAATTCAGCATGTAGTGGGTTTTGGGGGAGAAAAATCGATCTAGATAAGTTTTGTTTTAAAAAATGTCGTGTTATCGGGTTCTAAATTTTTTTGAAATTTACGTTGAATACAATCACAATTTTTCGCTGTCAATCGTAAAGTCATGGTGGTTCATTTGGGGAACGGGCGGTCTAGGGAGGTGAAAATACCTAGGATCGAGCCCCCCACCTGCCCTATTATTTTTAATTTTTCTTTCAATTTTTTTAAAATTTTATTTAAACAAACAAACCAAACAAAAAAATATATTGTTTGGAAACTTTTTTTGAGGCCTATATAAGACAGGGAGGTCGGACTAGCGGATAGAAAAATGGTGAAACTACGAGAGGGTTTTGTAATATTTTAATTTCCTTGCAGGTTTACGGAGTTTCCTGGAAGGACAGAGTACATGGACACTTATAGCTCTTCGGCGAAGGCTTGCTGGAGGTCAATGCAGAGGTTCAAAGAGCCTATGCCGTCTACCAGGAGAAGAGCTGATGATACGTGTGTTTAAGCCAGGGATAGGGGGATGTTTGTTATTCTTTAGGCCTTTTTGTGATTGTCAATTAAAGGTTGTTAATAAATCAAGGGAAGATAAGTTGAGTTTCTATAAATATTTAACGTTTGGATCCACTTCTATTATGATATGCGTTTTAGCGTTCTTGCCATAAGCTTCTAGAATAAATCACCCTCTTTCTACCTTCATGTTCACTCTTCAGGTATAAAAACATACGACCTAAGTAAGTTGACGTCAGGCGGCCGGTCGTAAAATACCGAAGCCAAATTGACAACATGTTTATAAGATATGCTGACCCCACTTAGAGTGGGATACGGGCAAGAGGATGATGATATGTTAAATATTTAACCAACTATATAAGCCTTATTTTTTCCTATCCTACTAATATTATAAATACGAAACTTTGTGAGTATGGATGTATGTTTGTTACTCTTTCACGACGAATCCGCTGAACCAATAGCGATGAAATTTGGCACAATTATTCTGTATACGCCGGGCTAACTATAGAATAGAAGTAGGCTATAGAAATCCTGTTAATTCTACAGGAATAGGATGACATTGAAAAACGCCATCTATTATCAACCTTTTACGCGACAACAGTCCACGCGAACGAAGTTACAGGCAAAAGGTAGTAAGGAATAATTGAAAAGAGAGTTTATAATAAGTTTCTAAAAAAGACATTTGCAGAAATCTTTATTTTTTTATTAATGCTAAAAAATTCACATTGACGAAAAAGTTTACTGGGTCCGGTCGCTTTTACGCCTTGGAGTTTCGTATATTTTAAATGATGCGGTCAATTCTTGGATTCAACAAACATCTTGTGAGGTTTCCTTGATCCCTACTTATGTTACCCCTGTTTCTGTCGAAGCCTTGTTCTGCCATCAAGTCAGTAACCTGAAAAAAAAATAGATATATCTATTGAAGAAAATAATAGAACGCAATAAGGCGATATCACGTACTCAGCTTACATGCAATACGTGATCCAAGAAAGTGAAGCAATTATAGAAAATTGTCTATCGCTTTCGTCATAAGGAATGCGCTTTGTTGGTTGTTTCTATGCTTCCTACATTTTGTTTTATCTATACTAATATTATAAAGAGGAAAAATTTGTATATTTGTAATGGTTTCACACAAAGACTACACCGTTTTCAAAAATTCTTTCACCATTTTAAAGCTGCATTTTTACTGAGCAACATAGGTTTTATTTCATTTTCAGAAAAATAGGGATCCGTTATAAAAATGTAATAAGGTGTATATGTAAAAATTATCCCGGTGAAACCGTGGGATATTACAAGTCAAACTTACAAAATGAAATAGAAATAGGAAATTAGTTATAGCTTTTTAAAAGTTTTGTCAAAAATCTCAAACATGTCTAAAGTCTTCGAAATTTTGAGTATTACTTCGAGATTTAAAGAAATCTTTCGAATCCAGACACGATCTCATGACCTGAATATTTGTACTTTAGGAGTTTAGTAAAGGCTCTTTCTCTCCAAATGAAGCGAGAACTCAAAACCCAAGCAGTCGGATAGTGAAAACCATACACTTTCTAAGTATATGAGAATACTGGCTTCTATCCGCAAATTTGCGTGGACTTTTGTCGCCTGATAGGTTGATAATAGCGCTTTTTAATGTCATCCTACTCCTGTAGAATTAACAGGGTTTCTATAGCCTGTATGTTGTTCCGGTGTATTAGGCCAAATTTCATAGATATTGGTTCAGCGGATTCGCCGTGAAAGATTCAAACATACATCCATACTCACAAACTTTCGCTTTTATAATATTACTAGCGGCCTGCCCCTGCTTCGCACGGGTATAATATATATATCCCATGTCAGTCAGTGTAAAAAAAATGATCGAGTAGTTTTGATTTATTCATTACTGCCCGTGGCCCGCACGCGTTAAATTTGGAGAAAAACAATTTCCTTTCCTTGTACCAAGAAGATTTCCTCCTATCTTTGGAATATCTAAATTCATATGGTACATTTTTACTTATTTACTTTTACATTTTCCCTATGTATTTTATTTTTACAATTAATTACAGAATGTCTTTAAACAAACTCTTGGAAGAGGGACATAGCTGCTAAAGTCGAAGTGTTATAGGGCGAAGCGCGGCGTCCTCACGGCATTTTAAATCTGTAATATCTCCGAAAATGTTCACTTAAATTACATGCTGTAAACTATTATTGATCTATATTAATTCAACAATTTATTTAAGGTACTTAATTGGATAAGGATTATCGTATGTATTGTATAAAAATTGCTTCAAAAATAAGGCATTATTTTTCGTAAAAAGTAAATGACAAAAAATGCTATAGTGGGTTATCCATAAGAGATAGACATATACCATCGCGGACTTTTCTGTAGACCTTTTCAAGATGTACAAATACTTAGTACATTATTTTGATAAATCTCGTAGGGTTTAGCCTGCGTTTGCAATGTAAGCGGAAAAAAATGTAATTATTTACAGAAACCTCAAAAATTACAGTATTTCTCTACTTCGTATTGAATGTTATTATACGTACAAACCTTCCTCTTGAATAACTCTATCTATTAAAAAAAACCGGCTCAAAATCTGTTGCGTAGTTTTAAAGTTTTATGCGTACATACGGAAATATGGACTTTGTTTTATAATATGTAGTGATAATAAGCTTTAATTAAGGATCATTATGTAATGATTCAATCATCCCAAGGTAGTTTTCTGATTCACCGAACTGCGTAAAATGGCTAATCAAGATAGCAATTGTGTGGCGAAACGTTCTTGCATAATATCGCTCATGTGCCTGCTAAATTACTCTTAGTTATTATTTCTAAGAAAATTTTTATATGAAATATATTTAACAGTATATTTAATAGATTGTATGTGGATAAAATAGTATCTTCATCATCTTCCTGCCCTTATCCCACTCTAAATGGAGTCGGCACAACATGTTATAAACATGCTGTCACATGATTTGGCTGCGTTTTTACGACCGGCCGCCTGCTTGACGTCAACTTACAACTGTCGTATTTTTAATAATAATTAATATATAATACTTACACACACGGTCGTTCGTCTCCAAATTAAGTAACTTAATAGTTGTGTTATGGTAGACAGACAACTGGTGAATATATACTTATACATTTTTAAATACATACTTAAATACAAATATACACCCAGGCCCAAAGACCAACTAATTCATTTATAGAAAATATTGGGGCTCGGCGGGAATCGAAACCCGCGACCCGCGGAGCTGAAAGCTACCCTTCCCACTGCTCCAACGGGCCAGTCACATATTTTACGACACCTCTGTAAGAAAGGGTGGTCTATTCTATTCAGCCGGATACGACAAGTCGTGTGGATAAAATAGTATCTTCTATTCACGAATTCGTCTCTATCGATAAGCAAGAGATAAAAAGCATAAAAGCCTAGTTCTAAGCGACTAATCTAATTAGAAAGTATTTACTTTAAAAAATCTGCTACTAAATTATTTCACAGAGTATGCTTAATTAATTATAGTAAAACCCTTTACCCACTTACTTCAAGATCATAACAGCAAGTCTGGTGAATATCGGCCAGAGAACGACGGTATATTGTCCGAGTAAAATGGATATTATGTTCTGAAATAGATTTGATAATATATCAAAGTTTCTCTCTGATAATCGTAATGCCGGAATTTGCGCAAGTATATTTGTCACATATATCAAAACACTCAACAGATTATTATATTGCGGCATAATTGTTTCATCGTACATGGATCTGGCGTAACGTTTTCCGTCTTGCTCTGCATTGCTTAACCTATTATTATTGTAGTCTAGATCTGTATTATTTTTACTATGTTCATTTTTCAGTAAATCAGAATTTTTAGTGTTTGTCAAAACAGCTATTTGCTCTGCATTGGTAAACGTATTATTTTTGTTGTCTACATTTGTATTATTTTTACTATTTTCATTTTTCTGTAAATCTATATATTTTGGATTTGTCAAAACCGCTATTAGATTTGAATTTTCTCTGTTATTCGTTACTAATTTAGTTTCATTTATATTCAAATTAATATTCTGCGTAGAATTATAAGTTTGCTTATTCGTTTTCAATTCTGTATCCTCTTGATATAATATTTTAGATATATTTTTTGATATATTTGTATTTAGACGTGAATTTCTTTCGAACAATAACTTAAATCCATGCACGCTCGAATCGTAATTTGGTGCAGTTTCGTTATTTTGGTCTCGTAATTTAATTTCTGTCTCTTTTTGTTTTTTTCCTATAGCACCCGTTTCGAATTGGAAATCTTCTGGGATTATATATTGTGTCTTACTTATATCCAATTTTCTTTGATTTTGTTCTAAAATTACAGAATCCTTTTGCGTTTGTGCAAGAACTACACTAGTGCAAAGAATCATAGTAAAATGCTGTAAAAAAGAAAATAAATTTATTTAATTTTTTATTAGAAAGCAAACGTGATATATACTATTTGATTTATTTGATTGTAATAACCATTTTTAAATTTAAGTGTTATTTTATATATCCGGCGAAATAATGTTGTGCTTATTTAAAAAAGATAATAAAAGAAATGTAAAAAAAAACAATCGTACTCTAAAGAAATAAATTTAAAAATCTAAAATATTTAATGGTAAAATATGCTTACAATATTATAAATTCGCATATCAGTGTTCTGTAGAAGTGATACGCGCACAACTCATAATCCTCCTGCCCTTATCCCACTGTAAGTGGGGTCGGCACAACATGCTACAAACATGTTGGCACATGATTTGGCTTCGTATTTTACAACCGGTCGCCTGCCTGACGTTAACTTACCTTAGCCGCATTTTACGAAACCTCGGCAAGAAGAGGGTGGTCTATTTTATTCAACCGGATACAACGCGGTGGCTCAACTTACCTTAGTCGCCTTTTACGACACCTCGGTTATAAATGAGGGTGGTTTATTCTACTAAGCCGGATACCACACGGCGGGTCGACTTACCTTAGTCGCCTTTTACGACACCTCGGTAAGAAATAAGGGTGGTACTATTCTATTCCGCCGGATACCACACGGTGTATACGCGTACAACTACATAAAATAATTAAAAATATATCGAGCATATAATAGAAGTATTTAAAAATGGTGACTAGACAATAAACAAAAAACTTACCACAATGACCATTTTATTGTTCAACACTACACAGACTGTGCGAATAAATTGCGCTTTAAATTATATTTAATAAACCAGAGTTCTCTTTTATATAGTTCTATAATTAGCGGTGATTATTGGATTCCATTAAATCCTTAAATTATTGGTGATTAAATTAATTTTGTGGGAAATTTATAATAGACAAAAGAAATGGTTTATTTCCATTGAGTCATAATATGATGACGCATTTTAAAAGCTTTTATCCAACTTACAATGTATGTGAAGGTGGAATCTTGCAAAGTAAATTTGACCATTCTGGTGTCCGATTGAGCTGAAATTGTAAATATTGGTCCAGTCTTAATGAAAATGCATATTTATGATTAGCTGAACCAGCAAACGTTTTGCCATATAAATTATTGCTGCTACTCTCCTATTCATCTTAGCGTGATGTTATATAGTCTTTAGATTTCCTCGATAAATGGACTATCTCACACTCAAAGAATCCTTCAAATCGATGGTAGTTCTGATAATAGCACGTTCGAACAATTAAACAAACTCTTCAGCTTTATATATTAGTATAGACAAACATGACCTGATGCTGCTGCTGAGATTGGCTCCAAACGAGGAACCTCCTCAATGGTTAACAGTAGGGATAAAAATATGTTAAAAGCATTTTTATCTTGACTTGTTATTCTTTAATCGATGTCTCTTCCACAGATTTCCATGAGGTATGATCTTGTGCCTCTTGTCTATGGTTTGATATCGATCCAGAGGGATTCCTGTCAACCCTGTGTATTTCAGTATTAGATATTTTTAAACAGACTTAAAATAATTCAGTTCCTCGTTCTATGTCGCCACACATCGTCTTTTTAAAAATCCTAATACATCTGGTATAAATTGTCAGTTAATTTGGTTTTCTTATTCAATCTCTGAAATAAACTCCAAGCATACCTAGAAGAACCTAATCCGTCGAACGAAATCATATTAAGTATATACAAATATACCCTGTAAAGCTGTGGTAGCCTAGCGGTAACACCGTGCGACTCTTTCGAGGAGGTTCAAGCCCGGGCAGACACCAATGAGTTTTTCTGTTAAAACTTATGTGTCTAATTGATAATTGCAATTTATCATACGCTTTTCGGTGAAGGAAAACATCGTGAGGAAACCTGCATATCTCTAGAGATATGTGTAACCTACCTATTCGCACTGGAGCAGCGTGGTAGATCTTAGCTCGAAACCTTCTCACCAAAAACAGAGAGAAGAGGACTATTCTCAGCAGTAGGATAGTAACAGGTCTTATTTTTTTATATATGCAAATAAAAAGAATTTAAAATACAATCAACATTTATTACTCAATCACAAATCACAGTTTGGTTCAGTCAATATAATAATACAAAGTCGTCTTATTTACTTTCTATATAATCTACAGAGACATGTCTTAATATATTTGCTTAAACAGTTATCTGTTTACATTTAGATAATTTATTTAAGCGTTACTTTACGGAGGTCTATAATACAAAAAGCAATAAAAATATTTTTTTGCTATAATCCGCGATAAAAGAAAATATATGTAATGCTATATGTAGAGTGTACTATCCTTTCTCATATCTGATACATCATCATCATCTTCCTGCCCTTATCCCACTCTAAGTGGGGTCGGCACAACATGCTATAAACATGCTGTCACATGATTTGGCTGCGTTTTTACGACCGGCCGCCTGCCTGACGTCAACTTACCTCTGTCGTATTTTACGACACCTCGGTAAAAAAGAGGGTGGTCTATTCTACTAAACCGGATACCACACGGTGGGTCAACTTAACTTAGTCACCTTTTACGACACCTCGGTAAGAATTGAGGTTGGTCTATTCTACTCAGCCGGATACCACACGGCGGGTCAACTTACCTTAGTCGCCTTTTACGACACCTCGGTAAGAAATGAGGGTGGCACTATTCTATTCAGCCGGATACCACATTTCTCATATCTGATACATGTAGAATTCATAACAACTGTTATTTTGTTTATCTGCTGTTTGATGCACGTCATATCCGATGGTCTAAAATTAATTAAATATCAATGTCGTAATTCCTTACATTGTTAATTATTATAAAGCACCTGGTTCACCGAGCCTTGCTCGGTCTCTTTTACATAAAAAAAAGAAACTTAAAAAAAAAATAAGAAAAAACTAATAGTTGGGGCTCGATCCTGGGTATTTTTTTTGTTGCGACCACCCGTTTCCCGAATAATCTACGCTGACTTGACTGTTTACGGCAAAAATTCAATTCAATATAAATTTTATTATTTTTTAATGCCCAAAAACAGGGATAAAACGAATTAAAAAAAAATAAAACCTAGCTAGATCGATTTTTCTCCACCAAAACTTGCTGAATATCAGGCAAACCATTGGAGGCGCTTCCGAGATTCCGATTATACATATACGCATATAAGAACTCATTTAAATATTAAAGATATGTCGTTATTAAATAACTGTATTTCACATAATCGTCTGATACGGGTTTCGTATTATTCGACATTGCCATGTTGACATCTTCATTTGTCGCAGATTCTGGTAAGATATAGCCCATGACGTGTGTTACCAGTGATAAAAACAGGATCAGCCATAACTGGAATGAAAGATAATAATATTTTAATTATTTAGTTTTGATATATGTTAGAGAAATAAGAGTGACAAATTTTGTGGATTAAAAATAAAGTAACGGTATAAAAAATTTATATATATAAAGCTGAAGAGTTTATTTGTTTGTTTGTTTGTTTGTTTGTTTGTTTGTTTGTTTACTACTACTACTACTACTGGACCGATTTGAATTTTTTTTAATGTATGATACTCCGCTTACCAAGGAAGACTATATGCTATATAACATCACGCTAATATGAGTAGGAGAGGAGTAGCAATGAAAGATATTACGAAAAATGGAAAAATTTAAAGCGTTCAAAGCGTGCAAAAAATAGTGTTTTATATATTCAATGAAAATTTTACTTTGCCCAAAAACAGAGATATAACAATTTTTTTTAACAAAACCTAGCTGGATTAATCCCCCCAAACCTCCTGCATGTTGAATTTCAGGAACATCGTTGGAGCCGTTTCCGAGATTCCGAAAATATACATATATTCATATACATACAAGATTAACTCATTTAAATATTAAAGATATACCCGATGACGATTAATATTATACTATACGAGTACTAAAATAGTACTGTAAAGAAATACGGATTATTTTAAATATAAACATTCAAGGCAAAATCGCTCGTAAACGTTCTATAAATATATAAGTTGATAAAAAACTAAATTTCTCGATGATTGAACGACAAAACCGAGTAGGTCCTTTCCAATGGTTCACAACGTGAATTTCATAAATAATCGAAATTGATATAAAATAAATTATTCTCCTGCCCTTATCCCACTCTAGGTGGGCTCGGCACAACATATTAAAAACATGTTGTCATATGATTTGGTCACGTATTTTACGCCCGGCCGCCTACCTAACGTCAACTTACCTTAGTCTTACGACACTTCAGTAAGGAAGAGAGTGGTCTGTTCTATTCAGCCGGATACCACACGGCGGGTCAATTTATCTACGTCGCCTTTTACGAGACATCAGTAAGAAAGAGGGTGGTCTATTCTACTCAGGCGAATAGAACACGGCGGTTCAACTTACCTTAGTCGCCTTTTACGACACCTCAGTTACAAAGAGGGTGGACTATTCTATTGAGTCGAATACCACAGGTTTTTGAGTACTCAATGTTTTATTATTAAGCCGTGATAGCCCATCAGTGACTAGACTCTTTCTTGGGGATCACGGCTTCGAACCGCGAGCAGAACAAGGATTTTTTTAAAATTGTGTCTTGTATTGATATTTACAATTTATCACATACTCTTCGGTGAAGGAAAACATGATGAAACCTGCATATCTCTAGAGAAATTTGGGAAATATGTTTAACCTACCAATACGCATTGGAGAAGCGTGGTAGGTCTTAGCTCCAATCGTTCTCTCCAAAAACGAAGACAAGAGGCCTATGCCAAGCAGTTGGATAATAGGCCGTTATTCCCCTAAAATTTTGATCGGCATAAAAAAAGTAAGTAACGGCCTGTTACTATCCCACAGCTGGGCATAGGCCTCTTCACTCCGTTTTTTTTTGGAGAGAAGGATTGGATCTAAGACCTACCACGCTGCTCCAATGCGGATTGGTAGGTTACACATATCCCCAGAATTCTCTAGAGATATGCACGTTTCCTCACGATGTTTTCCTTCACCGAAAAGCGTGTGATAAATTGCAATTATCAATTAGACACATGAGTTTTACTAGAAAACTCATTGGTGCCTGCCCGGGGTTTGAACCTTAGACCTTCTCGAAAGAGGCGCACGGTGATACCGCTGGGCTACCACAGCTACTGATGATGATGATGATACATGATCGGCATAGTATTAGGGAAATAACTGAGCTAGAGAAAAATAGCTACACACTTTCGTACATTCCATCTTAATCTGAGACTGGGGGAAAGTGAACGCGTTCCACGAAGTTCGGGCGTACCAAAAATAATCGTCGACATCAGCAAACTACACTATATTTAGCACGAAATTGGAACAAGTGGAATGATTTAGGTATAATTAATAAATCTTACGACTAACGTTCCAGTAGCATTGTTTATTGTTTAAACAAGGTACTGTCGTTATATTTGATTGTTATGTTTACTAGCAATATAGTCGAGAGAGAGAGAGAGAGAGAGAGAGATATATATATATATATATATATATATATATATATATATATATATATATATATATATATATATATATATATATATTCAAACATTCCCATTCAATCTATTACTGGACTAAATTTCGTTCTCCCCTGCCGGCGCTTTTTTCGTAAAAATACAAAGTTATAATATAATTATTGGAAATATAGTTAGTTATATAGAATTAAATAATAGAGTACTATAGTATCCGTGGGGTATCCGGCTTAATAGAATAGACCACCTTCATTTCTTACCGAGGTGTCGTAAAAGGAGACTAAGGTAAGTCGATCCGCTGTGTGGTATCCGGCTGAGTAGAATAGACCACTCTCATTTCTTACCGAGATGTCATAAAAAGCGAGTAAGGTAAGTCGACCCGCCGTGTGGTATCCAGCTGAGTAGAATAGATCAGCCTCATTTCTTACCGCGTTGTCGTAAAAGGCGACTAAGTTAAGTTGACGTCAGGTAGGCGGCCGGTCGTAAAATACGTAGCCAAATCATTTGACAACATGTTCATAACATGTTGGCCGACCCCATTTAATGAGAGAAAAGGGCAGGAAAATGATGATATAGAATTAAAATTTTAGTCATTGCTTAATACACTAATAGTTTCACAGTCATCCTTGTTGAATTTTAGAAATACAAGTTTAACACCGGTTTAAACGAACTATTAAATGCACATTACCATATAACTATGTAATAGCCCAACGGTAATACCGTGCGACTCTTCAAGGAGGTCACGGGTTCAAACCGGGCAGGCACTAATGTGTTTTTCTGTTCAAAACTTGTCTAATTGATAATTGAAATTTATCACACTTCTCTATGAAGGAAAACATACTGAGGAAACCTACATATCTCTAAAGAATTCTGGAGATATGTAACCAATCCGCATTGGAGCAGCGTGGTAGGTCTTAGCTCCAATCGATAAAAAAAAAACGGAGAGAAGAAGCCTGTTCCTAACCGTGAGAGAGTAACAGGCCGCTACTTACTTTAAACTATCTACTTTAAGCACAAAAGGGGTGGCAAACCTATCCTTTTACCTGACAACCTGTTTATAGCTTTCTAGGATGACAACTTAAAATAAGACGAGGATATTTTTGCAATTTATAACTACAATTAATGGCCCAAACCGATTTATTTAAAGGTTTATTTAAAGATAACAGTAGTAAAAATCTATCATCGACAGTTTATAAATATGCACCGATAACATTTTACAACATTTATAATTGGTTCATTCTAAAGAAAATTCCATTGAAATTGGTCCAGCCGTTTATGAGTGTATAAAAGACATTCAGATGAATATTTATTTCTCTTTATATATATTGAATTCCTAATTTCAATGCTAAAGTCATTTTTTCTTTTACTAGTAACGTAAATTAGAATGGGCATTTTTTCTCTTGTTAAAAAAATCGAATGGATCTTTTATATTTTATACGCATATACATACAATATTAATTATTTATAAATAAATAAATTAATAAATAAATTTATAAAAAATTGTTAAAGCAATATAAATTTTAAGACAATTTTTTAAAAAATATGCCTAAAATGTTTTCAAATATGCTTTATTTTATTTCAATTCTAATTAGTATATTATATTTTTATAACAAATTTAATTCGATATATTTCAATTATATTTTGTTTTTATATATATTTTGTTAAATTATATTTAAATTGTCATTTATTCAACATTTTTACAATTTAATAAATATCAGTATTAGCACTATAAAAGTTTGTTCCTTAGTGCTAATGTTGTCTATTTTTCAACGTAAAAAATAAAACAATATATGTAATGTTATTTTATATATAATTTATATGTTATTTTTGTTTCACACATTTTCTGTTCAAATGTTGAAATATACCATGATAATATTATCAAATAACTTCATATCCTCAGTCGTGTCCAAACAATTTAATTTTGACATTGATGATCTATATTTGTAAAGAAAACATTCAACGAAAACATTCCTATAAAAATATATCCTATAATAAACATTTCTGTTAATAAACGTATATTTTTCTATCATAAATAAATACTTCCTAATGCTTACCAATCTGTCAATACGATCCATTATGCCCGAAGAATAAATTTGTATGCATAGCAACCACTTATTTGATTACTCTATATATGAATGCGTTCTAAGAATCACTGTTATTGTACGTCTGTACATCTCTGACGTTAACTCGGAAATGAGATAAAAGAGAACTGAACACAGTCCAATATAGAGAATGTAATAATACAATTATTTTTAGTCCTTAACAATGCTTTGCTCATTCAAGCCTGACAGTATACGTGTTTGTTTCGAATTCTAAGGAAAAAAAAGCTTTTATCAAAATTTTATGGCCACTACTGTTAACCGTTCACCAGTTCTCTTATCTGGAGCCATTCCTGGCAGCAGCATCAGGTCATGCTTATCATAAACATGCATTGTCATTGGGATTGGACCAGTATGTAAAATTTCAGCTCAATCGGACACCGGGAAGTGGGTTAAATTTAACTCGCAAGATTCCATCTTTAGATACATACATTGCGAGTTGAATAAAAGCTTTTAATAATATCAAAATTTATAAAACTACTATGCCGCTGATCTTAAAACAATGAAAAGAAATAACTAGTACGTCCAGCCGTAGATCTTAATTCAAAGATATATGAATTAAGTTCCAAAAAAAAATGCTCTGATCGCTACCAAACTTTACACGATCATCCGCTAGATCAATCTAAAGATTGTCTAAAAATTTCATTAAAATAACTCCTGCCGTTTTGGAGTCTATAAGAGACATACAGACAATCATTCAATTTCTATATGGAAGATATACTCCTCCAATGCGGATAGATAGGTTACACATATCCCCAAAATTCTCTAGAGATATGCAGGTTTTCTCGCGAATTTTTCCTACACCGATAAGCGTATAATAAATTGCAATTATCAGACACATCCCACTAATATTATAAATGCGAAAGCTTGAGTATGGATGTATGTTTGTTGCTTCTCTCTGCTCGGCGAATCCGATGAAAGAATGATGAATATCTATTAAATTTGGCACAATAATTCCTTATACACTGGAACAACACAATAGGATAAAGAAATCCTGTTAAATCTACAGGAATAGAATGGCATTAAAAAGCGCCATCTATTATCAACCTATCACGCGACAACGATACATGCGAATGAATTAATCGCGGGTTAGTTAGTCGCGGCTAATAACTAGTAATTTTAAATAGAAAAACTCATTGGTGAATTCCTCGGAAGAATCGCACAGTGTCACCGATGGGCTATCACAATATCTGAAGATTATTTCTCTTTCTTGATACATTTAGCTAATAACGTAAAGTAATGAAGATAATGTGATATAAAAGCATAGGAAACCATCACTTAGCACGTTGCTAAATAAAATCACACGATGCGAACGTGAGTTTTCTATAACAACGTGATTTTCATCGTTAAACTATCCTATTATATAATTTATAGAGATTTTGAAATATTTTGTTACTTCATAAAGTGAATTTCATTTTACAGTATCCGACTGAGTAAAATAGAACACCATCATTTCTTACATAGGTGTCGTAAAAGGCGACGCTGTGTGGTATCCGGCTAATGGCTATTATAAAACAGTCTCCAAAGGCGACGATACGACAGATATGTCGTATTTTTTATATATTACTGAACGGTTTTTGAACGGTTTCCACTAAACGATAGCGCAACTCTTGAGTAAGGCTTAATAATAGTATATTCTCCGAAACGACTGAACCGATGTTGATGGGACTGCCACTGGAAGGCAGAGGAGGTTGTGGAGCAACATATAGGGACATACATATCAAATACATATTTGTCATATTGATTAATGCAAATGACTTATATTTAGTCTATATATTTTATGGATTGTCTTTGATCATAAAATTACTACAATTCATTGTAAATATATATATATATATATATATATATATATATATATATATATATATATATATATATATATATATATATATATATATATATATATATATATATATATATATATATATATATATACACATTTCTGATTCTTCTCTATGAATGGATATAGATTAATTACTAGTACCGGGTGACCGAGCCTTGCTCGGTAAATTTTTTGAAGATATGAAAAGAAAAGAATAGAAATGAATGACCATATCTGGTATTCTTGAGACGAGTCACGAGTATTTATAAATAATTTTTTTAAAGATCTTTTAGGCATTATTAAGTAAACAGGTTAGTTGAAAATTCAAATATTTTATCAATAACATAAAAGGACAATCAAACACTCATTGGCATATAGAGCGAGAGCCTGTGAATCCCAGACCTTCGTCATTTTATAAAAGCTGAATGTTTGTCAGTGCATGCTCCCAACACAGGTAAGAACGATGGCAGATTATGAAAATTTGGTCATTGTGGCTTTGTGAGATATATTTGAGTAGCGCGCTACTCAATGTTGCAAAATGCCGATCTCATTTCGTCAAATTACAAAGTGTGATTTTTTGGTATTACCTTCAGAATAATATTAAAAATCACGTCAGTTAATGCCAGACACTTAGCATAGTGGCAACCCCCTGCCAGACACCCTTAAAGTTCATGAAGTTTGAATTCCATTTACGTCATAGTATAAAAGCTGATTTTAATATTATGTTACTTGGATACTAATAAGATGATGTTTCCTCATCAGCCAGACATCTTTAATAGTTCCAACCCCTGCCAGAAACTATTGCGGTAGCGAAACATCTACGGAACGTTTGTATTCTGCAGATATTTCGCAAAGAATTTGTAATAAATGATTTATGATCACTACATAGTATAAAACAAAGTCACATTCTTTGTTCATACGCAACAGATTTTGATACGGTTTTTTTTAATAGATAGAGTGATTCAAGGGGAAGGTTTAAATGAATAATAACATTCAATATGGATTAGAGAAAATTTGATTTGATTAGAGGAATACTGTAATTTTTGAGATTTGTAATGTGATGTCGTAAATAATTACATTTTTTTTCCGCTTACATTGCAAACGTAGGCTAAACCCTACGAGATTTATCAATATAATGTCCTAAATATTTGTGTACCTTGAAAAGGTCTACAGAAAAGTCAGTGATGGTATCTATTTCTTATGGATAACCCACATTAGCATTTTTTGTCATTTACTTTTTACGAAAAATAATGTCTTATGTTCAAAGCAATTTTTATACAATACAGCATTAATCCTTATCCAATTAAGTGCCTTAAATAGATTGTTGATTTAATATAGATCAATATGGCTGTTTACAGCATGTAATTTAAGTGTACATTTTCGAAGATATTACAGATTTAAAATGCTGTGAGGAGGCCGCGCTTCGCCCTATAACACTTCGAATTTAGCAGCTATATGTCGCTCTTTCAAGAGTTTGTTTAATGACAAGAAAGCTATGAATGTTGTATATAGCGACATTCTGTAATTAATTGTAAAAATAAAATTCATAGGGAAAAATGTAAAAATAAATAAGTAAATATGTAGTATATGAATTTAGATATTCCAAAGAATGCAGGAAATCTTCTTGGTATAGGGGGAGGGGAATTTTTTTTCTCCAAATTTTCCGCTTGCGGGCCACGGGCAGTTATGAATAAATCAAAATTACAGGATCAATTTTAACCATTTTTTTCACTGAGTGACATGGGCTATATATTTTATAGCCGTGCGAAGCAGGGGAAGGCCGCTAGTTATTATTATAAAAGAAATGTCAATGTACTTTTTTTGTCTGTTGTCAACTGCTGGTGCCTTGGATAAAGAATACACTGGATGCCGCCTTAGCTATTTTTGTGTGTCCGTTTTATGCTTGTGTGAACTTTTAGAACTGCATTAGTGTGCGTGATTAGGGAAGTACTTAGCTTATCGATAAGCTAAACTAGGCGTCGATAATTATCGAAGCCTAGCTCAGGTACTGTAAAGTTAATATATTGTTGTAACCAACCTAGTTGGTTTACTGTTCAGAATAGATTTAAACATTTGAATAGATTGACATAATTTCCTGAGTGTACTGCCTGCAGTATAATGTCATGAATTATCCGATACATATCTTTACTGCATATCTTACTGTGATGGGTGGTTCTCAAAAATGGTATCAGTCAATTGACTGTGAGCCTAGATTTACCAAAGAATCCTTTGAAGCGTTAAAAATAAAGTCGAAGGTGCAGCCCGTACTTGGTGCTTTATGTATAGATGAAATGTTAACATAAATGTTAGTGCTTCAGTGGCCAATTGAACAATATCATGATCCACATTATTCCCAACATTTACATATCCGTGAGACCGGTGACAGCTTTTATCCACTGTTCTGTTATATGTGGGCATTTAGGAAACCTATGAAAATAATCTAAAATTAGAGAATTCGCATTTACTTGGCTAGTAAATATAACTTTGACTGATATTTATCGATACATAATAATTCTTTAGTGTGTACATCACTACGTAGGTAACACAATTCAATCGAATATTTAATGATTAATTTCTATGTTTTATCAGTATCCCACACTCGTGCCGGCTAGGGAATATCAAACTGTACTGATACATTATAATTTGAAACGCTTTAACTGAATAAAACGCTTTAATTTAGCACGGAAATGAGAGTCAAAGATTTACTTATGAAATGGTAATTCCGTGTTTTTAACTCCTCCTTTCGTTGTTCTTGATGGTCACGTTAAGGCAGCACACAACATACTCCACCTTTTTTGAAAAAATATATCTGTTAAACTCGTATTTGCTTTAGATTTCAAGAAATAATCTTCAACAAACTCAATGTTATGGCCTCATTTGGTGTCACCAACTGGACACATTTTTAGCGACGTTGCCAAACTTCATCACAATCTCTTTCACTCTTATGTATAGTTCGCGATAAGAACAGAGACAAACGATAAATCGCTTACACACAGACGCAAGATCGGCAACGTCTTTTGGCGCCGTCCAGTATATACTACGTCCATGGCTGGTGCAGACCCGGTTTTTGTATGTATTTTATTTGCTGGATATCCAATCGCGTATAATACTCTCGAATGAAAATTCATTATTTTTAGCATCCATCGGTTTTTTTGCAACCTTGAGTACTGCGTATCTCTCAAAGTCACTATGACCCAAATTTCATAATCTACCATCGTTCATCAGGTAAAAACCGACAAACTTTCAGTTTTTATAAAATGACGAAGGTCTGGGGTTCACGGGCTCTTAGTCCAATAGTGTTGCTTAACAACTCCATCTACCGGTACTGTTTCTTAAACAAAAATTACAGGTACATAATGAAAAATGGCTGTAAAGTAGTTCGTTGCTCCCAATAAAAATAAAAATATTATTACTCATCAACAGATGTCAGGAAGAGTCGTAGAGAGTTTGAGATATAACTTTAATTGTTACCAAAACATCATGAAAAATATAATTTAACTACATACTGTAATTTGTAACGTTTGCTTTTTTAAATCTGGATCTTCTTTTTAAAGATATATTTTTATATTATATATTTCGTATATAAATTATGAATTAAATACGTTGAAAAAAAGGCCTTCAATAATAATTTAAATTAAATTAAATCAAATATTATAAAAAAAATTATAATAAATAATAATAAAAAAAAAAGAATAAAAAATAAATTATAAGACACCTGGGGTTCGAAACTGTGGTATGCTAATATATCAACACATGTTCTAAAGTTATACCGTTTAACCATCACACGATGACATTTAGTGGCGAAAATACCAGTTGCTTTCTATTCCAGTTTTTTTAAATGCTCAAAAACAGGGATAAAACGGGGTTTTTTTTACATAAAACCTAGCTAGATCGATTTTGCTCCCCCAAAACCCTCTACATGCTGAATTTCAGGAAAATCGTTGGAGCCGTTTCCGAGATTCCGAAAATATATATATATACAAGATTAACTCATTTAAATATTAAGATAAGATAAACAAAGGATTAAAGCTTATAATTACTTTGTTAGTTACTGCTCTATTTAAAAAAATATGTCACTTATCTGTCAATATTATTACCTTTCAAAATATTATGTAAATATAAAATAAAAATTTCTAGTGCATGATTAAAAATAAAAATAAGAAATGTAATTTAATATAAAATTGTGTTTATTAATTTTAAATTAATGAAAAAATGTTTCAACGTTTGTACTTGTTAATTCTGTGTGCTTTCAATATACAACAGAACCAACGATGTAGGCTTAACAGTAGAATAGATTTCGGTGAACCACTTCCAATTATGATAAGAAACGAGAAGCTATTAGAACCAGACGATAGTGATGGAAATGTTCATTTAGATAATGGTGAAGTCCTGATTCTGAGTTGCGCAGGGGCAGGATCTTTAACCCATCCAAGTGCAACCAAACAGCTAACAACAGCTACGATTGCTTGCGCAGGCGGAGATAATTTTAAAAACGACGAATGGCTAACGTTTCCAGCTAAATTTTATTTATTCAGATGCTTCTATCCTCCAAATTATTCAAGTCAAAACACAAATCGCACATGTTTTGAAGGAAATCAAATAGTTGAAGTTGGTTACAGAGTTGAGAATCAATTTTATCCTGTTTTCGAATCTTGCTTCGATCATGCGAATTTCAATCCTATATACTCAAAGTACCACCAAAAGCCTTTTAATGCTTTATATCAGACTAAAGTGAATAGACCGTTCTTTATAGATGACGGACACTATGTAGGTATTCCTGTTGACACTCTCTTTTCTCCTAGAAATCAAAGAGCAGCTGTTGCTCAATTAGTTGGATCTCTAGTTGAAACTTACGTTACTGAAAGTCAGCATCTATCTAGAGGTCATTTGGCCGCTAAAACAGATTTCGTTTTCGCTTACGGCGAACGGGCTACTTTTCACTACGTGAACTGTGCTCCGCAATGGACTGGATTTAACGGTGGTAATTGGAATACTTTGGAAGTTGATCTCAGGAATCACATTCACTCAGCTGGTTACGATACAATAATATATACAGGTATGTGACAAAGGCATCTGACTCAACATTTTAGAACAGCTTGAGATCATTAAACATTACAATGGCACCCTCATTAACGATAAGATAAATGTTTCTAGTTCAAGCTTGTTACACTTGTTTGGAGGCAAAGTAAGATAAGTGATGGGGTTGAACCGTTTAATATATACGTAAGCTTGTTCGTGTAATGCTTCGCTTTGCGTTTTGTCGTGTATTTTAATACAGCATCATGAGATTTATCTCATGATGCTGTATTAAACCACCACCCGTTCCCCAAATTAACTACCATGACTTAACAGGGATAAAACGACATTTTTTTATACAAAACTTATCTAGATCGAATTTTCTCCCCCAAAACCCCCTACATGCTGAATTTCAGAAAAAATGGTTGGAGCCGTTTCCGAGATTCCGAATATATATATATACAATTTAATTAACTCATTTAAATATTAAAGGTTTTGTATTTACTTAATCCGCGGATATTAGCAAATTAATTTTATTATTACTTTTATGCAGGTACTTTAGGTGTGACTGAACTCGTTAATAAATTGGGCAGACGTGTCGAAATATATCTTTACAGCGATATCAATAACAACCCAGTTATAAGGGTGCCTCAGTATTATTACAAGGTTGTGTACGAACCAGCAACTAAACGAGGGATTGCTTTCGTTGGTATAAACAATCCGTATTATACGAAAGATGAAGCTCGAGAACTTTTCTTTTGTAATGATATTTGTAGAAGAACTGGTTACTTCAATTGGCTGTCTTGGCATCCAGATAATTCTGCGGAAGGTTACACGTTTTGTTGCACGGTGTCTGATTTTAGAAATACTGTGAGACATCTACCGGAATTTGAAGTTAATAGTTTGTTGATGTAATTTTATTTGATACTTTTTGTAACTATTTTGAAATCTTTTTTGTGACGGATTTGTTTTGTTAAACGAATATATTATTATATTTTTGGTAAATGTGTCTGAATAAATCCTTACTAATTTTATAAACGCGAAAGTCTGTCTGTTACGTTTTCACGGCCAATCAGCTGCACCAATATTGACGAAATTTGGCACTATTATTCTTTATACACCGGAGTGACATATCCTGTTAATTAAACTGGAATAAGATGATTAATGTACAGAAACCGGTTATACTCACGTCTTATTTTATCGGATGAGCCCGACAAGTTTCAAGCCCATACGGGGCTTTTATTCATGAGCTCTTTACACGGCGTTATAACGTATAGCCGGTTTCTATACATTAATTATGAATACCACTCACGATAGTTTAAATTCAAAAATTGGTGTAGGAAGACATTCAAAAACGCCATCTATAATAAACCTTTTTTTATTAACGTTCTGTCAAAAAAAACTGTGCAAAGAAACTTCTATTCTTGTGAGAATGCTTTAGGGTAAGAGATTTATAGATACAGATATCTTCATCCTCTTGCTCTTATCCCACTCTTAAGTTAGGTCGGCACAACATGTTATAAACATGTTGTCACGTGATATGGCTATGTATTTTACGACCGGCCGCCGGCCTGACATCAACTTACTTTAGTCGCCTTTTACGACACCTCGGTAAGAAAGAGGGTGGTCTCTTCTACTCAACCAGATACCACACGGCGTTTACTAAATATATCATAGTATCTATACTAATATATAAAGCTAAAGAGTTTGTTTGTTTATTCGAACGCGCTAATTTCAGAAAAAATTGTTACCCTCTAAAAGATCTAAATAAAAGTCCGCGACAGCATATGTCTAGTTTTTAAGGTTAACCCACTTTAATCATTTCTTATGATTGGAAAACGACTATATTATGGTTTTAAACTGTCCACGCGGGTGGAGCCGCTGGCAATTGCTAGTATTAAATATATATATTAGTTTCCTATACTTCGAAGTCAAACAAAGATAATTTTTAGGTATGAGGTTGAACGAACTCAGTGCATATCAGAGCGGACATGTCGTGTATGACCTTTGTCACATTTAAACCGTAATCATTTTTGTGACGTTTACTCTTAAAATTGAAGTGTATATTGCGTATTACATGTATCAGTGAATTCATTTGCGCCAACATAAGCGTTAATGTACACCCAAAATAGCATTATTTTTCCATGTTCCCGAATGGAAAACGGCAATTTTAGCTGGCCAAATTAAAACAGTATATTCCTCATGCCATTCTTTAATATCCCGCCCTCACACTCTAAGTGGATTCGGCGCATGTTATAATATGTTGTCACATGATTTGGCTACGTATTTTATGACCGGCCATCTGCCTGTCCACCTGTACCATAGTCGTATTTTACGACACCTCGGTAAGAAAGAGGGTGTTCTATTCTATTCAACCGGATACGACACGGCGGGTCTACTTACCTTAGTCGCCTTTTACGACAGCTCGGTAAGAAATGAGGGTGGTCTATTCTACTCAGCCGGATAGCACACGGCAGGTCGACTTACCGTAACCACCTCTTACGACACCTCGGTAAGAAATTAGAGTGGTCTATTCTACTCAAACGGATACCACGCGGCGGTATACGGTTCTTGCCATTCTTATGTTTCCAAATATTGAAATAAATCAGTTTCAGCTCACTTAAAGAATAAAATTCAGCTATTCCAAAAGTAGGTGCTTGAAATTTGATACAAAGCACGGCGAAAAAAAATTACGTGACACCTATATTGCTTATTATTAAAATGACTGAATTCAGAATTAGGCTTAGTAGAGTTATATACATTATAATCCTTATTTAAAAAACGCTACGAACTATTAAAAAAAGCTAGTGCTTTCTTGCTCTTCAAGTTATGGATCTCTTTAACAGTCACGAGTTTTGTACGCGTAGACACAGTTGTCACATGAAGATGTTATTGAGGGTATTTAAACACTTAAATTGGTGCATCCGAAATCGCCAATACGTAACAATAATGTACATATTATTATTATTAGCCTTTATAATCGGAATCTTTTAAACTTTTATAAAGAAAAACTTTTTGTCTTCAGTTTGCCCCTTGACATAGGCTTCTTCCAGAGACTCCACGTTTTCCTATTGCGAACCTTCTGTCTCCACATGTGACCTGCAACCATTTTTATATCGTCTTCCCATTTTAAGTAAGGTCTACCCCCTTTTCTTAAATTTCCGGGTGGGTACCACTCTACTTTCATCTCTATTCCATTTTGACAATGTATCTCTCATCATGTGACCAGCATATAAATAAGCAAATTCAAAATATCCTTTATTCAATTGGTCTGTTTCAGTACTTCTGAATAGTCAAGTGTTTTTAAAGAAACTACCACTGATTCGGAAGTTTGCTCCTATCGAGAAGAAACAGCAAAAACTCGGATAATATTTTCAACAAAAAATAATTACAATTTTATTGATGGTTACAAGATAACCGTTGCAGCTGGATGCTTAGTTGAATTCAGTTAAGATATGCTACTATCACTGGTTATATCGGACGTCTGGCTTACAAGTCTCCGAGGTGATCAAGGCATCTGGTGCTCCCGATGCACCGGTTAGCGGAGGAAAGCTTCTTTTGCGAGGGGCCCCTACCCGGAGAAGGTGTTTGTTCTCTGGGATCAGAGCTGTCGGCGGGAATGGTGGCAATATGTACAATGTTACCCTGTCCTTGCCATCGGCAGCGTGGTGGAGCACACAGGCCGTTTTAGTCGGTGCGAGTCCGACATAACCGCCGCCTGTACCCGTCGGGCGGCGGTACCCATAGGGTGTTTTTTCCTGTATTAAAAAAAATGCTACTATAACTGAAATGATCCTCAATAGCTGTAAGCTTTATGTAGCAGCATCATTTAAAATAATTACTAAAAAAAATCAAGTCCCGAGATATAAAGAAAAATATACTAAAATTTTAACTTCACTTTTAATATTTGAACCTTAATATTGTTTTTTTATGTTTTCATTATTCTCAATGTGTTTCTTTTTATTTTTATGTTTGTAATTGTTAATTGTAACTTGAACTACATATTTTTGAATTTAAACTATCGGGGGTGGTATTCATAATTAATTTATAGAAACCGGCTATACTCAAGTCTTATTTTATCGGATGAGCTCGACTAGTTTCAAGCCCATACCGGGCTCTCATGAGCTCTTTAGGCGGCATTATCGCGGCGGAAACTGGCGGGAACAAGTGTAAAAAGCTCATGAATAAGAGCCCCGTATGGGCTTGAAACTAGTCGGGCTCATCCAATAAAATAAGACGTGAGTATAGCCGGTTTCTGTGTATAATTTTGAACTACATCATTAAATTGAGACTATTATTTTTTTGAATTATATAGTACGTAATAAAACCTTTGAAAGTACTTTAACAAGCGAAAAACCGAAAAAGTTATTTGTAAAACAATCGATTCTAAACCGTCATACACAAAAATATCAACCGAGAATCGAATTCTGGAGACTTAGTAAATATCATACACCACTATACCTTTAAAATTTTTGCACTAATTAAATACAGTTAATAAATTATAGTGATTAGGCTATCTTGATCCATTTATGACTAAATCTTTAAAAACGACATTAGATGTAAGGGAATTGATGCTAATAGCAACTAATTTCTAATTCTAATTAATCATCTTGTCAGTAACATCGTTAACGCATATCTATATTAAGTTTGCGATATTTCAAATGTGTTCATTTGATTCCTGTGTATTTTGTGTTAAGTTGTGCTTCAATTATAACAATGAAATTCGCTTGGGTAAGTTAATTTAATCTATACTAATATATAACTAATAAGCTGTGGTAGCCCAGCGATAACACCGTGCGACTCTTTCGAGGAGGTCACGGGTTCAAACCCGGGCAGACACCAATGAGTTTTTCTGTTAAAACTTATGTGTCTAATTGATAATTGCAATTTATCACACGCTTTTCATTAAAGGAAAACATTGTGAGGAAACCTGCATTTCTCTAGAGAATTCTGGAGATATGTGTAACCTGGAGCAGCGTGGTAGGTCTTGGCTCCAAACCTTCTCTCCAAAAACGGAGAGAAGAGGCCTATTCTCAGCAGTGGGATAGTAAAATGCTGCTACTTACTTATTATACTAATTTATAAATTTGAAGAGTTTTAACGCGCTAATTTTAGGAACTACTAGTAATTACTAGTAGTTCGGTCCAATTGGACCGATTCAATAGTATATTATTTTAGTGTATCTCTGCTGGTTTACGCGAATCACGCGACTTAGCTCCCAGCATGCAAGCTTTTTTTTTAAACCGCGTGATCTAATCAACCCAATTTACATAAAACGGTAATAATCCAAACCTTCCGGAAGAATTCTACTACGTATTAGTAAAACCCGTACAATAATCTGTTTAGGAGATTTTGAGAAAACAAAACTAATGGAAATATTATTAAAAACCTCTTCACCCTTACGTGAGTTGTTTCACGAAGCTCCTCCCCGTGTCAGGCCTGTACGATCTTGTGTGCCTCTAAAATCACTTACCATCCCGCCTTACAATACCGTATTTTTTGCTAAATCTTTTTCTGTACTTGCTGGATGTCTGTGGAACTCGTTGCCATACAGCGTCATCAATGACTGCTTTAGCCTTTCCTTCAGCACTTTTAAACTAAGACTAAAGAAACATTACACATCTTTACCATCATAATGTAATTGTTGACATTTATATAGGTATTATACTTTGTATTATATGTATATAGTGTGTATGTATATATATTTATTTATATGTAAATATATTTTATATTTATTTTATTTTTATTGTTAAATTTGGAAATTATTAGTAGGTAATTCTAATTCATAATGATTGATATTTGCGTACCTTTTTCCATAATATAAATTGTCTCACTTCGTAGGTTAGCTGGCAGAGATCTCTATCATAGGGATAAGTTGTACACTTTTTTTACCAATAATGTTTTTTTCCTACATTTTTTATGGTACATAAATAAAAATAAATAAATAAAAATAAATTATTTTCCTATAATCCGCGATAAACGAAAATATATGTAACGCTTAATTTAGAGTGTACTATTCGTTCTCATGCCTCGTACATGCAGAATTTGTAAAAACTCATGCACTACCCGCCACCTATAACACAACAATCCATAAGCACTGCATGCATTCACCACCACAATCTCAACAATTGTTTCGCCCCGTAACCAAAGCATCGACAGAAGATAGACTCCACGACAAAATCGCAAAGCTTGCGATTGGTTTCGCGATTTTGTCGTGGAGAGTCGAATTCACATCTGCAATCTACTCATCTACAATATACTCGTAAAATCAAATTTAACTTAGGTAACATTTAAGCGTGAACGAAACCAGGTAGCACCATCCTTTTTTTCAAATGTAGTGTTAAATCCAAAACTAGGGCTCTTGATTCCATTAACTTCTGTTTGTTTTTTCTATTATAATTTTCTAAATTTATATTTAAATAACATTTTTATTTCAGATAATTTGCGTGCTTATTATAGTATTCGACTCTGTTCAAATGCAAAGTTTTGAACGTGACGATGAAGTGGAAACAGATTTGAAAAGTGATTCGAAAATAAAAGTGACAGACAAAACACAAAAGGAAGGACAGGTCTCAGCCAAAATAAAAAACAATACAAATCGAGCGTCTTTAAAAAAGCAAGTCCCTACATCGGGGGACGCGAGAGCAAAAAATAATCCAACGCCAAATATCCAAAGAAAAGATGCTCAAAGAGGCCCTTCTTTTGTACCTACTACAAGGCGTCCACTTATGAAAACCCGAAAATTTACAACTAAACCTCATACGGTTTATCGAGTACATTCTAATGAACAACGTCTTTATAGCAGGAGGAGACAGTCCAATTCAAATAAAAGATTGAGACATCAAAATGAAAAGAACAGTAATCAAATCAAAAGTAGCGCTCCAGAAAGTGTCAACGATCGTTTTAAAGATTTCAAAGATAGTGATGAATTGGAGCAAAATAAAAGTACAACTCCTAGAGGCAGAGTGCGTTCTTACATACCAGCTGCTTCTGAAAAGTTTGTTGTACGCACTTTACCTAGTAAAAACAACACCATTGACAATATTGTCCGATCAAAAGCAATACTAGCAATGGAAGAATCTCTCCAAAAGTTTAAAAATGGTAGACCTGCAATGAAAGAGAAAGCTATAATCGCAGATTCGTCCTCCTCTAGCGAAAATAGAAGCATCAAAAATGTTATATTACAGGATGTCAAAGAGGACAAAGCAGAACTAAATAAATCAAATAATCCGGTACAGTCGACAACAGAAAGGATCTCATCTACCATCACGACTGAAAAATTAGATGAAAGTATAATTATTAAAACGGAAACACCAGAAACCTTTACTACTACACCCAAATTTGATTATTCTCTAACTAAATCTGAAAAATCTCTTGTCGTTTCTACGATTTTTACAACCGAAAAGTCTATTATACCTGCCACTGAATCAGTAGAAGTTATAACTGATACTAAAATTGTTTCTTTAGATGAGAAAGCTGTATCTAATAAGCCTATAGCTACAACAGATATAGTAACAAGTACAGAAATCTCTCCACCAAATAATGTAGATAGTTTATTAACAATAAAGGAGATTGAGCAGTTATTAACAAGGCGTAAAAGGTATGTACAAAAAATATTTCTAATGTAATTTGTGATATATTTTATAGCGGTCTGGTATCCGGTTGAATAGATTAGATCAACCTCATTTCTTACCGTTTCTTACAATACCATTTCTCATTTCTATTCAACCGGATGGTGGGTCGACTTATCTTAGTCGCGGTTTACGGCACCTCGGTAAGAAATTAGGGTGGTCTATTCTACTCAACCGGTTACCACACGTTGGTGACCTACCTTAGTCGCGTTTTACGACACGTCGGTAAGAAATGAAGGTGGTCTATTCTACTCAGCCGGTTACCACGCGGCGGGTCGACCTACCTTAGTCGCGTTTTACGACACCTCGGCAAGAAATGAGGGTGATCTATTCTACTCAGCCGGATAACAACAGGGCATAGAACTCATATTATTACTTTTAAAATTAACTTGAAACATGTTTTTTCAGAGCTAATAATATAATAGAAGAAGAACCAGTTGCAACAACATCATACGGGTTGGAATTGAATAGACGAGAATCGCCAATTAATATCGATTTCTCGTACAACAATATTCATGTCTAATTATTACATATTTTTATCCTATATTAACTTTTATCCTTGTGATTAAGCATTTTAATATGAGATTAAACTTATAATAAGCATAAGGTGAATAAAAACCATAAAAAGTATGTAAAATTATTTAATTTCTCTATAAAAACTTACTTTTACAGACAATTATAATGTACATCCTTAACCTAAGTACATAATGGCAAAAATCAATTCTCGTATTACTAATTTCATCGATCACACTATCAAGAAATATAAATAAATCATAAACTAAGGGCAAGTTATATAAACCAGCAACAACCAGTATGGTAACCATCGCATCCATTGAATAAAAACATACATACATATCCGAAGAATAAAGTCACATGTCCCATGCATAGGAAATGTGACTTTATTCTTTGGACAGGGCGAGATATAATAACATTTCTATTTTAATCGTCACTTATTATGCTTTCCTGCACATTCTGCAATTGCAATATTTGATTTCTATAATAGATTAGATATTGTCTATGAAAATTTCGAAATTAAATAAAATATATCACGACACAAGATTAATAAAATTTTTTTATAATCTATTCAGATTTTACATATATAATAGTCTCAGTTGCGTTATAAAAAAAATATTTCGTTCGGTAACAATGACAATTTTGACGTTATATAATAGACCACATTAGTTTAAAAACTTGTATTTTAAATAAAGAAGTTCTATGTTAAACACTTTCTTGCGGAGATACAATAAGTTTATGTTAAAAATTGACTCAACAATATTTCCTTAAATAATATAACTTCATTAAAAATTAAATTCCAAGAAAATAATATCAGGACTGAAATGGGTCACTTTATATTTAAACAGTTAATATAAGATAGGATAATTCTATTATAAATAGTATTTCAAATAAATTCAGCTGTTTTTAAATTCTGAACAAGCCAATTTTAAATAAGGACTGGAGCATTCTCTATATATAAAAACCGCTCAAAACGTTTTCTAAGATATTGTTGTCTATCGAACACAAATTTAATTTATTTAACATTTTAATTATATACATAAGTATGGAGAAATTAATTCTGAATTCGGTAGGTAAGTGACCACATTATATGTATACTTGTAACGACATCTAATAAATACCACTGTTGAAATAAAAAAAAAATGCATTTCTTTTGCCAACGGTCTGTCATCAACGGTCAATTATACATTTATGGTACTAATCAATTTTTTATTCTTCACCAGATACTTTTCGATTTAAGAAGATGGTAATATGTACCTTTGCCAACCATAATATATATGAGATTGACATAGTATTAGAAAAATATTTAGATTTTAATCTACGCAAGAATTCAATGCTTGTTATTGTCGAACAATTGACAGCGACATCTGTATTGTACTTGTGTAATAATATTACATAGTTGTTCTATGAGTATCCGCTAGATGGCAGTGTTATTTTTTCGTAAGTCTGTACACGTCGTTTAGTGCGTACGGCGTTCGCGTCGAAATTGTGTTGTAGGCGAAAGATGGTTGCGCGTCTGCTCGCAGTATCACCACACCTTAGGCAAATATACATATTGGCATCTTAAACAGTTATATTATAGTAGCTTTGTCATTAATATTGTTTAATAAAAAAAGTATAGTATCCTATGCTATTCTACTGTTACACAAAGGACTTATATCTTTTTTTTAAAAAGAAGGGTTAGAGCTTAGATCCACCACGCTGCTGTAGCAATGCGGATTGATAGGTAACACATATTTTATGAATTCTCCTGAGATATATCTTTCCTCATGATGTTTGCCTTTACCGAAAAGCGTGAGACAAATGGGCTCATAAGTTTCAACATCAAAACTCATTGGTGCCTGCTCGGAGTCACAATGTCTTACTGTTCAGCTCATAATAATCGTTCGGTAAAATTAAAAATCTTAGGACAAAAGCAAAAGCGTCAATCCAATAGATTTACTCAACGTCAAAGCCCATTATGTTGAAGTCTCTGATTTTTTACCAGATGGTTTTGAATGCTGTTGACTTATAAAACCTAGTCAAAGACACAGTCTTCTGTAATTTACCCCAACTTAACATACTATCTCCCAAGGGACACTAAACATAGGAACTATATAGGACGACGTTCTAATTTATAATAGAATGCAATATAAAAAAAGTACCTGAAGGATTGACTTTCACTTTTATTTTGGTCTGCGGTGATAGCACGCCATAGTCAACATCTTCGTATAAGTCCTGAAATCATTAAATATAATAAAAAGGGATCAGAATGGATTTTACCAAATATAATATATACTCCTTTAATGGAACAAAATATAACCTTGTTCATTGTGAAATAGTCTTTATTAGTCAAATAGGTGTAAACAGAAAAAACTCCATCAGGATTTGGAACTTCCTGGAAAGTCACACATGGTCTCACCGTTTGGTAATACCAGCTATTTTTGTCTATAAAATATATATACATAAAAGAGATAGTATGAGTGTAGACTCCGAAACAGGTGGATCGATTTTGGACCCAACGCATAATTCTGTAAAGTTTAATCCTTAATCTTTAAATAAAGCTCGGCGTATCAGGCTTACCTCGACTCTATATCCGGAGGGGTTGTTGAGGCCAAGTTCTCGCAAAGTGACGGCCACGTCAGAGGGCGTTCCGTCCGTACGCCTGTTGACGAACGCCACTGCGTACGAGTAGTACTGGCCGTGAATAGGTATGATCGGTCGCGACCAGATCTCTATACCGCGATGCTGGAATAACGAACAGATTAAAAATATATTTAAAGCGTTGTCGTTCGTCATGATGATGTTACAGATACGGGGCGAAACGATTGTTCAGATCGTAAAACTGAATGTATGCAGTGCGTTAGTTCAACTCACCGAAAATATAGGCGTCCAAAAAGCGTCCAGTATCACCCTGACGATCAAATAACGATCGCAAACACACACATACATATAATACACGCAACAGCGTCTTCGCTGGCGAAGGCGAGGTCCTAGTTTTCTGACGTTGGTCGGCCGTGGCTTCTCGCCATACTCCCGACGCCATGATGACTAATCGTTATACTATTTGCCCTCCACTACACGTCGCCCTAAGCCGTGGTCCGGCCTCACAGGAGGCACCCATAGGATGACGTTCCCCGACGCTAGTAGACCTTCTGCGCTCTACTCTCCGTATTTCGCAACTCACCCATCCCGCTCGGTGATGCTCCAGCTCAAAGCCGTTAGGGCTAACAGCATATAGTCAAATTAAAAAAAAGTGCTATAGTGCGCTGGTGTCCTGGTTGAACCGCGTGGTTTGTTACAAATCCTGTATTACTGTACCATCCACTTTTAGGCCAGATATCCACCAAAGCGGCGAAGAGAGAAGATGTGATGTCAGGTTTTTTCCACCAAAGTGGAGAAGACATGCGTAAATGTGCGTAGCGAAAATGTGATGGGAGCTCTTAATTAGTCAAATTATTTATTTGTAGATAGATTGTTGATGATTACCTGGTCGTTCTCCTACCATTATCCTACTCTAATTAGAGTCAGCACAACATGTTTATCCTTTTCCATTATTTCCTAATATTCGTCAACTCTGACGGTACTCCTTCACACAATCCATGCATGTTTTTTCAGTCTACCACTAATCAATCTAATGTTTTAAAAAATATCTTAAGCTTACTTTGTATATTCTTCTCCCTTGAATACCCAAAGGGTCCTGGTCGACTTCAATGATCTTCCTGTTCTGCAAGATGGCCTTATATTCGGGTCTGATGGTGCGAAGGTCCACGCTCATGAGTAGAGGCGCCGCCAGGATCGCCCACAACGCGAACTGTGTCTTACTTTGTTCGTATGACAGTCCAAAGTTGCCAATGATGAGCTGGAATGTAACAGTTCAGCAATTTAGTAAACAATAAATGGAAACTTTTCAGTTAAATGGTTTTACTTGCAGCGTGTGTTAAAAGTTGCCCCTCGTAATTAAAAAAGTGTCATGACTTTTTTGATGATGTTCTTACAACTATACAATTGTTTTTGGTAACTTTATAGCAGTAGTTTAGAAGGGACTATAAAAATATAATCCTTTAGTACCTAAATATTTCGGTGATTCTGTATAAGCCACTTTCAGACATTTTTTGTAAAAAAAAGTGCGGTTCCGGGGCGGGTCAGACACGTATGTATAAAAACAATCCTTATAAAACTAACCATGTCTGGGTCATTCCAGTGTCCAGGTCCGGCGTTTGGTACGATGACGTCCTGGTGATTTCCGTAATAGTCTATGATAGACTCGACGGACGCCCATGAGTCTTGGATGTCATCGAAGTTTCGCCACAGGTTGCAGTGTTCGATGATAGAAGAAAAGTTTGGCTGAAAAAGTATTTTTTATTATTATACTACTTGTACCAGTAATTATTTTGGGACAACCTTAATCTTAAAATACTCTTAATATGTACAATGCTTGTCTCCGAAGGAAATACGGATTTTTTAATGCTATATACTATAAGCTTTTGTAATTTAATTAAAAAAAATATTTTATTCAAATAAACTTGTAAACAATTGCTTTTGAATCATATTACTCAAGAAAGTGTAACAGATGATAGAATCGGATTTAGTAATATTATTAAAGATATCTTC
This sequence comes from Morpho achilles, assembly GCA_947086495.1. Classification (NCBI taxonomy): domain Eukaryota; kingdom Metazoa; phylum Arthropoda; class Insecta; order Lepidoptera; family Nymphalidae; genus Morpho; species Morpho achilles. The sequence continues at coordinate 7,232,234 of CAMTZB010000018.1, read as the reverse complement.
TAAAGTAAAGAAAGTAATCTTCAAAAATGGTTGACAATTCTTCTATGAAATGAATATTAATAAAAAAAAGTATAGGTATGTGAATCTTTTATGTAAATAATAACGAATAATTTACACATAAATTTTCCATATTTAATTATTATTTTCCAGCCAATTAACCGTGTTGCTGTGGCTGAGTCTGGTTTCGAATTCTCTTCGAAATAGAACTCAGCAGTTTAAAAAAATGTTCCGAACGTCACCAAACTTTACCGGGTCATCCGGTCGGTCATTTTAAAGATTATCTGAAAATTTCATTAAAATCGGTCTTCTCATTTCGGAGTCTATATATGACATACAGAGAACATTAATTGTCATATCTAAAGATATGTATTTGTATGATTTGTATTTGAGTAGCGATGATAATTAGCTCTTAGTCCTATTTCTTAGTTAGAAAGAAGACTAAGCTAAGTCAAGTCAAATTAAAAATGCTTAAAAAAGCTGTTAACAAAATTTTGTCCCTATTGTTAACCTTTGAACAATTCTCTCGTCTGGAGCTAATCCAACAAGCAGAAGAAGGTCATGCTTATCATAAATATGAATTGTCATTGGGACTGGATCGATATATAAAACTTGAGTTCAATCGGATCCCGGGAAGTGGGTCAAATTTTACATACAAGATTCCACCTTCACATACATATATTGCGTGTTGATTAAAAGTTTTTAAAAAGAGACCTTTGCCCAAAATTGGGATAGTAACAGAAGAACTACTCTTCTGCTTTTTACCTGCATTCCAGCGTATATTTGGTAGACCGGCCAGCTGCAAGAGTAGACCATTTGACGACCAGTTAGATTGAGCTGTCTTCCAAACTCTGGGTACCCGTGGTCCATATCTGCAGGCAGTGCGTAACATCCGTCCAGCTTAACATAGTCTACGCCCCATGATGCGAATGTTGATGCATCTGCAAAAAACACGTGATGAAACACAAAATTAAAAATAGTGGAGGAGGTGGGGCTCGAACTTAGCTATTTTCATCTCTCTAGACCACCCGTTCCCATATAAGCTTGACTTGTCGTTTAATAGCGAAAATTAAAATATTTTAAATTCATTTTTCTCCCCCAAAACCCCCTACATGATGAATTTCATGAAAATCGTTGGAGAATAGCTTATGTCTGTTGTGTTTTCCTCAAACCACTGAAATTTAAGAGATAAATATATAGGACAAATATACACACGGTTGCCGTCCCCAATGTCCTAACCATCGACAGCTTGGGATATTGCCCCGCTTCCGGCAAACTTTTATTTTTTTGTTTTGTTTGGTAATGAGGATTATATCACCATCCTTCTGCCCTTATTCTACTCTAAGGTCGGCACAACATGTTACAAAAGTGTTATGTGATTTGGCTACGTATTTTACCACCGGCCGCCTGCTTGACGACAACTCACCTTAGTCGTATTTTACGACACCTTGGTAAGAAAGAGGGTAGTCTTTTCTACTCAACCGGGTACCATACTGTGGGTCAATTTACCTTAGTCGCCTTTTACGACACCTCGGTAAGAAATGAGGTTGCTCTATTCTACTCAGCCGGATACCACACGGCGGGTCAACTTACTTTAAGTCACTTTTTACGACATCTCAGTAAGAAATGTGTTCTATTCTACTCTGTATGATATCACACGGTTTAGGAATATATAAAAAAGTAAAAAGTCAGTTTTGAGAAATATAAAAGAGAAACATAATATAAAATAAAAAGTAAATTATAATTGCGGAACCCTAATAACAAATTATGACCGTTATTTTAACTCCACTTCCTGACAACACATGCAACAATAATTTATAGCAAACTAGGAAACGATAACACAAGATTGCTTCAAATCGTTAATTATAAATCATTACTTAATCGTTATTGTAGGACCGTATAATAAAATTGTGGGAGAAATCGACGTTTTACAAATTCCTATAATGAATTAATTATCGCAAATTATTATAGAGGCTAGTTAGTGCTACAAATCTCCCAGAATTTCTCTAGAGATACGCAAGTTTCCTCACGACGTTTACCTTTAACGAAAAGCAGTTAGTAAATTGAACATATCAATTAAGCATTTTTTTTTTCAGAAAAAAGCCCTTAATTTCACACTGGGGTTTAAAGCTAGCGTATGTTAAGTTGCAGTAATACGCCGTGTGGTATCCGGCTGAATAGAATAGTACCACCCTCTTTTCTTACCGAGGTGTCGTAAAAGGCGACTAAGGTGAGTCGAGCCGCCGTGTGGTATCCGGCTGAGTAGAATAGACCACCCTCTTTCTTACCGAGGTGTCGTAAAAGGCGACTAAGGTAAGTTGACCCACCGTGTGGTATCCGGTTTAGTAGAATAGACCACCCTCTTTCTTACCGAGGTGTCGTAAAATACGACAGAGGTAAGTTGACGTCAGGCAGGCGGCCGGTCGTAAAAACACAGCCAAATCATGTGACAGCATGTTTATAACATGTTGTGCCGACCCCACTTAGAGTGGGATAAGGGCAGGAATATGATGATGTTAAGTTGCAGTAATATATATTCCAAAATTCATATCTACCATTTATAATGAAGGTTTTTTTATTCACTATTCGTCATAGTCAAGTCTGTAGATTAAAAAATAGGTTCTATATTATGATGCTAACCTTACTTATGTCGAAAATGTTATTTTAAGAAAGTTTTTATATATTCCGGTTTTTGTTTATTAATTAAATTTATCTGAGCGTTTTTAACGTATATTTCATGTAACTCATACGGGCTATTTACTAAAATTATCAAACTATGTTCACGAGAAAACGATAAATCTCTCTCAGTTTTCCCGGTTCGATTTTGTGATGGAGATATTTGCAGTTGATGAATAACAGAAGATACTGTTAATCCCAAAACTACAGTCCACACGAACGAAGTTGCGGGTAAAAGCTAGTTATAAAACAAATTTTAAAACTTTCAAATGCAATATATTATAGAACTGTAATTTAGGCTTAATATCTAAAGATGTCCATTTCTTCTGATATGTAATAAAAAGGGTTTCCTAATATTAAGTGACTTACAATGATAAGTAATGAACCACAAATTGCTAGCAGTAGACTAGATGTGGAAACTGTATATATTTAATTCACATATACGTTTACGTAATACTTTTTATTATATAAAGCTTTGCGTAATTTTATTCCAAACTATCGTATTGATTTGAGCTTGGAGTATAGTGACCTAGCGTCCTGATTTTGGCGGGACAGACCCTCTTTTTGAAGGAATGTCCTACCGCCTTATGTTTCTGTAATGCAGCTTTTGGAATCAATAATAATACCCGTCATACTGTAAGCATTTTGCAGTCTTGATAAGGCTGAATCGTTTCATAGTTTGAATGAATTAAACACCGATTAATTCTTTCCCATGTGAAATGAAGACTAATTCTAAATTTCACATGGCAAAGAAAAGAATTACATCAGAAAACTTAGGTGACACGCAGCACTGGTTTTCAGTCAACATTAATCAAAATTATACAAAACAAACTTAATTAAACGTACAAATATAAATAAATACACGATATAAGTTGTACTATATATTTATGTTATTAATCATCATATCATCAAATTCATAATTTTTCATGTAACTATAGTCTTTGACAACAAATGAAAGAAACAATGAATACCATCTAATAGGCTTTTTCAACATAACTCTTTAAGCTCTAAGGTCTTTCTGTTTCTATTAAATTGACAATAATATGTATATTTCGTTTGAATAACCAATATCTCGGTTAATATAGATAAAAATTTAACAGCCTATACTTTGGAAATGTGTAAATCTGCCACTGGTCAATCAACAAACCTTACGTCTATCTATTTGCAATTTGCAATCTTACAGAAGCGCTAATTAGAAATCTTACAACATTTTATTGATACATTGCAGAGGTTTTGAAAGCATGTGATAAAAAAGTGCAAGATTATTTCTAAATAATCTAATGTTGCACGCATGATCTGTGATTGTATACAATGTTTTAATGTCATAATAATATATGCAGAGATGTAATTGTGTAATGTCATTGATATTTGGTTGTTACAACTCTGCAAGATGCCTTAACTGGTGCAATTATTGGTAATAGCTTAAATATGTATATGTATAAAGCACCAATTTACATTTAAACCGTGCCTTTGATCTATGTTTCCTATACACTTCCCCATGATCCTGAGATGAGAATGTTAATATTATAACTTCGTATGTTGGTGAAGCTGTGGTAGCCCAGCGGTAACACCGTGCGCCTCTTTCGAGGAGGTCTAGGGTTCAAACCCCGGGCAGGCACCAATCAATGAGTTTTCTAGTAAAACTTATGTGTCTAATTGAAAATTGAAATTATCACTCGCTTTTCGGTGAAGGAAAACATCGTGAGGGAACCTGCATATCTCTTGAGAATTCTGGGGATATGAGTATCCTACCAATCCGTATTGAAGCAGCGTGGTAGGTCTTAGCTCCAATCCTTCTCTCCAAAAAAAAAAATGGAAAGAAGGGGCCAATGCCCAGCAGTGGGATAGTAACAGGCCGTTACTTATGTTGGTGAAAAGGCAAAATTTTTGTAAACAAATAAGTAAATAAAAGAAAAAATCTGTCTGCTAACGAGTCTTAACAAACAACGACGGCGTAAATTCTTTGCCTTCAAATATCTGATGCAGCATATCAGAGCGATAGGTCCATTGACCTGACAGTCGTCGTTTGTTGCTTACTATTAGCAAAAAGTACTCAAATCCCTATAGAAGCTACCCCATTGCTAACTAAATTGCTCAATCCAGCCACGATTACAAACATATAAAAATACAATCTTAAATATTTCGAAAATTAAATTATATTTTAATCCTTATCTACTATTTAAATCTTTTAAGATAATGAAATATGATAAGAAAATTAATGGCTGAACCTTTGATAAATTACTTAGTTTACGAAATCTATTTAACATATTGTGAAGTCACTAAGACGTACATATAAATCATAAGTATAATATTTTGACAAGATAAATATATTCAGATGTTAACCTAATATTTCGTTAAATTCAAAAATTTTACTTTAATGTAAATGAAAGTGAATGTGTCAATTTTAAAGGAATAATAGAGCACAAGTTAACGCCGTGTGGTATCCGGCTGAATAGAATAGTACCACCCTCATTTCTTACCGAGGTGTCGGAAAAAGCAACTAAGGTAAGTCGACCCGACGTGTGGTATCCGACTGAGTAGAAAAGACCAACCTCACTTCTTACCGAGGTGTCGTAAAAGGCGACTAAGGTAAGTTGACCCACCGTGTAGTATCCGGTTTAGTAGAATAGACCACCCTCTTTCTTACTGAGGTGTCGTAAAAGGCGACTAAGGTAAGTTGACGTCAGGCAGGCGGCCGGTCGTAAAAAAGCAGCCAAATCATGTGACAGCATGTTCATAACATGTTGTGCCGACCCCACTTATAGTGGAATAAGGGCAGGAAGAAGATGATGAAGAGAGCACAAGTTACTTACCTCCGGCTAAATGTCCCACGACGCCAGGGTAACCCGCGCATGTGAAGTTCCCATAGTCCTCGTAAATACCAAACTTCAAGCCCTTACTGTGTACCTGAAAATAAAAATATATACATCCATTAAAAGAGCTTAATATAAAAAAGCCCAAAAGAGCTTGCAGATTACTAGATTCATAAAATAGTATGTGACAAACTCTAACATCATTTTAAATCAGAAACTTTAATATATAACAGGATCTTTATATAAAAAAGTCTAAATAAAGCTTACAGGGAGAGGCTGATTACTGTAGGCAGAAAATACTAGAATACTGTACTCTATCATCATTGATAAATCAGAAACTCTGATATAAAACAGAATATTAATAAAAAAGAGTCTAAAAATGCTTGCAGGCAGATCCCATTTTCAAATCCAGGCTTTTTTACCAAATAATCTTCAATTTTGTAATAAGCTTAGCGTATAAGAATATCTCTTATACTTAATTTAATTTAATTCTTAAGTCTTGAACTATTATCTAAAATGTATTTGTAAGCCGCAAAGTCATATCTTTGATAGATAAACTATAATCGGTGGTTTTAAAAAACCTTAAGCGGTGTTTCAAGCAAAAGTGAGCCGAAATATAAATAGGGCTGTCAAAATATCTGTCGCGAAAATATCCGAATTTGTTTATTTATATACCTAATAATTATGTGAATCAGGGGATTCATCATCCTCCAGCCCTTATCCCACTCTAAGTTTGGTCGGCACAACATGTTATAAACACGTTGTTACATGATTTGGCTGCGTTTTTACGACCGGCCGCCTGCCTGACGTCAACTTACCTCTGTCGTATTTTACGACACCTCAATAAGAATGAGGGTGGTCTATTCTACTAAACCGGATACCACACGGTGGGTCAACTTACCTTAGTCGCCTTTTACGACACCTCGGTAAGAAATGAGGTTGGTCTATTCTTCTCAGCCGGATACCAAACGGCGGGTCGACTTACCTTAGTCGCCTTTTACGACACCTCGGTAAGAAAAGAGGGTGGTACTATTCTATTCAGCCGGATACCACACGGCGTGAATCAGGGGATTATAAAAGAATATTTAATACGTTAGAAATATATACAATACAGAAATACTTAGTAAACCACGTTAAAAATGCTTACATCATATTCCGATATTGTATATGAAATGTTAATTTAATAACTGAAAAAATTGGTACAACTATATGTTTTAAATGGTATTTTATTCGTATTCAGTAGTCTTGTACTTATTTGTCATGTACAAGAGTTAGAGGAACGATTTATTATTTATGTTGTGAACTGCATATTTTGAAACTACAACTAGGAGTAAGCTGAATAAACAGAGTAACAGATTATAATGATCCCCAGAAAATTGGTTTTAAATAAATGTCATATTTAACCCATATGAGATTATTCTAATAACAATCTAATATTATAGGAATATGTATTAAGGGAGCTGTGATGGCCCAGCGGTGCGACCGTGTGAATCTCTGATCTCTGAAAGACGATCATGGGTTCAAACCCAGGCAGACACCAATGAGTTTTTGATGTGTGAAACCTTCCAATCCGCATTGGACCGGCGTGGTAGGTCTTAGCTCCAATCCTTCTCTCCAAAAATGTAGAGAGGAGACCTGTGCCCAGCAGCGGGTTAGGAACAGGCCGTTATTTACTTACTTATGTATTAAGGTATGTATACTGTATAGTATATGTGTAGTATTAGTATTCAAATTTGTGTAATCTATTATACTTTATGTATGAATACGAATTAAATAACTCCTCTATTATTTGTGTCGCATCAACCTATTCTTGTTCGAAGATCCGTAAGTTACGGGTTGCCTGTAAGAGATCGCTGTAGGCGATAAGGCAGCCCTTGCAAATCCTCGTAAATCATTACTTGTACTTAAAATATAGATGTATTTTTGTTTAAATGTATGCAAGAAGAATAAATAAATAATCTCTTGATCTTCAACAATTGAGGTGAGTTTCAAGTAACCACTTATAAATCCAAAACATTTGGTTTTGATTTAACGAGAACCTGCAAAACAAGCCTAGAGGTAACACTCGTGACCCTCTGAAAAAAAATGCACGCACATTCATCGATCAGTCATCTTAGTTTCTAACTAGAAAAATAATACCATGCCTGTGAGTTGATAAGAAAAAAAATGTTTATTTTAATGTGCATCTCACAGCCCTACGAGATTATCAGACAATAATCAATGGTCTTGCGAAACTAAAAATAAAAAAACTATAATAATCGTGATTGTTAACTTGCCATAACACAATACAAAATGATTACTGAGATAGATTTAAGTTGTAGTATTTATTATTTTATAGATGGAGGTCATTCACTTCACATCAAGGTTATGCCTAGTAAGTAAAAAAAGCTGTGATAGCCCAGAGGTGCGACCGTGTGAATCTCTAGAGACGATCACGGGTTCAAACCCAGGCAGACACCAATGAATTTTTCTATTAAAATTTATGTGTCTAATTGATAATTGCAATTTATCACACGCTTTTCGGTGAAGGAAAACATCGTGACCTGCATATCTCTAGATAATCCTGGGGATATGTGAAACCTACCAATCCGTTGGAGCACCGTGGTAGGTCTAAGCTCCAATCCTTCTCTACAAAAATGGAGAGAGTCAATGCCTGGTACGAAATAATTATAAAACTCATTTATAAATTCAGTTTATGATCAATGTCTATACCTTATATACAGTTATTTTTTTGTCTCGATTAAAAAATATCTAGACAAGAAAATAAGAACATTCACACCTCTGTAATGCATTTTTTTTATTATTAATAAATAGGTCAAGGCCTCATCGATTATGGAATAATGTTACAAAGAAAAAGTATGGTCAAACAAATATGGCAGTTTCAATGTCGACTAAATTTATCTTTCTAACAATATAAGCAGCGGATCTAGGTTTGCAAAAATAATTACTGAAATTTAGTGATAAATTATTAACATTTATTTACCGTAATATATGTACTCATCACATTTAAGTTTTAAATAATGTTGATTATTTAAATTATTCTCATTACAATAAAACATTTGTAATATCTTATTACAACGCAAAGAATATCATCTTCCTGCCCTTATTCCACTCTAAGTGGGGTCGGCACAACATGTTATAAACATACTGTCACATGATTTTGCTGCGTTTTTACGACCGGCCGCCTGCCTGACGTAAACTTACCTCAGTTGTATTTTACGATACCTCGGTAAGAAAGAAGGTGGTCTATTCTACTAAACTGGATACCACACGGTGGATCGACTTACCTTAGTCGCCTTTTACGACACCTCAGTAAGAAATGAGGTTGGTCTATTCCACTCAGCCGGATACCACACGGCGGGTCGACTTAACTTAGTCGCCTTTTACAACACCTCGGTAAGATATGAGGGTGGTACTATTCTATTCAGCCGGATACCACACGGCGCTACAACGCAAAGAATATGAGACCTATTAAATTAATCAAGTAACCGGATGAGTTCTGAAGGTCAATGTCATCATACGGTTATCAAGGACATTATAATTGGACACAGATTCTTAACCTCGTTTATCGATGGAGAACAATCAGAGAAAAATCGTAGCGAATCTGTACACGAAGCACATTTTATTGTTACGTGCAGATTATCTTTGAAAACAAAAAATTAAACAATTGTCTTTTGGGTTAACGCTTGATCGTCACAGGATGTGATTAGTCAAAGTTAAAAACACATTACTTTTTGTATATTTATTTACTTAATTTTAACATTCGATTAAAACTTGACTTTACAAGTTTAATGGAAGGAAAATGAGGAGAATGGAAGGTCTAGCTCGCATAGAGACGTGATGTTAGCGGTGGGGTTGCGGAGAGGAGCAGAGCGGTTGTAAAGAGGAGAGTGGTAGCGCTATTTGACGTAGACGTTATTTGTGCGCAGAGTTGACAAACACAATTTGACAAAGATTAACTGGTTTGCCTTTTAAGAAAATTACTTCATATTTATTGAATAAAGTGTAAAGGAAAAATATCGTTGTTATACAAATTTCTTCTGCACGATTTCTTGTGCATGGATATTTAGTAATAATTAATAAATTATCTTATGCCCTTTCCAGACCTTATACTATTTCTCCATCTAAATTTGAAAAAAGAGAAACAAAAGAACGTTGTTTTTACGAATTCTGCATGTATCAGAAAACGGATTGTCCACTCTACATTTAGCATTATATATACTTTCTATTTTATTTCATCACAGATAACTAAATGTAACTAGTATTACGAATTATATTTTTAAAAGAGCAACCGCCAAGTTTCCTGCTGGCTCTTCTCGGTAAGAGCGGCTTTTCGAACTAGCAGTAAAGTTGACGATTCAAAAGCACTTGTTTATTTTTAATTTCATATCTAAATTAGTTAATTACGGCATAGAGTAAGCCATTTTATTTTAATGAAAGTAGTAAGTATTATAAAGTTGTTGAAACTTAATAAAAAAAACTACATACATACGTACGTCCTTATTGTAATTTAGCGTTCTGGGTCAATTTAAACATTGATATACATATTGTAAACGGATATTACAAGAGGACGCTGCTAACGTGCGTATTACCAGTGTAGCTGATGAAAAGCGAACTCGCCGCGGCTCCCTGTCGTCGAGCGTCCTACGAATACACCTGAGTGCCGGATTAATGCGCAAATACAAATGGAGGTTGCGATGGCAACGGAATAACAAGCCATCTTGTGCGATGTGACGTTTGCTTTGGGATATGGTATTAATTACGAGTGCGGTAATACAAGTTGAATTACAGCTCACTTCTGGACCTTCTTTAACAATATATGTATATTCACAATCGTGAGTCCAATATCAGCAATCGATTACTAAGCGATCGATTAGCAAAAACTCCTACTGTTTGTAGGCTTTATTTCGAAAGTATTATACGCCCAGAGAACTACAAGGTAATATGATCCATAAAATTATTCTCAAAATATCACGAGGCCGTGTATTGGCGATACATTTTTTGTGCACATTTTGAGGTCACTCGTAAAAAAATTATGTGGAAGATATTTTTTTTAAAGTTCTTTTTTTAAGGTAAGTCAACCCGCCGTAAGTTGACTCTCCGTGTGGTATTCGGTTGAGTAGAATAGAGCACCCTTTCTTACTGAGGTTTCGTAAAAACGACTTAAGTAAGTTGACGTCTGGCAGGCGGCCGATCGTAAAATACGTAGCCAAATCATGTGATAACATGTTTATAACATATTGTGGTGTCGTAAAAGACGACTAAGGTAAGTCGCTTCGCCGTGTGGTATACGGTTGAGTAGAATAGACCAACCTCATTTCTTACCGAGGTGTCGTAAAATACGACAGAGGTAAGTTGACGTCAGGCATCATGTGACATCATGTCTATAACATGTTGTGCCGACCCCACTTAGAGTGGGATAAGGGGCAGGAGGATGATGACTTTTTAAAAAATACGCGCAAAGTCGTAGTCTAAAACACAAGTCGCGAGCGTATTAGAACCGTCGCGTGGGAATTGCAAACTGTTGCGAAAAACTACACGATCTGCCACTGTGGAAACACTTAATGACTTCCTCTATACCCACCTGTGTCCTAAACACAGGCTTTGCTTAGACATAGGTAGTTAATTAACAGTGTTGTCATCTAAAGGTTATAAAGTTACATTTAAATTATGTTTTACGACACAAAATCTGTATAATTTTGCACATAATAAATTTCGACTGTTGTAATACAATTGGAATCTTTCAGTCCCTGACTTCTATTTTTTTATTTCTAGTGGCTCGTTGGCGCAGTTGGTAGTAACCCTGCCTTCAGCTTTCAGGTCGTGGTTTCGATTCCCGCCTAGGGCCAACATTTTCTAACAAAAATATTGTTGGTTTTTCGAGCCTGGGTGTATGTTTGTATTTCAGTATGTATTTAAAATTAGGTATATTATATATAGTATGTATGTATATATATAATTTTAAATATGATTAAATAATTAATAATTATATATGAGTATGTACAGTATATAATAATTATTATATAATTATATATTATATATAATATATAATTATATATTATATAATTATATATGAGTATGTATCAGTTGTCACCCATAACACAAGTATTAAGTTACTTAATTTGGGGGCGGACGACCGTGTGTGTAAGTGTCCCATATATTTATTTATCTGAGTTGTCGAACAGTACGTATAAGTGTATGCTATAAGGATTCCTTCCTATATATAAGTATATATAAGTCCTGCCTCATGTTTCAAGAATACAGCAAATATACATAGATTTAAGAATTAATACTAGAGATGACATAAAAGACGTGCGCTCAGTGCGAGGCGTATAAAGGCAGAGGCTTTTTATTGCAGTGTTCTCACAATTATAAAATCGTAGAATCACTTAGCAGATCTCAAAAAGAGCTTAGCTAAAGCATAGCAAAGCAAACGATTATATATCCTCCTGCCCTTATCCCACTCTAGTGGGGTCAGCACAACATGTTATAAACATGCTGTGACATGATTTGGCTGCGTTTTTACGGCCGGCCGCCTGCCAGACGTCAATTTACCTCAGTCGTATTTTACGACACCTGGGTAAGAAAGAGGGTGGTCTATTCTACTTAACCGTATACCACACGGCGGGTCGACTTACCATATATTTTATATTTTTTATATTTATTTAAATTAATTAGAACGGTAACCAACCAATTATACTAATTAACATTAAAATTATACATAAAAACTAAAAAATAATAAAAAAAAAAACAATACACATGACTGGATAAAGAAATCAAACAACCATTGAAAATAAAAAAATAAAAATAAAAATAAAAACTTAATCTAGTAGCATAGTGGAATTGTAGCGCTCACTGAAATTTAGGCAACAATACACTATGCTTTTCCATTGGTCTGCAAATATATCGCAGTTAGGCCACTCCGTTAACAATTCATTTAGGGCAGATAGTGTTCGAGGTACTGGTGATTTAGCCCGGTACACCGTACGAGAAAAAGGAACCGCAAAGAATTTTATACGCCGGTAACGGCCATACTCTTTTGGAACAAAGATGCTGCACAATTTATTATGCAGCTCAATACAGTCAATCTTATTAGTAAGAACTTTACAAACTGTAATAAGTTGTTCATGTGCTCGTCGAGTTTCCAGTGAATTAAATCCTAAGTGACCCAGGAGAAATTTGGTTGGATACATATAAGGATAATATCCATGGAGACGCTTATACAGATATCTCAAAAAAGCCTTTTGCACTTTCTCGAGCAACAGCGCATAGGTGCTTTCGTATGGATTCCAGATACAGGAACTAGTCTCCAGCTTGCTCCGTACAAGCGATTCAAATAGAAGTTTTATAGTATGGCGGTCATGAAAATCGGAGCTGTTACGCAAAACGAATCCTAGCCGCCTATAAGATTCTGTAGCCAGTGCACAGATGTGATTATGGAAGGTCAGTTTAGGATCGAACGTAACACCCAAATCTTTAATGGTGCATACTCTAGGCAAGCTATCATCGCCTAAATGGTAGTTGTAATTAATGGGAAATTTCTTGCGTCCAAATGTCATAGCCGCACATTTCGACACATTAAACTCCATCTTGTTAACCTCACTCCATCGGAGCACTCTGTCAATATCAGCTTGCAGCGCACGGCAATCCTCGTCTGATTTTATTTCAGCAAATAACTTTAAGTCGTCTGCGTATAAAAGACACTTAGCGGTATTTAGTACAGAAGGAAGATCGTTGATCATTATCAGAAAAAGAAGAGGTCCTAATATCGAGCCCTGGGTTACGCCTGTATGAGTATTGTATTGTTCGGATTCGTACAAACCAAGGCGGACGAATTGCTTCCGATCTCGTAAGTAGTTTGATATAAACTGAAGCAGGGTAGGCGCAAATCCAATTCTATTTAATTTTGAAAGCAATATGTCGTTATTGACCCTATCAAACGCTTTACGGAAATCAAAGTACAGTACGTCTACCTGGCTACCATGATCTAAACAGTTTGAAATGAAGTCAACAAGAGTTAACAAATTGCTATTGACAGAACGTTTTACCCTAAAACCGTGTTGTTCTTCGGAGAGATACGGGCTTACCTGTTTATAGAGTAACAACTGTAAAATATTCTCAAAAACTTTTGCAGGAGAAGATAAGATAGCGATTGGACGAAAATTTTCAACGCTTAACGTTTTGTCAGATTTGGGAACAGGTGCAACTCTAGATAGCTTCCACTTTGTGGGATAGATACCTGTTTTCAAAGAAAGATTAAATATATGTCTAAGCGGATAGACGAAATTATCAAAAGTTTTGAGTATTATTGGTGGAACGTGATCTGGTCCAATAGAGCTACCAGGTTTCAGCCTTCTAATACCTCTCCTAACAAGATTAAGAGAAAAGTTTTCTATGCTTATAATATTGCAGGACTCATCAGAGCTGCTTAATTTACCTGCGTTAAGTTCAGGAACATCAGTGAGATACACACTGGAGAAAAATTCCGCAAGGGCTTGGGCTGCCTTAACACCCACTAAGCGATCGTCATTATCGTATATAGCAGGTTCAAAACCACCTTTGCATCGCAGACTCCTAACATGATACCAAAATTTTTTAGGGTTTAATCTTACTTCATTTTCGACGTTTTCGATATAAAAAGCATACGCATATTGTATCTGCACCTTTAACCTTGACCTTAAAGTGAAAAAATTAGCATAGTCTACGTCAGCTTGTGTCTTTTTCCATATTTTGTGTAATTTAATTTTGAGTTTGCAATCTTTAATAATATCTTTTGTGAACCATACTGGATACCGATAAATCTTCTTAGGCCTAAATTTCCTAGGTGTGCAACTGTCAAATAGACTATAGAGGGTATCATAGAAGTAATTTACCGCCGAATCAACGTCTACGGAATTTAGAACTGCTTCCCACGAAGTTTCAGTAAGTAACTTCGATAACCGCTGAAAATTGCATTTTTTAAAATTCCAGTCTTTGGAGGTGCTAATATTACTGGGTTCTAGGCAATTATAGTGAGTAAATGTTCCAAAATCAAAGGAAATGTCTAGAGGCGGATGATAAAGGTCCGTATTGACCATCCCTTCTGAGGAGATAACGGTCCCTGCGACAATATTTGCAGACTCCTTAACTAATACGACATCAAGTTTTGACCCATGAGAGTTAACGATATAATTTTTATCAACAAGATTACAAAATGATGTAAAGTAACAAAAATAATTATTTGTATTTTTAGAAGCACTGTTAAGGTTTAGATCTCCTAAAATAAATACATTACCATTCAAATCATGGATGAATGATTCAACCTTACGGAACCAATTTAAATAGCAAGAGTCGTTAGCGCTAGGTTTAATGTAAACTACACATACATAAAAGGGACGATTACGAAATGTAAAGGTCACCCATAAGTCTTCACCATCATCGGTCTCTAAGTCTTCTCGACGGTGCATTGTGATATCTTGGCGCGCTAAAATCATGACTCCACCACATGGAGTGCGGCGATCTTTGCGAATCACACTCCAGTACCATAGTCGCCTTTTGCGACACCTCGGTAAGAAATGGGAGTGGTACTATTCTATTCAGCCGGATACCATGACACGTGTATAAGGGTTAACATATAGTATAAAAATCACGTTTTTTTCAAATAGTATAAAATTCACGTCACGCGAACGAAGTTGCAAATGCCCATAGTAATCATGTAAATTTGTTAATTTCTGCAATGGTATGGGCGGTCAACGTCATTTTATATGTAACAGACATAATAATATGATATTATTTGTTATTACAAGCGACAAAATCATTCCCACGCCCGATCCTTTGCGAAGGCCGAGACAGATCATAAGATAAATTCCGCGATAAATAAAGTTGTGCCGTACATATTGTTCTGTCATTGTTCAACTTTTCGCATAGCAAGGGCCTGTTTCGACACCATTGTGATATAAGGAATGTGGCAATACTGTGCATAAGAAAAGACTAGCGCGGCGGCTGCGGGAATAGTTTTTTTGCGTTCGCGTTTCTATTTTTATTTACATCTATATTTATGTGAAACTTACTTAGCTGTAATATATCTTCTTCTATTTCAATTGCTGGATCTTAAACTGTGAAAATCTATTAGACTGAAGATTATGTTAATTTAAGTAAACCCAATTTTAGATTAAAGCAGAGGTTCCAAAACTTTTTCTCATAGACCCCTTTTATTATTATAGTTGGTTAAAATATAAAGATCTATAGAAATTTGAGCTTTTTAAAATACTATCTACCTACATAATAAGTGGAAATAAGTGGAGCCAAGAAGAAATTTCAGTTTTTCATTATGGAATGCAGATAAATTTTCGCGGGTGTCCACGAATTGTGAACCAATATTTTCTAGAAAATAATTTGTCTGTTATTCGAGTCTTGATATGTTATTAAGTTAATGTAGAGAAAGCGGCTATACTCACGTCTCATTATATTGGGTTAGCCTGACTTGTTTAGGGTCTACCCGGGGCAACCGGGGTGCCCTTTACACGACGTTATCGCGATGGGAACCCGAGGTATTAAGTAAATCACTTTGGGGATAGACGAACGTGTGTATTATTGTCCCACATGTTTAAAATATGTTGTGCTTACCCCACTTAGAGTGGAATAAAAGCGGGAGAATAATGATGATTTATTTTTTGTCAAGACAATAGACCCCGTAGAGCCTACCATAAACCCCTGGGGTCCACCTAGACTACTTTGGGAACTAAAAGATTAAACTAAGAAGCTTTAGCTTGTTAACCAAGTAATTAAGGTAATATGCCACTAAGATTAACAGATAGTTTACATTTTGCAATACACATATTATTATATAACATGAACAGACATTTTTATTCAAATTCTCACCATTAAGTGTCATAAAACGTACGACAGTTTTGTTCAAACAGAAATGATTTCGACCTTCGCCTTTGTAATGAACCTAGAGTCGTTTGCGGTTAGAACTATACTTGGAGCATTTTGATAATCGCGTATCGTTATAAAAAAATGTAAAGCACTGTTTGCGGTTTTATATAATATCAAGAGCTATCATTACTATCGAAAGATAATAAACGCTTTCGGAGTTAGAACTCAAGCTTTTCAAAAGTATATTTTTTTTTCAATTTTTCAATTTAAATTCTTTAAAATTAAAAACTCCAATATTGCACTTGACCCAATTTAATTGTATTATTAATTGTATTGGTTAAATATGTATATAGGGTTGTCACTCAAGTAGTTTTGCAAATTTTTATGCTTTATTAATGAACAGAGTTAATACTTTATAATAAAATTCTTGTATTCGAGTCGGACTTATACTTATTATACTTGTGATCTAAAAATACAACCTAATAAATTTACGAACATGATGATTATGACAACATAATTTTTAAGGACCATTCTGGTACATTATTTAATTATTTATTTCATAAGCCAGAGGTTTTATCCATAGAAAAATAGATTAATTTTCATCGATTGCAAATAATATTTTATTTGTATTATGTATGAGTGACAATAAAATTTTAAATTTAAATTACACAACTTTTGTTAAAGATGTGACACGAAATTCTGTTATTTTAATCAGTCTACATGCTATTCTATACTATTAATAGTGTGAGTACAAGCATAGTTTATATTACTAAACAATAGATTTGTCAAAAATATTTGGTAATTCTACGTATTAGGAGTATGTTAGTTAAACGTCAACACAACTGTCGATACCCTTTATTTACTTTCATATAAGACAATACTAGTGGGAATGTATGATAAAAACAAAAAAAAGGTGTATTAATAAAATAGCCAACCCTAAGTTTTATTAAACAATACTAGTGGTAATATATGAAAAAGAACAAAAAATGGTGTATTAAAAAAACAGTAGCCAACCCTAAGTATTAAATTTTTAGCACTTTTACTATGACCTCCAGTGCGCCAGTTCTGAATGAATAGAGACGATATTTCTCACGATAATTTGACATAGCTTCGACATTGAGCGTTGTTTACATTGAGAATGATATTATATCATGAATTTAGTATTTCAGTGAAGTAAAGGTACCTAGTATACAAAAATACTACGTTTAATTTTATCTTAGCAAGTACACCGTACTTATTTCTATCGGATTAACTGTGTCACCTTATTGTTTTTCAACGAACTATTCAAATAATTTAGTGTTTATCTATTGCCTGAGTCACTATACGTATTTATAAAAATATATTATTTACAAAAGTATCAGATAAAAACAAAAAAGAGAAAGGTCAAGGATTCTTCATTAATACTTCTATATCGCGTTGGTCATTCCCAACAAAACACTGGTATTTAGTATTATCAGATTAACCCATTTACTAATGTATGAAAGTAAAGATTTGATTAAAAATGCAAAGATGTTTCGAGTCAATGCATTTTTATAAACAATGAGTGAGTTAACGTAGAAACAAAGCACTTTACATGGTTCTTAAATCTATAGGTTAAAGAAGACGTATCGGGAGCAGATCAAAAATGATTTGCATTTATTGGCATTCAAATTAACTGCTAAGAAAGATATTGTGTGATTGTGAGTGGATTAACCTTAAAAACTAGACATATGCTGTCGCGGATATTTATTTAGAACTTTTAGAGGGGAACAATTTTGTAGTACAAGATTTTTGAATAACTATTACCGTTTACTTAGCGCACGCAAGGAAATTAAATTTTGCCGTTTTCGTACTGTTTTATTGCTGCTCCTCTCCTATTCATCTTTATTATATAGCCTATATTCTTCCTGAATAAATGGACTATCTTACACTAAAAGAATTTTTCAAATAAAAATCAATCAAATAAACAAACAAACAAACTCTTCAGCTTTATATAGATTTAATATCGAACCGCACTCACGAATGTTCCGTTTGTAAGAGTTACTATGTCTTTACTATTTTATACAAAGTTTGTGCGATTTCCTATTCTCTAAGTTATTTAGCCTCAAGTGGTTAATCCTACTTTCTAATACGGCTTACTATTGAAGATACTAGATCTATCCGTCGCAATCACTTTCCCACTTTTAGAAGAGTTATAGTCTCCGGCTATAAATATTAATACAATACTTGAACACATAAACTAAACATCATCACTACATATTATAAAACAAAGTCCCTATATCCGTATGTACGCATAAAACTTTAAAACTACGCAACAGATTTTGATGCGGTTTTTTTAATAGATAGAGTGATTCCAGAGGAAGGTTTGTACGTATAATAACATACGGAGTAGAAAAATACTGTAATTTTTGAGGTTTCTGTAAATAATTATATTTTTTTCCGCTTACATTGCAAATGCAGGCTAAACCCTACGAGATTTATCAAAATAATGTACTAAGTATTTGTACATCTTGAAAAGGTCTACAGAAAAGTCCGCGATGGTATAATATGTCTACCTCTTATGGATAACCCACTATAGCATTTTTTGTCATTTACTTTTTACAAAAAATAATGCCATATTTTTGAAGCAATTTTTATACAATACAGCATTAATCCTTATCCAATTTAGTACCTTAAATAAATAGTTAATTTAATATAGATCAATATGGCCGTTTACAGCATGTAATTTAAGTGAACATTTTCGGAGATATTACAGATTTAAAATGCCGCGAGGACGCCGCGCTTCGCCCTATAACACTTCGACTTTAGCAGCTATGTCCGTCTTTCAAGAGTTTGTTTAAAGACATTCTGTAATTAATTGTAAAAATAAAATACATAGGGAAAATGTATAAGTAAATAAGTAAAAACGTAGTATATGAATTTAGATATTCCAAAGATAGCAGGAAATCTTCTTGGTATAGGGAAAGGAAATTGTTTTCTCCAAATTTAACGCGTGCGGGCCACGGGCAGTAATGAATAAATCAAAACTACTGGATCGATTTTAATCATTTTTTTACACTGACTGACATGGGATATATATTTTATACCCGTGCGAAGCAGGGGCAGGCCGCTAGTTCCTAATAATTGCGAATTAAGAAATCTTCTAGTCATAACAATTACATTTACTAAATGAGACCAAAAAATATAATAAGGAAACTAAAAAGATTAAGAAAGCGCGCTTAATAAAAAGTTGCTTTTGCATATAAGTAAATGTACAGTAAATTGTCAATAAATTCACGCCTAACCACACAATTTATCGCCAATACTGAAGAAGGGTACCAAAACATCGTTTCGTTCTCGTATTTAACATATATTAAATATAAATAAAATAAAAATACCCTTAGTAAAGTTATTAAATTAACGCATACCTAAGTCTATTTAAGAGGAAATTTTGTCCTAGATTTATTTTTGAAGGCCATTCCGCGACCAACTTCCGTATCTGAGCACGAGGTTTTCGATTTGGTATTGCAGATAAATATATAATATTGGTAATCGTAATAAATATAGTGAGTAAGTAAGTAGCGGTCTGTTACTATCCCACTGCTGAGAATGGGCCTCTTCTCTCCGTTTTTGGAGAGAAGGCTTGGAGCTAAGACCTACCACGCTGCTCCAATGCAGATAGGTAGGTTACACATATCTCCGGAATTCTTTAAAGATATGGAAGTTTCTTCAAGATGTTTTCGTTCACCGAAAAGCTTGTGATAAATTACAATTATGAATTAGACACATAAGTTTTAACAGAAAATCTCATCGGTGTCTCCCCGGGTTTGAACCCATGACCTCCTCGAAAGAGTCGCACGGCATTACCGCTAGGCTACCACAGCTTATATATTTATAATAATGTTAACTCAAACGGTAAATCACTTAAAGGCTGACGAAATCTCAATAGGTGTAGGTACGCCCATATCCCGTTCTCACGACGATAACGATCGGCCTGTTTGTATTAAACGAATTGTTACGGATAACTTTGTCAGGGTTAAAGTTAGTTCCACCATAATAGGTAATGAAATACGTTTTTTTGATGTTTCACAGATAATTTTTATGTTTATAGCAGAAAACTGTGTCATATTACGGCACTTAACAAAGACCGCTTTCTTACAACGAATATCGTCTTCCTGCCCTTATCCCACTCTAAGTGGGGTCGGCACAACATGTTATAAACATGCTGTCACATGATTTGGCTGCGTTTTTACGACCGGCCTGCCTGACGTCAACTTACCTCTGTCGTATTTTACGACACCTCGGTAAGAAAGAGGGTGGTCTATAATAGTAAACCGGATACTATACGGTGGGTCAACTTACCTTAGTCTCCTTTTACTACACCTCGGTAGGAAATGAGGTTGGTCTATTCTACTCAGCCGGATACCACACGGCGGGTCGACTTACCTTAGTCGCCTTTTACGACTCCTAGGTAAGAAATGAGGTTGGTACTATTTTCTATTCAGCCGGATACCACACGGCGTGTTCTACGGTTTAAGTAGTGTTTATCTTATAAATAAGATTATCTAAAGTTAAAGTACTCGTAAGTAATTAAGTTTGCTCTTGGTTTTATTTTGGTATTCTGTTATACCGTTGGTATATACATCATACTTACACTATCTCAAACGCACCACGTCAATAGTATCAGAGCCGCAAGCGAGAGCGGACGTGTAATGGTATTATTAGTCAGTTTTTGCGCCTGTGCTAAACCATACTAACATAAAAATAAAAATTCGTGCAAACGTATTAAACGTTTGAGTTACTACAATCAGTAAACAAAACACAATTTATTTATTGGCACGCCAACAGCTAATAGGCCAAGCAAACACAAAATACAGAACATTTTAAAACAATATAAAACAACATAAAAAAAACATATGTAAGTTGAACCAAGTTAAGTGGACCAGTGCTACACACCACATTAATTGTACATGTGCATTGTAGTAAAATAAATAAATAAAATAAAAAAAAAAGAAACTCAAACACTGCACAACATCTTTAAATTCACTCGCATGCCGCGATTTTCAAACTATGTTAATCTTAATTTATTTGAGAGCATTGATCTCAAACAATGGCGGCTGCATAGATAAAACGATCCATGGCAACTAAATACGTTGTGAATAAATTGAAAAAAGTTTATACAATATAACAAAAACAACTAAGATCCGGCTCGGCAGTGCGGATTATTATTCATTAATATAATACGAAAGAAGTAGGTAACTATTTTGGCTGAGTGTGACGTAAAAGAAGAATATAAAATGCAAAAGAATAACGAATTATTTGTGTAAGGTTAATATAACAGGTTACCTTAGAACAAATCCGTTTTTAAAATATTCAGAATCATAATCTAATCGTATCGTCTCAATCTCTTCCCTCCGGACCTCTGTCAAGAGTAAACGTGTCAGATATAATTAAGTTTTTATTTTCTATTTTGTACAAAGTATATATTGTAAATATTCTTAATTAAAATAATACAGAATAATAGGAGTGTATGGCGCTTCAAGAGTTATCGTTCGATAGTCGTTGTGTGCACATGCAGATTGGTGAGACAAATTCATAACACACATCTGTGGAACTTGGACTCATTCTGTCTCTTTTATTTATCACAATCATCGCGTTGTAAAAAAATAACATACTGATATTTTCTTACTCATATATGTCAACGTACATTGGACGGAACAAATATTTATATGAAATCCTCGATAGTACCCAGTACTAATTGACCTCAGTTGATAACCAGTTACATCTGTGTGCAAGCTAATCATTATTGCTACGTACATTTATAATTGGAACTAACTACCTGTGATTTTATGTGCGCCTAGTACTCTCGCGACAAGAAGTTTTGAATCGAGGAATTTCGTTCGTACTTTTTGTTTTATTCTATATATTTTTATGCATTGATTACGCAAGAGAGAGGTTAATCGCTTATACTTTATGCTAACTTAGTACTTTCAAGACGCAAAATATCACTGAATTTATTGTATAAACAAACCACTTTTAATAATTGTGATATTTGTATAATGGACAAATCACTCTCAGAATCGGACTTGAATCAATTTTTGAATATGAATAAAACACCGCCAAACTACGTACAAACGCGTAGTAAAAGAAGAAGAGAGGAAGATGAGGACAGTTCCGATATAAAGAGTTTCATTTCTTCTCTAATGATCGAGCAACAAAAAGAAATTAAAAAAATAAGCTTAGTACTGTCAGAAATTCGAGAAACAAACACAAATATTGAAAGCTCTATTAATTTTTTATCAGCACAAAATGAAAGTTTTAAAAAGAAAATTGAACAACTTGAAAGACAGGCTGGAAAAGATAGAGAATACATATCAGTCTTGGAGAATAAAATCGAAGATTTGCAGATATCTTCGCGTAAATCTAATTTTGAGATAAAAAATGTTCCGAAAGTGTCTGGCGAAACAAAAGAAGAATTGATTAACATGGTTCTCTGTCTGTCACATACTGTAAATTGTAATATCACAAAAAATGATATTAAAGATATTTACAGAGTTAGAAATAAAACGCGAGACAGTGAGCATAACACACCCATAATAGTTGAAACTTCCTCAACTCTTTTAAAAACTGAATTCTTAAGAATGTGTAAATTGTATAACATAAAAAACAAGACTAAACTTACTGCAAAGCATATTGGAAACCGCTCAAGCCCTGATTCCCCGATTTTTGTGTCGGAACAATTGACAGCTAAGGGATCCCGCCTTTATTTCCTTGCACGTGATTTGGTCAAGAATAAAAAATTTAAATTCTGCTGGACAGCTTATGGCAAGATATATTTAAGAAAAGATGAAAATTCTCAAATAATTTCTATCAAAACTGAAGCTCAAATCCATCAGCTAGTAACACAAGACATATGACTAGATCAAGAAGCACTAATTTATTCATTTATATTCGGAAATATTTATATACTAATTTTGAGACCCTTTTTTCTATTGGTATTAATTTTTTATTTTCTATTTATTATTTTGTTTAATTACTTATGTACATTTTTAACACTTACAAAATTATTTTATAATAAGCCATACGTACTTTTACATTTCTATACATTATTATACCTTACAATCATACTTTATGTTTATAGTTTTATTACATTTATTCAGAGAGTCAAGTATCTTATCACTAATTTTGCTGCACGTAAAAACTTTAAAGAAATTTACATATTAACTGATTTCACAATCTTTAATGGATAGGTCACTTAATACTCTAAATGAAATAGACGGCACGCAATTCACGAAAGCCTTGCAATGTAACATTGAAGATCTGTCTCAACGTATTAGGATCCAAAAGAATGATTTAAAGATATTTTGTCAAAATATAAGGAGTATATATAGTAATTTATATGATCTGCAAGTGACTTTAGCTAATTTGAAATTCGATCCAGATATATTAATATTGACCGAGAGTCAACTTAATTCTAATAAACCTATACCTAATATTCCGGATTATACATCATTTCAAACTACAAATCATATAAATAAAAATGACGGGGTAGTAGTTTACGTTACCAATAATATTAAAGCGAATGTAAAGGAAGTTAGACTGAAGGACGCATCTTGTATGGAAATTAAAGTTGGCAATAATATAGTTTTGGGTGTATACCGATCACCTTCTAACACAAATGCAGATGCGTTCATCAGTTCACTTAACTTATATTTAGAAGATATTAAATCTTTTAACTCCATAACTTTAACAGGTGACATTAATATAAACCTTGCACCAATATTAAATGAACAAGCTTATGAACGTAATAATAGACAAAATTATATTGCTATGTTAACAATGCATGGATTAATGATTGGACATACTTTTCCTACAAGATTAAATAATTGTCTGGACCACATTATGATAAAACTTAACACGGAAAATTTGTCTGCTCATATTGCGATTTTAAATACATCTATAACAGATCATTCTCTATTATTTTTAAACTTATCAAAAGTCCATTTTAAACATAAAGTACAAAAAACAAAAACGTATACAGATTTTAATGCAGCTCTAAAATGTTTATTAGATAAAAAACTGGAAGAATTATTACTTTCAGATGACCCTGACGTAATAATAGAACATTTGATAAATAAAATATCAGAAACCATAAAAGAAAATACAAAAACTATTGTTATACCAAGAAAACATCGAACAATTAAGCCCTGGATGACCGCTGGCATGTTAAAGTGTATTAACAATAGAAATAAAATGCAAATGAAAATTAAAAAAGATCCGTTCAATGAAATTTTAAAACTTAGTTACAAGAGGTACAGAAACTACTGTAATTATCTTATTAAAAAAATGAAGCGTAATTATGATAGAATATTATTAAAAAATTGTATGACTAATAATAAAATGCTGTGGAAAAATATAAAAAATATAACTAGTTTAAAAGGAAGTAAGTCGGGTAACACCAACCTATTAGCATTGAAGTCCTCTCCAGAGGAGGCGGTTAATTACATAAACGAATATTTTGTAAACATCGGTAAATTACTGGCCAAAAAGAATTTATTAGATAGAAATAAATTTGACAGAAGTGTCGGCAGCCCAGCATTCAAAAATTCTTCATCTTTTGTTTTATTTAATACTGATTCTGAAGAAGTTAATGATGTTCTTATGAATCTTAAGCCTAATAGTGCTCCGGGGTGGGATAAAATACCCACGAGCTTTCTAAAGTTGGCTAAACATCAACTGATTCCCGTACTTGTTCATTTTGCTAACTTATGTTTTGATAAAGGACGTTTTCCCTCAGCTTTAAAACAATCAATTATAACTCCGGTGTTTAAGGGTGGGAACAGAGACAGTATCGATAATAATAGGCCTATTTCGGTTCTGTCCTCTATATCCAAAATATTAGAAAAACTATTAAATAAGCGCTTAGTAAAATTCTTACATAAATATCGTATTATATCAAATTCTCAGTTTGGATTTCAACAAGGTAAGTCTACTGAAGATGCAGTATCAGCATTGACTTCACTCATTATCGAAAAATTAGACGAAGGTAAAAAATGTATTTCTGTTTTTCTTGATTTACAAAAAGCTTTCGATACCGTCTCTGTTCCTGTACTAATATCTAAATTAGAATCAATAGGAATAAGAGGTATACCGCTAGAATTATTCAATAGCTATTTATCAGGCAGAACACAGAGGGTTAAAGTTGATAATTTTATCAGCAAAGATTTAAATATCTCATTCGGAGTACCGCAAGGAAGTGTGCTTGGGCCGACATTATTTTTAATATATATGAACGACTTACTACGATTGCAAACAGGGGCCGCTAAAATTTTTTCATATGCTGACGATACAGCAGTCGTTTTTACGGGTAATGATTGGATAGCTGTGCGTAAGGACACTGAAATGGGCCTATCTAAGGTTGCTAGCTGGCTTAGTACTAATTTACTTACGCTAAATACTGAGAAATCAAATTATATTTGTTTCTCTTTAACTAAACAATCTCAACCTAATAATAATTTTTCTTTAAAAATACATAATTGTGGAAGTAACGAACATTGCAATGATAAATGTTCAATTATTAAAAAACAAGAAAAGATAAAATACTTAGGTGTAATGCTTGATCAACGGCTCTGTTGGCACAACCACATAGAATTAGTAAGTGATCGTATTAGAAAATTATCTTGGATTTTTAAACAATTAAGACATGTCACATCTTTTGCCCTTCTTAAACAGATATACATAGCTTTGGTTCAATCTGTAGTCACTTATTGTATTCCTATATGGGGCGGTGCGTCTAAGATGAAGTTCCTAGAAATAGAAAGAACGCAACGTGCTTTACTAAAGATTATGAGTTTTAAGTCATATAGATTTCCAACATCCAGTTTATACAGAGATAGTGATTTATTAACCATAAGACAGTTATACATATTAAATGCCATTCTTAAAATACATAGATCAACTAAATATATAGTGAACAATAAAACACAGCGAAGAAAATGTAATGTCATAGTATATAAGAAAGTACGTACAACATTCGCTTCAAACCAATTTTCTACACAAGCTACTTTATTATATAATACAATAAATAAAAAATTAGACATATATCAAAAAACATATTATGAATGTAAGAAGATAATTACTGCTTGGATGAAAACATTAAGCTACGAAGACACGGAACAATTATTAACTTTTAGATTTTAACACTCATAAGGAAACATACACATTAGGCTTATTTAAATACACATATATACACACACATTCATGATTAATCTTACATACTATATTACCTGTTATAACACATATCTATTTATTTTATTATATATATCTGTATATCTTATTAATGGTTATATATATGTATTTATTTATACATATTTATTTAATTATTATATATTAAAATATACTTAATTGTGGTAGCTCAGGTGTTACGGAAGAGTGAGGACTTCTGAAACAGGCTTTATTAAGCTTAAAAGAAGTCCTCAACAATATATCATACAAAATGTTAAAATTGTTACTGTCAATAAATTTTATTTTATTTTTTATTTTATCGTAGGTCTACTAAAATATTACAAAAAAAAGTCTGCCACAGCATGTCTCTATCTCTTATGGTTAAGTCATAATGAAAAATTTATGTTCAAAATTTCAATTAAATATACTGATGTCATTTTTATATCTGACTAGCAATCGCCAGCGGCTCCGCCCGCGTGGAACCATAAAAATGGCTAAAAGGGGTTAAAAACCCCTTAAAATCTAGACATATGCTGTCGCGGGCTTTTATTTAGAACATTTAGAGGGGAATAATTTTGTAATACATCATTTTTTAGTAACTTCCACCGTTTTCTTAGCGCACGCAAGGAAGGCTTTAAACTTTGCCGTTTTCGTAATGTTTTAAATTGCTGCTGTTATATATATCATATCCTATAGCCTTCCTCGATAAATGGACTTTCTAACACTCATAGAATTTTTTAAATCGATCCAGTAGTTCCTGAGATTAGCGCGTTCAAATAATAAAACAAACAAACTCTTCAGCTTTATATATTAGTATAGATTTCCACGCGGGTGGAGCCACTAACACAGCAAGCTAAATGATAAAAATATGTCGAGTCCGGCTCATCTATTGTTTTCTACAATCATAACCCAGATGCAACAAAGAAAGCCTCCATAATTTGCCGTCGTTCTGCGTAACTGACAAGAGGTAGAAAATTGTCTTTTGACAGCCCGATTTGATGGAAAGTCGGTTAATAGGCCCAGTTTGTTCAATCTAGATGTCTTATTAGCTATGATTATGTAGCGGGACGTGAATATACGCAAACATTGTTAAGAGATTTGTTCTTAAAATTTAAAATATTCTCTAACCGTACTGCCGTTAATTCGGAACAGCAGCTTTGAGAAAACTGCGTATAAATAAAGTCTGTTACTTTCCAATAACAAGCCACGTTAGAACAAAAAGCGTTATCGATGTCTATAGATAATTTGTAGAATTAGGCGTTACTTTGTGGAAATATATAATACAAAAGTAGTGATAAAATTATTTAGCTATATATAGCTGATCAGAGGCAAAGTAAAATATATTACTAAGCTTATCTGGGTAATGCCTCGCTTTGCGATTTTGCCGTGGAGTCTATCTTCTGATGATGCTTCGGTTGCGCAGCGAAACGAATGTTGAGTTTGTGATAGTAAACGTGTATAGTGCTTCTATATTGTGGTGGCGGTGGTGGAGGTTTGTGCATGTGTTTTAATGAATCCTGCATGTATCAGGTATGAAAACGGATTGTCCACTCTACATTTAGCATTATATACTTTTTCTATTTTACTTATATTATACACTGTGTAGAACGTGACGTAGAGTAAAAATGGTATAACGATCTGTAATTATCCCACAGATGGGTGAAGGTCTTTTATGTATGCAAGAAGAGTAAATTTTTAATATTAAAAAAGTAAAGTAATATTACTATTCCACTGCTGGGCATAGGCCTCCTCTGCCCCGTATTTTGGAGAGAAGGATTAAAGCTTATCCCTACCACGCTGCTCCAATGCGGATTTGTAGGTTATACATATTCCGAGAATTTTCTAGAGATATGTAGGTTTCCTTACGATATTTTTATTCACTAAAAAGCGTGTGATAAATTACAATTATTAAATAGACACATAGGTAAGTTTTAACAGAAAAACTCATTAGTGCCCGAGATTTGAACCCATGTCACACTTGAAAGAGTCGCGGTCTCATCGCGGGACTATCACAGCCCATATTAATTAAGTTAATTTTAATAATGTTATTAAGTAAGTTTTGATACCTAATTTATTTTAAATTGCTCAGGGCTCAAATCTTAAAATCATATTAAAAATAATATATATAATACCAATTTTGTCTAGTTTCAACAAGTTAACATAAACCGTTATACCTGTTACATTAATTTAAAAATATAACCACATTTATCATATGAATCGCCGTAAAAAACATAAGGAACTAATTTTTGCATAGTTATTCCTACGGAAGTCGGCCATTTTGAGTGACTTCGGTCAACAGTTTAATGATGCATGTAATTCATGCGCATAACGATGATTCAAAATTTCAATAATGTTAATATCTATTAATCGAAGCCGTGTGGTATCCGTCTGAGTAGAATAGACCACCCTTTTTCTTACAGAGGTGTCGTAAAGTAAGACTAAGGTAAGTTGACGTCAGGTAGGCGGCCGGTCGTAAACAGGAGATTAATAGTTAGTTAATCCTTATCCTTACTAATATTATAAATGGGAAAGTCTGTCTGTCTGTCTGTCTGTCGGTTCCGTTTTCACGGCCAATCCGCTGAACCAATATCGATGAAATTTGGCATAAATATTCCTTATATACCGGGGTAACATATAGGCTATATAAATCCTGTTAATTCAACAGGAATTAAATTCAGGAGGAATTAAATACGATGACATTCAAAACGCCATCTATAATAAACCTATGGAACTAATATTTATTTACGATGTGTCAAAATCAAGTCAAATCTGTATTTACAGAAGTATTTAGATTCCAAGTTTTTCGGCTTACGTCAAAAGAGTTATCTTTAAAGAGTATTTATATTTTATTTTATTTTATTCGTTTACTGGAAAAATTTAACTGAGAAAATTTAACATTGTAATAACAATGGATTATTAATATACGTAATACGGGTTATTAAGTAAAATAAATAAACTAATAATATTATAAATGCAAAAGTCTATTTTTAATGATTTCATGGTCAATTCGCTGAACCAATATAGATGAAATTTGGCAAAATGAATGTTAAGATTTTTATACTTTACCCCCGTATAAAACGGGGGTATAAAGATCTTAAAAAAAGTTATTATTATTATTTTTTTAATATTTCGGTTTTTGTTTATTTCATAAACCGGAGAAAAATATTTAATAAAAAAGAGACCGTCAGAATGATGTATGTAACATATTTTGACCCAGACCAGAGTAATAATTTTATTGTTTTTAAATAGAAAAATATTTATTATCTTAGTATCAATTATTATTTTATTTAATATTTATTTATTATAGTTTGAGGTTATGTACATGCACAATTACTAGCTAAATACCTTAATAACACATTAAAAAGATAGGATTTGTGGTGAAAATATAACAATAAGCTATAATCATTTAAGTTCAAGTAAAATGTAATCATTTATAATTTTTGAAGTAAAAAAAACAGACATTTCAAGAAAACGCATTCTTAAACGGTCTTTAGTTAGTAGTCTATGGCAACAAGTACGAAATAAATGACTATTAATTGACATGTATTGGGAAGTTTTATTTAATTGAATCTTATAGAAATTAGGCCATACTGCTTATAAAAAAGATTTTTACCAAACACCATTTTTAATATTTGAAAAGTCATTACAGTTAATAAAGTCAAGTTTCATATATTTTCCGATACCTATTTAAAAATATTATGTTAACAAAAACATAATTTAAATTTAATTTTTTGTATTTATACTAAAAACGTTGGAATCCAGTGCCATACGTATAGGTAAATAAAAACAAAACTATTTGACAGTTGATTCGTTACGTATAAATGTTATTATTAAATAAGTTTTCTAACACGTTTCGTGTTATTTATACGTTATATTACGTAATATTATTTATAGAGATATTTAATTCCAGAAAACATTATGAATTTTTCATGTATATAAAGTTTTTGTACTCCTTTTACTGCGCTATTTTAAAATATATTTCATGTAAGTACGGGTTATTTACTAAAATTCATATTTAGCTCTTGATCAAACAATAAATCCCTCTGACTCATCCCGGATCAATCTATTTTTTGTGATTGAGATATTTAAAGGTTTGGATGGTGACAGAAGCCACTCCTAATTTCAAGACTACAGTCCACGCGAACGAAGTTTCGCGGGTAAAAGCTAGTATATATATATTTTATTTCGGAATCTCGAAAACGGCTTCAACCATTTTCCTGAAATTCAACATGTACAGGGTTTTGGGGGAGAAAAATCGATCTAATAAGTTTTATTTAAAAAAAATGTCGTCCCTGTTTTCGGGCTCTAAAATTTTTTTTGAAATTTACTTTGAATACAATCACAATTTTTCGCTGTCAAACGTAAAGTCATGGCAGTTCATTTGGGGAACGGGCGGTCTAGCGAGGTAAAATACCTAGGATCGAGCCCCACCTGCCCTATTATTTTTTAATTTTTCTTTTCAATGTTTTTTTAATTTTATTTTTTTTACATCATCTAAAAAATTACCGAGCAAGGCTCGGTCAGCCAGATACTATCTTTTATTCGATAAAGCAAGTATTGATATTAATTTAGGACACTGAAAGTTAAAAATATATCAAAACAAACAACGAACTAAGCGATGGTCATTTACCTCAATACATAGGTGTTAAGCGGTTAATAAAACAAAACGGTGTGCTTTGCATAAACAATGCTTTTAGTAAAGTTTATTCACCAGCATGATTAAGTTCAAGTATTTAAGATGATTTCATTCAACGAATTAATGTACAACTGCTAATTGTATTCTGGGCTTAAATTAATATATGATGAATTTTATAGCACTATGCAAACTATATTACAAACACGAAATTCTTCTGTCTGTCTCTCACACTTTCACGGCTAATACGCTGGACCGATATTGGTGAAATTTGGCACAATTAAAGCTTATATAACTTTATTTGTAAAAAAAGATATGACTATATATTTACCTGTTGTCTGTATGTTTTATTAACTTGGTAACTTTGAGAACCCACGACCGAGTATTTCCCATATCTTTAATATTCAATTTAAATGAGTTAATCTTGTATGTATATTTAAACAATTTTTTTTCAATAAAACCTAACTAGATCGATTTTTCTCCCCCAAAATCTCCTACATGCTGAATTTCAGAAAATCGTAGGAGCCGTTTCCGATATTCTACGGTCTATATATATATATATATATATATATATATATATATATATATATATATATATATATATATATATATATGAACCCTTGAAGTAAATAAGTACCTAAAAATTAAAATTCGAACTAAGTAAGTAAAAGTAAGTAAGTAAGTAACGGCCTGTTACTATCCCACTGCTGGGCATATAGGCCTCCTCTCTCCATTTTGGAGAGAAGGGTTGGAGCTGAGACCTACCACGCTGCTCCAATGCGGATTGGTAGGTTACACATATCCCTAAGATTCTCTGAGATATACAGGTTTCCTCACGATGTTTTCCTTCACCGAAAAGCGTGTGATAAATTGCAATTATCAATTAGACACATAAGTTTTAATAGAAAAACTCATTGGTGTCTGCCCGGGTTTGAACCCATGATCGTCTCTAGAGATTCAAATGGTCGCACCGCTAGGCCATCACAGCTTACAACTAAGTATGCAATTTAAATTGCTTTTTTTTTCAGAAATATTTGCTTGGGGAATCGAACCCACAACTCCGGACCATAAGTCCCCCTTGCTCACCCCCCGAGTCAGCTGCGGTCACTCCCAGTTACTTTATCCCATTTTTAAACCGTTGTTTAAACTCCACATGTGAATAAGATCGATGACAAAACAATAAGTAATTGCAATAAATAAGAGCACGTCATATAAATATGAATTAGTACGACGATAATGTTCGAATAATCAGCAATAATAATTGATGAATGGACCATCGATTAATCGTCGGTCAGCACAAAATGGGTTAATCTTATTCGAATCAGAGTTAATCATTAATCTGCTATTATTATACAAAATGTAATTAAAAATTCAATAGAACGTTCTTAAATCTTTATTCAAACGTTTCAATGCTATCGTGACTGTAAAATTTTAGTTAGAATAATCAAAAGCATGAGTACATTTTAAAAACATATGGACACAATTTTCTAAACCTCGGAAACGGGATTCGATTTTCAGAAAATCAGCATGTAGGAGTCTTGGGGGAAAAATCGATCTGGCTAGGTTTCATTAAAAAAATGTCGTTTTAAACCTGTTTTTCGGGCATTAAAAATGCTGAAATGTAGAATTGAATCTGAATTATATTTGAGCTGTCAAATGCGAAGCCGTAAGGGCTTAATGGTAACGAGCGGACCAAAAGTATTCAAAACCTGGGATCGATTACCACACGTCACCCTGCACTTTCTTTCTTTTTTTTATTAAATTTTTTATATCCTTTAAAAAATTACCAAGCAAGGTTCGGTCACCCAGGTATAAAGAACTATAGTTTGCAAAGAGCAACTGCTAAGTTTCTTGGTCTCCTTGGTAGGAGAAATTATTTGACACAGCAGCAAAGTTGACGGTTCAAAAGCACTTGATTAAGGAATTTTATTAATTTGAATTTAGAATTTTAATCAGATTAATAAAAAGTCTATAAAATAGAGCATTTTCTATTAAACTGATAATAGCTATTATCGAATGGTTACTTACTCGTAACAACACTGGTTCACTTTCACTCCAATACGTGCAAACGCCTTGAGCAGTGGTAGCGTTAAAAGTGAACCAATTTATTTCATTGAATAAATAAATGATCAAGGTTCTGTTAGTCGATATATTTATTTGCTTTGATATATTAATTTGTCAATCACACTCAATCTTACAATGTTTCTTAGAAAAACTAATATATTTATTTATTAATGTCGTGAACCTGCATATACCTATGCCAAATGTTAGAATTACATATGCTAAGAAATTTAGCATGTAGATGTAAAACTATTATAATTTTATAACAATGAAAAGAATAATTACGCAGTCAGTTACAGAGTCATCATAGGTCTTCAGGTAACGAGCAGTCTCGAATTTTGCATTTCCAAAATCGATCACAGATAAATTAAATTTCTTTTAATTGCATTTTTTTTCTACATTTGAAAAAATTCCGAACAAGGCACACAGGTACTTTAATATTAATTCCTAATCGTGTGACATTTTTTTGAAGTTCAAAAAAAGATAAAAGTTTTCAAAAAAAGGTAAAGGAAAGAAAGTTTCAAAAAAAGTGGCCTCCTATCTCCGTTTTTAGAGATAAGGATTGGAGCTAAGACCTACCACACTGCTTCAATGCGAATTGGTAGGTTACACATATTCCCAGAATTCTCTAGAGGCTTCCTTATTTTGCAGGTTTCCTCACGATGTTTTCCTTCACCGAAAAGCGTATGGTAATACTAAAAACTCTAGAGAATCGCACGTTCTCACCGCTAGACTATCACAGCTTATAGCTTTGATGTTCGCTAGTTATAAAATCATTATTGGCTTGCGAACAACTTAACCCAGTGTAAAGAGTATAATATAAAGGGACTCTATTATTATAACATGTTATAATGGTATATACATACACGGTATATGCAAGTGCGTTGTGCGTTATTTATTATCTATACTACCGATACATTTATTTGAGTAAAACCACGATTTGGTGGGAAAATACCCGCCCACAAAGTGTTAAGTTATAACTTGTCTCAAATTACCCAATTGAGTTAATTAAAAATATGAAATACGTTTCGATATTGAAACCTTGGGGAGGCATGTTTGTAATTGAAGTTACTAGGCTGCAGTCATTTCATATAATTTTATAAAACATCTCATTCTCATTTTATATACTGACTAGCAATCGCCAGCGGCTCCGCCCGCGTGAATAGATTAAAACCGTAATATAATATTTTTGTAACAATAAAAATGGTTAAAGTGGGTTAACCTTAAACGCTAGACATATGCTTTTGCGGACTTTTATTTTGTATTTTTAAAAGGGAACATTTTTATAACAAATTCTTTTTGGATAACTTTAACCCTTTAATTTATGCAAGCAAGGAAAGCTTTAAATTTTGCCGTTTTCGTACTATTTTTTATTGCTGCTCCTCTCCTAAATGGACTATCTTACACTGACAGTAAAAAAAAAAATTAAAATCGGTCCAGTAATTCCTGAGATTAGCGCGTTAAAACAAACAAACTCTTCAGCTTTATATACTAGTATAGATACAGCAAGACTGATACAGAAAGCCTGTTACTATTGAGGATTATATAGATGACTAGCTTTGCTAGCAGCTTCGCCCGCATGGAAATCAGTGTGTCACATTATTTTCCCCGAATTAACAATTTGAACATAAAAGTAGTTTATAATAAGAGATTTTTAAATTACCTTTCACCGTTTACTTAGCGCACGCAAGGAGAGATGTGCACATGTGTGTGAGCGAATAGGCATGGTGGCGGTGGACGTATCCAATCGCGGAAGCCACCACCCTTGACCTGGATGAGTTTGGCCGAATAGGGCGTTTCTCAGCAGTGAGCCGAATAAAAAAATACAGTAACCCACTTAAAATCGGAAAAAAAGGAGAGATGTAAATTTTGCCACTATATTTTTCATTGCTGCTCGTCTTCTATTCATCTTGGTGTTATGTTATATAACCTATATCCGTCTTCGATAAATGGACTATCTTACAGTGAGTAAGCTGTGATGGCCCAGCGGTGCGACCGTGTGAATCTTTAGAGACGATCACGGGTTCGAACCCGGGCAGACACCAATGAGTTTTTCTCTTAAATCTTATGTGTCTAATTGATAATTGCAATTTATCACACGCTTTTCGGTGAAGGAAAACATCGTGAGGAAACCTGCATATCTCTAGAGAATTCTGGAGGTATGTGTAACCTACCAATCCGCATTGGAGCAGCGTGGTAGGTCTTAGCTCCAATCCTTCTCTCCCAAAACGGAGAGAAGAGGCCTATTCTCAGCAGTGGGATAGTAACAGGCCGTTACTTACAGTGAAAGAATTTTCAAATCGGTCTAGTAGATCCTGAGATTAGCTCGTTCAATCAATCAAACGAACCAACTCTACAGCTTTATATATTAGTAGATAAGAATGCGTCGACAAAGCAAATGTTCAACACCGTACAAGATATTAATGACTAAATGTAACTAGTTAAAAAATAATAGAAAAGAGCGCCCAAGTTTTTTGCTGGCTCTTCTCGGTAGGAACAGCTTTCCGAACCAGCATTAGAGTTGACGATTCAAAAGCACTTGTTTACAAGTTTACTTAAATAAACAATATTTTGAATTTTGAATTTATAACATTGAATTATGGGTTACAAGACAGTATTGCTTAGATATTTCCATGGTAATTTAAAGGAAATATCTTACCATAATATGATTAATCTCAGATACGCAGAGATATTGCGCCGCAACCACAAATCTAACCGAAAGGTTTGAGTTAATAAATTAAAAGTGTTTCTAACCGTAGAACGACAATCAACCCCGTTGTGAAAGTAGAATGATTATAAATGACTTCGTGAGTTCTCCTTTGTACTTAGAAAAAGAGAACCAAAAGAAATGATATATTTACTTGAGTTACTTGTATATATTGTACTTGTATATTGGTTGGAATATATTAACTATTTTATTTATTATTTTAAATCAATACTAAAATTTTAAATAAGGCAGTACGTCTGTTATGCCGTGTGGTATCCGGCTGAGCAGAATAGACCACCCTCATTTCTAACCTACGTGTCTTAGAAAGCGACTAATGTAAGTTAACGGCCGGAAGTAGAGGGCAGGCGACCGGTCATAAAATACGTAGCCAAATCATGTGACAACATGTTTCTGAAATGTAACGGGATAAGGGCAGGAAGATAGAAGTCTGTATGTCTGTTACGCTTTCACTACTAATCTGCTACAGCATTATTTATGGTAATTGGCGCTTACATTTTTTGTATTTATACTGAATTAAAACTTATATATCAGGATAACATATAGGATAAATAGATCTTTTGGGAACAAAATAAAAACATATAATGCATAAATGAGGATATGTTAACATTAAGTTAATGCGAACGAAGTCGCGGTAACAATTACTTTCATATACTATAATATATCTGAATTTAAAAATTCGATAACCATTATCGATTATCGATATGGTTCGATAACCATTATCGATTATCGATATGGGAATATCGATTAACAATTGTTTGGTTTTATCATTATTGCACTTAATGCATTTGAAATATAAAATATTTAAAAAAGAATACATCCATGATTTCCGTATAATAATTTGTATTTTATTAATGTCACATTTTTGTAATGTCAAACGTCACATAAAAAAACACAACGCAATAATTAAATATAACATAAAATTTAATTCCGCAAGATTATAATAAAAGATTGAAAAATACCTAATTAAAATACAAAACCTAGAATTTCATTGTGACATAAAAGTATGATTATTCATAAAGCATTATAAATGTCATCTTTTTCCAGTTCTTTTTTTTCTTGAAGTGCAAGATTCATTCAGGTTACTAGAAGCTAGGCAATCTACTTGGTCCGTAACTCAGATTATAAAAAAACCAGAAGTTCGAATAACCACAATAGAGACCAAGACCTTTTCCGCCGTGTACTATCCGGCTGAATAGAATAGTACCACCCTCTTTTATTACCGAGGTGTCGTAAAAGGCGACTAAGGTAAGTCAACCCGCCGTGTGGTATCCGGCTGAGCAGAAAAGATCACCCTCATTTCTTACCGAGTTCGTAAAAGGCGACTAAGGTAAGTTGACTCACCGTGTGGTATCCCTCTTTCTTACCGAAGTATCGTAAAATACAATTAAGGTAAGTTGACGCCAGGCAGGTCGTAAAATACGAAGACAAATGATCTGACAACACGTTTACATCATGTTCTGCCGATCCCAGTTAGAGTGGGATAAGGGATGGACGATGATGAATATATACCAAATAAATTTTCTTTATTAACATAAGATATATTGCGGGTTAAAAACAAACAGTTTACGTTAAAGTTTTTATTATTAATATATTAGTAGTAAAAGTAAGTAATGGCCTGTTACTATCCCACTGCTGAGAATAGGCCTCTTCGCTACAGTTTTTTTGGAGAGAAGGATTGGAGCTAAGACCTACCACGCTGCTCCAATAGGGATTGGTAGGTTACACATATCTCCAGAATTCTCTAGAGATATGCAGGTTATCTCACGATGTTTTCCTTCACCGAAAAGCGTGTGATAAATTGCAATTATCAATTAGACACATAAGTTTTAGCAGAAAAACTCATTGGTGTCTGCCTGGGTCTGACCTCCTCGAATGAGTCGCACGGTGTTGCCGCTGGGCTACCAGGTTTTATTATATTAGTAATATATTAATAATATAAAAATATTATAAATACAGGAAGTATTGAAACTTAAATAAATAAAAAAATAATCATCAAAAGAGGTTTTCGAAGATATTCGTTGCATCAGATTTAATAATGCACGCGGTTTCTATTTCATTCAGCATTCCGAGGTTGACAATTGATGTTTAATGTCTAGCAGTTAAATCGCTGTGATGCAAGCTATAATTTCTCCGTTACACAATGCTACTGCGCGATGGGATCCGTGTGAAGTAACGAAACAATCGTTAGCGGTAAGAGCTCTTAGGTATTTTTTTTTTGGTTAGGCCATGAGAACGGGAAAACGAAAAATAATTGGTATACCAAAAATATTTTAGATTTGAGTTTAATAAAGACTAATTGTCGCGTTTAGATTTCAATTCTTCTTCCTTCTTCCTCCTACCCTTATCCTACTCTAAGTGGGGTCAGCACAAAATGTTATAACCATGTTCTCACATGATTTGGCTACGTAGTTTAAGATCGACCGCCGGCATGACTTCAACTTACCTCAGTCGTATTTTACTACACCTCGGTAAGAAAGAGGGTGGTCTAGTCTAAACAACCGGATACCACACGGTAGGTCAACTTACCTTAGTCGCATTTTACGAGACCTCAGTAAGGAATGAGGTTGGTCCATTCTATTCAGCCGGATACCACACTGCGGGTCGATTTAACTTCCTTCGCCTCTTACACATCGGTAAGAAATAAAGGTGGTCTATTTTTCTCAGCCGGACACCACATCTGTGACTTACGAAAATCATCTATCAATTGTATCTAACCGGTCGCTCCAGATAGTCGAGTAACTAATATTTACACTGATAGTTAACGAAAAAAACATTAACATTTTTTAAATGTGTGTCACGAACTATAAAATTATGTCCTTATTTATTTATTTTATCTGTATATTTTATTTATATATCCTACAACCGTTAAAGCGCGAAAATTTAAGGTTGAAATCCTTGAATATAGAACGTTACCATTACAATCAATATTTATTATTCGAATTCATTCAATTAGTTGCTAATAAATATTCAATTATTATTTTAATGGTATTTTCATTGTTTTTAATCAATAAAAATGCAAATGAAGTATCAAATATGTGAAATTATTACATTTTCTAAATTGGTGATAAAATAAAGAATTAATAAAATAATAATAAATTAGCCGATTTTATATTATAATCTTTTGTTTTCTGGTTAGTTTCAAGGCTAATTTAAGCTCTTCTATGTTTAATTTATAACGCAGATTTAAATATTAATATAAACAAAATATTTGAATGATCAAACCGGACTTGATCTTAAAAAGAATTATTGTCTCGATATATCATTCATAGAGCATACTTTGTGTAAGGAAGCCATAGACAACCCAATAAGTGACAATGATCCAATAAATAATGAAAGGGAAGATATTAAATTCGTATCATTTTATCTAATAACCCATAAAAATGAGAGAGAGAGAGATACCGTCATTGGCTTTCTCTTTAGCTTCCCTAATCTAAGTACAAAAAGTTTATGATATCATTACGTTTAATGTCAAATAAAAAGTCTAACATCAAATAGTGTATTATTTATGTACTGTAATTATATTCTCAGTTATTTCAAAAAAATCCAATGCCGCGTCTCTTAGTCTGTGCGCAATAAACACTTAAACTACTGAACACATTTTCATGCGAATTTAAGGAAAAAACGTCCCGTCTAATTACCCCATTACATAACAACCTCCCTTAATGGGAGTAAAAGCTATTGAACAAAACAAATTTTTGAACGATAACACAATAACGATACACATTACAGACCGATTTGTATCATTCAAGTGCTCCATTCACAATGCATTCAATAGAATGAATGGTGTAACTAACATGTGTAACATTATATTGCGTAAAGTTAGTTTCCTATAGTTCCTAAGAGCATCTATGTCTTCGACTTTTTTTCGAAATGAATAAAAGATAGTCATCATTTTTTTTCTAATTTTGACTGCATAGTTAATTTAGGAAGATATTAAAATTTTGAATTATTGACAGATATAAAGGACGCCGTGTGGTATCCGGCAGAATAGAATAGTACCACCCTCACTTCTTACCGAGGTGTCGTAAAAGGCGACTAAGGTAAGTTGACCCACCGTGTGGTATCCGGTTTAGTAGAATAGACCACCCTCTTTCTTACCGAGGTGTCGTAAAATACGACAGAGGTAAGTTGACGTCAGGCAGGTGGCCGGTCGTAAAAACGCAGCCAAATCATGTGACAGCATGTTTATAACATGTTGTCCCGACCCCACTTAGAGTGGGATAAGGGCAGGAAGAAGACAGATATAAAGGAAAAATCTTAATGTGATTCAACAAAAATATATAAAATAAAACCAACATTGAGAATTCGCAAAATAATTTCAGACATAATAAAACATCATGCTGATATGTTAGTTCACCTTCCTCGTTACTCTATCGAGACAACTTCATTTTTCTTGTTTATTAAAAGATGACCTAAAAGATGATAAGTACGAGATTAAGGTGCTATGGTCATTTAATCGTAGAGTTGATTACTCAAAAGCACTTGTACTCAAAAGCGGATGGCGGCGAGCGCGAGCGGCCGCGTCCGATCGTAGTGCGGCTGGCACGGCGAGTTGTACGTGACGATATGCTACGGGCAGCGCGCGTACGTCGCGTCATTGACTCATCCGGTATTATAGAAGGCGATCCCCGGCGGCTTTACTTAAACGAACGCTTGACTGCAGTAAATAGACGTATCTTTTACAAAACGAGAGAAGAGGGCCGAAAAAAAGGATGGCGGTTTATATGGACGAAAGCAGGTCGGATTTTTGCCCGTCGCACTGTAGAAACCGAAGTGCACCGTATTGTAAATGAATCGGACATTGCAAAGGTTTTTGGAGAGCAACGTATTTAGTTGATACAGTAATATATAGGTATTGTTTTAATTTAGTAATCGACTTATTCCTTTTGATAAACTTGAATTTGGTTATGTATGATTTATTGTGCATTATAATAATTAATTTTATATGTTTAAAGTCCTCTATCTGTTTATATTATTGTGATTTGATTAATATGTTCTTTAATTTATGTTTTTACTATATTCGTAGTCGTAATATGATGTACAGAAAGCATTTACTCGTCAGTAGCTTCCTAAATTTGTCCTGTTATATATCCAAATTAATTATCATTATTCTATTACAATGTTAGGCCAACGTAAACTCAGAATTGGTTTTCTGAACCCCGGTTCACTTGGAAATAGGCATGACGAATTTCTGGTGGCTATGGCTCGTCACGAGGTAGATATTATGGGCATAAATGAGACATGGCTGAGACAGGGTGAAACAGGGCGTGCTCCTTCGGTTCCTGGTTATCGCCTCCGTCATAAGCCGCGCTCTGTGCAGGTAAGATCTAGAGGTGGTGGTGTCGGGTTCTACATCCGCACCGGGCTGCCAGTGAGAATACTCCCCCACCCGGAAGTTGCTGTGGTTGAACAAATGTGGCTCAGTTTGTGCGTAAGTGGTAAAAAGATAATAATTGGAACTGCTTATAGACCACAATGGTTGAACGCACGTACCTTTTTAAATGCATTAACAGAATCATACGGCTCTTTTAAAGGCGGTGATCAAATTGTCTTACTGGGAGACTTTAACATAAACTGTATGGATACAGACAATATTAACACTAAAATGCTAAACGAGTTTTTAACATACACCAATCTGAGTCAGCACATTAATGAACCGACACATTTTACTAGTCATAGTGAAACGCTTATTGATCTTATTTGTACTGATAAAAGTCCCAGCACAATTTTGGTAGACCACATAAGTGACCTGAGTAACCACGCCTTTCTTGTCTGCGAGCTTAAAATTCCTAAAAACAAACCTAAAACTAAGTTAAAATCCTACAGGAAAATAAAAGATGTTGATCCAAATGTGCTGTCTACTTACTTTGAGACCATAAACTGGGATCGTTTTAATGATATTGTAGATGTAAATGACATGGTGGCGGTACTAACTACAAATATCCTTTTAGTGTTTGATACTCTGGCACCAATAAAGTCTTCTTTCCTTAAAGATTTTCAGTATCCTTGGATTACGTATAACATTAAAATGATGATGCGGACCCGTGATGAGGCTCGCGTAAAAGCGCGTCGATCGAAATTGGATAGGCATCTTGATTACTACAAGCTATTAAAAACAGAAGTAAACAATGCACTTAGACATGAGAAGAGTGCATATTATTCGATGTTTGTAAATAATAATTCGAGCAACCCCTCACTTCTCTGGAAAAATTTAAAAAAAACGATTAATTACAGACCTCATAAGAATTGTATTTTGCCAAATGCCCTGAATAATCCTCATGTAATTAATAAACATTTTTTGAATATTCCTGACAGCTGCAATGTTCTATCTGCTCAGTTAAGTTACTACCAATCCAATAGACACGGTAATAGTAGATTTTATTTAAATACAGTCGATAAAACAGCTGTAATTAAAACCTTCCGTAGTCTTAAATCAAACGCGATTGGTTCGGACGGGATATGCTTGGAAATGTTAAAATCTAGTTTTACATACATAATCGATAAAATAGTTTTAATTATTAATACATCAATAAAAACCAGTGTATTTCCCACTTTATGGCAGACCGCGGTAATAAAACCCATTCCAAAAATTGAAGATCCTGTCTGTCTTAACGATTTGCGGCCAATAAGTATTCTGCCGTGCCTTTCTAAAATTTTAGAAAAAATTGTTTCTTCCCAGTTATCGGAATACTTAGAACATAATAACATTCTACCATGTTTGCAGTCAGGATTCAGGAAAAATAGAAGTACTACGACGGCGTTGATTGATGTAATCGATAATATTCTATATGCTCAAGATAGAGGTGAGGGAACTATCCTGGTACTACTAGATTATTCTAGGGCATTCGATACAATTAACCTGCCCTTACTTTTGGCTAAACTTTATTACTATGGATTTAGTCCTGAAGTAATAAAGTGGTTTGATAGTTATCTTAACAACAGAACGCAAATTATAGAGGTGTTAAATGATAATGGAACTAAAAGCACTTCTCAGTGTAGTCCAGTTACACGAGGAGTACCACAAGGGTCTATCCTGGGTCCTTTATTATACATTTTGTACTGTGCCGATGTAACAAAAACTATAAGGAACTGTCAATATCATCTATATGCCGATGATATTCAGTTATACATTTCTTTCAAACCTAATGAGGCTCAATCAGCAGTTGCTAAACTTAATAATGATCTAAATAGCCTAGCAATGTGGTCAGAAGCCAATAGTTTGCAACTTAACCCCGATAAAACGAAATATATGATCTTAGGCACTAAATCACAAATAAAGAAAATTTCTGACATGAATTTGAACATTAGCATACAAAATAAGAGAATAAGCAGAGTTACTGAGGCAAAAAATCTGGGTGTTTTAATCGATGAGAAGCTGCGTTTTGAAAAGCATACTATTAATACAGTTAAAAGTTGTTTCTACAGACTTAAGTTAATATATAATATAAGAGATTATTTAAATACTAGTGTAAGAATAAATCTATGTGA
The DNA here is from genome assembly GCA_947086495.1 of Morpho achilles. NCBI lineage: Eukaryota > Metazoa > Arthropoda > Insecta > Lepidoptera > Nymphalidae > Morpho > Morpho achilles. The sequence continues at coordinate 7,188,799 of CAMTZB010000018.1, read as the reverse complement.
GGCTTTAATTCTTTCAAAATTTAATTATGCAGATGCGGTTATTGGTCCGCGACTTCTGGCTCGTACAAAAAACATTATACAGCGTGTCCAGAATGCCTGCGCCCGTTTTTGCTTCAGTATCCCGCCACGCTCCCATGTTACGCCTTTTCTGAACAGTGCTAGGATTCTAAAAATGAACTTTAGACGGCAATTACATTTTGCTACTCTACTATTTGGCATAGCTAAGTATAAACTACCCACGTACTTGTACAGCAAACTGAAATGGCCAAATGATCGCAATCTAAGCTATGATACCCGTGGCTCTTCTCATTTGCTGTATGTACCGCGTCACTACACTGCAGCGTTCCACGGTAGCTTTAAATATGCGGCAACAAATTGCTGGAACAGCATTCCACCACCGATGTGGAAATTAAATTCAGTACATAGTTTCAAACATAGATATAGATCACTTTTACTAACCCTACAGTTTAAGTCATAAAAATCACTAGGTGTGCTGCTATAACGTTTTGCCATGACATAGCTGAGTAGTGGTGGTCCATACAGTAAGGGAAATAAAAAAATAAAAAAAAGAATCATACTTATGTTTAATTTATTATAGTTTTTTTTTTTTTTTAAGAGCAACATTTATTTATTTATGTATGTTTAATTCAAATATTTTATTTTTTATATTTTTAACATATAAATTAGCAACAAGTAGGTATTTGTCACATAATTGTCATTAGAAATAGTTTCTTTTTTCTTATTATTTTTTTTTCTTTTATGTAAAATATACTTAGTATACAGAATGTCACTGACGTTCTAGGCGTAATGTTAGTTTTAGTAGCGGTCGCCACTGAAAACCAGCCTTGAGGCATTGCATCAATTCGTGCTGAGTGGTGCTCCTTTTTACTTGGTCACATTTTTCTACATAAACATTTATAAGGTTTTTGTTTTTTGTGTTATGTATTGTTTACTCTATTTTTGTTTGTAGTTAAGTTTGATAAAAGTAAATAAAAGGATTTTGAGTTTGAGTTTGAGTTGAGTTTGTTTACAAGTTTATTTGAATAAAAAATATTTTGAATGTGAATGAAGAAGGGAGGAAGGGAAGAAAATCATATGATCAAAACAGTTTTCAAAACAGGTATTATGTAGTAAAACATATTATCATTATAATTCTGCCCTTATCCCACTCTAAGTGAGGTCAGCACAAAATGTTTGTAAACATGTTGTAACATGGTGTTCACGAGGGTGATCTATTCTGCTTAGCCGGATACCACGTAGTATAAATATTATAAGAAATTTAAAATATATCAGTAGCTAACAATTACATGCAAATTGTAAACGACTCATCATTCACCTGACGTTATCCCACTCTAAGTGGAGATGGCACATGCTATAAACATGTTGTCACATGATTTGACTAGTTATTTTACGACCAACCGCCTGTCTGACGTCAACTTACCTTAGTCGCCTTTTACGGCATCTCTATAAAAAATGAGGGTGGTCTATTCTACTCTACCACTTTTTCGCACTAAAAAAAATTATAAATTTCCTCATAATATATAATTTCAATATTTAAATACTTTCAATTTAAATGCATAAGATTTAAAAAAAACACTTTTTACAACCGGCCGCCTGTCTGACGTCAACTCACCTTAGTCGCCCTTTACAACTCCTCGATAAGAAATGAGGGTATTCTAATCTACTGGATACCACACGGCGGAAATCATTTTGAATTCGTAAAATTCTAACTTCCTTCATTTTTAATTCATTCAAGTATCTACATACTTCAATATTCAATTATTAACGACCGTTCGTTGAACCATTGAAACTCATACAGTTTCAATTATTTGCTTCAAATTATTGCATGCGTGCTGTGAGATTGCCTTTTCATATGTATTAACAGTTGCGTGTCAAACATTTGTTGCCTCCAGGCATTTACTGGTCATTATCTCACGGAGTAAATCACTAGACGAGATGTATTTCAATGACATAATGAGCGTACATTGATCTTAATTGTTATATGCAGTTTTATCTTAATAATTGTCACTTTTATAACTACCGATGTTTATCAAAACATATTCACTGGAGGAGTATGTATGACATTCATTATCATCATTGTTTATTCTTATCCCACTCTGGGTTGGCACAATTTGTCTGAATTCAGTCTCTTCTATATTATCTTATATGTCTTTCATAAATTCATTCTCTCCTATCACCTCTGGTTCTACTTCTTTTATATGCATGTCATACTTCACACAACCATCTCTTTTAGGCCTCCCTCTTGCCTCTTATCCATACACATTCATGTTTAGCACTAAGATGAATAGGAGAGGAGCAGCAATAAACAATATTAAGAAAACGGCAAAATTTAAAGCTTTCTTGCGTCCGCTGAGTAAATGGTAAAAGTTATTCAAAAATACTCTGAAAGTTCTAAATAAATGTCCGCGACAGCATACGTCTAGCTTTTAAGGTTAACCCACTTTAACCATTTTTATGGTTATCAAAATACTATATTACGGTTTGATATGTCCACGCCGGCACAGCCGCTGGCGATTGCTAGGTAACTATAAAATTACTAATCGGCTTAACCCGCGTCAAAATCAGTGTGTTACAAAGTTGCCCTCGTAAATCCTGACACCGCGCGAATTATAGATATAAAAAGTAGCCTATATGTTGCCCCACAACCTCTATTTGCCAGTGAAATTCCCATAAAAACCGGTTTAACATTTCCAGAGCATGTACCTCTCTCTATTAACCTTAACCTTCCTCAAGAATTACGTTACTAAAAACCATACAAATCCATTGTGTAGATTTTACGAAAAATCGATCACATACATATAGCTTTTGCCTACTTCGTTTTATAATCTTGTATCTTGTTCTAATAGATCAATCATTACGAGATCATTATCATAATCATTATGAGACCAAATATCAATGCCAAATATCACTTGCAACTAAAAGGTTAAAGGTTAAAATACTTACGTAATCAGATAAGCTTTTCATGCCGTATGGGAACCTTTCGCGGTCAGGGACCAGACTTCCTCGGGGGTCTCTTTCTCTTTCAGGCCAACAGTCATCAACGTTGATGTATTCATAGCCAGCAGCAGCGTAACCTTCGGAGACCAGAATGTCTGTCATCGTACGGAAGAGGCGGTCACTGAAAAATATCTGATATCAACTTTTGCCAAGTAAAGATTAATACTATGGTTGAGTCACATAATACGGAGATACTATGGGCGTTAAGTTCTCTGGGTGTTGAAATGGCGTGGCGACCCTGCGTCACAAAACACAATATTATTAGATTTCCTACGATGTGCACTGACGGCTTTAAAAAGGTCGTAAAAAGGTGCTAGATCAAAGCGTCAAAGATCGTGTGGTGTGGACATATCGTTAAGAGATCTATATCCAGCAGTAGACATCTATCGGTTTAAGATGAAGAAATAGTAAGGATTGTATATCAATATGCAATATATACATATCCCCATTACCCATTTCAACTGATTTCAAAAAGGCCTACTATACTCGTTTGTATGATAATGTAAAATGTACATAAAAATTTAAAGCTCTTTAATATGGAATCATGCAGGTTTTCTCTTGAGGTAAATTAAACATCCAATTTAGTTTGCGATTGCCACGATCTGATGAAAAAAAGTCTTTCGTTGAAACCCACTCATGAAATACGACAAGGCTAAGCCCAAGGCGCAATTTTTGCCAACAGCTGATATTGGCATGAACATAATAATCACAAAAAGTCAGTAATCTTCAAAATGACACTTTATTTCAGTGGTCCCGTAGAGTCAGTTCTTTTAAATTAAAACAAATTGCTTACTCATGTAAAATAACATTTAAAACAAGTCACTATTTACCTGGGAGCGGGGTTTCTAACTATTGCGAGGTCTATGGTCATTGCATACATTGAGGAACGTATAATCTGGCCTAACATGATAAAGTTTTTATGTTTAAGAAACGGTAAAAATTTGACGTCCTTTTGAGTGTGACTTCGTTAGCGCCAACTAAAGCGTTGAAGTACCCTCAATAATGCAATATATGTTTTGCCTGTTCCCGAAAGGAAAGCGGGAATTCTTTTATCCTATATGTTACTCCGGCATTTAAGCATTAATTGTGCCAATTTTGTTCAATATTAGCCCGTCACATTAGCCGTGTAAGCATAACAGACAGGGAGAGATTTTCATATTTATAATATAAGTATAAATTATTTACCTTATACAATTGTCTGGATCATTCTTACAGTCCGTGTTGCACCTGAAGCGTTCCCACGCCAACCAGCCCATGGGTGGGGTTAATGCTAACCCATTGTCCAGACACGATATAGTCCCTACAACACACACTACCACAAACACTGTCCACGCACATGCCTTCCAAGCGGCCATCACTAATTTCGAACTAAACTTTGCTATAAAATTATTTCACCAAAGATTCTATCCGCATAGTTCATTCAAGTCCGATGTGATATCAACAGAATAATACGATTTAATTTAATACGGAAACTAACAGTACTGTCAACTAGATATTGTCATTTCATGGAGGTTATAGCAAGAAGTCTGCTGCCAATGAGTTTATCTTCAGTACAGCAAGATTATCTGTAACAAACAAAAGTCAATGTCAATGACATAATTACGTGAACTTTAGGAGTCTTTGGACATTTATTCGTACGATTTCGGCTCTGTATTTGCATTACGTACAAAGCTTATTGAATCTCTTTATAACTTATAAATAACTATACTTAATAAATAGATAAAAAACTTATCTGAATTACATTATACGCAAAAATAAGCTAATAATCATTAATTTTCAATACATATATAAACAAATTATCAACAGTAAATGTAAACGTTTCAGAAAATTTTTTGATTAATGTAATAATTATAATTTTTTTATTGTTTGTGTCTGTAATCCACTTATTATTCTAATATAACCCTAAATCACATACAAGCACGGAAATAATATAACTTTTACGTTAATTAACGATTATATCAACTATTATTGTTGGTAATACAAATTGGGAAAATGCCTAGTTATTAAAAAAAAGACTTTGAATCATCATTACTTATTAACGAGATCATACAATATACGCTATCAATATTAGTACTTGCTCAGGCACAGATTCATCTTTCACATGCATCACAAATCCCACTATGACGACAACAAAAATTTTGTGGCTTTCGTTTAATTAGAAAAAGTAAATTATACAACTTAGTGTGACGTTACCCCGCATAGGTCAAGATTTATAAGGAATTTCCTGTTATATTTATATAACTGAGGATGTTTATTGTTTGTTACAATTATATATGATAACGATTGCATTGATACGAGAGGGTATTAAATAAACTTTAACTTAATATCTTATATATGGTCCCTTATATATGGCGACCTATATTTTTTGCTCTATTTTAATCTTATAGTTTGATATAGACAATAAACTTGCAATATGTCTTAGATGGATGAAACTGGCTATAAGAGAAAGAGAAAAATATAACGTGTGCTTGCACCTGTCTCTCTTGTTCTATAGTAATATTCGAAACGTAACTATCTCTCTTTCTATAGCTACTAACTTCTTAACCTCTCAATTTCACCGTCACGCGGGATCACATTTTTTGTAACGCTCTCGTCACGCATTTACTAGCTTTTCCTCAAATGAAACCTAAAGAAGTCTTAGTTTAAAAATTCTAAAAGAGAGCAACTTGTTAAGATCGTATAGAACCGGCTATAATAACGTCTTATTCTATCGGGTTAGCCTGACTAGTTTCGAACCCATCCGGGGCACTTATTCATGAGCTCTTTACACGACGTTATCTATGCTGGCCCGTTATCCCTAATGTGGCCTATATCTGTACGTTATCTATATCTGACTGGCCCGTTGGCGCAGTGGGTAGTGACCCTGCCTTCGGCTCCGCGGGTCGCGGGTTCGATTCCCGCCGAGGGCCAACATTTTCTAAAAATGAATTTGTTGGTCTTGGTTGGTTGGAGCCTGGGTGTATATTTGTATTTTAGTATGTATTTAATGATTATATAAGTATATATTCATCACTTGTCTGTCATCCATAACACAAGTATTAAGTTACTTACTTTGGGAACGGACGCCCGTGTGTGTAAGCGTCCCATATATTTATTTATTTATTATTTATATCACGACATCTATGAATACTACTCACGATAGTTTACATTTAAAAATTGTCAAGATCGGTCTTCTAAACTAGGATCTATTTAAACTGTATTAAATAATTGATCTACAGTGTATACAATCATCAACATCGGAGCGAGTTAACACGCACCGCATAATTTATGCTGTAAAATTGCGGCCGACAATAAATCTATAATTACACGTTACAAATTAGTTAATGGAACGCTACAACACAATAACGACATAGAACAAGGTCATAATGTCAAGAAACACATGATATCATTATAATCTCCCGCGTTACGTGATCACAATGCAATGACATGTTAAATGTCTCATGATTTAGACGGCATAAGAAAGAGATTTAAACTTTAGTTCTTATATGACAGTATTAATGCTACGTGGTATCCGACTGAGTATAGACTACCCTCATTTCTTACCGAGATGTCATAAAAGGCAACTGAAGTAAGTTGACCCACCGTGTGGTATCCGGCTGCGTAGTATAGACCAGCCTTATTTCTAAAGGAGGTGTCGTAAAAGGCGACTAAGGTAAGTTGACCCGCCATGTGGTATCCGGTTGAGTGGTATAGAATATAGATCACCCTCATTTCTAACCGAGGTGTCGTAAATAGCGACTAAGGTAAGTTGATCCGCCGTTTGGCATCCGGCTGAGTAGTATAAACCTCCCTCTTTCTTACTGGGGGCGGGTCGTTAAAAAACCTAGCTAACTCATGTTTATAACATATTGTGCCAACCCCACTTAGAGTGGGATAAGGGCAGGAGGATGATGAAAAATATTCGTGTAATATTAATATTCTATATTGGAAGCTCATGGATCATTAAACCTAACACAGGCGGGGTGGGGTGGACGTATCCAATAGCGGAAACAGTCACCCCTACCTTTGTGCTTATTGCGAGTTTTTAACCTACCTTTCACCTTTCATGTATATAATTCTAATGTAAGTCTAAAATGTTAAGACATTAGAACAATCCTTAATAAAAATTTTTTCACTTTTTTTTATTATTTTTATCCTACGCGATCGCGTTAGCGTAACGCCAATTTGTAAGGCGCGGGAACAGCGGTCACTAGATGTCGCTTTTGCAGCGACTTACACATTAACGTTACGCTATTGAGTTGCGAGTTTGGCTACATGTTTGGCGTATCTCGACAGTGTTCAAATACCACAAATACAACAATAACAAATATTACAAATTGGGGGGAAAGAAATACATACGCAATGTATTGCGTTAAGGATTTCGAGGACTGTTGCGCGAGTATTTTACAGATTTTCTTGGTAGCAATGAAAAACGGCATTTATTATTTTTATTGCGAAGTATGTTTCGCCAGATGCCAAATAAATAATAAGCGAAATCTTCGTGAGTTCTAACAATAGGAATATATCATAGGCACTTAATTTTTACTATATATAGCGGCTGAAATCGTTTATATTTTTATCTTAATAAGATCAGTCAATAATTTATAGAATTAGGCGTTACTTTGCGGAGGTCCATAATACAAAAGTAATGAGAATATTATTTTGCTGTAATCCGCGATAAAAGAGAATATATGTAAAGCTAAATGTAGAGTGTACTATTCGTTCATACGTGATACATGCAGAATTTGTAAAAACTCATGTATTACCCGATACCGATAACACAAAATTACACAAGCACTGCACACATTCAGCACCACAATCTCAACAATTTTGCTATCATCCGCGATTAAGTAAAATAGAAAATACATATAATGATAATACGAAATGTAGTGTGGACAATCCGTTTTCATACCTGATACATGCAGGATTCGTAAAAACACATGCACAAATTCAGAGTAAATAAAGCATATAAACTGTGGTTATATTGGATTTAAAAAACACTTTTTCTGTCAGGAACAGGGAAAAAACACATTGCCTTGAGGGTACTGAAATGCTTAAGTAGGCGCGAATGAAGTTTGGTATCGCTAATACAAATCGCTATTATCATAATGTAATTGTTGACATTTATATAGGTATTAATACTTTGTATTATATATAGTGTGTATGTATATATATTTATTTATATGTAAATATATTTTATATTTATTTTATTTTTATTGTTAAATTAGCAAATAATTAGTAGGTAATTCTAATTCATAATCATTGATATTTGCGTACCTTTTTCCATAATATAAATTGTCTCACTTCGTAGGTTAGCTGGCAGAGATCTCTATCATAGGGATAAGTTGACCTTTGTACACTTTTTTTTACCAATAATGTTTTTTCCTACATTTTTTATGGTACATAAATAAATAAATAAATAAGTATGCCCTGTAGACGTAATTATTATTCAACTCATAAAAATTGATTTTAATTGTTTAACTGATAATTTTGACATTGAGCAACTTCAAAGGCGAATTCATAAAAATGATGTGCTCATAGAATTAAATGGCACAGTTTCAGAATTTACTGCATACATGAACAATTTATAATTACGCCGTGTGGTATCCTGCTGAATAGAATAGACCAACCTCATTTCTTACCGAGGTGTCGTAAAAAGCGACTAAGGTAAGTTGACCCAGCGTGTGGTATCCGGCTGAGTACAATAAGACCAACCTCATTTCTTACCGAGGTGTCGTAAAAGGCGACTAAGGTACGTCGACCCGCCGTGTAGTATCCGGTTTAGTAGAATAGACCACCCTCTTTCTTACAGAGGTGTCGTAAAATACGACTGAGGTAAGTTGACGTCAGGCAGGCGGCCGGTCGTAAAAACGCACCCAAATCATGTAACAGCATGTTTATAACATGTTGTGTCGACCCCACTTAGGGATAAGGGCAGGAAGATGATGATGAACAATTTATAATTACCTAGCTATGGCAACGGTTTCGCCCGCGTCACAATAATTGTGCGCAAAATTATTCCCTAATTGAAATGTTGAAAAGTAGTTATTGTGAGTTATCCATAAGAAATAGAGGCATGCTATCGCGGACTTTTTTGTAGTATTTTTGTAGATCTACAATACTCTAGTATATTACTTTAGTGTATCTCTGTTGGTTTACGCGGTGCACGCGAGTAAAGCTCCCAGCAGGCGAGTTTTTAAAACCAAGCAACACAATTTACAATTTTATCGCGGATTATAGCAAAGGTACCTAGTTGACCGAGCCTTGCTTGGTAATTTTTCCAAAATAAAAAAAAACAAAAAAATAATGCGGTATGTGGGGTTCGATCGTGGTCTCTAGAAATGAAAATACCTAAATCTCTAGAAATGAAAATTAGGTATTTTCATTTCTAGAAACCACCCGTTCAACAAACAAGCAACGCTGACTTGTCAACGTTTTTTTTTAATACCTAGCTAGATCGATTTTTCCCCTGTAAAACCTCCTGCATGTTTTTAATGCAAAACGATTTTCCTGAAATTCATTTCAGGAAAATCGTTGAAGCCGTTTCCCAGATTCCGAAAATATATATATATATATATATATATATATATATATATATATATATATATATATATATATATATATATATATATATATATATATATATATATATATATATTTCATTACATTTGAATAATATTTTTTATTGAAATACTCATGTAATTGTAATAGACGCCATTTTCGTTATTGTTTATCTATTTGTTAATCGGTTATTATTTTATTTGTACCAAACCCATTTTAAAGATTTTTTTCAACTTCGAGATTGCAAATATTGTTTTTTAATATTTTGAAACACAAAAATATATTTCTTTTTATCAAGCCATACTTCGAAAGGCCATGGCCCTGAAGACCCCATTTTCTTTATGAAAGCAATAGATAAACTAATTCGATATAATTCGTTACATCACTAAAACGCAAAAAAGATTGCTATAATCACGCGATAAAATTGTATATAACGGTGAAACAAACCTATTAACGTCAATCACATATAATGCCGAGCGCAAAAGTAATTTTGTACTTATACAATACAATGTTTTTGTTGTCTATGACGTGTGTATCCGCAAAATATTAGTTGCATAATTAATCTAATGTTTATGGTAATTTACATCAGTGATTACAAATAGTAATAACTGATGTATTACGAAATTAGCATCAAAAACAGATCAATTATTTCCTGTAGTTAAAGAAATTTTGTATTTTATATCATTATTCACCTGCCGCTATACTCAACCGGAAGATGCTCAGCCTTTACTCAGCCGAATAACACACGGCGGGTCAACTTACCTTAGTCGCCTTTTAGGACAAATTTACATCAGTCTTATTTATGCTTCTCAGATGTTTGTTTAATATTTGACTTAGCCGTATGGTATCCAGCGGATTAAAATAGCCCACCCTCATTTCTTACCGATGTGTCGTAAAAGGCGTTTAAAGTAAGTTGACTTGCCGTGTAGTATCCAGCGGAGTAGAAAACACCACTCTCTTTCTTATCGAGATGTCAAATAATGCGACTAAGATAAGGTGAATTTAAGCAGGCTGCCGGTCGTAAAATATGTAGCTAAATCAATGTGGCATGATATAAATCATGTTGTGCTGACCCCACTTAGAGTGGGATTAGGACGGTAGAATGATGAATGATAATGGGCTTGATAATCATAAATTAAATTACACAATTGATGAGTTTATATTTATAAATGTTATTCGAATTACGATCAAAAAAATTAAAGCGTTATATTTCTTAATAAACACGTTGCCTGATGATTTTTTGCTTGAAGTACACCTATGCAATATAAACGCATATAATAGTTGTTTAAATATAACACAGAGAGCCTTGATTAATACGTAAAAATAACATTATCGTTATAAATAAAATCAACACGGCAATAACTAATTATAAAGTCACGTGACGGTAGCGACCACTCGGCCTATAAGTTTACGTAATTTTATGTAAGAAACCGGCCCACATACAGCTCTGACAGCTTTGTTACGTATACAAGTCGTTTGAGCTATTTAATATAGTTTTTATAAAGGTCGGTAGTTCTTATTTAGGTTCTGCCCGAACTTAAACTGTGTTGACTTCAGTATTGAGATAAAAAGTAGATTGTATCATTCTCCATCATCATCCCATTTCCCACTCTAAGTGGGGTCACACGATTTGCCTCAATGTTACCGACTAACTAAGCCCCGTACGTACATCATTCATTCCATTCCATTCACAGTTAATTCAAAAAAAGTGCGGAAGTTGAATTAGCGATAAAATTATAGTATTTTTGTTCTATATTATTTTTCTATAATATATAGTAAGGAGACTAAGGTAAGTCGACCCGCCGTGTGGTATCCGGCTGAGTAGAATAAACCACCCTCATTTCTTACCGAGGTGTCGTAAAAGGCGACTAAGGTAATTTGACATACCGTGTGGTATCCGGTTAGTAGAATAGACCACCCTCCTTCTTACCGAGGTTTCGTAAAATACGACTTAGGTAAGTTGACGTCAGGCAGGCGGCCGGTCGTAAAAACGCAGCCAAGTCGTGTTACAGCATGTTTATAACATGTTGTGCCGACCCCACTTAGAGTGGGATCAGGGAAGGAGGATGACGATATAGTACAATTGACTAAAGTATAGTACGATACTATATAATATAGTACGGGTGGCAACCCTAGGCATAGACCAGAAAAAACGGTTGCCTGTAAAGTCGGTTTTACGGGCAAAGATTTTACGTGACAACGTCTTTTTAAATGTGTTGGATTAGAGTGGGAGAGAGATGCAAGGCATTCGCCAGTCCGGCGGGCCTCTCTTTCGTTCGGTGACTCATCGTAACAGACGTGAGCGGGCGTTACACTTTTTCATGAGTGACTCCAAGCCGCAACCTAATTTAAGACGTTGTCACGTCAAAAAGATCGGGAACACTGTACTAAAGCGTTTACCTTGTGAAGTAAGTCATGACGATATAAAGGTCGTTAAAAGTTGTTAATGAATTAGTAAAAAAAAATATTTTTTTAATGATATAATTTACTTCCAAACTTAACTTCGATGTAGGAAATCCTTGTATGCTAAATTTTTTTGTAGCAGGATATTTTGAATAATGTATATTAATGAACGTAAAATGTCCACTTCTTATCTAAAAAAATATAATGCAAATCACCGTAAAATTGCTATATAATAAATTATTGGATAAATTATTTATTTTGTTTAAATAAAAACGACAATTTTGCAAGCGTCTTTTAACAAATATAACTAAAAAATTTAATACAAAATTATAAAAATGTGAAATATAATTTTGTTTTTCTAAATTTAAACTTATTATGCAATCTGCTGATTTGGCATTATCCTGCTATTACTATTTGGATTTAGTCGCACCTCTTACCGCAAATATATATACTTAACATCCTCTTGCCCTTATCCCACTCTAAGTGGGGTCAGCTCAACATATTTCTAACATGTTACATGTTTTAAACATGATTCGGCTACGTATTTTACAACCGGCCGCCTGCCTGACGGCAACATACCTTAGTCAATTTTACGACTCCTCGGTGTGGTCTATTGTACTCAACCAGATACCATACGGGGCTCACTTTCCCTTAGTCGCCTTTTACGACTAGTAGTAGTATATGTTTTTATGAAGAATTTGTTTGTTTGATTATTCGAACGCGATAATCTCAGGAACTACTGAACTGATTTGAAAAATTTTTTGAGTGAAAGATTTGAGTGAGAGAAGAAAGTCTATTTAATATTACATCACACTCAGATGAATAGGAGAGAAACAGCAATAAAAAATATTGCGAAAACGGCAAAATTTAAAGCTTTCCTTGCGTGCGCTAAGTAAACAGTGATAGTTATTCAAAAAGCTGTTTAAATTAACTTACGATACCTAATTTTATTTTAAAACTTAAACTGTCGTGAGTAGTATTCATGGTTAATATATAGAATCGGCTATACTCACGTCTATTCTATCGGGTTAGCCCGACTAGTTTCGAACCCATCCGGGGCACTTATTCATGAGCTCTTTACACGATGTGATCGTGGTCGGAACGGGTTCGAAACGAGTCAGGCTAACCCGATAGAATAAAACGTGAGTATAGCGGTTCTATACATTAACAACTTTTATGCTAAAAATATAAATAAATTATAACAATTCATTTAACTTTTTTACTAACCGTACTCGGTTAAGCAAATGCTTTGAACTGGTTTATTTATATGTGCCAATAAAACCTGTTCTGACTTTCAGCACTCACAGGCACCGCTCCCTTTCTGCCAATGTCATTTTGCAATTATAAAGTTAATAAAACCTTACAAATATGGAAATATTTATATTACGTAATATGGTTACTTTTTCGATTTTTTGATCTTTAATATTTAAATATATATCGTGTACATATATTTTTTGAATTTTGGAAACGGCTTCAATGATTTTCATGAAATTCAGCATGTAGAGGGTTTTGGGGGAGAAACGATCTAGCTAGGTTTAATTTAATAACTTAGGTAGTTTTGTGAGGTTTTCCCTGTTTTTAGGCGCTGTAAAAAACTGCTCTAATTTTATGAAAAAGCAAAGAATAATTTTGACGTCAATTGCTGTCAATCTTGTATGTATATATTTTTCTGAATTTTAGAAACGGAAATGTAGAGGGTTTTGGGGGAGAAACGATCTAGCTAGGTTTTATTTTAAAAAATGTGGGGTATTTCCCTGTTTTCGGGCGCTGAAAAAAGCTGCTCTAATTTTATGAAAAGGCAAAGAATAATTTCGTTGTCAATTGCAACATCGCGATGTCTACATTAGGTTACGGACGGTCTCAAATTCAGAATACTAGGATCGATTCCAGATAAAATCTTTTTAAATGTATTTTTTTTATTAAAAAAAATTACCGAGCAAGGCTCGGTCACCCAAGTACTTTATATTTTAACAGGCTTATATATAGGCACATAGAGAGAGAGTATATTATGTAAAAATTACACAATAAATAATGAAAAGAAAGATGACACTCGTATACTGCCTCTTTGTCTAATCATACATAAAAAGTGAGACAGATATATCACACTCATTTTCACATTTTAAGATGATGTTTATAGTCCATCCATCCATCCATCCATCAGCCTATCGCAGTCCACTGCTGGACATAGGCCTCCCCATGTCTGCGCCAGACATCCCGGTTCTCCGCAATGCGCTTCCACCTGGCCCAAACAACCTTCATGATGTCGTCGGTCCAGCGAGAGGGTGGACGCCCTACGCTGCGTTTGCCAAGACGCGGTCTCCACTGCAGGACTCTTTTGCTCCAACGGCGGTGACCAGCCCACTGCCATTTCAGCTTGCTTATTCTGCTAGCTACGTCGGTTACTCTGGTTCTCCCGCGGATAATCTCATTTCTGATTTTATCTTTGAGAAATACTCTGAGCATAGTTCGCTCCATAGCACGCTGAGCGACTTTAAACTTTTGGACTAGCCCCGCCGTCAGTGTCCACGTCTCGGCGCCATACGTTATGTTTATAGAGATCTGTTTAATTAAATTACAATAATGATAATACCAAAAAATATCATAATGCCTTTTTCACACAAATCCATTGAAACAATGGCTACGCATTCGCAATCGATGAAAATATTGGAAGCCCAAGGTTAAATGTACAATCGACGAAAAAATGTGCAATACTCACACAATCAAAGTCAGTGATTACACGTTATTAAACACTAGCTTATGTCCGCGACTTCATTACCGAGATAAGCCTATATTATTACTAAAAGCTTTTATTCAACTTGCAATATATGTATGTGAAGGTGGAATCTTACAAGTTTTTGACCCACTTTCTGGAGTCTGATTGAGTCGAAATTTTACATACTGCTCCAGTCCAGATGACAATGCATGTTTATGATAAGCATAACCTGATGCTGCCAGGATTGGCTCCAGATGAGGGAACTGCTCAACGGTTAACAGAAGAGACATGAAATTTTGTTAAAAGCTTTTTTAAAAGCACTTTTAACTTGCCTTGTTGTCACTCATTTCACTATCAGAAAAACATACAAAAAGCAGTACGAATCCAACACAATATAAGTACCTATGTATTTCGAGCTTATCTCTTTAATATTTAAATGAGTTAATCTTGTATATATATATATATATATATATATATATATATATATATATATATATATATATATATATATATATATATATATATATATATATATATATATATATATATATATATATATTTTCCGAATCTCGGAAACGGCTCCAACGATTTTCCTGAAATTCAACATGTAGGAGGTTTTGGGGGAGAAAAATTGATCTAGCTAGGTTTCATGTAAAAAAAAATTTGTTTTATCCCTGTTTTTGGGCATTAAAAAACACCAACATTTATATTGAATTGAATTTTCGCCGTTAATTGTCAAGTCGACGTAGCTTATTCGGGTAACGGGCAGCTTCGAGAAATGTGAATGCCAAGGATCGATCCCCAACTTAATAATTGTTTTTTCTTTTTGTTAAATATTTTATTTTTCTTGTAGAAAATTACCGAGCGAAGCTCGGTCACCCAGATATTTTAAATTAAAGCGAACTTAAACTTTCATATGAATTATTGCTATGTACTAAGCTAAGTATAAAACAGTTAATTAGAAACCAAGAACAATATTATCACTCATCTCATTCTCCTAAACTTATCTCCTAAACTCTAAGTGGGAATAACATGTTCTCAGATGAATTGACTAGGTATTTTATGACCGGCCGCCTGCCTGACGTCAACTTACCTTAGACGCCTTTTGCGACATCTCAGTAAGAATTAATGGTCTATTCTACTCAGCCGGATACTACACGGCGAGTCAAGTTACCACAGTCGCCTTGTGTCAAATTTCATATCAAAAACAATGTCACACGCTTTATCTTCCATTCTCTCCGTCACTTTTCAATTTGACCGCTACTCCTTTTATATGAATATTCTTCACACAATCCAACCATCTCTTTTCGCCCCTCTCTTGTCCACAGATATCAACTTAAAATTGTAAGGAATTATCTATAATAATCTAGTAACTGTATGTCATACAAGCGGATTGTAAAAAACATGTTAAGTAATAACCAGTTGGTAAAGGTGCTACATGGTTTCCGCTATAAACTTTTAATCCCACCATAAGCATAAATTGCATTAAGTTATTCCATATTTATCTATTGAGTGACTAAAATATACGATTTGACGGTATATCACCCTATCCGAAAAATAAAGTTACTTTTTTCTTCCGGGCGATTTATCTTCCTTTTCTCGAAACGCCTATGTAACTGGTAGCCTCTTTTTCCAACACATGGACATCAAGTGCTTCTTTTACCTCTTTTCTCACCTTGCTCGGCTCTGTTAGGAAATTTTCATGACACATGATCTTGTGCAGCTTGATATAAGCGGATGCAACTTGCTTTTAATTTTTTTATGGATGAGTATTCTCCTGTCCTTATCTCATAAAGTTGAGTCTCATATTTTTCTCTTCTATCATTCGTCAACTCTACTCGCGCTACTCCTTTTATACATACCTACTTCACACAATCCAACCATCTCTTTTTAGGCCACCCTCTACACACATAACATCCACATTCTTATTTAACTCTCGTTTGGTCACATTATTTTTATCCCTCCTGATTATCAAATCAAATCGAAATAATTTTTATTCAAATAAGCTCTTTCAAGCAGTTTTGAATCGTCGAGTATCAATATTAATGAAGCTACATCTGGTTCGGAATGTTGCTCTTACCGAAAAGAACCAGAAAGAATGTGTTATAGAACCTTCCAATACCTCCCATATCGATATCAATTCGTTACAATATTCAACATGATATGCCAAATAAAGACGGTGAGTAATATTTCTATGAAGCTAAGTTAATATTCTTGCCAAGGTAGCTTGAATGTGTTTGGTTTTATTAATCGTATTTCAGTAAAGGCGAACATATCTGCACATGTAGAGCGTTTTAATGTAATAATGTAATAATAATAAAGTGCAGTTTTTATATTTGGAGGATAGAAGCATTGCTAAGATTGCAAATGCGGAGTAGAAATTCACAGAATAACTAATAACTAATAATAAAGAACTAAAGCTAATTTTCTTAACTTTCGTTAACTTTCGTAAACTAATATTATAAATGCGAAAGTTTGTAAGTATGGATATGAGTTTGTTACTCTTTCACAACAAATCCACTGAACCAATTATTCCAAATTTGGATCAAATTTACAATTATTCACAATTGTAAACTATTATTCACAATTAGGCACAATTATTCCATATACATTATACGGGGTATATATACAGGGTGAACGATATGAAGTGTTACCAACTTCACACAAGTCATATCTTTCAAACTTTTGATCGCAGCAACGTCACACTTGCTTTTTTTAATAATTCATTGTCTTGTTCACAAGCTGCCGAAAGCATTTGCATCCCTTGTCAGTCGAACGACAAATATCTGACATGGAATTCAAACGTAAAAGTGTGATTGCGTTATATTTGTTTGGAAAATCACAACCTGCTATTGTGCGTGAGCTTAGTCACCTAAAAGTGAATAGAATGTTTGTATATCGAACCATAAAACGTTATAATGATACTGGCAGCATTGCCAAACACTATGGTAGTGGACCAAAAAAGACAGCAACGTCACGTGCAATGGTTCGGAAAGTGAAGATGCGGCTCCGGCGGAATCCGCGTCGGAGTGGACGGCAAATGGCTAAAGGATTGAAAATATTCTAAGATAGCATTCGCCGTATACTAAAAAATGAGCTAAAAGCCAAGTCTTACAAGTTCCAGAAAGCACAAGATCTTACGCAGAAGCAAAAAAAAGTTTGCCTAGAAGAAGCAAAACAGTTGTTGGGTTTGCACGAGGAGTGTAAATTTTCAAACATCGTGTTTTCTGATGAGAACTTTTTTCCAATTGAGCGATTTATCAACACTCAAAACGATCGTGTTTATTTGACTAAACGTACAAACGAGAATTTACGCCATCGAATGGCCACCTGAAGTCATTTCCCATCACAAGTAATGGTGTGGGCTGCAGTGACCGCTGATGGACGCTTTTCGGTCGTTTTCATTCAGCCTGGTGTCAAATGAAATGCTGCTTATTGTCGAGAAAATGTTTAAGAAGCTGTATTGGACCTGTGGGCACGCAGACACTTCGGTATTAGGCCGTGGACATTTCAACAAGACTCGACCCCGGCTCACAAAGCTCGCGTGAAGCAAGAATGGCTGGAAAAATCATGTTCCACATTTCATTTCGTCCATACAATGGCTTTCGAATTCCCCAGACCCGAATCCGATGAACTTTTCCATATGCTCCATTTTAGAGAGCAAAGTGAGAACTAAAAAATATGCCAGTATGGATGCGCTAAAGAAAGCAATCGAACGTGAATGGCATAAGATATCTCAGGATCACGTTCGTGCAGCGTGTAACTCATTTTTTGACCGACTTAAGGCTATAGTCAAGGCAAAAGGTGGTCATATCGAATTAAAGTCAATTAATTTGAAAATTTTGCTTATTTTCTCGCATGTTTTCCCTTGGAGTAATAAAAGATTTGTTATAGCTAAAAAATCGTAGTCTTTTAAAAAGGTAACACTTCATATCGTTCACCCTGTATTATAGAGTTCCTGTTAATTGAAAAGCGCCATCTGTTATTAATTTATCACAGTCCACGTGGACAATGTTGCGGGTAAAAGCTAGTAATTAATAAATTGAAAGATGCTTAAAGTTAAACTTTAAAAAAAAAGGAAGATTCTATACACTCCTAAAAATTATACTTGCGGATGTATTAGGTAACTAGGAAATTTTGGTTTCGCAAACCATTTGATAAATATGTAAATATTGAATTTATAATTTGTCGCTGCTTATTTATGGAATGCTACATTCTATTTTCGTTAACCTAAAACTACATAATTTATTCTTAGAATGTACCAAATGTAAATGGGACATAAATATTTTCGTCACTTAAAAGTTACAACAAAAAATTGAAGTACACATATATTCTGGTTAACTTGGGTTGCTTTTAATAAGCATATCTTTAATATTTAAATGAGTTTATCTTGTATGTATGTAAATGTATAAATATATTTTTCGAATCTCGGAAACGGCTCCAACGATTTTCATGAAATTCGACATGTAAAAGGTTAAATTTTGCCGTTTTCGTACTATTTTTTATTGTTGCTCCTCTCCTATTCATCTTAGAATGATGTTATATAGCCTATAGCCTTCCTCAATAAATGGACTATCTTACACTGAAAGATTTTTTCAAATCGGACCAGTAGTTCCTAAGATTAACGCGTTCAAACAATCAATCATACAAACAAACAAACTCTTCAGCTTTAGGTATATATTAGCATAGATACCACATTATCATACATCTATACTAATATATAAAGCTGAAGAGTTTGTTTGTTTGATTGTTTGAATGCGATACTCTCAGGAACTACTAACTAAAAAAATTTTAACTAAATTTAAAAAACATAAAATTTATAATTTTTTTTTTATAAAAAACTAAATTTAACGAGCGCGCTAAGTAAACGGTGAAAGTTATTCAAAAATCTCTTGTAACTATCATATCTTACGAAAACTACTTTTATATTCAAAATTTGAATTCGGGGAAAAAATTATTATACACTGATCTCCATGCGGGCGAAATTGCTGGCAAAGCTAATGAATTATACAAACCACCTTCAAAAACAAACAATACAACGTATAGGAAAAAAATATACTTAAGAATGCATATATCTAATCCTTTTTTAGGAAACACAAAAACAATGCAAAAATTAATTAGTAATTACAAGATCTATACAATGTACTGTTTCCACTCGTGAGCGTACGACTTCGTGCTAAAAATGAAATTGAAAGTTGAAGTGCAGAGAAAACAAATGCAATGTCGTAACCGCTCTACTCTACTTCTGGCGCATTATGGGACCCCGTTTACATATAATCGATATAACATCAAATTAATCCACTAATCACTTAAGCGTATAATATTACTTTGGAATAATTCAATTTTCTTAAATATCGTTTAAAAAAAATGAATTCACGAACATAATAAATATCCCTTGTCTTTATTAGTAATGGTTAACAGAAGTAAACAATAACATTATTTTTTCTCACCTGCACCTTATTATTTCGTTTTTAGGTCAAGGTTGGTATGGCGTGTTAGGATACGGTCATTGATCTCTATAAAATGCGTTTATTTTTAAAATACGTAAAATAATTGCCTAAAATATTCCACTATATTAATGTATACAAATGAATGTTTGTCTGTATATCCATTAAGATCCCCTTTAGAGATAAGTCCGCCTTTATATATGTGCTTTTTTACTTTTTCTTTCTCTTTTCTAACTACCTATATGTAGAAAAAAAATACTGGGCCCTGGTTCGGATTCGAACCCGCAACCCATGGAGCATGAAACCGCGGGTGGCAGAGTTGAAACCACCGGCGCAAATGGACCAATAAAAAAGAACGAAACCAAACAAACTTAATAATAACATTGTATTAGCATGGATTACTTAATATTGATTTCTCACGAGATATAAGATACATTGATCTCTCATATCCTCAAGCCTTGACGAGTTGACAGGTTGCTAAAGCGATTGCCAATTTCCGTGCAAATATCTATATCAATATTCGAATTGGTGAATATATGACTTCGTAGTATGAGCGGAATTGAAAGTACTAAGATAATATAATCAAATGTCGCAATCGTCATACTTACAAGTATGACGCATTCTCTAACGAAACGCCTTTGACACGTGGGTTTATTATTGTTATGCATTTTTCAAATACTTGCAACGTAAGTGGAAAAAAATGTAATTATTTACAGAAACCTCAAAAATTACAGTATTTCTCTACTCCGTATTGAATGTTATTATACATACAAACCTTCCTATTGAATCATTCTATCTATTAAAAAAACCCCATCAAAATCTGTTGCGTAGTTTTAAAGTTTTATGCATACATAGAGATATATGGACAAACAAAGAATGCGACTTTGTTTTATACTATGTAGTGATATACGCTCCATTCTCTACATTTATTGAAATTAACTGTGTCTATACTAATATATAAGCTGTAGAGTTTGTTTGTTTGAACGCGCTAATCTCAGGAACTACTGATTTTAAAAATTCTTTCAATGTAAGATAGTCCATTTGTCCAGGAAGGCTATAGGATATATAACATCACGCTAAGATGAATAGGAGAGGAGCAGCAATAAAAATATTACGAACCGACAAAATTTACAGCTTTCCTTGCGTGCGCTTAATAAACGGTAATAGTTATTCAAAAATCATGTAGTACAAAATTGTTCCCCTCTAGAAGTTCTGAAAAAAAGTCCGCGACAGCATATGTCTAGCTTTTAAGGTTAACCCACTTTAACCATTTTTATGGTTATCAGAATAATATATTTTTTTAGGTTTTAAGCTTTCTACATAGTCGGAGCCACTATTGCTAGTAAGAATATAATATGCCGCATTTTTGTTAAAGAATCCAGTATATAAGTAAGGAATTTCAATAAACTTACGATTGTATATAACAAAACTGTTCAATTAAATAGTTGCTTCTGGGACTAATTGTTCGTTATATTTATTTATTTGTATACTTTTAACATGATAATAGTATATGCACAATGAATCACTAAGAATTTTCCATTAATTTTGAAAAAATCTTAATGCTGGGTTAAGCGCTGGGTACAGCGCCCTCTAGTAATGGCGAAGTAAATGTTCACAACATATTAATTTAATAGTCTGCGTAGGCTAAGCCTAGGTTAACATGAAACCCTAACACAACACAGGCATTAAGGCCTGTGAAGGCCAACCAGAGCAAAAAGGTTCTCTTCGAGGCCCCTACTCTTATAGGCCCTGAGAAATAGTGATGACCCTTCTCCCACATTAATAAAGCACCATCTAGTTTAAAAAATAAATAAATAACAAATCATTAAATTTATAACAGAAATACTGGCCTTTGAGGATTTTAGTGTCTTAAATTAATTCTGATATCACGCTTTTTGATATAAGTTACTGTTTAAGATTTCGGCGATAAATACACAAAAAATATTGCATGTCCGTCTGCTTCAAATATAAGAGGTATATTATGAGCACGTTCAACCATATGCTGTATCATCGCTTTCCATCAGATGCATTTGTTATAATTACCCGTCAAGATAACACAGTGATTTAATTTTTACAAGGTTAGATGAAAGCCAATACAGAGATAAGAATTTAGTATTAATGTTTACTAGCTTCTGCCTGCAACTTCGTCTTGACTTTAGTTAGGGAATAATTTCTCAGCAAATCTTCTTTTTTCTCAACCGATGGACATACTCGTAGGTCTCCTTAAGGGATCTCCACACCCACGATTTTGTGGTTGTTGTTTTGCTCTCCACGACCTTTTTGAGTTTGTCAGTCCACCTCGTTGAGGGTCTATCGGTGCTGCGCTTTCCGGTGCCAGGTCACAATTCCAGGACCTTAGGACCCCAATGCCCATCGGTTCTATGTACTACGAGCCCTGCTCATTGCCGCTTCAGCTTCCCAACACGATGAGCCATGTCGGTTACTCTGGTTCTTCTACGGATCTCTTCGATCCTGATTTGATCGCGTAGAGATACACCAAACATAGCTTGCTCCATCGCCCGCTGAGTGACTGAGCTTTCATATGAGGCCCATAATCAGCGACCACGTTTGAAGTCTCAGCAGATAGCAACTAATAATTAAGATATTTTGTTTACTTCTATAATAAAATAAAATATCACATATTTTATTTGCTTGTATTTTTTTATAAACATATTTTACAGCTATATGTCGCTCTTTCAAGAGTTTTTTTAATGACAAAAAAGCTGTGAATGTTGTATAAAAAGACATTTTGTAATTAATTGTAAAAATAAAAAAACAAAGGGTAAAATGTAAAAATTAATAAGTAAATATGTAGTATATGAATTGAGATATTCCAAAGATAGCAGGAAATCTACTTGGTATAGGGAGATGGGAATTATTTTTCTCCAAATTTAACGCTGGCGGTCCTCGGGCAGTAATGAATAAATCAAAACTACTGGATCGATTGAATTATTTTAATTTTTTTTTGTCACTGAGTGACATGGGTTATACATATATTTTATACCCGTGCGTTATTATTACAAAATTATAGCGTATTATGCAGTACATGATGTTGATTATTTTTCCGCCGAATGACATACAGCTGAGTAGAAAAGACCACCCTCATGTCTTGTAGAGAAAAATTTGTGCATTTATATGCAGAAGGCTACCTTAACAGCCTTCCGTGTAAAACTTGAATGAAAATATTCATACAGGAAACAATAACCATATGGACAAGTATGGGTTAAATATATTAACCTTGGCGGGAGGTCAGAGTTTGGCACGAAACCAGTTCGCTTGATAATGAGATTTTAATAATAAGTTTTGTAAACGTGTTTTAAAAACTCATGTGACTTTTTGTGAATATATGGCAGTGACATTTTGTTTTATTCTCTAGATAATAGATAAATATAATCGAGGTGATGGAAAAAAATGGACGCGGTAATAACTCAAATAAAATGTCTTCAATTTAAGTCACGTGTATCACGTGACGTTAATAAAGCGGGTACCTAACTCCCTTGTAACTGAATAATGACAGAGTTTAAAAAATACTAAGAATTTTTTGAGTTCAAATAAAAGAAAACTTAAGTAATGATTTTAGATTGTAAACAAAGTAAATTTCCAACTACTTCTTTTCTTTTTCTCTTCTCTCTAATATTCTCACTTTTCTTTCTCTTTCCAATAGATTCAATATCAACAGCAAAAGGGTAACATTAAACGGCGAGCGCAATAGCAAATAGCACAATTAAAATAGTAGAGCGCAAATTCCTATGACCATCCTAGGCAATTCTCTTCTTAGAGTGACGTATAGCGAAGTATAAAAGTGAGACTATGAACAAATAAGTTCTTAAAGAGAGTTCATCAATGCTTGTAATTTGTAGGAGTTTAAACCAATACTAACAGCGTATCCGCGTTCAATCGCTAAGCTAAGTCTTCGTTTGAAAAAGAAGCCAGATGTCAACCGAAATGACAATTAACGAGGTGTTATAACAAATAAGAATTTTTCGCACGTTGATTCCATCTCCTTAAGGGCTCAAATGAAAATCGCACAAATATATAACACTCAATGAGAGATGCATACTTTCGCCGATTACCAGATTTCGGCGATTTCCGCCGAAGCTCCAAGTCAACGCAAAAAGTCTATTTAAAGTTACAAATCACGTTTAAAAGCTTTTTTTATTTTTTGTATTCGTAACCGATAACTTCCGTTGAAGACTAAAAAATGGTAAATCCATAGATAGAGGTTCATTCACTCATTCATTGTGAGAATTTAATACAATGTAAACGGACAGTTTCTCTGTTATTTATGAATTGAAAGTAAAAGTACTATTTCCTTTTAGGTTTGAAACTCGTTAACGTGAGATCAAAAAAGGAGTTTTTAGACTTTGAAGTTAATATGGTTTGTAAATTTTTTTACTATTTTACATGAAATGTGAATAAATTTTTGTTGATAATTTTTGAACTCTATATTTCTGATACGTCTGATTTTATAAATTTTCTATAATTAACAAAAAAAAAAAACCTATTTTATCCTTTTTTTTGTTTTCTTCTTTAGATGATATGCATATATAAGGAGTAGCACCAGAGTTGATGAATGATCGAGGAAAATGGAAGATGAAGACATATTGTGCCGTCCCCATTTAGAGTGGGATAAGGGTAAAAAATTAAGAAGGTTTTTTGGGATGTTACTAAAAGATTTGATGCACACATTATACAACACGAATAATATTTTCAAAAAACCATAATATAAAAGTTATGGTAAGATAAATGTGTTCATCATCATCTGCCTGCCCTTATCCCACTCTAAGTGCGGTCGGCATAACATGTTATAAGCATGCTGTCACATGATTTGGCTGCGTTTTTACGACCGGCCGCCTGCCTGACATCATCTTACCTCAGTCGTATTTTATGACACCTCGGTAAGAAAGAGGGTGGTTTATTCTACTAAACCGGATACCACACGGTGGGTCAACTTACCTTAGTGGCCTTTAACGACACCTCTTTTAAAAATGAGGTTGGTCTATTCTACTTAGCCGGATACCACGCGGCGGGTCGACTTACATTAATCGCCTTTTACGACACCTCGGTAAGAAATGAGGATGGTACTATTCTACTCAGCCGGATACCACACGGCGTGGTAACATAAATGTGTTATAAATGACAATTAATTTGTTACAGTCCGCAAAGACAATTAAATAGTATAACAACTTATATGAATTATGAAGTTATTGCGTGCCTATATACTTCTTGTCAAGTTCGTAATTAAACGTGAACTGATATAAAAAAATAATAATAAAGAAATATCATAACACTAATCTACAGTTTGAGGTAAATTAAAAATCTTAAATAAAAAAAAACATAAGTAAATACCACAGAAACCTTGGTTTTGTAGGTAATGTTACAAAGCCGATGGTCATAACAGTGAAATTTCAACGTTTTTCGGTCATAATACCCACAAACTCAAACTAGGGTAATCTTTAAGTAGTAGAGGGAGTAAACTGTAAGTAAAATTAAACTCTAAAGAGTCCACTCCTAACTGTACACTCTCTGCGAGACACTCCGAGAGATGCCGAGTGCGAAAGTGTACAAGATAGCTTTCGCCTCACTTCGATATACCTCGAGGTGTCTTGTTTGCTCTTGCTCCTGTGTTCCTTTTTGTTGAGTTAAAGAGTCTGGCGCAGCGTCGCGCAATTGGCGAGCGCGTCGCTTTTCATTCTCGACAGCTTGCATTGTCATTCCGAGCTTAAAATTCTCGGCCGTGGAGTCTCAAGCAATATGAGACATAGCAAGAGCTCTCCGGCGGGAGTGTACAGCCGCAATTATAGGATTGTGCTTGCAACATCAATCAATAGCATGCTTTCAATTACAAATACTCTTCAAATATACTTTAGATCTAGGTATAGTTTTTCAACTACAATGTAGTATTAAAAGTCAATAATAGATCTTATAAAGTGAGTAATAAGATTTTACAGAATAGTTTTGCAAAAAATATATCAGGTTTTTATAATTTTCCCATAACACTAATTATTTCTATCGGTTACTCGTCATATATCAGTATGCTAATATGTTTGTAACAAAGACGTTTTACACTGCGTGTGAAGATATAACATAAAGAGGTTACTTGCGGTTAGAAATGATTTCAACACTAATGCAAGCAAAATAAAAAAATGCTAATACCATGGTCATTAGTAATTATGTCGATTTCAGATGTTGATCTTGTTTAATTGCCTCAATTTTTGCACAACAATTATCGTTTTAGACTGCTGAATTCAATGTAACGTTTTCATTGAAATCTGCTTTGCGGATTATTTTTCAAACCTGATTTCAAAAGGTGTCGTAAAAGGCGACTAAGGTAAGTCGACTGAATTCACTGTAACGTTTTCATTGAAATCTGCTTTGCGGATTATTTTTCAAACCTGATTTCAAAAGGTGTCGTAAAAGGCGACTAAGGTAAGTCAACTGAATTCAATGTAACGTTTTCATTGAAATCTGCTTTGCGGATTATTTTTCAAACCTGATTTCAAAAGGTGTCGTAAAAGGCGACTAAGGTAAGTCAACTGAATTCAATGTAACGTTTTCATTGAAATCTGCTTTGCGGATTATTTTTCAAACCTGATTTCAAAAGGTGTCGTAAAAGGCGACTAAGGTAAGTCAACTGAATTCACTGTAACGTTTTCATTGAAATCTGCTTTGCGGATTATTTTTCAAACCTGATTTCAAAAGGAGTCGTAAAAGGCAACTCAGGTAAGTCAACGCGTGTGGTGTCCGGATACGTAGAATAGACCACCCTCATTCTATAACGAGGTGTCGTAAAAAGCGACTATGGTTAGTTAACTCGCCATGTGCTTTCCAGACGGAAAGCACAAGCACATACTCAGACGAGTAGAATAGACCATCCTCTTTCTTACTGAAGGTGGACTGACGTCAGGCAGACGGCCAGTCGTAAAATACGTAGCTTAGTCATACGACATGTTTATAACATGTTCTGCCGACTTCACTTAGAGTGGGATAAGGGAGGATTAGACTGCTGAATTCAATGTAATGTGTTCATTGAAATCTGTTTTGCGTTTTCCAAACCTGTTATACTTAATTTGACACACCATGCGCCTTGGTTGGTATCTGCCTTATAAATTAATGGTACTGAGTAAAACATGTGTTCTCAGAACGCACGATCGAAACAATAAATCTAAGTCATAGACACAAAACATAAACTAGTTATTAGCGCCGGCTTAATTGAGCTCAGACGTTCATTGCGTAACTGCGAGTATTCTAAGCTCTTTTTATATCATCTGACGATTATTTTATATAGTCTATGTCAAGCTATAGATAATTTATTTATTTATGTATTTATTTATTTATACGGATCTCCAACAGCATTACATATTATATAATCCAAAAAACATATCCTATGCAGTCTCAAATTAATTATATAGTACCAATTACAGAAGATCACATCATTCTTAGTTACAATTTTATAATTAAAAACCTAAAATAAACAGAAACACAAGCAAATAAAGCAAACATATAAAAAAACCACATTAAGGTTTAAATATTAATCCTGATGTTAACATTTTAGTACATTTTTTTTATAAATGATGAAAGCCCATCGCAGCGTATTGCTATATATAATAAAGCCTAACAATTTAAAAGAGGCTGTCACGATGAAATTAATATGTACGACTATGTCGAATTTTAGTCGATTATCAAATATCACTCCTAGGTCTCGGATAGAATCACTTTCTTTGAGTTTTTTGCCCGAAATATTGTACGAACTCAATGTTTCTTTTGGATGTTTCTTTTTGGAGAATTAGATAAAACTACATTTCTTAATATTAAGTAATATTCGATTAGTTTCTAAACCACTGAATTAGTCTATCTATATTCGCTTGAAGATCGATGACATCGGGTTCTTGCTTTATGACTTTGGCTATTTTTAAATCAGCAAACAAATAAACTTGGCAGTTATGTTATATTAATTATGTTTGGACTATCATTTATAAATAAAATAAAGAACAAGGGACCCAAAATTGAGCCTTGTGGCATAATATTTAATTTCCATTCATAACGACACGCCCATGTCTAGTTTACGTTTGCGTTAAATTATATTTTCTCAAGGGAACTCCAAATGACTAGTGAAGGTAAGGCTGTGACTATGTTCGATAGTCATTAATTTATAACGCGATTTTACTGTAAGATTTGATAACTAAGGTTATATTGTTTTAGTTAGCCTTTACATATATACGATAGGTTGACAAATTACCTCAAGGTATTTTTTTAAACTCAGCCGTATGGTATCCGACTGAATAGAATAGTACCACCCTAATTTCTTACCGAGGTGTCCTAAAAGGCGACTAAGGTAAGTCGACCCGCCGTGTGGTAACCGGCTGAGTAGAATAGACCACCCTCATTTCTTACCGAGGTGTCTCAAGAGTCGACTAAGATAAGTTGACCCACCGTGTGGTATCCCGTTAAGTAGAATAGACCACCCACTTTCTTACCGAGGTGTCGTAAAATACGACTAAGTTTATGTCAGGCAGGCGGCCGGTCGTAAAATACGTAGCCAAATTATGAGACAAGATGTTTATAACATGTTCTGCCGACCCCACTTAGAGGGGGATAATGGCAGGAAAATGATGATGAATTATTTTTTACAACTGACAGTTATCCATTAGTAGTAGTATTAGTATACTATACGTCAAAATGGTTATACTTATCTATTCCAAGGGATCACGGATTCGAAATCAAGGAAAACTCCGCTGAGTTTTCTAAAGAACTCATAAGCCTATTTAATATTGACAGTATATCCCTAGAAAATTCTCGAATAAGAGAAGCATAGATGTATCTCTATCTTCTCCCCTAAAGTAAAGTAACGTTAGTATCCCACTGCTGAGCATTTACTTTAAGTCGAAATAGAATTTCCATATCCCGTTCACCCAGCTATCGCTTCCCTATTTTCAAATCTAAGCTAAATTCTATAAATAACTATTACTGTTGTAACTAGGAATTCTTGAGCGAATTTCTACTTTTTATATAAAATAACAACGTATTAATCATGCAGTGGGCAATTGCCTCATTGAATATAGAGGCCATTACATTTTGCTTATTGACGGGTTACGCAGATGCCGGATATTTCACAAGACATGTAATTTAACTTGCAAATTTACCGCCGTAAAACATATGATAACTTTAATATGAGAACATAATTTATCATTATCATTCTCTTACCCTTATCCCACTCTAAGTGGGGTCGGCACAATATGTCTTCTTCTTCCATTCTCCCCTATCATTCGTCAACTCTGGTGCCCCTCTCTTAACATCCATATCATTTTTTACACAATCCATTCATCTTTATTTCGGCCTCCCCCTGCCTATACATTCATCCACATTCATATTTAAAACTCTTTTGGTCACATGATTTTTATCCCTCCTCATTACATGACCATACCAACTTAGTCTCGCACTTCTCATCTTTTCTGTAATGGGCGCAACTTTCAGACGTCCCCTAATATACTCTTTGAGTATTCTATCAAGTTTTGTCACACCAGACATCCACCTTAACATTCTCATTTCATTCGCATGAACATTTCTTTCATCCTTTTCTTTTATTGCCTAAAATTCTGATCCATACATTATGACAGGTCTAATGACCGTTTATAAATTTTCCCCTTAATGACTTTATTTTCCCCTTAATTCATGGATTTCGTAACAATTTTGGAACCTACTGATCTACTCATATATATCATAAAAGGAGATTAATTATTTTAAATATCCTGTGTCCTTGTTAAGTTACGGAATGCTATATGAAATTGGATGAGGCGATATGAACTTTAACGAACTTTAACCTTCCACATATGGTTTAACTGACGGTGGTCAGGAAACAGTTCATCGTCCGATAAATAATGGAGCCTCAAGGTTTTGAGCTGCAACCGGAAAATAAAATATCTTTTAACCATTGAAATTGCGGGAACAGAATATGCTGTATTCTGGGTAAAAGGAAACCACTAAATTCAAACGAAATAAATTCGGATGCCGTGAATATCTCTTGAGAGATATAGAGACGTACACTAACTGAGAGACTAATTACGTAACACGCTTGCATTAGGAACCTTTTATGTCAGTCATTGGTATCTATACTTATTATAAAACAAAGTCCCCAAAAGCTGTCTGTCTGTATGTGATAGAGTTCTCAAAATCGGAATTGTTATGCGGTTTGTACTAAAAGGTAGTACAATTCTTCCGAAAGGTCTAGATTAATAATACATTGGGGTTTGCCGCGTAAACCTACATAGATACACTAAAGTAATGTACTAGAGTATTATAGATCTACAAAAACACTACAAAAAAGTCCGCGACAGCATGTCTCTATTTCTTATAGTTAACTCACAATAACTAACTACTTTTATGTTCAAAATCGGAGAATCGTCGGGAGAAACCCTGGCACATCTAGTCGTACCACATTATGAATGCTAATTCAAATTAGACGATATCAAAAAGGACGTAGAGGATCGTTAGTTTCAAGTGCAGATGTTGATAGTGAATAGTGAATAGTGATAGTTGATAGTTGAAGTGTGATAGAGTTGTTTGATGATGTAATGTTTTGAAAATACCTACAGACATCCTTTTATGGACGTTCATTTTTAAAGGGATACCAATATTTTTTTCCTTTGCATGTGCGAAATTCGAAATCCGTTGCCTCTTTCATGAAACATTTAAAATAATATTACCTCTCCTTGGGATGTGTACAAAGTGTATTATATTGTGTATCATAAAGTTGTATGGTAGAGATTGCTTCTAGCAATAACACCAACTTTTCATGCCTTTTATTGCTTTAGTTTCCTTCTCTGTACTTTGTACTCTCATCATTCTCCTGCCCTTATCTTGTAATGTAATGTGTGTGCAATAAAGTATTTCTATCTATCTATTTTCATCATCATCTTCCTGTCCTTATCCCACTCTAAGTGGGGTCGGCACAACATGTTAAAAACATGCTGTCACATGATTTGGCTGCGTTTTTACAACCGGCCGCCTGCCTGACGTCAACATACCCCAGTTACGACACCTTATATTTTACGACACCTCGGTAAGAAAGAGGGTGGTCTATTCTACTAAACCGGATACCACACGGTGAGTCAACTTACCTTAGTCGCCTTTTACGACAACTCGGTAAGAAATGAGGTTGGTCTATTCTACTCAGCCGGATACCACCCGGCGGGTCGACTTACCTTAGTCACCTTTTGCGACACCTCGGTAAGAAATGAGGGTGGTACTATTCTATTCAGCCGGATACCACATTCTATCTATCTTATTTATCTAATTTTATTACGGTGAGAATTAAGTTTTATCTATGAATTTCATTCTGCTCTTTAATAATATTCAACAAGTTCATAGTTTGATTTATAAATTCACGCATTACCGCCGTTACGCTGATAAGTGGTAACGCTTGTCAACGTAAATATATTAATAACGTATCAAAATAAAGTCCTGTATTAAATGATAAGACGTCAGTGGAAATTGTAATAACTTAGCATTTAGTTCACACAGATTCTGCCTTAATTCCGCGCGCCAATGGGTTATTTTTAAAGTCAATGGGTGCTTTGTATTTCAATGAAATATAAAATTACCGAACTAAAATTAGGATTTTCTATAAATCAAAACTCAGAAATAACTTTTTGAGATTGAAATCCACAAGTCTTTAAGTGATTGAACGGAGCTGAGATCCATCGTTCTTTTTGAGTACACATTTCTTGCGTCAAGGATAGCAGTGGGGTATCCAGTAGGGTAGAATAGACCACCCTCATATCTTACCGAGGTATCATAAAATAGGTCCAAAGTAAGTTGACGTCAGGCAGGCGGCCGGTCATAATAATGCAGCCAAATCATGTGACAGCATGTTTATTTTGTGCTGACACCTCTTAGAGTGGGATAAGGGTAGGAGGATGATGAAGTCTTTAAGTGAGGGAATGGACCTTAGACGCTAATAAGTGTCATAAGTAGGGTTAGCACAACATGTTCTTAACATGCTGTCACATGATTTGGGTACGTACTTTACGACCGGCTGACTGCCTGACATCAACTACCCTAGTCGGCTTTTGCGACACCTGGGTAAGAAAGTGGTTGGTATATTCTGCTCAACTGGGTAGCACACGGCGAGTCAACTTACCTTAGTCGCCTTTACGACACCTCGGTAAGAAATGAGGATCGTATATTCTACTCTGCCGGATACTACACGGCGGTGTTCAACTGTTAAACCAATATTGATGAAATTTCGGAATTGAAGCATTTATACCAGGCTTTCACATAGTCTCGTTTTTGGAACAGTCAAGCATGACCCACCAACGGGTCACGGTGTGACGTGTTAAACATAACACGCTACAAGCCATACGTAAAACAGAGCCTTAGTATTTGTCAGTATCCTAATTGAGCAACACTATGAGTATTATTCAAAAGTCTCAACATTTCGGCAGTGACCTACAATTGTAACCTACACAGGATCACTTATAAATGGCGCGTTTTAATTACGTTACAAGGTTGTTGACTGTTTTTAGTATACATTGATTAATTGATTTTAAACTCTATGTATATCTTTGAATACCTTTTACAGTACAACTACAACAGCACATGTAACGCTTGTGTATCGCCTCAAAATATGTATAATATTAGTTAAGAACTTATGTAAATAATAAAGATTCGTGTGAGATTTTTTATTCATCTGAATATGTAACAATCTTAGTTTTGGTTATTTGTAAATTGTAGCAAATCTTTTTTTAAGAAAAAAGGCAAAGTATAAGTTAAATTAAGGTTTAAATCAAAAAATCGAAAAAAATAACAAGCCGCAATGACAATCCGATGCTCTCCGACGCAGTGGCCGATGATAAAAGGATCTCATAAACCCCCTCAATACAATATTCATTCACCTGATTAACGAAAGCAATTTGAGTGGAATCTAAGCTTTAGGGCGCCTTATATTTGTAAGGCGAGACCCCCAAAACAACTTTATTAATTAAATATCTAAAACGATCATCCTTTCACAAAGTGTATCCTAAATGGGAAATAAGTTCCAAAAGGAAAGATCAAGAAAATCATATGTCACCCCATAATAGACAGTCATAACCAGTTTACATAATTTTTTTTATAAAACAAAAAAAAACTTCAAAACGAAGAAAAAAACAATTGTCTAGGCGGGGCTTGATCCTAGGTATTTTCATTTCTCGAGACCGCCCGTTCCCCGAATAAGCTACGCTGACTTGATAATGTTATGGCGAAAATAGTGTTTTAAATTAAATTTAAATGTTAATAATTTTTTTATGTCCAAAAACAGGGATAAAACTATATTTTTTTAAAACCTAGCGAAATCGCTTTTTCTGCTGCTGAATATCAGGAAAATCGTTGAAGCCGTTTCAGAGATTCCAAATATATATATATATATATATATATATATATATATATATATATATATATATATATATATATATATATATAGGTATACAAGATTAACTCATTTAAATATTAAAGATATATAAATTTTTGATTGTCAAACGTAAAAAATTGCATTTTTCTATATCTTTAAAAAAAATACCGAGAAAGGCTCGGTCACCCAGGTACTAAATGTTAAAGCGATAATACTTCGAAAATAAAATTGGCAGACCGTGAGAGTTGCAACAAAAATGCACACAGAACATCCGGTTTGCAAATTATTTCATGAATATGCAGCTTAGAAATTCGCTTGTAACGATAATTAATTTAGTTCCACGGTAGTAAGGTTCAAAATTGAACTGTTTCGCCGTCCGTGTACTTGAATAACCCTAATTATAATTAGGAATACGTGCGCGGTGCAATAGGTTTCACGTGTCATTAATTGATTCAATAATTATACATTTACGTCTTTTTTATCAGTTAGCAATTATACCTAATAGACAACAGTTTAATTTTTGTTTTATATACACCTCGTATTATACACATCTACGAAGATGTGTATAATACGAGGCTACGAAGATGTGTATAATAAAAGCCTCCGTAGGTTTTTAATTTTTTATTAATTATATTAATTTTATTATAAAATTATACCTCATAGACAGTACTTGAATTTTTGTTTTATATACGCCTCGTATTATACACATCTACGAAGATGTGTATAATACGAGGCTCATATAATTAATAAAAAAGTAAAAGCCTACGGAATCTTTTATTTTTTTATTAATTATATTAATTTTATTATAAAATTATACCTCATAGACAGTAGTTTAATTTTTGGTATATACACGCCTCGTATTATACACATCTACGAAGATATTTATAATACGAGGCTAATATAATTAATAAAAAAGTAAAAGTCTACGGATGCTTTTTTTTTAATTATTATAATGTATTCGTCTTCGCATTAAAATACCTTCAAAAATAAAGTAAGAGTTTTTCTCTTGTTCCTAAAAAAATACATCTTTATACTACGTATAAAGTCGTATCGTTATACTACGTACTTATCTTTCCTTCTCTTACTTTTATCCCTCTCTAAGTGGGGTCAGCACAACATGTTATTCTCTTCCTTTTTCTCCTATCTTATCGGCATTTAAATTCAAAACCGCACAGTTGGCATATAGTCGGTAATCAACATCTAAAAGTTGGCTTAAGGTTGGTAAATAAACTGTCAATGACAGACATCTATTTATTATGGTAATACAAATTGATGCTATAATGCCTTACATTTAGAGCCATTATAAACCGAGAGTCGCCAGCAATAAGTGCTATATATCATAGGAATTATTGTCTATGGAAATAATAGTTAATGAATAATCTATGCAAATTGTAAACCTTCAGCTTCTCTTTACAATAACCATAATTGTGTATAAAAATACATATGCTACTTTTGTTTATTTTAATTATACAGTAATATACTTACTTACTTTTAATATTAACACGTTATTTTATATAATATAAGTCGTATTTAATTATATTTTACCATAAACATACGCACCGCCGTGTGGTATCCGGCTGAGTAGAATAGACCACCCTCTTTCTTACCGAGGTGTCGTAAAATACGACTAAGGTAAGTTGACGTCAGGCCGGTCGTAAAAACGCAGCAAAATCATGTAACAGCATGTTTATAACATGTTGTGCCGACCCCACTTAGAGTGGGATAAAGGCAGGAGGATGATGATACCATAAACGTACGCATAAACCCACAACGCTACTTTAACAAAGACAATATACTAATATAAATAGCGGAAGAAATACAAGCGGAATGTTTAGAGTAACGGACTTGCGATCGAGAGATCGTGGGTTTGAATCCCGGCCATCATACTACAGACGTGAAACCAGTCCTTATACAAGCACTTAGCTTAGCTGGAGAGGTAAAAAAGTAATTTATAACCTATATGTCATAGTAAAATTCAGAAATTAATAAATTAAAATTAAATCTGATAAATTAATTAATAAGTTAAATATTTATTTTAATTCATAGTTCTTAATATTTATTTCTTTTTAATTTTAGACAGGTTGACTGGAAGAGATTCCAATTCCGGAATAAGCTCAACATTGCACATGTTGTTCATTTATTAAATTATTTTTATATTAACTAATGCAATAAAGAGATTACAAACAAATAGGATGAATAGAAAATATAAATATTGTTAATAAACAAAATTTCCTTGATACTTGACCAGGATTCATAAGAACGAACACCTTAAGGATTTCACTCTCTGACAATTAAGCCATCGTGCCCTAGAATGTACTTTATGTGCAATCACAATAGGAAACGGATATTGAATTATTCATACGGTTAATTATCTAATCTTTTACATATTTACGCGCAGTTATATATAAATAGTGTTACGTATGATTATAAGTTAATAGCGTACCGACCTAGTTTTTTTTATTGAAGTCCATGCAATATTATATATTTGTACGCCGGTGTGGTATCCGGCTGAATGGAATAGACCACCCTCATTTCTTATTGAGGGTCGTAAAAGGCAACTAAGGTAAGTCGATTCGTGTGGTATCCGACTGAGTAGATAAGACCACCCTAATTTTTTAGGGAGGTGTCGTAAAATACGACTAAGGTAAGTTGAATTTGTGAATTTTTTGTCGATGAAGGAAAGGCAAACAGACATAAATCAAATTTATAACATTGTCATCGGATGATGATGAAGAGATCCATGCCCTTTTCCCACTCTAAGTGGGTTGACACGACATGTTTTAAACATGTTTTCACATTATTTGGGTACGTATTTTACAACCGGCCTCCCGCCAACGTAAACTTACCTTAGTTGCCTTTTACGACACCTCGGTAAGAAATGAGGGTGGTCTATTCTATTCAGCCGGATACCACGTAGTGGTTAAATTCAAATAATTCTACTCAATTAACTCGGCTTAATAAATAGCGGTAATGTGACGGCATGTGACGTCACTTTAAAAAAAAAACAAAATGCCCATATTGAATTGCATTTAACTAATAAATACGAAACTTCATTAATTAACTCGTATAATATATCAAAACTTAAATAAATGGTTGGAAATACTATACTTATTTTATAAGTATTACAGATAATATCTGTTTTTTTTTATTTATTTATTTACGTTCACTTACAAATTGCTTACACTAATAATATAAATTATAACATGCTTAGTATAAGTTAAGTCTAACAATTAACTTATAAGCAAACTCCTTAAGCATAAATACACACGTATTGACGGCGTAAATATATATATATATATATATATATATATATATATATATATATATATATATATGAACTAAAAGCAGTGTTTGCGAACTGTTTTGTAGAAGTTCAAAAGAGAAATCTTCACAAATGAGGTTTCAAGGAAATATAAAAAACAAGATCTCAATATCTCAAACATAAAACTTTTACTATCTGAATATTCGTTCTGAAATGAGCGAATACTTTCATTAGTTTTAAAAGTTTAAACATATTACTGACCCGTATTCGTTTAACGACAACATATGGAAATTGACTATAAAAGAAGTTTATGTTTCGTTTAATTTAGATTTGTAATATAAAGTTTTTCCTCGTTCATTTTATTCTGAGGCAAAAATATAAATTAAACCAAAATGGAATTAAAAAAGAAAAATATCTAGATAAAAAGAATACATACAACATTGAGTGTTCAGCAAGTCGATGTGTTTAATAAGTCCATCTGCAACCAAAATCGACATTTCGGCGACATGTCATGGAAAGAGCGCTACATCGCGGAGCTAATATTATTTTTCCGTATATAAATAATGTACCACCAAGCTGTGGTAGCCCAGCGGTAGCACCGTGCGCCTCTTTCGAGGAGGTCTATGGTTCAAACCCCGGGCAGGCACCAATGAGTTTTCTAGTAAAACTTATGTGTCTAATTGATAATTGCAATTTATCACACGCTTTTCGGTGAAGGAAAACATCGTGAGGAAACCTGCATATCTCTAGAGAATTCTAGGGATATGTGTAACCTACCAATCCGCATTGGAGCAGCGTGGTAGGTCTCACCTCCAATCCTTCTCTCCAAAAACGGAGAGAAGAGGCCTATGCCCAGCAGTGGGATAGTAACAGGCCGTTACTTACTTATAGACTATTTGTATACGTGACATCGTTTGCACCAACTACCCTCAATAATGAATATTTGTTTAACTATATTTATTTATTCTTTATGTTACCACGGTGTATGCGCTTCAATTGCGCTAGATTTCTTTAATATTTCTGCAGATTATTCTTGAAATGGTAACAAACAAATCGACATACAAACAACATTCTTATTTATATTATTCGTATGGATTGTACGCCGTGTGGTATCCGGCTAAATAGAATAGTACCACCCTCTTTCTTACCGAGGTGTCGTAAAATATGACTAAGGTAAGTTGATGTCAGGCAGGCGGCCAATCGTAAAATACGTAACCAAATCATGTGTTAACATGTTGTGCCGACACCACTTAAAGTAGGATAAGGGCAGAAAGATATATATTTATATTTTATGTTACGGGATGTATGCGCTTTAATTGCGCTAGATTTCTTTAATATTACTCCAGCGGATTATCCTTGAAATTTAAAGAAAGAAATAGACAAACAAACAACTTTCTTACTTATAATATTAATATGGATTGTCCACAAATGTAGAATATATATATACAAATATATACTGAGTCGAAACCGCAATGATTGTACAACGGCTCCGGTCATTCAGTTCCGCAAATACAATGTGAAAGTTTCGCATAGCATGCATACGAAAAACTCATTTAAAAATGTTCCCTGTACATACCTCCTTTATTAGGACCATTGTTGCTTCACAGTGAAACGGAACAGTCAATGGTTCATTAGCATATTGTTAATAGATTGTGGATCGACTTATGTCGATGGAAAAATAGTTCCAATACATTTATCTAAAATTTCGATGCAAGAAGCGAAAGTATTAGAACAATTGTATCTGTGATAAAAATGATTAGGATTCTTGCCACCATCGACATTTCTGCTCTTCTTGAGCCTTCGGGGATATGTCGCGATGATAGCAAGAGACCAGACGGCTTGACGCTGGTTCCTTGGGAACGGGGACGGGCTCTAATGTGGGACGCAACATGCGTTGATACGTTAGCCTCGTCCCATATGAAAAGAGCATCAAGACCTGGAAACGCGGCGGAAATTGCCGAATACGGCAAACGGCGGAAGTATGCATCTCTCATCAAGAGATATATTTGTGCCGTTTGCAGTCGAGACCCTAGGGCCATGGAGTCAAAGTGCAAAATATTTTTTATCCGTTTTAACACCTCTGTTAATTGCCACTTCAGGTGACAAGAGGGCTGGCTCCTTTTTCGCACAAAGCTTAGCGATTCAGCGCGGAAACACTGCCAGCATTCTTGGGACCATTCCACGTGGGCATGATTTGTATAGTCCTAGCGTGTAGGTAATTTAAGATAGATATAACTTGTATCTTTTTCCTGTAAATAAAAAAAATGGATTCAAACAATGTCTATAGTTATTGGGTAGCCGATGTTAAACATAAGTCTCTTTAAGGAATGTCCACGCCATATAATCTTGTACCTTTTTGAATCTTTAGAAACACTTCAAGAAAAGCTCGCTGTTGCTGTATTATTTATATTTAGGCCACAATCAGCAAACAAGGTTCGTATTTATTTTCGGCAAAGTAAAGACTTTAAAGACTTTGTTTTAAAATACTAAGGAATTTTAATGTTACATTCTTTTTCTTGCGTAACACATCCATGTCCAAGATATTTTGCTTTTAATAAATAATAAATAAATAAATATATGGGACACTTACACACACGGTCGTGCGTCCCCAAAGTAAGTAACTTAATACTTGTGTTATGGTAGACAGACAACTGGTGAATATATACTTATATATTTTTTAAATACATACTTAAATACAAATATACACCCAGGCTCAAAGACCAACAAATTCATTTATAAAAAATGTTAGCCCTCGGCGGGAATCGAACCCGCGACCTGCGGAGCTGAAGGCAGGGTCACTACCAACTGCTCCAACGGGCCAGTCAAGCTTTTATCTTTGATAAGCTCGTTTGAATACCAATTTATAGCACGTCTTTAGATGAAGAAGGAAAACATCGTGAGGAAACCTACATATCTCTAGAGAAATCGGGGTTATTTGTTGGGTTTTTATTTTAATAGTCATCATCATTCTCCTGCCCTTATCCCACTCTAAGTGGGGTCGGTTTTAAACATGTTGTTTTATGATTTGGCTAGGTATTTGACGTCCGGCCGCCTGCCTGGTCTCGACTTACATTAGTCGCCTTTTACGACTTTATGAAACATGATGCTGGTCTATTCTACTCAGCCGAATACCGAATAATTTTGTTTGGAAAATTTTACCGAAATATTCTGATGTTTTAAAGGTTTAAAATAAAGATTAAACTTTCACATGTATAATAATATCGAACTTAACTATGAAAACTCATCTTCCTGCCCTTATCCCACTCTAATTGGGGTCGGCACAACATGTCATAAACATGTTGTCACATGATTTGGCTACGTATTTTACGACCGGCCGCCTGCCTGACGTCAACTTATCTTAGTCGTATTTTACGACTCCTCGATAAGAAAGAGGGTGGTCTATTCTACTTAACCGGATATCACACGGTGAGTCAACATACCTTAGTCGCCTTTTACGACACCTCGGTAAGACATGAGGGTGGTCTATTCTACTCAGCCGGATACCACACGGCGGGTCGACTTACCTTAGTCGACTTTTACGACACCTCGGTAAGAAAAGAGGGTGGTATTCAGCCGGATACCACACGGCGTTAACTATGAAAAACTATCGTGAAGTAATTATTTAAATTTTTTTTCACTATACTATCATTGATTTAATATTCTCATTTTTAATGTTAATCGTTTGAATTCACAGTTAATTGTATACACAGAACTATTACAACAATAACAATTTCCTTAATAATTTTCCAGCGTTAATAATGAATAATATACACTTCTTATAAAGCTTCTTTCTTATAAAACGAGACGTAGGCATTGCATATATAATAGTTAAAAATGTCTGTTATGTTTATACTATTATATATTTGAATTAATAATAACATTCTTTATTGTACACTACAAAAAAAAAACAGAAAATATACAAAGAAGTTTGCTACAATAGGCCGCCTTATCGTTAAAGAGCTATCTCTTCCAGGCAACGTTAGGGAAGAGAACTTAATTTTATATTAATGGCAGGTGCACAAATTAAAACAAAAATAATAAATAAAATATATGGGACACTTACACACACGGTCGTCCGTCCCCAAAGTAAGTAACTTAATACTTGTGTTATGGTAGACTAACAACTGGTGAATATCACTACATATTATAAAACAAAGTCCATATTTCCGTATGTACGCATAAAACTTTAAAACTACGCAACCGATTTTGATGCGGTTTTTTTTAATAGATAGAGTGATTCCAGAGGAAGGTTTGTACGTATAATTACATTCAATACGGAGGTGAGAAATACTGTAATTTTTGAGGTTTCTGTAAATAATTACATTTTTTTTCGCTTACATTGCAAACGCAGGCCAAACCCTACGAGATTTATCAAAATGATGTACTAAGTATTTGTACACCTTAAAAAGGTCTACAGAAAAGTCCGCGATGGTATATGTCTATCTCTTATGCATAACCCACAATAGCAGTTTTTTTCATTTACTTTTTACGAAAAATGATGCCTTATGTTCAAAGCAGTTTTTATACAATTCAGCATTAATCCTTATCCAATTGAGTACCTTAAATAAATAGTTGATTTAATATAGATCAATATGGCCGTTTACAGCATGTAATTTAAGTGAACATTTTCGGAGATATTACAGATTTACAATGCCGTGAGGACGCCGCGCTTCACCCTATAGCACTTCGAATCTTTTAGAGTTTGTTTAAAGACATTCTGTAATTAATTGTAAAAATAAAATACATAGGTAAAATGTAAAAGTAAATAAGTAAAAATGTACTATATGAGTTTAGATATTCCAAAGATAGCAGGAACTCGTCTTGGTATAGGGAGAGGAAATTGTTTTTCTCCAAATTTAACGCTTGCGGGCCACGGGCAGTAATGAAAAAATCAAAAGTACTGGATCGATTTTACTCATTTTTTTACACTGACTGACATGGGATATATATTTTATACCAGTGCGAAGCATGGGCAGGCCGCTAGTATACTTATATATATATATATTTTAAATACATACATAAATACAAATATACACCCAGGCTCGGAGACCAACAAATTCTTTTATAGAAAATGTTGGCCCTCGGCGGGAATCGAACCCGTGAACCGCGGAGCTAAAGGCAGGGTCACTACCCACTACACCAACGGGCCAGTCAAAAAAGTTATAAGATGTACAAGATAATGAATGTAGATGTATAAGAATAATAAAAGAAAAAAGATGGAGATTAACAAGAAACTAAAAGTAATATTAACACATTGGGTGAAAGAAATAAAAAGAAATGAAAGAAATAGTAAAGAGATTATAGAGAGATATATTATTATAGAGAATTATAATAATATTTAACAATTTTTCACATATATATCTTTTTTTTGTGATTTTCATACTCGTCATCGACTATAACGATATAAGTTATTTGCTTTGGTGGACGGACAGCCGCGTTTATAATTTTACCATACATACTTCAATACATAAATATACTTAAAGTTTTGAGAAGATGTTGATCCTAGCGGGCATCGAACTTACGATCGGGCCAGTCATAATTCATCGTTACATATATCTCAGTTCTATAATAGTTAATGTTTTCTACGTAATTATACGTATGATTACATACTCTTACAGGAAATGCTTCTACTAAAGCAGTGATATAATTGCATCTTAATGTACAAAAATCACCTTATATAATGACCTAATATAGTTTAATGTAAGTTATTTGACTGGCCTGTTGGTGCAGTGGGTAGTGACCTGCCGTCAGCTCCGTGGGTCGCGGGTTCGATTCCCGCCGAGGGCGCAACATTTTCTATAAATGAATTTGTTTGTCTTCTGGGTGTATATTTAAGTACGTATTTAAAAATGAGATGTAGAGAAAAATGGGAGAGTTTTCCCCGCGTACGTCTGGAAACTTAGGGAATTCTAGGATAAAAAAACGCCTATCTTCTACAACCTACATAACCTTCTATCTACTTGTAAGAATTCTAACAAAATCGGTGTAACCGTAACCGAAGAATGTCTTAGAAAAAACTGTACAAAAAATCCGTTTACTAGATTTTGATCAAATGGATCACATACAGACAGACAGCTTTTTTTTTATTTGATATCCCCTATATCCATCCTATATATAAAATTTTATATAAAATTTTAGCTAGTTTATAATTAGCTTTTGTTTTAGACAGGTAAATACGCCGTGTGGTATCCGGCTGAATAGAATAGTACCACCCTCTTTTCTTACCGAGGTGTCGTAAAAGGCGACTAAGGTAAGACGACCCGCCGTGTGGTATCCGGCTGAGTAGAATAGACCAACCTCATTTCTTACTGAGGTGTCGTAAAAGGCGACTAAGTTAAGTTGACCCACCGTGTGGTATCCGGTTTAGTAGAATAGACCACCCTCTCTTACCGAGGTGTCGTAAAATACGACTAAGGTAAGTTGATGTCAGGCAGGCGGCCGGTCATAAAAACGCAGCCAAATCATATGACAATATGTTTATAACATGTTGTTCCGACCCCACTTAGAGTGGGATAAGGGCAGGAGGATGATGTTTTAGACAGGTAAATCGCCATTTGCGTGTATAATATTGATAACTTCATTTAATTAAAATATCTAAAACAATTAGTATTCCAAATGGTACCATGATATAAAAGGCACAGATTAAAAACGTGATGTGAATGTCTATTTATACACGCGCTTGCTTTTGCGTCTCTTAACCATTTTTATGACGTTATATAAATTTATAAAAAAAAATTGTATACCTTTAAAAAAATTCCATAATTTTTTTTGAAATTATGTTTGAACAAATACGAATAAATTCGTAACTGAAAAGTATATACTCATGTCATTTTTTTATCTTTTATGGAACAAGTTTTTGCCTGTAACTACTTCTGCATTGGCGTCAGTACTGATACAGAAGTAGACTTTCTTATTCAATAACCCTGAAAGAAACTACTTATGGGGTTATTTCAAACGAAAAACTACATCGTTTTGTTGCTCTATTGAAGGTAAAAAAAAACCACTATTAATATTGATTAAAATATAAAAGAATGACTGTAATATGTTTTTACACTCCTTATATAAATGAAAAACCAAAAAAGACATTTTAAAGAAACGCTAAATAAAAAATATTTCACTGACTCTTATATAATCATATTATATTATTGTAATATCATTTATATAATATACACGTTATATAATTATGTCACGTTATAATATTAATAGAATTTAATGATAATTATTCATATTTTAAAGATAAATGGCTAAAATTGTTTATAATTTAGAGATACTAAAATTATTGCATGGTTAAATAACATGAACCGATAATTCACTATAACTAGTAAAAAATAGTATTTTGAATATTGAATAAATAATATCTTAAATCTTCTACGTTCATAACATACGTTCTACCCATTCCATTAAGACTAAATTCAAAGTCAATAATCACAGATTTTCCATAATATCAAAATCAATAATAATAAAATGTGATAAGCAATTATTATTTTTGTTAAAAAAGTATATTGTAATGCATAATAGTTGATCAGTTTAATTTAAATATCGCAAATGAATTTTGTTATTAATATGATTATTTTTGTATGAACGTATATTCACCATATTCACTTATTACTGAGTTTTAGTCAGTAAGTTTCCAATATATTTTTATAATTGCGGACGTATTAGTTCAGTTTTTAACTTAAGTTTAAGTAAGTTATATACATATATATATAGTATATATAGTTCCGCTCCGAATAATGTAGTATTAACCTTAACCTTACTCAACAATTGCACTATCGTTTAGTAAAATCCGTACAAAAATGCGTTCAGTACATTTTGAGAAAATCGATCACATACAGAAAGCTTTTGGCGACTTTGCTTTA
The DNA here is from genome assembly GCA_947086495.1 of Morpho achilles. Classification (NCBI taxonomy): domain Eukaryota; kingdom Metazoa; phylum Arthropoda; class Insecta; order Lepidoptera; family Nymphalidae; genus Morpho; species Morpho achilles. Next base: position 7,144,170 of record CAMTZB010000018.1, on the reverse strand, counting down.
TAATATGTATAGATATGCAACTATATATGGTTCGCAGTGTAAAAGATATCAACGCACGCAAGCGGTTATTGCATAACACTTGAACTAGTGGTTTTAACGTACGTAACATATTCTCAATTGCTGTTAAATTACTATATTACATTAATTATAAGGTCTTATCAACGTGTAACCCACCATTCCTTTAATACACATATTAAATTTCTTAATAATAAAAATAATAAGAACATATTTAAGAACGTTGCGCGCACGTTACTTTAGCACACACCATTTGGTCCAATTAAAATTCAAAATATTCTTTATTCAAATAAACTTGTAAACAAATGCTTTGTTTATTGCAGGTATAATTGAAGTTCATATAAGAGAGAACAGTAAAATTAATTTTATAATATCTTTTATAAATAAATAAATTTGATTGATAATTGATGTTTTTATTAATTAACATAAAATATTCATTGTTTACGTTTACGTTTACAATGTGTTATACTTAGTTAGTGTCCGAAGCACCCACAGTGAATTTTATCTAAATTCATTATGAATTTTAACATTTAGGTATCATAAATTTTCAGAACATTATCGGGTCATAATAGGAATGGAATACACATAAAAATTCGTGATAAAGTAAGTACTAAATTCAATAGTGTGAATAGTAAATTATCTGTAACTTTATTATCTGTAACGTAATTCTCAGCTGGGAGGAAACCTTTTCTTTTAGTAAAGAAACGTAAAAGGGTAGATCGATTAATCACTCTGCTACTATACATGATTGATAGGTTACACATATCCCGTATAATTTTTCAAAGATATGAATGTTTCCTTTATAATGTATTACCTGTATCGAAAGTATAAAAAAGTAAAGTAGCGGCCTATTACTCTCCCACTACAGGGAATAGGCCTCTTCTTTCTGTTATTAGGGAGAAGGATTGGAGATAAGACCTACTACGCTGCTCCAATTTTGTAAGTAGCTGCGCTTGTTTATTTATTTATTAAATTAAAAAAAAAATGTATGATAAGAATTCAATTATGAAAAAGTTTATTGTGCTTGTGCACTATTCATTCATAAGTATTATTAAGATTTTTCTGTATTTGTTTTATTTAGTTTGTGCAATAAAATAATTTTATTATTATTACATTTGAACACACTTATTTGTTATCTATCTCACCGCTCACATGCTTAACTGGAGCTTTCATATTATTGTATTTTTTAAAGGTTTTAATATAAAAAATAAGCTCATTTTCAACAGATTATTTTCGATGTAAAAAAATCATAATATGCTTGTAAGCATATTATGATATTTTTTTTAATTTTTAGAACGCAATTTGATAATTCAGAATTTCGAATAGCACAACTAAATTAAATAAGCATAATGATGTAAATGTATAGCTGGAATGAAATTAATAACACACAAAAAAATTAAAAACAGGTATATATGAAAATATATAAAGAGATATGATAGCAACCAATTCTTAATAGCAAGACTCAATTATTAATATTTAAGATGCTATCTAATTTAAATCTCGATTTGCAGTAGAAGAAAATTACACTTTTTTGTAAAACAGTCACACGCTATGCTAATTATATTGAATTATCTATATTAGATCATTTCTTTTTTACTCACCGTAAGAATGACGACGAGATGCGGTTAATATAAAAAATCCGTTTTTATTATTTTTTAACACCACGCGTCACTTCGAAGCACAGTTCGGAATTTGAATTATAATGAAAGTCGGCGAATCGAGGGCACGTCCAGTCGCGTTCCGAACGAAACGACGACTGATCGCATTTAACGTATTCTGCGTTCGCTCTTTGCGCATCGGTCATCGTAAGTCGCGTAAAAAACGACTATTGACGTTACAATTTTTAATGAACGAAATATTTGTATGCTTAGTCCGAGTTTATTTAACTCAGTCCGCATTAGCGTAACGCGGATTCGTATGGCTGGAACAGCGGTCACTAGATGTCGCTGTCGAAAGGTCATACAACGCTTTATTTGAACGCGATTAAAAATATTCGCATTAAGCGCACTGAACTCTTTTAATCTTGGAATATGATTAAAATTAATTCGTATGAACAACTAATAATGAATACCTACCAAACGATTATTATTGTCTGTTATGTAAAGTAACACGCAACAGCGAGTCAAGTCCATAGAGTTATAATAGAGTAAGCCAGAGACAAGCCTGACAATGACACAATAAATAATGAAGGAGAGAACACACATATACTTCATCATCATCTTCCTGCCCTTATCCCACTCAAAGTGGGGTCAGTACAACATATTATAAACATGTTGTCACATGATTGGCTACGTATTTTACGGCCGTCTACCTGACGTCAACTTATCTAAGTCGTATTTTACGACACCGCCATAAGAAAGAGGGTGGTCTATTCTACTTAATCGGATACCACACGGTGAGTCAACTTACCTTAGTCGCCTTTTACGACACCTCGGTAAGAAAAGAGGGTGGTACTATTCTGTTGAGCCGGATACCACACGGCGTCGAACACACATATACTTCATCTTTGTCTAATCACACATAAAAAAGAGAGAAAGATAGATCACCCTCATTTGTAATCACAATAAATCACGGGGGTCCTTAAAGATGCTATATAGTCCATATTAATTAATAATTAATATACACATCCTTTATACATTTTTTTTATTTTAAATTTAGGTAAAGCACTCTTATCACATCTTTCCTTTTAAAAAATTATTCTAATTTTCTCCCTAAATACATTGTTTTTATTTTATATTAGGTACCTCTGCTTGTCAGTGTATCTAATTGAAATTTGGAACATAAAAGTAGTTATTGCGAGATAACTATAAGAGATTGAAACATATCGTCGCGGACTTTTTTGTAGTATTTTTGTTGATCTACGATTCTCTAGTACATCGGGCTCATCCGATAAAAGAAGACGTGAGTATAGCCGGTTTCTATACATTATTTATGATTTGATTTGATTTGATTTAAATATAGATGTCACATTTTAGTCTGGCTTCCATACATCTATAACTCTGTGGTCTAATCTATAATAACTCTATGGTTAAGTCACGCTACATGCGTAAACGTATACGTTGAACGCCGTTAAATAGTTTCAGGGAAACAATACTTTGTTTTTATTGTTTTTTGCTTGTTTGTAATCTTAAGCAAAATGATTGAATATTTATTTCTTACGATCTATAATTTAATTATAATAAGAGAGAGTAAAGCAGTTAGATGAATGAATTTTGTTGTTTTTAAGCCTCATATTAGCTCTTATCTGACTGAAAAATAAACAAATAAAATTTGAGCTTTTACTTTTACCACCTTTAATGTGCGGATTATTTATTTACTTAATATACACAGTTTAATGACTATAGCTTACTTAATTTAAAAAGTACCTAGTTGATCGACCCTTGCTCAGTAATTTTGAACAAAATAAAAACAAACTTTAAAAAAATGAAAAAAATAATTAGGTAGTTGCGATCCTAGGTATTTTCATTTCTCGAGACTGTCCGTTCCCCGAATAAGCTATGCTGACTTGACAGTTAATGGCAAAAATAGTGTTTTATATTCAATATAAATTTTAGTATTTTTTAATGCACAGAAACAGGGATAAAACGATTTTTTTCTACATAAAACCTAGGTAGATCGATTTTTCTTCACCAAAATCCCCTACATGTTGAATTTTTGGAAAATCGTTGGAGCTGTTTCCAAGATTCCGAAAATAAATATATACCTACATACAAGATTAACTCATTCAAATATTAAAAATATATGTATGTTTATAATTAGGCTGTTTTTTGGTAAAATGCAAATAATACTGAGTACAGTATAATATTTTTATACTATTATTTATTTTAATAATAGTATACTATTATTTGGAAGACACTATGTTAAAAATGATTGTTAAAAAATTTAAGTGAGGTTTTGTTGAAACAAATGTTTTAGATACGGATCTTGACTTTTTGTGTCCATATTTCTGCTTAGATGGTTACCTACTGCACGTAATTCTTAAATTGGCTACAAAAACGAAAACCTCTTTAATTTTAAAGTGGTTAGTATACTTCTTACATACCCATATATACCCATATAACTAGCTTTTACCCGCAACTTCCTTCGCGTGGACTTTTGTTGCTTGTTAGGTTGATAACATGGCGCCTTTTTATGACATCCTACAGGGATAGGATGTCATAGCAAAGCTACCTCGCTTCCAATGCGGATTAGGTAAGTTGACATATCCCCAAAAATCTCTAGAGATATACAGGTTTCCTCGCAATGTTTTCCTTCACCGAAACGCATGTAATTAATTGCAATAGACACATAAGTGTAAATAGAAAAATTTATTGCAATTAATTAGACACATAAGTTTAAATATCTCTTGGTGCCTGCCCGGGGTTTGAACTCGTAACCCATTCTCAGTATATAAAAATATAAATCTAATTTAAGTTGAACATCAAGATGGCGAAAGATAAGAGGCGGCCGACACAAAAAACGCTTTCAAAATTTACAAAAATGTAGAAATCACTGAAATGATTACAAATAATATGATAATTATGAAACAGTGACGTGCGTGTGACCTTTTAATGTAAGCTTATACAAGGCTACGGAATAGGCAATTGGCAAAAATCACGCCAAAATCTCCTTACTCGATAATGTGTTGAATATTTAACACTTTCCGCCGTGTGGTATTCGGCTGAGTAGAATATACCACCCTTATATCTTGCCGAGGTGTCGTAAAGGGCGACTAAGGTAAGTTGACCCGCCGTGTGGTGTCCGACTGAATGCAATAGACCACACTCATTTATAACCGAGGTGTTGTAGAAGGCGACTAATGTAAGTTGACCCGCTGTGTGGTGTTCGGCTGTGCAGAATAGACTCCCCTCTTTTTTACCGAGGTGTCGCAAAAGCCGACTAAAGTAAGTTGACGTCAGACAGGCGGCCGTCGTAAAATGCCTAGCTAAATTATGTGACAACATGTCTATAACATGTGCCGACGCTACTTAGAGTGGGATAAGGGGAGAGAAAGAGCTACGCTGCCAGCTTCGCCCGCATGGAACTCATATATTTATCTCTCTGCCCTTATCCCACTCTAAGTGGGGTCGGCACAACATGTTATAAACATACTATCACATGATTTGGCTGCGTTTTTACGACCGGCCGCCTGCCTGACATCAACTTACCTCAGTCGTATTTTATGACACCTCGGTGGGTAAGAGGGTGGTCTACTCTACTAAACCGGATACCAAACGCGGTGGATCAACTTATCTTAATCGCCTTTTACGACACCTCGGTAAGAAATGAGGTTGGTCTATTCTACTCAGCCGGATACCTCACGGCGAGTCCACTTACCTTAGTAGCCTTTTACGACACCTCGGTAAGAAATGAGGGTGGTACTATTCTATTCAGCCGGATACCGCCCGTATGGAACTCAGTGCGTCACAAATTTCCTTCCTCGATAAATGGACTATCTTACAGTCGAAGAATGGAGTAGAGAAATACTGTAATTTTTGGGATTTCTAATGTGATGTCGTAAATAATTAAATTTTTTTCCGCTTGCATTGCAATGCAAACGCAGGCTGAACCCTACGAGATTTATCAAAATAATGTACTAAGTATTTGTACACCTTGAAAAGGTCTACAGAAAACTCCGCGATGGTATATGTTTATCTCTTATCAATAACTCACAATAGAATTTTTTGTGATTACTTTTTACGAAAAATAATACCTTATTTTCGAAGCAATTTTAAACAATACAACTTGAATCCTTTTCTACATTGTTGATTTAATATAAATCAATATGGTTGTTTACAGCATGTAATTTAAATGAACATTTTCGAAGATATTACAGATTTAAATTGCAGGTGCATAGCGGTTTTTATTTTACTCCAAATTTAACGCGTGCGGGCCACGAGCAGTAATGAATGAATCAAAGCTACTGGATCGATTTTAAGCGGCCGGAGCGGGCCGCTAGTATTTATATAAAAGACGATCTTATTTTAATTAACAAACCTAAAAATTCTGACTTGGGGAGTAATGGTTCGCTACATTTAACTACACAATTTAAATGCCGTTCTTTATGTATACAATCTCAAAAATAGCAACCAGTACGTTCGCATGTCGGTATACATGTCTGGCACATGTAAATAAAAATACACCGGATGTCGAAACACCGAAAGTGTAACGCGAATATACATGACCTTGCTTCTTAGACTTGTGTAACACTGGGCCGATATTACAGAACTTTAGTTTTAGTTATCTATAATTCTATACTAATATATAAAGTTAAATAGTTTGTTTGATTGTTTATTGTTTGAGCGCACTAACCTAAGGAACTACTGGACCGATTTGAAAAATTCTTGAATGTAAGATAGTCCACTTATCGAGAAAGGCTAAAGGCTATATAACATCACGCTAAGATGAATAGAACAGGATCAGCAATAAAAAATAGTACGGAAACGGCAAACTTTAAAGCTTTCCTTGCGTGCGCAGAGTAAACGGTAATTATTCAAAAATCATGTACTACAAAATTGTCACCCTCTAAATGGTCTAAATGAAAATCCGCGAGGGCACATGCCTAGGTTTTAAGGTTAAGGTTAAGGTTTTAAGGCTCTACAAGAGTAGCAAAGGTAGGCTGCTGACGAGGGTGTAGACGTGATCCGTCCAGTATTCCTGTGCCCTCGCCACCGAGCAGCAAGGTGGAACACCATGAGGTTTTAGCCGGTAAGAGTCCGGCATAACTGCTTTCGCCTCCCAGTGAATAGTAGTACCCATGAAGGGTTTCCTCATGAAAAAAAAATAAAAGGTTTTAAGGTTACCCCCTTTACCCATTGTTATGGTTATCAAAAGACTATATTAAGGTTTTAATCTTTACACTCGGGCAGAGCCGCTGGCGATTGCTAGTGAATAATAAATCAATACTCGTTAAACCATGTTGCAGTATAAAACTCATTATACAATTTTTAACTCTGAGTTATTGCGTTTATTTGATGATCTCTGTGGCGCAATTGTACTATTCCTAACTAACTCTGCAAGCGATTGACTTAGTTTAAAATACGATACCTAGTTTACCAAAAAAACCTAATCGAATTCAAACTTGTTGGCGCAGTGGGTAGTGACCCTGCCTTCAGCTCCGCGTGTCGCGGGTTCGATTTCCGCCGAGGGAAAACATTTTCAATAAATGAATTTGTTGGTCTTTGAGCCTGGGTGTATTTGTATTTAAGTATATATTTAAAATTATATAAGTATATATTCACCAGTTGTCTGTCACCCATAACACAAGTATTAACTTACTTACTTTGGGGACGGACGACCGTGTGTGTAAGTGTCCCATATGTTTATTTATATTTATTTTATTTAAAACTGATGCCTGTATATCCTAAATCAACTATCTAATACATTAGGAAAACAAAAATATATTTTTAATTCGACAAAATACAACGATAAATATATGTGAACATATAATATGTGTTTACAGGGTATAATTTTGTAATCATGAACAGTAACTTTGAAGTACTAAAATGAAAGGTCGTTTCCAAATTCGATATTTTTAAAATCTGATAGTATCATATATTTAGCAATACTTGATTAAGTGTGATATCCAGCTGAGTAGAATAAACCAGCCTCATTTCTTACCAAGGAGTCGTAAAATAAGATTAAGGTAAGTGGACGTCAGGCTGCCGGCCGGTCGTAAAATACGTAGTCAAATCGTGTGACAACATGTTTATAACATGTTGTGCCCACCCATTAAAGTGGGATAAGGGCAAGAGAATGAGGATGATGTAGAAGTAACTACTGAAAGTTTAGTGTTAAGTTTAGTAGCTGGGAAAGAAAGTTTAGTGTAGCTGAGTTTAGCTATCATAATTAGATAAATCAAATTCATAAAATAGTTTGGAGTTCCATATAAAAATAACTATTTCAAAACTAATAGAAGTTTAGTCCATCATTTATATTTTATATATAGACTTTATATTAAGACTTGATAAACAAAAAGGGGATTGAAATTGCTGAGATTTTGAACTATTTAATTAAATTAAAATGTTTTAATGCTCCTAAAGCTTACATATTAAAATAACTGTTTCAAAAATAAAAAGAAGTTTCTAATAATTTATCTTTATATTAAGACTTGAAAAAAAAGAACTTAATTGAAGTTACTATTATATTATATTATTAATCAGATATTGTACTATTTATGTTTCTGTTCTAATCAAATGCAATAGAGAAATCTGTCTTAAAAGATCGCCGATCAATGGAGTATTTATTATCTGCGGTACATTCATAAACGCCTGCGTCCATTTGGGTAGCGGGATCTATTTCGATTTTAGATTTCACGCGATCTTCACCTATGAGCCATTCGTGAATCTGTAATTGAATACAAATAAAACTATTATTAAACACCCGACTATCCTTATCGTATTTCTCATACCTACATTCCATTGAAATTTTTCTGAAAATCATACTTTGTTTTACTATTGCTATTTTATATTTAAAAAATCAAAACCTTTTGAACTCTCATAATGATTTTATTTTATTTTATTTATTGGAAACAACCATTGGCAGTTACATTACTATATACGCCACAAAAGGCATTAAATGCAGTGTCTTTAGGTGCGACAGCATGCAAATTATTACATGTAAGGACTTAACTTAACTAAAATAAACTAAACTAAATGTAACACTAAGGCTTTTTAAATTACTTATGACGATCTAGAAATTGTTCTTTTGATATCGATAAAGCTAATGTGCCAATTTTGTAGCCTCATTTTAGAGGAGAAGAGAGTGGGACAAATATAGAAATCGTGGGCTCTGAAAAACCAAAGATCAATAATGATTGATATACTTTACAGTTATGAAGATGGCACAAAAATCAAAATATTCTTTAATTAAATAAACTTGTAAACAAGTGCTTTTGAATCGTCAACTCTAATGCTGGTTCGGAGAGCTGTTCCTACCGAGAAGAGCCACTCGGCGATTGCTATTTTAAAAATAAAATTAAAACACAATTAAACAATATTTTTGAAATGTGATCATTTCTTCTACAGACCTCTAAAACTTATTTTGAAGATGGAACTCTATGTTCATGATGTCCTAAAATATATAATCGTTGTTAATAATATACTGGTAAAATGAATTGGAAAAACAGACAGACTTTCGCATTGATTATCTGTATGAATTATGAATGAATTATATAATTAAAAAATTATGAATTAAAACTCACATGAAGATAATGATGTGCGAAAATTTCCGCGCCATCTTTATACCAGGTAATGTGCGGGCGCGGATTTCCTTTTGCGGTGCATAGAAAAGCAATTTTGTGTCCCAGCACGTATTCAAGGTCAAAATGTGAAGCCAATAAAATTTTCGCGCCCTAAAATATTAACAATACCTATATATTCATGTCCCATCCATCATCCTGTCCTTATCACACTCTAAGTGGGATCAACACAACATGTTGTTACATGTTTTAGCTGGTTATTTTAAAACTGACCGCCTGCCTGAGGTCAACTTACCTTAGTCGTATTTTACGACACATCGGTAAGAAATCAGGGTGGTCTATTCTACTCAACCGGATACCAAACGCCGGGTTAACTTACCTTAGTCGCCTTATACGACACCTCAGTAAGAAATGAGGGCGCTCTATTCTACTCAACCGGATACTACATGGCGAGTCACCTTAACCATAGTCACCGTTTTCGACGCCTCAATAAGAAATGAGGGTGGTATATTTTACTAAACCGGATATCACATGGCGAGTCACTTTACTTTAGTCGCCTTTCACGTCACCACAGTAAGAAATGAGGTTGGTCTATTCTACTCAACCGGAAATCATGCGCCGCAAACCAAAAAATATTTCTCTTTTATATATTATTTACAACAAAAATGTACAAGTTATATCTATCTTAAATTACTTACACGCTAGGACTATACAAATCATGCCCACGTGGAATGGTCCCAAGAATGCTGACAGCGTTTCCGCACTGAATCGCTAAGCTGATTCTTTGTGCGAAAAAGGAGCCAGCCCTCTTGTCACCAGAAGAGGCAATTAACCGAGGTGTTAAACGGATCCCTCTTATCTTATTATTATCTTATCTTTTGTTATACTAACATCGTTATTATTGTAGTATTGATCAGATTCAGGATCCCTGTATTTACCGGTAATGGGTAGTCCGATTTGTACCTGAAAAGGGTTTATTTTTTAATGACGTAGTATACATGTTTTCCAAGCTCAAATTAACAGTTTACTTGTGAAGGACAAGTCAGTCTATAATTCACTTGACAAAAATTGACTAAGGGACTAAAAGAGGCTCTAAAAAGTAGCAAATTAAAAAAAATATCGCGGCCATTTTGAAATAGGTGTTTGCTATCCAGCAGATAAACAAAATAACACCCACATCTACCTGTTAACTTATTAGGGACTTTGTGTTAGAAACCTGAGATACATAAATTCCGAGATATGTGTCAGATATGTTCCGAATAAGCTAACTGACAGTTTATTGGCTAAATGAGGGTGGTCTATTCTACTCAGCCGGATACCACACAGTGGGTCAACTTACCTTAGTCGCCTTTTGTGACACCTCGGTAAGAAATGAGGGTGGTCTATTTTACTCAGCCGGATACCACACGACGTTTATAGAGCATATTATATTGAATCTAAACATGGTTCTTATATAAAAGTCAACTAACATCAAATTCAAATTCAAATTCAAAATATTCTTTATTCAAATAAACTTGTAAACAAGTGCTTTTGAATCGTCAACTCTACTGCTGGTTCGGAAAGCTGTTCCTACCGAGAAGAGCCAGCAAGAAACTCGGTGGTTCCTCTTTTAAAAATATAATTCTTAATACTATTTACATTAAGTCGTTACTGTCTTGTACAGGTTCATAAATTATCATCAAAAACTAATATCATCACTAACATCAACACATAACTAGATTGCAGATCCTTATTTAATATTTGATATGTTAACCCATCATACAAATTTTAAATACTTCAAACACCTCTTTTTTACATAATTATTTCCTACACGTATGTGCAATTGCAAACATTAATTCTGCAACATTCCAAGCTTGCGATACGGGCTTATTGTCGAACTAATCAATAGGGGTTCCTTCTGTACTCAGATAACCAAGGGCAACGTCGATTGTTTACCATCGGACGACCTTCTGTGCTTCTTCTACGAAATGTTGTATAACAATATTTTTATAGAAGTTAAAAATATAGTATTACTTTGCGCGATAATCTAATCCGCGATTAGAGAAAATATATCGCACGTTTAGTATTAAAGTGACCTAATTTAAAATGTTTTTTCGTGATTGTCAAAAGACCTATAACTTAGTAGAACAAGAAAATACCGTTATTTTAATAGTTCATAGATGTTTAGTAGTTCATGTCATAGATGAAATCAGGAAATTACAATGTATCTAAATCAATTAAGTGTACTTTTAAATTAGGTCACTATAATAATAAGCGTCGGGTATGTAATGCTAAATGTAGTCTTATCCGTTCTCATACCTAATACATGCAGGATTTGCTATTAACCAATAAGAAATAATCTGCATACAATCACTACTACAATCCCAATGTTCGTTTCGCCCCTTAACCGACGTAACATCAAGAGACATACAAAATCGCAAATTTGCTTTGCGGATAGTATAATCAACATTTAGCATTACAGAGGTACATTTTCTTTTATCGTGGTCATTTTTTAAGCAAAATAATATTTGTATTATCGACCTCTGCAAAGTAACACCCAATTTTATAACATATTGCTGCTCCTCTCCTATTCGTCCTAGCGTGATGTTATATAGCCGATAGCCTTCCTCGATTAATGTACTATCACTTAAAGAATTTTTAAATCGCGTTTAAACAAACAAACAAACTCTTCAGCTTTATAAGTAAAGATTTATACACTCCACACTGTTTATAATAATCACCTTTGATTTTGTTCTTGATCTACCACGACCACGTCGAGCTTCACACTCGCAAAGTAAAAGAAAAAATGTTGCAAATAATGCAGAACTTTTGAGTAACATTTCTATCAAGGGAACAGTAGTTTTGTTACGTTAACAGTGTTATCCTCGCGGAAGTTCTATATCAACTGCCGTGACCGCAGATTGCCTAATAGGTAATCTGGACCCTTGTCTCCCCTTCTGTTATTTACCGTCATATCCTTTTGACATTCATACATTGTACTTTGAATTATTTATGGGATAATTGATGTAGAAAACATTCGAAGGACACGAGGCTCTTATTTATTTATATATCTATACTAATATATAAAGCTGAAAAGTTTGTTTGTTTGATTGTATGATTGTATTATTGTTTGAACGCGCTAATCTCAGGAACTACTGGACGGATTTGAAAAATTCTTTCAGTGTAAGATAGTCTGTGTCATCACGTTAAGATGAATACGAGAAGAGCAGCAATAAAAAATATTACGAAAACGGGAAAAAAATTGTGAAACACTGATTTCCATGCGGGAGAAGCTGCTGGCACAGCTAGTCTAACATAAAAAACGTTGGAAAAACATTATTAATATAAAAAGTGTACAAAGGTCAACTTATCCCTAAGACAGAGATCTCTGCCAGCTAACCTACGAAGTGAGACAATTTATAGTAAAGTAAATTTGGTATGCAAATATCAAAAATTATAAATTTGAATTATATTAATTATATAATAATAAACTTAATAAATTAATAATAAATAAACAAATATATTTTACGAAAATATTTAAACATACCTATATTATTATACCAACATACTAAGCAATTAATTTTTAATATTTCGTATGAAAATCAAAGTAAAATAATTATAAAGGATTGTATTTCCAAAAATGTTGTTTGGCCGTGTGGTATACGGCTGAGTAGAGTAGAAAAACCCTCATCCCTTACTGAGGTGTCCTAAAAGGCGACTAAGGTAAGCTGACCCGCCGTGTATTATCCGGCTAAGTAGAATATAGACCACCCTAATATAATTTCTTACCGATGTGTCGTAAAAGGCGACTAAGGTAAGTTGACCCGCTGTGTAGTATTCGGCTGAGTAGAATAGAACACCCTAATTTCTTACCGAGATGTTATATAAGGCGACTAAGTTAAGTTGACTCGCCGTGTGGTACTCGGCTGAGTAGAATAGACCACACTTATTTCTTACGGAGATGCCGTATAAGGCGACTAATGTAAGTTGAAACGCCATGTGGTATTGGGGTGAGTAGGATAGAGCACCCACATTTCTTATCGATGAGTCGTAAAGGGCGACTAAGGTAAGTTAACACGTCATGTGCTATCCAGCTGAGTAGAATATACCAACCTCATTTCTTACCGAGGTGTTATAAATGGTATGAATCAGAGTGGTCTATTCTACTCATAGTCTGTTTTACTTATCCGGATACCACACATTTTATTATAGGTAACATTTATTTTATCACAACGAACCAAATATAAACAACCGTGCTATACAAGTAACATATCCAGTAAAGCACACCACGACATATCCGAGGTTTGCGGATTTCTTTCGTAATATGGACTAGAAACTTACTAAATATATTACTTAACAAGTTAAAGGTAAAACGATGTTTCGCAGCTTCTAACAGCCTTATAAAGTATGTAGATAATATGCACATACACACATACATTTTTCTTTCAAACGTTCAGAATTAAATACTAAGTACCTGGTAATTTTTTGATATATATAAAAAAGCAATTAAATATATAAAATAAATATCTGGGATCGGTCCCAGTATTCTGATTTCGAGACCACCCGTAACCCAATTGAGCTATCATCACTTTGCAATTGACAGCGAAATTATCCTTTGCTGTCTCATAGTTTTTTCAGTTTTTTCAGTGCCCGAAAACAAGGATTAAACAATTTTTTTTTTAATCAAACGTGTTCGGGCATTGAAAAAATGCTAAAATGTAAAATAAAATTCAAATTATATTTTAGCTATCATATTTTAAGTTGTAAGCTTAATGGATAGCGGTCGGACTAAAGAAATGAAAATACGCCGGATAAAGCCCTATCTGATCAATAACATTTTCATTTTTTTCAAGTTTTATTTTTTTATATCTTTTAAAAAATACCTTAAGCAAAAGCTCTGTCCAATTAACAAGGCTTATATCAATTTGTTTATACATATACACGAACAAATAGATATAAGTTATCGATATTGTAGTATTATATATCTTTTATCTTTAATATTTAAAGTAGTAAAGTGTAAAGTAGAGTATTATATATCTTTAATATTTAAATGAGTTAATCTTGTATATATATATATATTTTCCGAATCTCGGAAACGGCCCCAACGATTTTCCTGAGATTCAATATGTAGGAGGTTTTGGGGGAGAAAAATTGATCTAGCTAGGTTTTATGTAAAAAAAAAATTGTTTTATCCCTGTTTTTGGGCATTAAAAACACTGACATTTATATTGAATTGAATTTTCGTCGATAACTGTCAAGTCGACGTGGCTTATTCGGGTAGCGGGCAGCCTCGAGAAATGTGAATGCCAAGGATCGATCCCCAACTAAATAATTGTTTTTTTAAAGTTCTTTTTTTTGTAAAAAATTACTGAGCGAAGCTCGGTCACCCAGATATTGTATATATATATATATATATATATATATATATATATATATATATATATATATATATATATATATATATATATATATATATATATATATATATATATATATATATATATATATATATATATATATATATATTTTATGGTATAGTTATATCAATCAATTTATCGGTAAGATAAATCTGAATCGGTGTCTACGTATTAATCGGTCCAATCAAAATTCATCTTGTATACACACTAATATTTTATGCAAATGGGACGAATCTGTAAGTTGAATAACCGTGTATCGAAATGACAAGTTTATGTCTAATTCTTATGGGAGTGCCAATGAATAACATTAGCAAACCGTTAGTTATCATAAAATATAATTAATGTAACTTTTGAACTGCGCATAACTGTAATTACATACTGAATATAAAATTTGTCAACTGTGGAGGATGTTTGCATAAAATTATTTATTCTCTCTATTGTATTTATCTGTTGGAGAACCTGAGTGATCAAGCTTTGCTCAGTAATTTTTTACCGAATAAAAAAAAGAAACTTAAAAAAAAAATTAAAAATAGTTGGGGCTCCATCCGAGGTTCTCCAGCCAGCCCATTCCCCGAAATAAGCTACCCAGACTTGTCAATTTACGGCAAAAAATAGTGTTTTATATTCAATGTCAATTTTTTTTAATGCACAAAAATTCGCCCGTGTGTAAATAAGCGTATTGAAATTCTGAACATAAAAAAAACAAAACATAAAATGTAGTTATTGTATGTTAACCATAAGAGATAGAGACATGCTGTTCCGGACTTTTTTTGTAGTATCTACAATTTTCTATTATAACATTTTAGTTTATCACTGTTGGTTTACGACGCGCACGCGAGTTAAGCAGCCAACAGATGAGTTTTTTTTTAAATCTGCGCAAACTATACCTTCAATATAAACCTTCCGGAAGAATTACACTAACTTTTAGTAAAAAGAGTACAAAAATCGGTTCAGTAGATTGTAATAAAAATTACACACAGACAGCATTAGTGGACTTTGTTTTATATTTACTAGCGGCCTGCCCCTGCTTCGCACGGGTCACTCAGTAAAAAAAAATTATAAAAAAAAATTATTATAGTCGACCCAGTAGTTTTGATTTATTAATTACTGCCCGTGGCCCGCAAGCGTTAAATTTGGAGAAAAACAATTCCCCTCTCCCTATACTAAGAAGATTTCCTGCTATCTTTGGAATATCTAAATTCATATATTACATATTTAGTTATTTATTTTTACATTTTTACATCATTTACCATTAATTACAGAATGTCTTTATATACAACATTCACAGTTTCTTGTCATTAAACAAACTCTTGAAAGAGCGACATATAGCTGCTAAATTCGAAGTGCTATAGGGTGCTATAGGGCATTTTAAATATGTAGTGATGTTATACGAAAGTATCTTGCCCTTTTATATAAATTACTGTATCGGCAAATCAAAAAGCCGGTTTCTCGTAACCTGTGAATTAATACAGCCATATAAAGAAGTTAGTAGGTAGTAAGGTAACGATACAAACATTTTTGGCACTTTAACTTGCCTTATACATCAAATATGTGTTTCTCAGTATCTTTATTAAAGGTCGCTTCCGTTTAAATTAAACGTGAAGGTGCGTCGAGTTTTATACAAATAAGGATAATTTTCTTCTACTTTTTCTTACTAATCAAATATATTATTGGTTTCTGCGAGCGCTGAATTATATACCAAGATCAAAAGTAGCTAGTATCTCTACATTACTTTAAATATTATTTCATATGTCCTACTAATCTTATGAATGCGAAAGTTTGTGAGTACCTATCTTTCTTACGTTTGTTACTTTTTCACGGCCAACTCGCTGAACCAATATCGATCTAATTTGGCTCAATTATTCCTTATACACCGGGGTAACATATAGGCTATAGAAATCCTGTTAATTTTACAGGAATAGGATGGCATTGAAAAGCGCCATCTATTATCAGTATAACACGCGTCAACAATCCATGTGCAACTACGATAAGCGAAAAGCGCCAGGACCCGACGGAATCACCAACGCCGCGCTGATGCTTCTGCCCCGAACGGGTCTCGTAGCGCTCACGAGACTGTTCAACGGAATACTCCGCACCGGTCACTTCCCAGAGGCGTGGAAGACCGGGAAGATCATCGTTCTTCCCAAGCCGGGGAAGGACCGCCGCCTGCCTGGAAGCTACCGGCCGATCACCCTGCTCTCGCACATAGCCAAGCTGTTCGAGCGTCTGCTGCTGCGTCGAGTCACGCCCCATCTGCCCCCGCGCGAGGAGCAGTATGGATTCCGCAGCGGCCACTCTACGACGCTCCAGCTGGCGAGGGTCATTAACCAGCTGACCAGTGAGCTGAACAACGGGTGTTACACCGTCGGGGTCTTCCTCGATATCGAGAAGGCCTTCGATCGTGTGTGGCACGCCGGGCTCCTGGCCAAGATTCTGGATACCACCATGCCGCCTGCTTATGTGCGAGTGCTGGCGTCATTCCTCAGCGGCCGTAGCTTTTACGTGGCAGTGGATGGTGCCGAATCCCAACCACGCACCATCCAAGCCGGAGTACCCCAGGGCAGCTGTATATCGCCGCGCTTATACGCGGCGTATACGGATGACATCCCCACCCTGCGCCACCATCTGCGGGAAGGGGAGGAGGACGTGCTGTTGTCGCTATTTGCTGACGACAGCGCGTATTTCGCGTCGTCCTACCACCAGATCGTCGCCACAAACCGCATGCAGCGTCTGCTGGACTTGTTGCCGGAATGGCTGGACAAGTGGAGGATGGCCGTCAATGTCGGGAAGACGGCCGCTCTGCTCACTAGCCACTCCAAGCCGCTACACCAACTCACTCTGCGAGGCCAGGACGTAGAGTGGAAGACCACAGTGAGGTTTTTGGGGTGTGAGTTGGACCGCAGCCTGCGCATGGTCCCCATGGTTAACCGTGCCGTGGGCCAAGCTGCTGCTGCCAGGTCCCAGCTCCACACGCTGTTCACATCCCATTTACCTGTCAACACCACACTGCGAGTCTACGGTGCCTACGTCCGCTCGCGCTTGACGTACGCGGCACCCGCCTGGTACGCGCTATGTTCGGCGTACCAGAGGCGAAGGCTTCATGTCCAGCAGAACCGCTGCCTGCGACTGATCGTAGGAGCCCCGAGGTATGTGCGGAACGACGTCGTGCACAGAGATACCAAGATGCCGACCGCGGAGGAGTTCGTTCGTCGCCTTGCGCGCCGACTGTTCGCGCGAGCGGACAACAGCGCGCACGTTCACCTCCACGGCATCGCGCCACTCCACGCACGACCACCCGAGGGACGCTCCCTGCCTCGCGAGCTTCTGCGATCGCCGTCACCGCGGCCCGACGCGGACGACGATGGTGACGATGAGGACGACGCGACGGGCGAAAGGGCGATACCATCGGATTAGACACCACTACCGGATTTGACACCACCACCTTCTTTGACACCACTACCGACGTTGATACCACCACCGGAGATGACACCACCCGAAAACGACATCGCGGTCTGGGAGCTAACATTCCCAGACCCCCCCGAACCAGAGATCCTGTAGGTCACCTAGGTGACCTGGGCCTACATGCCCGAACACAGTCCAGGCTACAAAGCCTGCGAGGACCGACCCGGGCAAAGAGGTTCGCCTCGAGGCCCGTACCCCGCCTACCCCTCAAGGGTATGCGAGAAGACACCCCCCCCCAACTACGTTCACTAGAGGAATTCCTCGAGGCCCGCACAACGTTTACCCCCACCCGGGGAGTAAACGAGAAGACCCTGCTGAACTACGTTCAGTTGCATGTAAAACTGTAAAAGCTGCTCATTTATAATAGACCACCCTCGTTTCTTATTGAAGTGTCGTAAAAGGCGACTAAGGTAAGTTGACCCGCCGACTGGTATCCGGCTGAGCAGAATAAGAATAGACCACCCTCATTGCTTACCGAGGTGTCGTAAAAGGCGACTAAGGTAAGTTGACCCGCCGAGTGGTATCTGGCTGAGTAGAATAAGAATAGACCACCCTCATTGCTTACCGAGATGTCGCAAAAGGCGACAATTATAAGTTGTCGTCAGGCCGGTCGTAAAATACGTAGCCAAATCATGATACATGTTTATATGCTGTGCCAACCCCACTTAGAATGGTATAAGGGCAGATGATTTAGAACTTCTTAGACTATCGAGGTATCGGAAATTGAAGTCAAAAGAATAATCGTATTACGTATCTGAGGTCGTCAAGATCTAATCCGTTCCAATTTAAATGAACCTTAGCCGTATAGGCGGTGTGCTGTAGACCGCCTTGAATTTAATACACAATTTCCTTTCTAAACGCAAATGTTTGTGGGAACATACACAATATCAGTTATCCGGTAACGAATATGCCAAAGTGTTTTGATTAACATTAAAATTTATTCTTTCCAAACGCCAATATGGCGCCCGTGAAAATTTAGAACGCCCAAAATGATAGCCTTGAACAAGAATTTCATTGCTTATCTCTGGCGTAGCTAACAAGCTAAGTAGGTTAAATATACATGTTATAGGTGTTTCGTTGGCGATCAGCTAGTATATTGTTACGTATAAAAATCATTTAAGGCCGTGTGGTATCCGGCTGAGTAGAATAGACCAACATCATTTCTTACCGAGTTGTCGTAAAAGGCGACTAATGTTAGTTGACTAACCGTGTGGTATCCGGTTGAGTAAAATAGACCACCTACTTTCTTATCGAGGAGTCGTAAAATTAACTAAGGTAAGTTGACGTCAGGCGGACGGTCGTAAAATACGTAGCCAAATCATATGACAACATGTTTTTAACATGTTGTGCCGACCACACTTAGAGTGGGATAAGGACAGGAGGATAAATGAATGTATAAAAATCATTCAATCGAACTTTTATTATTACCTACATTATAATTATTATTTATTTTTTTATTTCTTGGTCCCAGTAGAGGAATAATTATTAACTAAAGCCGTTAAGAAATTTAACGAGTCTCTTATCTAGGACTTTACCCCCGTTTTGAAGTTTTCATCATCCTCCTTTTTTTTACTACAGGAAAAAA
This sequence comes from Morpho achilles, assembly GCA_947086495.1. Taxonomy (NCBI): domain Eukaryota; kingdom Metazoa; phylum Arthropoda; class Insecta; order Lepidoptera; family Nymphalidae; genus Morpho; species Morpho achilles. The sequence continues at coordinate 7,124,534 of CAMTZB010000018.1, read as the reverse complement.
CCCCTTATGGGTACCGCTGCCCCACGGGGACAGGCGTCGGTTATGTCGGACTCGCATCGACTAAAACGACCTGTGTGCTCCACCACGCTGCCGATGGCAAGGACAGGGTATCATTGTACATATTGCCCCCGTCACCGCCGACAGCTCAGATCCCAGAAAACAATCACCTTCTCCGGGTACGGGCCGCTCGAAAGGGAAGCTCCCCTTGGCTAACCGGTGCATCGGCAGCACCAGATGCACCAACCGCCTCGGGGACCTGTAAGCCGATATACCCCGTTCGGAACGTCTGAAGGTCCCCTGACAAGGTGGAAGACGATGGGTTTATGCAAGTCGTAGTATACCACATGGACTCGCCAGCAGTAGATTGGATCCAGAACAAAAAGTTCCCGAAACCGCTCCACCGCCCCCCTCCGCCCCAACTACATCATCCTCCTGCCCTTACCCCACTCTAAGTGGGATCGGCACATGTTATAACCATGTTTTCACATGATTTGGCTTCGTATTTTACCACCGCCGCCTGCCTGACATCAACTTAACGTAGTCGTATTTTACGACACCTCGGTAATAAATGAGGTTGATACTATTCTATTCAGCCGGATACCACATGGGGTGCTGAAATAATAAACCAAGATCTGAAAATCATATCGCCCTATCCGAAGAATAAATGCGTCGATATAGCTACTATCCGACCCTGTACAAGATAGTAATGACTTAATGTAACTGGTTATAAGTATTATGTTGAAAAGAACAACCGCCGAGGTTCTTGCTGGCTTGGCTGGCAGCAGTACAATTGGCGATTCAAAAGTACTTGTTTACAATTTTATTTGAATAAAGAAAATTTTGAATTTGAATTTGAATAAAGTTACATATTCCATGTATAAGCATAGGGAATGAAACTTTATTTTTCAAATAGGGCGATATATTCTGCCTGTCAATACTTTGTTCGGTAATAAAACTGTTAAATTAAATGTTGTGTTTGTAATGTTTTAATCAAATCCCATGGGCCGTATATACTGAAACCACCTAGATTTCCCATAAACCGGTAATGTTTTAAAAAGATAAGTATATTTTTTAACAAAAACACTTAAAATTTGGCGCAGAATCTTTGCGTGGAAAATAATTTGTGATTTTTTTTGTTAGTGAATTTATTAATTTATTTGTTATAGATTGGAAAAATCAAAAATTCATATAATTGTAAAAGGAAAAAAAAATACTTAAGTTGTCATAAATTTAAAAAAAGAATCCTTCGAGCCGGATTTGAACCAGCGACCTATGGATACCAATGATATTGCCTCTACAGTCCACCGCTCTACCAACTGAGCTATCGAAGGTTGATAAATTGTGTCGAAAATATGTAACATTTTACAAATACAATTTGAAAATTAATAACAATATATATTTGACAACTATATGTATAAAATATTATTCAATTAAGTACAACAAATAAATTATATTATCTACTAACAAAAAAAATATAGTAATCCATACAAAATATTATAAACGCGAAAGTCTGTTGGTCGGTATTCACCGCTTTTACGTCTAATCGGATGAACCAATATTGATAAAATTTGGTACAATTAAAGCTTACACAACGAAGTAACATATAGTATACAAAATATATGTTTTTAATTCTGTAATAGGCTAAAAAGGGGGGTATACCATTATTGATAACATTTAAACTCTTCAAATTGTCGCGAATAAAATTCTGGGTATCATTAGTAATTTTAAAATTAAAAGTTTATGTAGTTAGGGGTTAAAAAAATATCGCCCCCGGGTGGGCTCGAACCACCAACCTTTCGGTTAACAGCCGAACGCGCTAGCCGATTGCGCCACGGAGGCGGTTGAGCAATTGTGCGAAATAAAAAAAAATACTCCTTATTAATATAATTATAATGTTATTATAAGAGAATTTGTGTATTAGAAGTCCTGAACTATATTGTACATGTGTTACCCATAATAAACTGATTAATTGATCGTTGATAAAAATAAAAGTGTCTTAAAAATTAAATCTGCGCCTTACGACCGCAAACACAATTTTGTGATCTTTTAGTAAAATAGGAACATAACAGTTAGGTCACTTATATTTATAGTAAACTAGCGTTACGGCCACGTGTTGCTGCGGTTCAACCTGGTTTCGACTTCCCGAACTAAACTGTCAATACTACTTCAAAAATGGCTCTAATCGCCACCCAAATTTACACATTTATCCGCAATCTATAGATTGTCTGGATTTTCATTAAAATCGGTCCAGCCATGTCGGAGTCTATAAGAAACATACCTACATACTTTATATACATACAAACAAAAGAATACAAAAAATTGTGATGTACCTAAGTTCTCCGATAACTTGTGTTAACATAGAAAAAAGGTAAATTGGCTACAGCTGCTAATATCTTGCATTGATTTATTAACAAGTAATTTAATAAACAGTAATGTTCAATGATAATTTCAAGGAAGTGAACGGCGTATGGCCCAGTTTGTGCCCCTAAAGGTGAAGGCTATACTAAGGCCACCATAAACAAAGATACGTGAACTTTTGCAATTTGCAAGGCGTGGCTTCCATTTTAGGATAATGTTGACTGTTTCTGTAGTCGTGAGGTTTATGAGTAGAGTAACCATATGTCCATTTATATCGGGATTGTCACCGTTATAAAGCCCCGTGTTCATCTCTCAACAATAAAGTCACTAAATAATTTACCGATTTAGTTGTTACTTTGCGGAAATCCATAATACAAAAGTAATAATAAAATTATTTTGTTATAATCCGCATTGAAAAAAAAAAATTATAAAATATATATAATGCTACATGTAGAGTGGACAAACCGTTTTCATACCTGAAACATGCAGGATTCGTAAAATCACATGCACAATCCTGAAGGGACCTCCACATGTGGTGGAGGTTTATACATTTTGCATTATATATATTTACTATTTTACTTCATTGCGGATTATAGCAAAATAATTTTATATTTACTTTTGCAAAATTACACTACTACTCTATGCAATAAGAAGAAAAAAAATGCAACTAGTAGACAAAGAAGTTTAGCTGCGAGTGTCAATTATTCTATACTAGCGGCCTGCCCTTGCTTCGCACGGGTATAAAATATATATCCCATGTCAGTCAATGTAAAAAAAATGATTAAAATCGATCCAGTAGTTTTGATTTATTAATTACTGCCCGTGGCCCGCAAGCGTTAAATTTGGAGAAAAACAATTTCCTCTCCCTATACCAAGACGATTTCCTGCTATCTTTGGAATATCTAAACTCATATAGTACATTTTTACTTATTTACTTTTACATTTTACCTATGAATTTTATTTTTACAATTAATTACAGAATGTCTTTAAACAAACTCTAAAGGATTCGAAGTGCTATAGGGTGAAGCGCGGCGTCCTCACGGCATTTTAAATCTGTAATATCTCCGAAAATGTTCACTTAAGTTACATGCTGTAAACGGCCATATTGATCTATATTAAATCAACAATTTATTTAAGGTACTCAATTGGATAAGGATTAATGCTGTATTGTATAAAAATTGCTTTGAACATAAGGCATCATTTTTCGTAAAAAGTAAATGAAAAAAACTGCTATTGTGGGTTATCCATAAGAGATAGATATATACCATCGCGGACTTTTCTGTAGACCTTTTTAAGGTGTACAAATACTTAGTACATCATTTTGATAAATCTCGTAGTGTTTAGCCTGCGTTTGCAATGTAAGCGGAAAAAAATGTAATTATTTACAGAAACCTCAAAAATTACAGTATTTCTCTTCTTCGTATTGAATGTTATTATACGTACAAACCTTCCTCTGGAATCACTCTATCTATTAAAAAAAACCGCATCAAAATCGGTTGCGTAGTTTTAAAGTTTTATGCGTACATACGGAAATATGAACTTTGTTTTATAATATGTAGTGATATCATCATTCTGCTGTCCTTATCCCAATCTAAGTGGGTCGGCATAATGTATAATAAACATGTCGTAACACAATTTGGCTAGGTATTTTATGACCGACCTGCTTGACTTGGACTTACTTTAGTCGCCTTTTACGTCAATTTGGTAAGAAATGAGGGTGGTCTATTGAAATCAGCCGGATACCACACGGCGGTCACATTGATGACTCCTATAAAATCTCAAAATGCTAAGATATTTTATAATAAAGAAAAAAAACTTAAAAACAAAAATTGAGCGCCCACTATGAATTTGACACTGGCCTGGGAATAAACAATTTTGGTGACCCTATCTATGGGGCGTTCGAAGGGCATGTATTTGATTTCAGATTGTGATTAAGGAAAACAAATATTTTAGACATACAGAGATACGTTTCAAAAATCGAAAATTAAATTAAATTTCTTTACTATATCAGAAATCCAAATTTTATTAAGGTCGTTGATAAAATTTGTTTAAAAAGTATTATGATGATGTAGCTAGCTTCTCTGATTATTCAAAGCAATGTAATTCATAGTTTCATTGCTTTTATAGTAAATCAAAAGGCATTAATTTAAATTTTTCCATACAAATTTTGTACCTTTGCTACAAGCCAAAGGAAAAGAAAGATATAAGGATTAAGTATTAGTATAGAAAACTTATAAAAGTTAAAATAAAAATTATAAAATTTGATTTACATCTTAATACAGAATTAATAGAAAAATTTATAATCTGTAGTTTGTATAAATAGAATAAAAAAAAATATTTAATTAAAATGTAAAAAAATATCCTCCCCGGCGGGGAATCGAACCCCGGTCTCCCGCGTGACAGGCGGGGATACTTACCACTATACTACCGAGGATTACATGAAAGACGCCGAAATAATACTACAAATTATTTTATTAATTTCATTATCATGTTTCAAATGTTTATCATACAAAAATAATTAATACTGATAATAGAAGTAATTAACTAAAGTAGATATCATGCACTGATTAAAATAACTAATATGTTGAAATTACGAATTCCATGCGTCTCGTCATAATTCATAAATATTTCATTTTGTTTTATGTACTTTATTATATAATTAGGCGTTACTTTGCGGTGATCCATAATACACAAGTAATTCACAATTCGCTGAACCAATGTCGACGAAATTTGGCACAATTATTCTTCATACACTGGAATAGTATATAGGTAGGCTATAGAAATCCTGTTATTTCTACAGGAATAGAATGACATTAAAAAGCGCCATCTATTATCGACCTATCACACGACAACAGTCCACGCGAACGAAGTCGCGGGTAAAAGCATAGTTCGTACATAAACAACCTTAACAAGCTAAATTTGTGTCGAATATAAAGAATGCTACATTTTTAACTTCCAATTAGATTCATTCTTTTTTGTCTGTTTTAGGCATAAAACAATTGATCATGCCAAAATATACTATAAAAACAAGCACTTTACTTCCATGGTAAATATTTGAGTAGTAACAAACCTAATTTCGAGTCGTTTTAGTAAAACACCAAAAGAATTTGAAATACATAGGCACAATAGCCGCGTGCAATTCCCATGTTCGCTGCAGACAATAATGTTGCGAAATTTTGTGTATTGTTACAAAATATATTAATACCTGTTTATTATGTACTTGTAGTATCTATAGCGTTTCCCAACGTAAGGCTAACATCCCACAGGTGGGCAATTTGTTTGTTAAAGGGGGCAATTCCAAAATGGACTCAACACAAGTTTAGCGTTTCACTCCGGACATTTAAATGCAATGCTAGATTTCGGTGCCAAATTATACTTATTGTAAGTAATAAATTACAGTGTCAAAGTAGTAAGTTAATAGTAATAAGTTTTACAAGTTACAAATCGGTGCGAAAAAGTAATTCTTCCTAAAATCTATCATTAAAGTTTCTTAAGTTCACAATTAATATTTATTGTTATATATTTTATATAGGGGGTAAGAATTGTAGAAAGGCCGCCTTGTAGTATCCGGCTGAGTAGAATAGACCATCATCTTTCATACTTAAGTGTCGTAAAAGGCGACTAAAGTAAGTTGTGAAGCAGGCGGCCGGTCGTAAAATACGTGTTAATAACATGTTGTGCCGACACCACTTAGAATGTGATAAGGGCAGGAAAATGATTTGGAGGCATATCGATAACATCGATACGAATATTATAAATATGTACAAAAATGTGTGTCTTTTACGCTTTCGCGTCTAATGCGTTGGACCAATATTGATGAAAATTAGTACAATCAAAGCTAAACTTTTGTGTTTAACCCTATTTTTGTTCAAGTCCATCCTCTTCATATACTTTACGTATTTCTTTCAAATTAGTGTAGGGTGGCCATTACAAAATCTAAACGGGTTTTCCAGACTGAACATAAATATTCCCATCTCCCGAAAACAAGATATGAAAATTAAACGGTCATCAACCTAATCTTATTTATTGCGAATACATAGTCAAAAACCATAAATTCGAATAACAGTATGAGAATTAATTATACAAAAACAAGTTCGATGGACTCTTGCTATTATAATTATCATTGAAACCATCCAAAAGGTCACATTTTTTTGGACTTTTTTATAATATTTCCAATATCCGCTTCACTAGAGCTAGAGGCAATCAAATGTAGTTTTTTATTGTTTATATTTTGCTACTAGCTATGCCTATGGCGTCGCTCGCGTAAAAATCGATTTCATAATACAACGTCATTTTTTGAATTAAAACTTTTAAAATAAAAGTACTTATTGAGAGTTAACCATAAGATATACAGAAATGCTGTCGCGGACTTTTATGTAGTATTTTTGTAGATCTACAATTCTCTACTACATTACTTTAGTCTATATCTATTGGTATACGCGGCGCCCGCGACTAACGGTCCTAACTGCCTTTACAACACAATCTTTACATAAAACCGCAAGGCACTATTAACCAAAACCTTCCAGAATAATTGCACTACATATTAGTTAAAACCACATAAAAATCCGTTCAGTAAATTTTGAGAAAATCGATCACAAACAGCCAGACAGTTTTTAGGGTCTTTGTTTTACAATAAATATATATTGAAAACAAACCCCGTCAATAGATTCTTTATATTATTATTATATTAACTAGATTATTAAATACTAAATGAGACCTCGACTAACTTCGTCAACTTAAGTATTAAAACACTCTCACTTATATATTATGTGTTTTTACTATTCCTTAAGTAAAACGCTAATGGGGTTTTTTAATTACATAGACTAAAAAAACCCGTTAGCTACATAAATGTAAGCACTAGAAATACTTTATTTTATCGCGGATTATAGCAAAATATATTCATTACCTTTGTATTATGAACTTAACGGAAAGTAACGCCTAATTCTATAACTATTCTAAAATTTTCTAAAACTCATTTAAGTTGCGTCATTAAAAAAAACGGACGTAGATATCCAAGAAAATTAATAACTGAGGGTTATCCTTTTTTAACTCCTTATTTGACCTCGCGATCTTAATGGTTTCTTTCAATCAATTAAACAATAATATTCGTTCAACTGAAGAATCCTTCATAACAACAAGCTATTACAATAAAAAGCAAGGTTTTTGACATCGTTAAACAGTATCTAGTTTACAAATTATTAGTTTTGAATAAATATACGATTCGGAATGTTATATAAAAACTAATTTAGGTTTTTCACCTTTCAATTTACATAAAATAAATTTTTGTTGCAGAGCAGGTTTCAAGAAAGTATATTAATGGCTTTTAAAAAAATAAAATAAAGCTGATTTTTTATAAATGTCGACTGGCTCGTTGGCGCAGTTGGTAGTGACTCGCCTGCAGCTCTGGAAGTCGTGGGTTCGATTCCCACCGAGTGCCAATATTTTCTAATAAAATTTGTTGGTTCTTCGAACCTGAGTGTACCTATGTATTTAAGTATGTATTTAAAATTATATATGTATACATATATTCACAGTTATTTGTCACCCATAACACAAATATTAAGTAACTTACTTTGGACGGACGACCGTGTGTGTAATTGTCCCATTTTATTTTTCCGCCGTGTGGTATCCAGCTGAGTTTAATATACCGCCCTTATTTCTTAACGAGGTGTCGTAAAAGGCGACAAAGTTAAGACGACTCGCTGTGTGGTATCCGGCTAAGTAGAATAAAATACGTAGCCAAATGTTTATAACATGATGTGCCGACCCACTTAGAGTGGAATAAGGGTAGGTCAATGAATGAAAATCATTTTTTCCCACCTACCAGTTGTCTGTCCCCCATAAAGCAAATATTAATTTACTTTGGGGACGGACCGCGTTGTATTGTCCCATATAATAATTTCTATTTTATATTTAGTATCTGGATGACCGAGCTTTACTCAGTAATTTTTTTAAAGATACAAAAAAATGCAATAAAACAAAAACAAAAAGCACCGCGTGTGAGAATCGAACCTAAGTTTCGAACCTTATTAGATCCGCGCGTTATCATTAGGCTTTCACGAATTTACGTTTGATAGCTCAAAATTGTGAGTTGTTATCTATTCCTATTTTCGTTTAGTGCCCAAAAACAAAGATAAAATAAGATTTTTTATATAAAACCTACCTAGATCGATTTTTCTCCCCCAAAACCTACTACATGCTAAAATTCAGGAAGATCGTTCGAGCCGTTTCCCAGATTCAGAAAATATATTTATATCTATATACAAACAAGATTAACCCATTTAAATAATAAAAATAGTGATATCAAAACCACATACAAAAGCTAGTATTGCTTATAGTCAATTATCTTAATTTATGCATGAATTTATGATTAATTTATGCGAGCGATTTCACATACACACCTGATTTATCGCGTGCGATATTTCTTTTTATTATAATGGCCATGATATCGCAAAGATCTTATTTATTTCCATACATTATTGGTGTGCTATTTCCATAAAGTATATCTCCGTTTAATGAGTGCGGTGAACTTAGTAACAAAGTAATGCTCAGATATTCTGTCTTCAATAAATTGATTATTATTTTTTATCGATGACATCTTGGAGACAAGATGTCCGCCGTGTGGCATCCGGTTGAGTAAAATAGACCACCCTCTTTCATACCGAGGAGTCGTAAAATACGACTAATGTAAGTTGACGTCAGGCAATCATATGACAACATATTTGTAACATATTGTGCCGACCCCACTTGGAGTGGGATAAGGGCAGGAGGAGGAGGATCTTGGAGACAAGATGTGACGAAAATATTTATGAGTACAGCAAATAAAAGCTAAAAATCGATTTATTCAAAAGAGTTTTGCTTTGTAAACTTGAGATTAAATGAAAATTAAAACTATAACTGAAACATCGTTTTAAGGAAAAATCCAACAAAGATTGGATAACAGAAAAGAAGATTTTTTTTACAAAGGGTGTACTTAAACGCTTCAGTTTATAATTGTAATTAAATAATATAAACTTAATTCGGTATTTAGACTCCTTTACCTATCAAATGTAAGCATTAATATCGGTAGCATATGAAAATTATATTTTGTGATTAATGCCCGTTCACATTATTCCAGTCCAATTATCCAGCGAGTCAATCCAGTCCAGTGCTGGACTGGTTTATATCGTTTACATTATTCCAGTCATTAAAAGCTGTCGCATTTGTACCAATAGGATTCCACAAACAAAACAATATGTGTTCACTGTTTAGCGTGGTAGTCAAGCACTGAATTCAACTGGATTGGCCGCTCACTCTATTCGAGTGGCACTGGAATGTGCGTGCTGGAATGAAAAATAGAACGCCAATCCAGTCAACTGGTCTGGATTGATCACTGGATTGGTACATTCCAGTGCAGGTTCACATTATTCCAGTAGCATTCCAGCGCTAGACTGGAATGGTCGACTGGAATAATGTGAACCGGGCATAAAACTAAAAATAGCAATTTATTAATGGTGTGATGGCGGTGGTGGAGGTTTACGCATGTGTTTTTACGAATCCTGCATGTATCAGGTATGAAAACGGATTGTTCACTCTACATTTAGCATTCTATATATTTTTCTATTTATGTTGTCGCGGATTATAGCAAAATAATTTTATTATTACTTTTATATCATAGATCTCCGCATTTAACGCCTGATTCTATAAATAATTTTCTAATATATCCTCATTTCTCATAAGATGAGGTAGAGATCCTGAATCTTGGTATTACCATCGTCTGCTGAGTAACTTTAACTTCCTTAAAGAGTCCATAGTAACTAATCAACAAGCAAGTTGCTAATTACATTAGCGTTTGAAAATTTTCGCTATTTCGTAACACTACGGAGAAATCTTATTCATTTCGCAGTTAAATTAAAATTCTATCGACAGTATTGGTCTTTTTTTTAAAAACTGTTTTGTTAAAAGTTATACGTACAAAACTAATGAGAATATTATTTTGTTATAATCCGCGATAAAAGAAAATATATGTAATGCTAAAAGTAGAGTGTACTATTCGTTCTCGTACCTGATAAATGCAGAATTTGTAAGAATTCATGCACTACCCGACACCGATAACACAACAATACACAAGCACTGCACACATTCACTACCACAATCTCAACAATTGTTTTGCCCCGTAACCGAAGCATCGTCAGGAGATAGACTTCACGACAAAATCGCAAAGCTTTGCGAATTTGTCGATTTTGTTGATAGTACACTCTACATTTAGCATTAGGTACATATATTTTTTTCTATTGCGGATTATAGCAAAATAATATTCTCATTAGTTTTTTATTATGGACCTCCGCAAAGTAACGCCTAATTCTAAAAATTATTATGGTATGTAGTTCACTTATACAAGAATAAGAGACCTTTGATTGTTAAATGTTTTCAGTGATCTATAGTCTGAGTCTAGACTAGATCGTAGAAACTCTATTAGTGTCGAGAATTTTCATCCTCTGCATGTGTCCTATAAAGCTGGAGTACAGGCTTCAATGTATATGCATACAAGTGCAGGATTCGAGCTCATATTTGTATCAACTTTTACAATATTGGCATATGACTTCTGTTACACTTTAATTTGTAAGGGTTTTTAAATAAAAAGTCAAAAGTACTTACTATTTCAATTCCTTTTTATTCTTACGCTTTACTCAACTACACTTTACACTTAAACGCTTTCAACCCTACTCTTCTTCCTCGACGACAAGCAATGCCTCTTCCCGCTCTTTTTAAGATTCCCGCCTTGGCCTCTTTCCCGCGCACACATCTGGTGGCGCCATCTCCCATTGCTTGTCGTCAATACACAATCTTAATTTATGAAATGAACTTTGAAAATAGAATGTTAATGACAACACACCCTTTTAATTTATAATATCGCCGTTGATGATATAATGTAGATAACAGTCGGCCATCCAAATACTATCGTATGTCCTCATACGGAAAATTAAACAATGTGCTAATTAATATAAATAACTTGAAATAACATATAATATACATTCTTTAAATACAAACTCCAAACATTTTAAAATAAATACATAAATTTCCTGAATACCCGGCAACAGGCCCCTTACGTCCTGAATACCTGGCAACAGGCCCCATACAATATGTCCTGAATACCCGGCAACAGGCCCCTTGCGTCCTGAATACCTGGCAACAGGCCCCATAAAATAAATGTCCTGAATACCCGGCAACAGGCCCCTTACGTCCTGAATACCTGGCAACAGGCCCCATACAATATGTCCTGAATACCCGGCAACAGGCCCCTTACGTCCTGAATACCTGACAACAGGCCCCATACAATATGTCCTGAATACCCGGCAACAGGCCCCTTACGTCCTGAATACCTGGCAACAGGCCCCATAAAAAAAAATGTCCTGAATACCCGGCAACAGGCCCCTTACGTCCTGAATACCTGGCAACAGGCCCCATAAAATATGTCCTGAATACCCGGCAACAGGCCCCTTACGTCCTGAATACCTGGCAACAGGCCCCATAAAAAAAATGTCCTGAATACCCGGCAACAGGCCCCTTAATTTAGGTAAAGCAAAATGTATAGTTTGTTTTTCAGTCCATCCGTAAATAGATGAACACTCATTAACTTTATGTAACCACATAGTCATCGTCTGTTCTTTTCTCGCAGGATCGAATTCCGGTATAGTATTATACACATTTCCTAAACCATCTCCATTACGTGGAGTACGCATAACAGATTTAAGCGCATCTACAAGTAACAATAAATTGCTATTACTGCGTGAGGAATTACCAATATCAACTGAGGGCGGAATATGTGTAGCTGAATTTGGTTGATAATCAAGAGCCGCTGATAGCTTTTGGGTCGCACCGCGAACACAGGGGCTACGGGAGCGATAGGCATCTCGGCTTCGTGTGTCGTGAGTAGGCCGACTACGGCATCTGCTGCTGGCCCGGCTGCGCGGTCGCTTGCGTGGCCGGCTCGGCTGGCGGCTACGGGTCCGGATCGGCTGGTGACTGCGGGTCCAGCTCGGCTGGCGGCTGCGGGTCCCGATCGGCTGGCGGCTGCGGGTCCGGCTCGGCTGGCGGCTGCGTGTCCGGCTCGGCGGGCGGCTGCGGGTCCGGCTCGGCTGGCGGCTGCGTGTCCGGCTCGGTGGGCGGCTGCGGGACCGGCTCGGCTGGCGGCTGCGGGTCCGGCTCGGCTGGCGGCTGCGGGTCCGGCTCAGCTGACGGCTGCGAGTCCGGCTGCGGGCCCGGCACGGCTGTCGGCTTTGGGTCCGGCTCGGCTGTCGCCTGCGGGTCCGGCTCGTCTGTCGGCTGCGGGGCTGGCTGCGGGACCGGCTGCGGGGCCGACTACGAGGCCGGCTGCGGGGCCGGCTGCCGGGAGGGCTACGGGGCCGGCTGCGGGGCTGGCTACGGGGCCGGCTGTGGGGCCGGCTATGGGGCAGGCTGTGGGGCTGACTGCAGGGCCGTCTGCGAGGCCGACTACGGGGCCGGCTGCGGGGCCGGCTCGGTTGTCGGCTGAGGTGCCGACTGCGAGGCCGACAACGGGGCTGGCTAAGCGGCCGGCTGCGGGGCCGACTACGGGGCCGGCTGCGGGGCCGGCTCAGTTGTCGGCTGAGGGGCCGACTGCGAGGCCGGCAGCGGGGCCGGCTAAGCGGCCGGCTGCGGGGTCGACTACGGGGCCGGCTGTGGGGCCGGCTCAGTTGTCGGCTGAGGGGCCTACTGCGGGGCCGGCTCAGCTTTCGGCTCCACCGTTGGAGTGATACCCGCCGTCCACGGTTGATGGAGTTAGAGGGATTTAAAATGGGGCTGCGAGATCGATCGCCTCTCACAACACAACTAGACGGCGAATAATCATCTTTAGCGTCATCCACTGAAAAAATCATGAACAATAATCGCATAGTGTACTGATCCCTAATTTAAACTCAATCACCGTATATCCAATTTAAAATCATCATCCTTCTGCCCCTATTACACTCTATGTGGAATATCATGCTTCAAACATGTTGTCACATATTTAGGTAAGTAATTCCACGACCGGCCTTACGTCAATACCTTTCAAGATACTTCAAGAACTTGGTAAGGAATGAGGGTGGTCTTTTCCACTCAGCCGAATAACACATGACGGATAAATCAAAAATAAAACAAAACAGTAAACAAAAACATTGAAGCATATTAAATTTATGTCGTGCAATTTACTTACTTATGTTAGGTATGAGCGTTTGCCTGATCTAACAGACTATTTAATGTATTCAAAAATTGGATTATAAAAAGAATAAAACCCAAACGTCTCATAAAACATTAGGTAGGAATATTATTAGTTCACACCCTTATTGATTTTATAATTCAAAAGATTCAATATAGTCAGTCATTCAATAAAATCAGAGAGGAAAGAGAAAAAAAATATAATACTAAATATATATATAACAATTGTGTATGTCTTGGTCTATTTTTAAGTACGGATTTCTGTATCCCACTTTCTGAACTGCAGGATTCGAGCTCATATTTGTATCAACTTTTACAATATTGGCATATGACTTCTGTTACACTTTAATTTGTAAGGGTTTTTAAATAAAAAGTCAAAAGTACTTACTATTTCAATTCCTTTTTATTCTTACGCTTTACTCAACTACACTTTACACTTAAACGCTTTCAACCCTACTCTTCTTCCTCGACGACAAGCAATGCCTCTTCCCGCTCTTTTTAAGATTCCCGCCTTGGCCTCTTTCCCGCGCACACATCTGGTGGCGCCATCTCCCATTGCTTGTCGTCAATACACAATCTTAATTTATGAAATGAACTTTGAAAATAGAATGTTAATGACAACACACCCTTTTAATTTATAATATCGCCGTTGATGATATAATGTAGATAACACAAGTTATAGTAAAATACACTTGGTGAAACATGAGATGAGAGAGAATGAAAATACAATGAGAATAATATAATAACAATATAATGAAAACAATATAACAATATAATAACATCTTTATAATACTTTCAAATCATTTGACTCATTGATTGTGAAACGTGTCCATATTTGTAAATATACGAATTCTACAACTTTAAAGTTTTATTGAATCTATATTAGAAAAAAAATTAAATAAAAAATATACATGATATTATTTAAAAGCGCCATCTATTGTAATGTATTAAAACTATTATCATACTTTTAAGTCTACTACAGCCATCTCACGATGGTAGTCAAAACTATAATGCAAAAGCAATAATCATTCGTCATATTATGTTAGATGTCATTATTATATCGCTTATTCAATTAATTTCGCAGATATTTAATAGGTGATTCAGTTAATTAAAAAACAATAATAATTGTTCACTGCTAATTTATACTAACGTTAATTATAAACAGGGTAAAGATGCTTACAATTCAGATTTATAAAAAAAACTATTTATTTATTATTAAGCAAGAAAGATAACCATAGATAACATAGACTTTTAAGTTATGTTGAGCCTAAAGACAATATGGTTACCAATTTTTATATTCTATTTAATACAATTTATTAAACGATCGTAACATGTAAGGTCACGTCAAAGTTAAAAAAATTTTTTTATTAAAATTTACACTTATATATTAAAAATTTATAATTAATCAATGAAAGATTCCTATTTAGGAAGTCGAATAGACAAAAATATACAAATCACATACATAATATGTATATTTTTATTAGCTTAACTACACGTAACTAACAGTTTCTATGAAACATAAAAAATAGGCAATTGGTTCTATGCAGCAGGATCTGACGTAACCAAATATAAGTAGTCCCGGGAGCGTTTTCCCCAATTTTTTACTAATACTGGCGCCTTTTCCTTTAGCCCCTATTGGTGAATGCAACCTGACGTCATCGCGCCCACGCGTCGTGCGTGACGTAAGTCGATCGATGGTATTCGCGTCTCATTCTTTCACAAGTTAAACAGAACAGCCGTCTCTTTCTAGCAGGAATGCTTCGAAATTCAAACCGTAGGCGTCCTCGTGCGTAGCGATGTCAATATGGCTGGGTCGGATATTTACAATGTCCGTAAATATAGTGATTTATGAAGCAACCTTTATTGTCACTTAATTATTTATCTTTAAAGCTAACATCTATTATAAAACTATTATAAGGTTTTATTATATAGATATCACTGATATACAAAACTTAATGTTAATCGTTTCCTAGAAAAGCAGAATACATGAACTCGGCTGACATTTATTTTGTTATTCTAGGTATTTTTGAAATAAATAGAAATGTACAATATATTAACAGAAATTGTTTTATAATCTGTAATTTTACCTTTGTATTATTACGTCTTGGTTACTTACATTTTACTAATCGAATTTTGTATTTGTTATGTTTTTCTTGTTCTCAAAATTAAACAGGATTTTTTTATTAAATCCAAATTATTAGCTTTATTCTCATCAAATTTAATAAATATTGCTCTAGTAAATGGCAATACTAGTTAAATCGTAACAGACAGATTTATTTATCTGTCTAGACTTATTATAAAACTGTTTTTCTTCTGTTCCATATCAATACTTATCTAAATATATACGTCCGTTAGCTTTGCCATTTAATACAAAGCAAAAGCTGTTAAAACCCAGCGGTGTGACCATGTGGCTCTTTCGAGAGGGTCACGAGTTCAAACCCCGGCAGGCACCAATGAGTTTTTCTATTAAAACTTATGAGTCGAATTGATAATTACAATTTATCAAACGCTTGTCGGTGACGGAAGACTTCGTGAGACACCTGCATATTTCAAGAGAAATCTGGGAATATATGTAACCTACCAATCCGCATTGGAGCCGCATGGTAGGTCTTAGCCCTAATCCTTGTCTCCAGGAACGGAGAGAGGAGGCCTATGCCCAGCAGTGGGATTGTAACAGGCCGTTACTTTAGTTTTTTTGTCATAAATCAAGATTGTCCTTCACACCAAGTGAATCAAATAAATACTTTACACGATATTATACATTAAAATAAATTGAATATAAATATATAAATCTATAATTGCAATTTATCACACGCTTTTCGGCGACGGTAAACATCGTGAGGAAACCTGCATATCTCTAGAGAATTCTGGAGATATGTGTAACCTACCAATCCGCATTGGAGCAGCGTGATAGTTCTTAGTTCCAACCCTTCTCTCCGAAAAACGGAGAGAAGAGGCCTATGCCCAGCAGTGGGATTTTAATAAAAATTATACGCCACCAAAACAATATTGGCTCCGCAAGCCAGCACTGTTTCTATAACATGACGCCGTGATGCGACTTTGGTAGCGAGTCTACATATTACACAAATCGACTTGCTGAATACTCAATGTTGTATGAATTCCTTTTCGTTAAGGTATTGTTAGGTTTATTTTAATTTCTTCTATCTTATTATGGTTTAAATTATATTATTAACTGAGGATAAATGAAAGGAATTTAAGGTTAGTGCACTAATAATTGACCATGTACTAGCGAGGTAAAATAATAATCGGTTTTTAAAATAATCGATTTTTAATAGTCGATTATTTTTTTCAAAGTAATCGAATTTTAATAGTCGATTATTTTTCAAAATAATCGATTCTTAATAGTCGATTATTTTTTCATCAAAAATCTATTTTTAAAGGGATGAAAATCGATTATTTATTAATCGATTTTTTCTACTCCAAGTCACATTCCTACCATGTACTAGTAGTTGACCGTTTTGTATGTTTTGTTGTTTGTGTGAAATTTTAAATAATAATTTGTTTGTTGTAGCTAGTAAAAAAAAATGTAATCTATTAACAACTGCCAAAACTTCAGAACTGTAGCCCATTGTTCAATATTTGAAATTTAATATTAATTAATATTACTTTATTAGCTACAACAACGCTTATTATTTAAAATTTCATACAAAACGGTCAACTTCTAGTACACTTACCTTATTTACTCAGGAAAAACTTGGTGACACACATATTTCCACGCGGGCGAAGCTGCAGGCATACCTAGTTAAAAGATAAATATAATATATAACTCGTAAAACAAATTCAAATTCAATATATTATTCTTTATTCAAGTAAACGTGTCAACAAGTTCTTTTGAATCGTCAACCCTACAAGTGGTTCGAAAAGCTGTTCCTACCGAGAAGCAAAAAAACTCGGCGGTTGTTTTTCAAATTATTAATCTTATAATAAGTTACATATAGTCATGGTTAAAGAGTAGCTATAACCAGGAATTGTTATCATCATCATATTCCTTTTATTTTTCTTAAACCTAACTTTATACATTTTTAAATATTTCTAATTAAAAAAAATAATAATTAAAAAACATTTAAAAATATAGAAAATTGTCGTCCGCCGGGAACGGGGAAATATCCCGAGTTGCCGGTGGTTAGGGATTCAAAGTGAGGAACTTCCTCACTATGCGCGCCGTTTCAAGCAATACTGCCTTCTGCATCCGACACTTGATCCAACTGTTAAGCGAAAGCCTCTGAAGATGTTGGTCGAGGCTCTTCGCAATCAGACCGTTAACCGACACAACAATAGGAACAATTATTGTTGAGTCAACATCCCACATGGCGGTTATCTCATAAGAAAGGTCTAAATATTTAGTTAATTTTTCTTTTTCGGCTTTTATGAGATTATCGTCATGCGGAATGGTGACATCAACAATAATTGCACGGCGCGCTAACCGGTCTACTAACACTATATCAGGTTTATTGGCAGCAATAAACCTATCAGTGATAATAGACCGATCCCAGTAAAGCATAGCACGACTATTTTCAAGAACTGACGCAGGGTCGTACTTGTAATATGGTACCTCTTCATCAACCAGAGAGTATTGAAGAGCAATTTGTTGATGTATTATCCTGGCTACTTGGTTATGTCTGTGCAAATATTCACCGTTAGCAAGATGAGAACAACCGGAAATTATATGTCTGAGGGACTCCCCAGGACGATGACACGCTCGACATACGTCTACAGTGCCATCTTTCATAATGTATTTCCGGTAGTTCTTCGTCTTGATAACTTCGTCCATAATTGCACAGACAAAACCTTCAGTTTCCCCAAAGAGATCCCCGTATTGTAGCCAGGATACAGAGGCAATCTGGTCTATGTCTTGCCTCATTAAAGCCTTGTAGAATCTACCATGCAACTCCTTGTTCTTCCATATCTCGATGCGATCAGAGACACCAACTATTACAGGTTTGCGCCAATTCTGTTTGCCTAAGGCGAGCGGGGTAAAGCCCTTATCAACTGCGACGACATCCCTATGCACATCACTGTCCATCTTGAGAAAATGATCTCTGAGGTTGTACACCTCACGATTATGGAGGTTCTTGGCGTTTAAAAAACCACGTCCCCCGCATTTCCGTGGGATGTACAATCTCATAACAGATGAACGGGGATGATGCATACGAAATGTCGTCAGCAGTTTTCGGACCTCTCTATCCAAGGAGTCCAGTTCTGTTTGAGTCCACCTCAGAATACCGAAAGTATAGGTGAGGATAGGCATAACCCAGCCATTAAAAGCACGAACCTTGTTACCACCCGACAAAAGACTGTTAAGTACTTTTTTCAAGCGATAAAAGAATCGTTCTTTTACTGTCTGTTTCATGCTTCTATCCTCAATACCTAATGCTTCCGACATTCCAAGGTACTTGTAAGTTTCACCTTCACAAAGAGTTTTGAGAGTCAAAGCATCAGATATGGTTGCACGTTCTGAGCTTATAATTCTACCACGCTCATCATCATTATTATTATTATTATTATTTTAGTATAGAATCTTATACCAAAACCCACAAACGGTAAACATGTTTCATTAAGTTTGTTATTTACGGAAATACTTAAATACGTACCTTATAGTTTTTAGAGACTAATATAAATCGGCAAGTACAGGAAATATCAATGGTTTCGTTTCTAGAGTGTAGTTTCCTAATCAAATGCTAGACTAACAAATGTTGATATAAATAACACGCCCCAAGTACATACACGTTTCGTTATCGCTTCACTGTCTAGACCAGTGGTTTCCAACCAAACAAATCTCATTCCGTAATTTTTAACAAAATAAAAAAGGTACCTCAAAGGGTAGGTGGGGCTCGATCCTAGGTATTTTCATTTTGCACGACCACCCGTTTTCTGAATAAGCTACGCTGACTTGACATTTCACGGCGAAAATTGTGTTGTATATATTCAATAAATTAAAAGTAAACTTTTGTTTTTTTTAAGCCCTAAGACAGGGATAAAACGTTTTTTTTAATAAAACCTAGCCAGATCCATTTGTCTCCCCCAAAACTCCGTACATGCTAAATTTCAAGAAAATCGTTGGAGCTGTTTCCGAGATTCAGAATATACATATATATATATATATATATATATATATATATATATATATATATATATATATATATATAAACTCATTTAAATATTAAAGATATAAATACTAGCAATCGTTAATCCCGCGTGGAAAGATTAAACCCGTAATATAGTATTTTGATAACCATATGGCTAAAGTGGGTTAACCTTAAAAGACAGACATGCTGTCGCGGACTTTTATTTAGAACTTTTAGAGGGGAACAATTTTGTAGTACATGATTTTTAAATAACTATCACCATTTACTCAGCGCACGCAAGGAAAGCTTTATATTTTGCCGTTTTCGTACTATTTTAATTGTTGCTCCTTTCCTATTCATCTTAGCGTGATGTTATATAGCTTATAGCTTCTTCAATAAATGGACTATCTTACACTGAAATAATTTTTCAAATCGGTTCAGTAGTACTAATAGCGCGTAGTAACTAATAGATAAGCGCGTTCAACCAATCAAACAAACAAACTCTTAAGCTTTATATATTAGTACATATATGGGACACACACGGTCGTCCTTCCGCAAAGTAAGTAACTACATACTTGTGTTATGGACGACATACAACTGATTAATATATATATATATAATTATAAAATACATACTTAAATACAAATGTACACCCAGGCTCGAAGAACCAACCAATTGTGGCGCTCGGCGGGAATCGAACCCGCGACCTGTAATTTAATCATTTAGATTAAATAATGCATTCAAATTTATGCATAATTTATAGAATTAGGCGTTACTTTGCGGAGATCCATAATACAAAAGTAATAATAAAAATATTTTGCTATAATCCGCGATGAAGTAAAAAGTAAATATATATAATGTTAAATGTAGAGTGGACAATCCGTTTTCATACCTGATACATTCAAGATCCGTAAAAACACATGCACAAACCTCTACCACCGCCACCTCAATACACAAGCACTACATATCTCTAACCCAAACTCAACAATCGTTTCGCCCCGCAACCGAATTTTAACTATTAACCGCAACTATTTTTTATACTCCTTAATGATAAGGATTGTCCACCCCTAATTTTTTTTACAATGTTTACTAGAAATTATTAGGAATAATTTATATGCTAGAAAAAAGTTTGCTAAGTCAGCTAGTAATTTATACTAGTTAAATTGCAAGAACTATTTAATAAATATCAAATTTAAAACTTTGGCTATCGCTGGTGTAGACGGCGCAATCGTGAATTATACCGGCAGCAAGTATGGGCACATGCATAGTGTATTTATATGACTTTGTTCGCTTTAAAATACTCATCCGGGACATTTGTACCACTCCGTAACCAATTTCCATATACATAGAAAAAGAGACTCGCTTTTAAAATGCTAGACACTCTTGTAATACATGCCATTTTTTAGGGAATTTATTTTACAACTTTTTTTTTACCGTGTGGTATCCGGCTAAGTAGAATAGATCACCCTCATTTCTTGCCGAGGTGTCGTCAAATGCGACCAAGGAATATTGACCCGCAGCATGGTATCCGGCTAGGTAGAATAAACCACCCCGATTTGTTACCGAGGTATCGCAAAAAGGCGACTAAGGTAGTTTGACGTCAGGCAGGCAGCTGCTAGTAAAAGACGTAACCAAATCACCTAACAACATGTTGTGCCGACCCCACTTACAGTGGGATAAGGGCAGGAGAATGATGATATTCTTATTTATTTAATACTTTGCATACAGAATACGGAAGTTGTGAATATAAAAAAAATCTTATTAGAGAGTCATGAGTTAAACTCTGGGCCAGCAATAAGTTTGTCTGTTAAAAACTATGTTACATATGTAGATAGGTGAAATAACAATTATTAATATTAAAAGCTTTTATGGGGCTTGGAATGTATGTATGCCAGGGTGTAAGGGTAAAACTCGTCCCAGTCAGTTTCCTCAAATGTCAACCTCACCTACACGTGGTACACTCTGCAAATAAAGTGACGAGGCTCTGGCGACCGACCAATGGCGGTATAACCATTCCCAAGCTGACTTAAATATAACAGACCGACATCGGGCAGCAGCATTGTTAGCGCTGCAATCACCAAACCGCATGCCAAGCTTGGTGATTATTTGCATAGCCCTTAATGGATACACACACAAAGCCACAGCCCCTAGTTCCCAGCAGCCCCGCTATTCCTGGCTCTGGCAGCGGTTTGGGTTACGGCGTGGCAGGGGGTGTTAAAAATCGTGGGATGTGGAGATCCTTTAAGAAGACCTATGTTCAGCAGTGGACGTCCACCGGGTGAGAAAGAAGAAGAAGAAGTATGTTTGTGACGGTGGAAACTTGCAAGTTAAGTTTCACCCTCTCCGGTGTCCGATTGAGCTGAAATTTTACATACTGCTTGATGACAATGCATGTTTATAATAAAAAGTATGACCTGATGCTGCCAGGTTTGGCTCCAGACGAGAGATCTCTTAAACGGTTAACAGTAAGGACATAAAAATTTGTTAAAACCTTTTTTAAAGCCTTTTTCACATATATTGTGTTATGTTTCGCAATAAACGCATAAAAATATGCTGTCTTTTGTTTGTCACACAGTGTCTAATTGATATTTGCAATATAGCACAATATATCGGTGAAGAATAAGATCGTGAGAAAACCTGCATATCTCTAGAAAATTTTAAGGATATATGTAACCTACCAATCCACAGTGGAGGAGCGTGGTAGGTCTTAGCTCCAATCCTTCTGTCCAAAAAAACAGAAAGAGGAGGCGTATGCTCAGTTATGTAATAATAAAAGGCCATTACTTTAAACAGTAGATACAAAATTAAAATAACACTGAAATGATTGATTTGTATCTCTTGTAAATTTTCTAAAGACCTTTTCGATAGATACAATGACATCATCGTTTCTTATTCATATGCAAAAATAACCTCCATGGTGACCTTCGTTTGACGTCAAAGCACTTGGCATCACAGTTTCGGCCGATATTAATGGGAGCGGATGAGGGGGTATTTTTCTGCCGTCTGACCTCAGTCTAGCCATAACGGCGCCAGGACGTCTATGGCGCATCTTTATCTGCATCCATAGATGACTATAGACTGTAGACTAGCTGCTGTTGACGTCTTTTCAACGTCAAGTAGGTTATTTAATTCATTTAGAATGTCGAATCTCTAGCTCGTTTTTTTACATAATACTATATAGGAGATATGCAATTAAATAGTTAAGACGAATAAGGTAACGACCCGCCGTGTGCTAATCGACTGAGTAGAATAGACCCCATTTATTACCGAGGTGTCGCAAAAGGCGACTAAGGTAAGTTAACTCGTCGTGTGTTATCCGGCTGAGCAGAACAGACCACCCTTTTTCTTACCGAGGTGGCGCAAAAGCCGAATTAGGTAAATTGACATCAGGCAAGCGAACGATTGTAAAATATAATAAAGTCAAGTTGAAAATTTTCTTTATTCAGATAACTAACATGTGAATATTTAAATAACTCGAAACGTATCTATTTATTGTTGCTCTGAAGAGAGCAACAATAAATTGGACTTGTTAAGTTATTAACGTCTGGTACGGTACTGGTATTTACATAAAAAAATATATTATTCTATATTTTAACTTAATCTGTCGTTCTGAAACATATATCTTCTTAATATATACATATCCAACTATAGAAAATTTTAAAACATTATATTTTACACTGGTTTTTAACAGTGTCCCGGTGTATTCTGATGAATGAGTGTGAATCAAGATAATTGAAGTAGCAAAAGATGGTAGAGAATTTGCGGTACTTTTCGACGAACGCGTGGGAGTCGTACTATGACGTCGTTCGTTTCTGTCGTATATATTTTTAATCTATGGTCTGTGCTTTACATATTTATATACACCATATAATACACCAGTTGGTGTATTCTTCCTTACCGAGGTGTCGTAAAAGGCGACTAAGGTAAGTTGACCCACTGTGTGGTATCCTGTTAAGTAGAATAGACCACCCTCTCTCTTACCGAGGTGTCGTAAAATACGACTAAGATAAGTTAAAGTCAGACAGACGGCCGGTCGTAAAATACGTAGCCAAATCATGTGACAACATGTTTATAACATGTTGTGCCGACCCCACTTAGAGTGGGATAAGGACAGGAAGAAGGTATATGGTGCTATTATTTGGTGTACAACCCAAAAGCACTTAGTTCGATTTCCGGTTACAGTGTAATAATCTGATAAAAGCATCTATATTTATTATAAAACAAAGTCCTTAAAAGCCATCTGTCTGTATTTGTTCGATTTTCTCAATATCTACTTGAACGGATTTGGGAAAGGTTTTTTCAAAAAGATATAACAATTCTTGAGAAAAGTTTAGGTTCATAGTACATTCAGAAGGGGAAGTTTGACCTAAAGCTAAATAACTGTTATTTTCACTTAAAGACATTTTTGCTGATTATTTTTTCATGTTACTTAATATTATTGTAATTCTATGAATTATATTTACTTTTTAAATAAAATAAAGATTTAATAATATAAAGAATATTCACCAAAACACAGTTTTAACAAATAATAAAATACATCTTTGTAATAATTTAATGATAAGATAACTGTACTGTCATATATAAATAAGTAAAACCTGTAAAAGAAAATATCTAACAATATGTTTATTATTAAAATCTATACGTAGACACTGTAGTGAATCTACGCCGTAGACAACCGTAGCGGAATGAAAATTACATTGACATCACCGTGTTAAAAATAGCCAACGGACTTTGTTTGAAGCCACCGCCTTATTACCGTCTTATCGGACTCGCCTTTCTTCCACGCCCTAGCGAGGTTTATTTCAATCCCAATCGAACCTCAATGGTTTAAAAACAAACTGTTGTGACATAAATGTATGGAAGTTTTGAACGGGACAACCTCATCCATACATGCGCGTAGGTGTATTTTGGCGGGTAGGCAGAACGCATGCGCCCCCCGCGGCAGTCCGCAGTCCTGCCACCATTCTTCAGTTGCACACAGACCGTCGCGACGAGAGGACGTGCCTCTTCGCACACAACTTAACCGCCGTTTTGCCAACAAAAAACATCTATAAAACCTTATTTAACGTTGAAAATCAGTGTTGAACGATTATTACATGAAATAGGAAGATTATAGTGATTTTTGTGACAAGTTAATGAGGGCAGAGAGGCGTGAAACGGTAAACAAATAGGCGATGTGCCATAGCGATTTTTGTGAATGAAATTTAAGATGGAGGACGGCGATGCGCGAACTTAGAGGCGGCGGCGTTGTCAAGTTTTATGGTCATCTATAATATTAAAAGATCCTTTTCCGTTAATTTCTAGGTTGTGGTATTAAATTGGTGGTGGTTTAGGTGGCAGGTGCTATGGTGGCGCGTGGAGTGCGCGTGTGTGCGTGCGATCGAAGCAGATGAATGGGATGACGTGGGTAGAGGGCTAGAGGCGGGTTGCCTAATGTGTGTTTGATAACTATCCCCGAATACCCCACTCCTCGTCAGCTATTATTTATAGATCAGATACGCGATTGTCTGTGATATTGCGTCGATATCGCTCTATCTTTACACGAGAATACCGCTTTTAATGTATGGTCGAAAGTTGATGCTGTTTTCAGATATATAGACTTGTTGCGAGATACAAAACAATCACTTTTTTAAACATTTATAAATTCTCCCTTTCATCTATCTCTAATATTTCACCAATATAAATTTCTTCCAATTTTTTTTTAGTTTAATAGAAGAATAAATTGATTTTATTGAATTATTACAATAGAATCAGTAGTTTCTAAATCAATATCCCTTGTGCAATACAGCAGTAATGCATATCCTTGGAGTTCTTTAAATAGTCGTGTATAATTTGGTAAATTTAAATTGAATTTTAATTAAAAAGTTATTTTTATTTAACCGTTAATTTTATATCGAATCTCAAATATCGCTTATTGTAAGTAAATCTCTTCTTGGCTGTCATAAAAATATAAATAAATTTTAATAAATATAAAATTCAGTACTCTACTTTCATTTTCTCTATAAATTTAAATATAACTTAGATTCAAATTCTAAGATTATTCATTTCTTTTTGTTTAAACCTCTATTTTGTTATCTTCGTTTTATACTTCTATTCGATACTTACCTATATATTTGATATACCTATTAATTTATCTCTATTGTAGACTTAGATTTTTTCTTTTCTTTATACAAAAGCAATAATAAAATTATTTATTAAAGTTATAATAAATAATTTTATTATTACTTTGTATTATGGATCTCCGAAAAGTAGCGCCTAATTTTAATAAATTATCTTTTCTTTATATTAAATCAAAGGTTTTACCTTCGATTAAATAGAAAGATAATTAAAAGAAACAGAAATGCAGAGTTAAATAAACACAAACATTCATTAACACGACCTCAACCTAGATTTTAAATGCGCCCTTTATGAATAATCAGAACAAATTTAGAGTACCTGAAGCCTATACGTATAATATAGGCAATATTTAAGGCATCTTAAAAAGTAACTGTCAAATGTAAATTGTATAATACTTATCTACGAGTATGCTAAATACTTTATCTACGAGTATGCTAAAGATCAGATCTTGAAATCTTTTCACATAAAAGTTCATAACCTCACTTTTACTAAATTTGTTATAACTCTACTATTAGATTGACAAAATCAGCTAAATGTTGAGTAATAGTTAACTATTAAAAACGCCATTACTTGGCTCAATTTTCATCTTTTTACATCTTGGTACTAAAATTGTACGAATGTATATCAGTTTCTTTCAAGGAAGAAAATTGGTTGTCAATTTTCTTCTCGGGTTAGCCATTATCATACTTTATATTAAAAAAATTGTTTAAATATATCCAGTTCTAGTACTTTGACTGGATTACGCGTTATAAATACTATTTTTTATGTAATGTTTAGTTCCTATATAGGGTATCACTATTGCAAGTGAAACAGGTTTTTTCATAAATCACACGTGAAGCGATAAAACTAAATACTTCAACGATTATTCGAATACTAAAACTACAATAATTGATAAATTTCCAGCAGATATAGACGATTAGAACAGTGAAACGAGCATCTTTCCAATTAAAAACCTAATAGTGGTCAACTATAAATTTTTGACCGCGCACCGTGGTACATATCCATACAGCAAGTAAAGTAAAGCAGCACTAAAAAGAACTCTTTTTATTAAGTGATATATCAACCGCTGCAAAGTGACTCGACATCACACACGCAAGCTCCTGCACACCGCAATAAAAGTATTGTCCAAAGCATCTGTGCTTTGAAAAAATGGTCCCATTGACGAAAAATAGCGCCTTACGTTCTCACCCACTCATGGGCCGTGTTAAACAATTGGCTAAATTGCGGACGTAGGGAATCTATTTGGTTTCCTTAATGTAAGCCATTGGCGAACCTTCATTCATTAACAGACTATTGTTTCTTAATAATGACGTCTGACAGTTGAGCCCATTATAGAAAAGATGAGAAGTGTGGGATTAATTTGGTATGGTCATGTAATAAGAGGGAAATCGTGTGTCCAAAATATTTTTAAAAATGATGGCTATATGACTAACAAACAAGAGATTGATGGATTGTGTGAAGAATGATATGTATATAAAAGGAGTGGTACCAGAGTTGACGAATGATAGAGGAGAATGGAAGATGAAGGCAAATTGTGCTGACTCCACTTAGGGTGAGATAACGGTAAGACATAGCAAGGTACATAGCATAGAGTTATTATATAAGAGTAAGGGGGCCATAGGCAGGCTTGTAAGTGAGAATGTCACAATAAATAATGAGAGAAAAGGTGAAACTCGAAAAAGGAGAGTCTCATTTTCTTTCCCTTTATCTTTCTCCTCTAATAAGGAAATTTAAGGCTCGCTTCCCTGCTCTAGTATAATAACTCTATCGGTAATAAATGTGCCATCAAATATTTTGACTTATGGTGACTTGTGAATATTGGGAAATGTGACATATTCTATTAAGTAGTAGTAAAGTAACGGCCTGTTACTATCCCACTGCTGGGCATAGGCCTCCTCTCTCCGTTTTTGGAGAGAAGGATTGGAGCTAAGACCTACCACGCTGCTCCAATGCGGATTGGTAGGTTACACATATCTCCAGAATTCTCTAGAGATATGCAGGTTTCCTCACGATGTTTTCCTTCACCGAAAAGCGTGTGATAAATTGCAATTTTCAATTAGACACATAAGTTTTACTAGAAAACTCATTGGTGTCTGCCCGGGTTTGAACCCTAAACCTCCCCGAAAGAGGCGCACGGTGTTACCGCTGGGCTACCACAGCCATATTCTATTAGTGTATTATGAATTTCGTGATTCCTGACATGTCCAATTGGTTCGAATGCTGAATGAAGAAGAATAGCATAATTTAAGCATGAGCAATCAATGTATTTTTGCTACTGCTCAAGAGAATCCCGAGCTATCTGAATAACCCAGATTATCAGTTCATTTCGCTTTTGATTATACCAGAGGTATAATAAGCTTGTGATTCCTGTGTCGCAACTCAGCAGAGTTAGCAACTCATTCGTAGGTCACGGTATTCGCTTCTGCAATAAAATTCCGCTATCCAAAATAGACCAGTCTACAGAAAGGTTTAAATTAAGTATAAGAGATATGCTTATACGTAAAGCATATTACAAAATTTCGATTATTTGTCAGATAAAATTGCCTGGATTTGAAAATCCTGTCGGCTTCATACAAGACTGTGGTTTAATAATGTAAAATGTAAAATGTTTAAAAGATCTACCGTCGAGTTTCTTGTTGGATCTTCTTAATAAAAGCAACATTCCAAACCAGTTTTAACTTCAGTAATCATATTGATCCTTGACCAAATGTTTTTGAAAGAGTTAAAGTAAGTCCTCTCAATCATTAGTAATTTAGTAAACTTAAACTCTTTGCAGGCCCCAAAACTTAAAGCTCAGTGTGTGATATCAAAGTGTTAATTATGTGAATGGACAGATCACAGTACTATCGTAATACGGACCGTTGTTTTGTCAATGAACGTGATCAAGAATCTGCCCTACATCGAGCTATGATCGCATCGAGACGCGAACAACACGTCGTATACAGAATATGATAACGGTATGTAGATATATCTATATGAAACTAATATTTTAAAACTAAGAATACTATAACGATATTTATCCTTCATATTTATACAATAAATAAGAAAAGATTTTCTCAGAAGTCAATTGATTTATTCTTTTTTAACAACTTGTTAACTCCGCTAACAAATCATGACGACGACAAATAGCGCTACCACTCTCCTATCCGCACCTCTAATTACCTCGTTACAGCTATCTTCACGTCTCTATGCTACAAGTTCCGCTCTCCTTACGTTACAATGAATACATGCGACAAAATAAATGAACGAAGAATAGTATATAGATATGCCAAGTATGTAATCATTAAAAACTTTATTTAACTTGCCGTGAAGGTGGAATCTTGAGTGAAATTTTACATATTGTTCCAGTGCCAATGACAATGTATTTTTATGATAAGCATGATCTGATTCTGCTGGTAGGATTGGCTCCAAACGAGAAACTCCTTAATAATTAACAATAGGAACATGAAATTTTGTTAAAAGCTCTGATTATGTTTAACGTATAATCTTAACTTTTACTTACTATAATAATCTACATGTAGTGATACGTTTTAGTTTATTCTATACTCTGACGTCAGCTTGATGATTTCTAGGTTCGTCGTGTACCTAGAAATTATTGTGGACGTAGTAGATACTTACAACGTCATGTGCGCAATTCACATCGTATGACGTACTATGAACGGACGTATCTGTAATTTCAGCGTCAAAGCTATCATTAGAATAATCATTTTAATGTCGTATGAAATGCAGTTCCTCTATAATGACCATGAGTGAACGCAAATGAAACTTGTTATCTGTCTCTTTTTTTATGTGTGGATTAGATAAAGATGAATATATGAGTCTCATCTTTCCTCTCTTATTATTTATTGTGACACTGACTTACAGGTCTATGATACCCAATACAGAAAGGCAACTATAATATTGAGCATTACTTAGATGATAAGAATGCGTGGACATAGCTACTCTTCGATCATCTTCATCTTGCTGCCCTTATCCCACTCTAAGTGGGGTCGGCACAACATGTTCTCACATGATTGGGTTACGTATTTTACGACCGCCCGCGTGCCTGACTTCAACTTACCTTAGTCGCCTTTTACGACCCCTCAGTAAGAAATGGGGATGGTACTATTCTATTCAGCTATTACTCTTCGATCTGTACAAGACATCAATAACTAAATATAACTAGTAATAACAATTATATTTTTAAAAGAGCAACCGCCGAGTTTCTTACCGTCTCTTCTCGGTAGGCTGCTCCTACTGAACCTTTCCGAACCAGCTGTAGTGTTGACGATTCAAGAGCACTTGTTTACAAGTTTACTTGAATAAAGAATATTTTGAAATTTGAATTTCCCTAATCAAGTACAAAAGTTCTATGATAATGACGCATTGCTGCGATGACAGCAGAGTTATTAATATTAGAGTAGCGGAGACATAGCAGGCCTGTAAGTGATAGTGACACCATAAATAATGAGAGGGAAGATAATACTGATAAACTTTATCCTTTAAATCACATATAAAAAAAAAGAGACAGATATATTACCCTCATTTTCTTTCGCTTTATTGTAATAGCTATTGTATAGCTGTGCCAGCAGCTGCGCCGGCATGGAAATCAGATTGTCACAATTTTTTTCCGAATTAAAGTTTTGAACATAAAAGTAGTTATCCTGTGTTAGGACATTAGACATACATTTTTGAATAATTATCACTGTTTATTTAGCGCACGCAAGGAAAGCTAAAAATTTTGCCGTATTCAAAATATTTTTTATTGCTGTTCCTCTCCTATTCATCTTTGCGTGATGTTATGTAGTCTATAGCCTTCCTCGATAAATGCACTATCCTACACTCGAATAATTTTGCTCAATTCAAATTATAATTCAAATTGGTCCAGTTGTTCCTGGGATTAGGCCATTTAAACCATCAAATAAACAAACTCTTTAGCTTTATGTATATAGATGGCCCATTTTAGGCTCCCTATGTTTCAACCAGTATCATTGGCTAAATTTTGTTAGAATGCCTTCTTCCTTCAACCTTCTTTTCCCCAGTATCCTTTACCCGTCTATCTATCTAATCTCGGGGACGCCTATCGATAATCAGCTCCTATTCTATTCCAGCCATTTTCCCATGTTGAGACAAGGGTCTCACTGCTGTCCCGGCAGTTTCACGTGCTCTCCTACATTTTGCTTTTACGAACCTGATAATATCCCTGAAGGGGATATTTGTTACATCCTCAACTAAATTACATCCTTACCTTAGTGTTTCTCATCTTACTAGAGAGTACATAAAGCACTTAGCCATAAGGTGAAGACTCATTTCTTCCTCTCCACACTCTGGGCATGCAGTATCTTGTATTCTCATTATTGTCAGATAGTGCCCGGTAGTGATGCCTTTTATATTTGCTACATTTTCCTTGCTGTGAGACATTAGCTGTTTAGTTTTCTTCGTGCTTAAAGATTTGAGGACAGCTTTAACTGTCTGAACGTTGTGTTCCACCGCCTTTTGTTCGATTATATTTCTATTATTTTATCTATAACTCGCTTTATTATTCCTTTACCCATTGTATTGGATTGTAACAAACCGCTGTTTTTTTCAGTTAGGTATCCTTTTAAGCTTATCATAGCCAAAATGTAAACAGTCAGTTGTCGACACGTTGTCTGGGAGTGGTGCCAAATTTGCGACTTGTGAATGGTTCATTTCTTATTTGGCATACATTTTGATAAATCGCCTTTTTTTTCAACTCGACCATTATCTCGATACATACGATTGTTCGTTTCATGTTTAATGTTGGAGAAAATGACAAATCTCTGATATGATTTCTATTGTATTTTATTTTTATATAAATATCGCATATCAGAAACGTATTGATTTAATTCAAGAAAAATATATAAGGGCCGATTGGTTAGCTTTTAGTTAAAGTTTTTCAATATTAATATCATCCTCCTGACCTTATCCCACTCTAAGTGGGGTCGGCACAACATGTTTCAAACATATTGTCATATGATTTGGCTACGTATTTTACAACCGGCCGCCTGCCTGACGTCAACATACCTTAGTCGTATTTTACGACTCCTCGGTAAGAAAGAGGGTGGTCTATTTTACTCAACCGGATACCACACGGTGGGTCAACTTACCTTAGTCGCCTTTTACGACACCTCGGTAAGAAATGAGGGTGGTCTATTCTACTCAGCCGGATACCACACGGCGGGTCGACTTACCTTAGTCGCCTTTTACGACACCTCGGTAAGAAACGAGGGTGGTACTATTCTATTCAGCCGGATACCACACGGCGTTTTTTCAATATTAATAGTAACTTTTAAAAAAAAAATCTCTATTGGTTTCAAAATATGTTATTTAGCGGTGGTCTCTTGTGATATGTCCGGTACCTAATCCTGCGTGTATAAGGTATGAGAACAGTTTTGCTTCCTACACTTAGCTTTACATAGATTCTCTTAGCAAACACGGAGCACATTAATCATATCATAACTTTTGTACTATGGAATTCCACAAAATAACGCCTAATTCTATAAATAATAGTACCTGCTTGCTCGGTAATTTTTAAAATGATGTAAAAAAAAAAGAAAAGAAAAATTAAAAAATAATAGTGCAGTTTGGGTTCGATCCTAGATATTTTCGCCTCTTCTAGAGAGCCCGTTCTCAAAATGAACCAACATGACTTTATGTTTGAAAAAAAATTTAGAGCCCGAAAACAGGGATAAAACGACATTTTCAGGAAAATCGTTGGAGCCGTCTCCGAGATCCTGAAATTCTGATTCCTGAAAAAATATATATATATACATACAAGATTAACTCATTTAAATATTAAAGATCTATGTATACTCGGGAACGAAGACGCTGCAGCGCACCAGTCAGTTCGTGACCAAGGTGGATGCAACTCTGCCGAAACGTTGAACCTTATACTAGGCCTCTAAGGTATATCGACATTATTGCGATATCGAAATTTATAATAGACTAGCTTATTATTTAAAATATATATTATTAAAAATAAGCTATTAATAAAAAATTATAAATTTAATATTAATATTGTAATAATATATTAATATTATAAATTTATAATAATATTATAAATTTCTTTCCCAGTATTATGTTTTCTGTAACCTTTAATTAAAATGACAGGCGATATCGCGGGCTTTCAACGTTTCGACTTTCAACTATACCCCGACCTTCGAGTCTGAATTGATCATGGCCTAATCAACCATTTGTATACGTCAGCAAAATATTATGTTTATAGAGTTGTAATTTCTCGCATTTGTTATATTGGAATGAATAGAATGAGGCCAGTTATAATTGGTTTGTTAAGATATTTGGCGTCATTAAACCGATTTAACTTAGAATGCCATTAAGTTGTATATAAGTTATTTTTATGATTAATTATATTTAGACTAGGACTGCTACTTTAGTTGCGACAACTGAAGCGTTTAAGTGTCCTCAAAAATGCATGTTTTTTTCCATGTTCACAAAACAATGCGTTTTGTGCAACCCAGGTTTACAAAAGTAATGAGAATATTATTTTGCTATAATCCACGATAAAAAAAAAAAAATACCGCGGATTATAGCAAAATAACATTCTCATTACTTTTGTATTATGGACTTCCGGGAAGTAACGCCTAATTCTATAAATTATTACCCAGGTTTCTACAACTTTATCAATATCGGTCCAGAGAGTGAGCCGTGAAAGCGTTACAAGCGTAATTGAGGGTATTTTAACACTAACGGGATCACGAGTCTTGTATATAAAAATTAATTTTTGCCTGTATGTCCTTTGTAGACTCCGAAACGGCTGGACCGATAACAATCAAACTTTCAGGCATTCTTTAGAATGACCTATCGGATGATCCTGTAAGTATGGTGGCGATCGGCGCACCCTTTTTTACTTTGTTTAAGTCTGTTTTAAGGGGAATTTGAAACCAGACTGAGCCACAGCAACACGTGATCGGACCGCTAATGTTATTTAAATTCTTGTAAAGATATTATGTAAATTACAAACTCCACATGTACTGAGTCGCAAGAAAAATTTTGTAAGACATCATATCATAGCGGTTGGGACACGAAAATCCTCAAAGGTTCAAAAGCATTATTTAAACACGGTGCACGTCTTATGAGACTCTTAGACCAGGGGTCGGCAACCTAAGAGTAAAGAGCCAAAAGTGACAATTGAAAAAAAACTAGAATTTATAGAGCGACTACATTTTTTTTGATGATATGTTATAGTATTTAAATATGTATGTAATTTCTGATATAGAACAAATGAATCTAATAAATAATTAGCCGTGTGGTATCCGGCTAAGTAGAATAGACCACCCTCATTTCTTACCGAGGTGTTGTATAAGGCCACTAAGGTAAGTTGACACGCCGTGTGGTATCGGGCTGAGTGGAATAGACCACTCTCATTTCTTACCGAAGTGTTGTATAAGGCGACTAAGGAAAGTAGACGTCAGGCAGGTGGCCGGTCGTAAAATACCTAGCCGGTCCTAGCCAAATCATGTGACAACATATTTATAACATGTTGTGTCGACACCACTTAGGGATATGGGCAGGAGAATGAACAACGAATTTAAGAAATAATATTTATTGTTATGAAAATATAAACATGTTTATCACAAATCATATAATAGCTACAAGGGGACGATTGGTGTAAAAATTTTATTATTATTTTATGGTTGCGGAAATAGGGAGCCGCCACTTTGCATCGAAAGAGCCGCAGGTTGCCGATCCCTGTCTCAGACCACTTGTGTTTTGCCGTCAAGTTTGATGCAACTAATGGGGCCACCTTGTCATGTAAGATACCTATCTACCTCTGAAAAGGTAGATAGTTAGATAGACGCGAATAAAAATTATCAGTATAATGCCAAAAAAATTCTATGTTTGCGAATTATTTTCCTGGTCTTTTATATAAAAAGACTAGTAATATCCCGCGGTTTCAACTGCGTACATACCAATCTCATGGCAGTGGAAAGTCTACTAAGTCGGACGATTTATTTTTGTTAAATATATCATCAATAGTTTCCGCAGCGCATGCGATGACAGGTTTTTATGGCTAATTTTTTACACCTTATTACATTTTTATTACGGATCCCTATTTTTTTTAGTAAAATGGCCTATGTTGCTCAGTAAAGATGCAGCTTTCCAATGGTGAAAGAATTTTTGAAATCGGTCCATAAGTTTTTGTGTTAAAACATTATAAACATACATACAATTTTTTCCTCTTTATAATATTAGTATAGATAAAACACAAGATTTAAGATTAAGAGAGAAATGCCTGAATTCACTTATACAGCTCAATATGTCGTGAGGCTAAATTGCCGATTAAAACATATGGGAACAGCTCAAAGTTCGAAGAAGTTCGAAGCTTCTTATAGTTAGAGGGGTAATATCGGTGCGGAAAACGCAGTATTGGTAACTCTACAAGAGAGCAGCAGACATCAAAAAAATTGTCTAGAGACATTGAGAAAATGTCCAAAAGTAAATGTTTATTTACTTAAAAGGAGAGAAATAAAGTCCATTTTCTTACAATTACAACGATATTTATAAAATACAATTCACTAAATCGTTTTTTTTTACTAATTTATGCAGTGGTCAGCCATTGAGGTCTAATTTTTTTATTGATATAGTTATATATAGTTGATATAGATGTTATAGAGTAGAATAGACCAGCCTGATTTCTTACCGAGGTATCGTAAAAGGCCACTAAGGTTACAACCCACCGTGTCTATCTGTATTTGATCGATTTTCTCAAAATCCACTAAAAATATTTTTGCACAATTTTTACTAAAAGGTAGTGCAAGTCTTCCGTAATAGTTTAGGTTACTAGTGCATTACGGTTCTATGTAAATTGTATTAAAGAATTCGCGCCTTTAGAAAAAAAACGCCTCCTGGGAGATAAATTTCCGTGCAACGCGTAAACCAACTGAGATACGCTATATTAATGTACTGCAGTTACAAGTTACAAGGCATAAAGATTGACTAATTGTACCAAAAATAAGATTAAGTTTATATAAAAATAACTGTTACTGTATGGCTATAGAAATTTTTAATAATCTACCAGTACATATAAGGTCACAATCATTGTTAACTTTTAAGGGAATTATTCACAAGTGGTTATTGGATAAGTGCTTTTATTCTGTTAGCGAATACTTACCCAAACTATGAAGTTTTTATTGTAATTATTAAGATGATTTTGTATTTTTATTATTTTTAAATTTATTTGTATTAGAATGTTTAATGTGAATATTATTATTATTATTTATTTTGATATATGTTTTTGTTTTGTTAATTACTTTTTTAGGAAGTAATAATGTCTGAGATGTAGAGTCATAGCTATAAGATTTTTTTTTGTATAATATTTTAAAATTTGCACGCTATTTAATAGTATAATATGCAAATAAATAAATATAAATATAAAACACAAACTTCAAACTGACTTCCACGTGGGCGAACGTATAGGATTACGTTATTAACGGAATCTGTCAACTACATAAACGTTTCATTTATTTTTTAATGAGCAAGTAGCAAGCTGAGCAAGTAATTACTAAATTGAGATGTTAACAAAGTCAAAGGTATTCCAATTCTCATAACTTTCCTATTTCTTTCGATTGTATTTTATAAATAGCTCCGTCGTACCGAAAAAACTTGACCGATAGCGATCGTTACAGATTATAATACCGATAAAGTTGATTTCTCGGTATAGTTTTACAATGAAAAACTATATTTGTTATTTTTTTTGTAAACTATTATCACGACGTATGTCCAGTATTTTATTTTTGTTATAAGCTGTAAGAATAAGGTTTCTTGTAGAGGCATTTGTTATTCTTTATATTCGGTTTCTGTATCCATCGTAAGGCAAGAGATATAATATTACAACATTTAACCGTTTCAAGATCAGTCTATATAATGGTCATCATCATAATCCTGTCTTTATCCCACTCTAAGTGGGGTCGGCATAACATGGTATAATCATGTTGTCACGTGATACGGCTAGGTCAGTGGTCGACGAAGTGTGGCTCTTTGGCTCCTTAAGTGCGGCTCTCGCACAAATATTTACAGAAGGCGCAATAATATTTTCAAAAAAAAAAAACTTACTGAAACTTTCCAAAGAGTTCGCATTAATAAATATTTATTATGTATGAAATTTAGTTTTACGTAGTGTAAGAAGTCTGTTCATATTTGGCTCATTGGCTAATAAGTTTGCCGACCACTGGTCTAGGTATTTTACGACCGGCCGCCTGCCTGACGTCAACTTACCTTTGTCGCCTTTTACGTCACCTTGGTAAGAAAGAGGTAGGTCTATTCTATTCATCCGGATAACACACGGCGGGTCAACTTAAGTTAGTTATCTTTTACGACACCTCGGTAAGAAAGAGGATGGTCTATTCTATTCGGCCGGATACCACAGGGTGGGTCAGTTTATCTTAGTTATCTTTTACGTTACCTCGGTAAGAAAGAGGGTTGTCTATTCCACTCAGCCGGATACCATATGGCGGGTCAACTTACCTTAATCACCTTTTATGACACCTCAGTAATAAAGAGGGTTGTCTATTCTACTTAACAACACACGGCGGGTTACCTTAACTTAGTCACCTTTTACGTCACCTCAGTAAGAAAGAGGGCGGTCTATTCTATTCAGCCGGACACCACAGGTTAGTCTTTATAACGGTAAAAAGTAAGTAAGTAACGGCCTGTTACTATCCCACTGCTGGGCATAGGCCTCTTCTCTCCGTTTTTTTTTTTTTAGAGAGAAGGATTGGAGCTAAGACCTACCACGCTGCTCCAGTGCGGATTGGTAGGTTACACATATCCCCAGAATTCTCTAGAGATATGTAGGTTTCCTCACGATGTTTTTCCTTCACCGAAAAGCGTGTGATAAATTGCAATTATCAATTAGACACATTAGTTTTACTAGAAAACCCTAGACATTCTCGAAAGAGGCGCACGGTGATACCGCTGGGCTACCACAGCTTATAACGGTATTCGTACCAAATTGATGCAATAACTAATCTATAAATAGACCACATTCATGACAGCTGCCAATATAGTCGAGGCGAATTATTTCGATTTTCCACGACAGTCGAGTCGATGGCAGTTATGTAACGAAAGCCTTAAACGACCCGGTTTCGACGAATTTCAAGTTCAAACGCAATTCATAACTATTGTTCTGAAATTATTCAGCCATTACTGAGTGGAAGCTTCTAGTAAATACATCTGTTGTTAAAATATTCACTTATGTATTAAAAAGTTAGCACCGCCGTGTGGTATCCGGGTCAGTAGAATAAACCACCCTAATTACTTATCAAAGTATCGTAAATGGTGACTAAGGTAAGTTAACCCTCCGTGTGGTATACGGTCGAGTAGAGTAGACCAACCTCGTATCTTACTGCGGTGTCGGTGACTAAAACAAGTGCCGTGTGATGTTCGGCTGAGTAGAATAGACCACCCTTGTTTCTTACCGAGGCGTTGTAAATGGCGACTAAGGTAAGTTGAACCGCCGTGTGGTATACGTTCGAGTAGAATAGACAGCCATCTTTCTTACCGAGATGTTATAAAAGGCGACTAAGGTAACTTTACGTCAGGTAGGCGGCCGGTCGTAAAATACGTAGCCAATTCATGTGACAACATGTTTATATGTTGTGCCAACCCCACTTAGAGCAGGGTTATAAGGGCAGGAGGATGCACAGTCATGATGACAGCAGTCCAAAAAGACGCCTATATTTCAAGTAAGCACCAAAATTGAAAGATATGCTAGGTCTAAGAAACTTGAAGTGTGGATACCCTAAGGCGAATTTAGACAGCTTTTATGCATCACTTTCGGGAGCATCTTTTTTCAGTAATCCCGTAAAAGCTCTGGCGTCGCTACAAAGGCGTATAAAGCAAACTTTGTGCTGCTTTATACCTCTTAAAAAGCTGCGCTGTAATAATCTTTTTGGCTTTGTAAAACTACTCATCTAGTGTACAAGTTGCCATGTTTGATTACCCATCTATAAGAATGTTACACCCAAAATGTTTCACTTAAAGGGAAACGCATTGTTTTTTACTACTAGCATGTTAATCTATACTAATATATAGAGCTGAAGATTTTGTTTGTTTGAAAACGCAAATCTCAGGAACTACCAGACCGATTTGAAAAACTCTTTGGGTTTAAGATAATCCATTTATTGAGGAATGCTTAAGACTATATACGATTAACATCTGGCACAGTATGTGGTATTTGATATAATTGAGCTTCTTCTTCTTCTTCAACCGATGGACGTCCACTGTTGGACATAGGTCTCTTCATGGGAATTATGTTGCCAGGTCTAGTCGTTGGGGTTGGCAGCGGAATCTCTTCCCGAGATTCTTGACACCCCCTACCCCACCGTTATCCAAACCGCTGCCAGAACTCGGAATACCGGGGCTTACGGGGACTAGGGACTGTGGTTTATTATGTATGACCATGAAGGTTTTGCCAATAAACACCACGCTTGGCATCCGGGTTGGTGAACGCAGTGCTGACCAAGTCGCACCGACGGTGCTGCTGCACACTGTCGGTCTGGTAGTATTTAGATCAGCTATAGAATAGTTATACTGCCATTAATCGGTCGCCGGATCCTCGTTGGTTTAATTTTCAAGGTGCACCACGAGCAGGTGAGGTTGACGATTAAACAGACTGATTGGGACGAGCCTCCTCCTTACACCCCAGCGTGATTGAGCGTATTTTAAATAAATAAATTAAATGTTTCTTTCCTCTGTTATTGTCTGTTATTGAATAAAGTAATTTCTTTACTTAACGGGTACAGTACACAGGTACATTACGGGAACAGTAACAGGCGATTTCTTTACTTAATGGGCATAGGGGTGAAAGTAGCGCTTTCATACATTGCAGTTCACTATCAGTTGATTCACTTTTATGCGTCATATCTAACACTGTCGCTTTTTCATTTATCTCACGGAAGCCACGTCAGTAGTTCGTGTAAAACGTCTGATTAGTTACTGCAAAGCTCCTATCGAAACGTGTTCAGTTGCTAGTAGCGCATATGTAAATAGAACGCCGTGTGGTATCCGGGTC
This sequence comes from Morpho achilles, assembly GCA_947086495.1. Lineage (NCBI taxonomy): Eukaryota > Metazoa > Arthropoda > Insecta > Lepidoptera > Nymphalidae > Morpho > Morpho achilles. The sequence goes on along the minus strand of CAMTZB010000018.1, from coordinate 7,084,745 downwards.
AATAGAAAAGTATCACCCTCATTTCTTACCGAGGTGTCGTAAAAGGCGACTACGGTAAGTCGACCCGCCGTGTGGTATCCGGCTGAGTAGAATAGACCACCCTCATTCTTTTGAGGTGTCGTAAAATACGACTAACGTAAGTGGACCCACCATGTTGTATCCGGTTGAGTAAAATAGACCGGCCTCTTTCTTACCGATGTGTCGTAAAATACGCCTTAGGTAAATTGATGTCCGATGCATCGTCCTGCGGAGGGAGGGGCCACTTTCAGAGAGGCCCCGACCCAGAGGTGGCGCACTCTGGGGTACAGAGTTGCTGCTGGCGGGGTTGGGGGGCAATGTCTTCATAGGTACCCTATCCCCGCCACCAGCAGCGTAGTGAGGCACACAGGTTATTTTAGTCGGTGCGAGTCCGACATAACCGTCGCCTGTCCCCGTCGAATGGCGGTACCCATAAGGGGATTTTTCGGGAGCGCAGAAGCATCGCCGAGAACCGAGTGGGAGGATGATTAGCGCATATGTAAATAGAATGTGTCATCTTTTATATGTAGCTTGCAGTACACTCTGTTACGTCACTTTTATGCAACTTAGTTCACATTACATGATCTTTTATATCGGATACACCGTTATGTTGCCGCATCACTTTTGTTCACATGTTCAAGAGCAAATGTGTTCCACTCATTTGTTCACATGTTTACGTGTTTTTACGAAAGTCAAAAGCTTCAGTTTTAATGCACAGATGCTTAGAAATCGTCAAGGTTTATAGCCTTTGCACGTTTTAGAATGAAAGAAGTATAGAAGGCAGGCAGGTTTGTAAATATTCACTTCTCTAGTATATAGTGTCAGCAGAAACTGGTTGGGCTGATCGAAATAGGGAAAAAAAAGGATCATTAAAGTATGGATGCAATACTAAAATACATAAATATAGGGGACAATTACACACAAGTTACATAATACTCGTGTAACAGACAGTCGACTCGGTGACAGACAACTGGTAAACTAGTAGGTAAACTAGTTTTTACACGGGAACTTCTAACGGAACCATGGACTGTAGTCTTAGAATAAACAGTAGTTTTTGGCTGGAGAGTGACCCTGGAAACATCACTATCAGTAAAATCTGATCGATCCGTGTAAACCAGGTAACCAAATTAATAGTATACTATACATAGTAAATAGTATGACTTATATATGAATTATATATTAAAAAGTATGAATAAAACCCTTTATATATTGTAAATAGATATTGTTTCTCAATCTCCTGCTATTCCTGTAGATAAAATATGATTATGCTTATATGTTGCCCCGGTTTTATACCGGGAGATTTAGGTTCGTGCGCCAGTTAAACTACCAGGGATATACTAATGTGCTAGAGAATTGTAGATCTACAAACATGCTACAAAATAGGCCGCTACTGCATGTCTCTGTCTCTTGTGGTTAACTCACAATAGCTACTTTTACGTGCATAATTTCATAGTTAATGTATAGTACCGGCTATACTCACGTCTTATTCTATCGGGTTAGCCCGACTAGTTTCGAACCCAACCGGGGCTCTTATTCATGAGCTCTTTACACGATGTTATCGCGGCGGGAACTGCGTCCCGCAGCTCGCTGGGTGCGACTCGTGGGTGGTGGGGGTGCGGGGGGACACGGTGGCGGCGGTGGCCGCGCCTCTTCCAAGTGTTCCCTGTCGCTCTGGTCTTCGTCATCGCATGCACGGATGAAGTTTGTGCACGCGACGCTTACGGTGTCGGGTTCAAAGCGGTCTTTATATGAACCAGTAGTGTCAAAAATCGGTTTCCACGCCGGAGGTAGTGTCCATCCACCGTCTCTGTTAAAATTCGGGTACCGGCCAATTTCAATGGCTTCTCGTATTTTTCTAGGTACTAGAAATTTTTCCCTGGATAATACGGAAGCCTTGTCGAACCTGATGTAGTGGTTAGTACCCGAATCGTGGACATGCTCCGCTATGGCCGAACCATTGGTGTCCATATTCTTGACACTACGAATGTGCTCCGATATCCTCGTACTGATGTTGCGACGAGTTTCGCCTATATAATTCCTCCCACAGCCGCAAGGAATCCTATAAACACCAGGTACGCTAAATGGGTCCGGATCTTTCGGTGAGCGCAGCAAGCTACGTATTTGACCAGGAGGACGGAATATCGTCTTGATATTGTACTTACGACGAAGATAGTAGCCTATCTTATCCGTCACTCCCTTGACATACGTTAAATAAGCAGGCGACCGCGCTGCTTCTACCGATCTTCGCGATTTCCTGTTCTGTGCTAAACGATAACACTGGCGCCAGTTATATCCGTTGCTTTCTAAGGCCAGTTTTATTTTATGTATTTCCTGTCCCAGATATTGCGGGTCACACAGATTTAAGGCCCTGTTTATCAAAGTTCGAGGAAGAGAAGAAAGATGTGAGGGGTGATGATGCGATCTGGCGTGTAAGTATTTATTGGTGTGAGTGGATTTCCGGTACACCGTTGTAGAAAACTTACCGCCAGGCCCTCTTATGACCATGACGTCAAGAAATGGCAGCCTTCCCTCCTTTTCTTCCTCCAATGTGAACTTCACCTTATTATATAATTGGTTTAGGCACAGTAACAAGTCTAATACTTTATCTCTGTTGACTATCGCGAAAATGTCATCCACATATCGTAACCAGCATCGTGGTTTCAGTGGAATCTTATCCAAAAATTACGGTTTTAATTACGGTACTATACATTAACTATGAATACTACTCACGATAGTTTAAATTCAAAAATTGCATAATTTCAATTCGGGATAAATTTTGTGACACGCTTATTACCATTTGGGCGGAGTCGCTGGCACAGCTAGTGTTGCATCCTCCTCCTCTTACCCTAATCCTCTATCCCACCCTAAGTAGGGTCGGCACAATATGTAATAAACGTGCTGTCACATGATTTGGTTGCTTGGTTGCGTTATTACAACCGGCCGCCTGCCTGACGTCAACTTACCTTAGTCGTATTTTGCGGCACCTCGGTAAGAAAGAGGGTGGTCTATTCTACTAAACCGGATACCACACGGTGGGTCAACTTACCTTAGTCGCTTTTTACGACACCTCGGCAAAAATTGAGGTTGGTCTATTCTACTCAGCCGGATACCATACTGTGGATCATTTTACCTTAGTCGCCTTTTACGACAACTCGGTAAGAAATGAGGGTGGTACTATTCTATTCAGCCGGATACCACACGGCGGTCTGTTGGTAGTTCTATGGAATAAATAAATAAATAAAAATAAAAGTCAGCATTGCAATGGGTGGCTTATGTTACATGGGACAAATAAACTGCAAATGTGATAATACTTTTTATCACACTATTCTGAGATATATCTGGACGTCATATATTACGTAAATATACAGTAGGTGAAAATGGGTTCGTGTAATCTCGTCAGCTGATAAGTGGATGGATTATGACGTAACCAAGTATAAAGTAACATATATTCCCAAGGTAAGAGCTCATTTGATATTAACTAAAGTCTCGCATAAATCAAGTTAGCGGCGGTTTTTGAAAAACGTCTTTAATTCATTTTATAACTTCAAATATGTCATTGAATAGTACCGCTGAGTAGAGTAGACCACCCTCATTTCTTAACGAGGTGTCGTAAATGTCAACTAAGGTAAGTTGACCCGCCGTGTGGTATCCAGCTAAGTACAATAGACCACCCTCTTTCTTACCGAGGTGTTGTAAAAGGCTACTAAAGTAAGTTAACATCAAGCAGTCGTATCCTAGCCGAATTATGTGAAAACATGATTATAAAATAATGACTGGCCCGTTGGCGCAGTGGGCAGTGAACCTGCATTCAGCTCCGCGGGTCGCGGGTTCGATTCCCGCCGAAGGCTAACATTTTCTAGAAATGAATTTGTTGTTCTTCGAGACTGGGTGTTTATTTGTATTTAAGTATGTATTTAAAAATTGTATAAGTATATATTCACCAGTTGTCTGTCACCCATAACACAAGTATTAAGTTACTTTGGGGACGGACGAACGTGTGTGTAAGTCTCACATAAATCAAGTTAGCAGCGACTTTTGAAAAACGTCTTTATTTCATTTTATAACTTCAAATATGTCATTGAATAGTACCGCTGAGTAGAGTAGGACACCCTCATTTCTTAACGAGGTGTCGTAAATGGCGACTAAGGAAAGACAATCGACTGCGTGGTATCCGGCTGAGTAGAAAATACCACCCTTATTTCTTACCATGGTGTCGTAAAAGGTGACTAAGTTAAGTCGACCCGCTGTGTGGTATCCGGCTGAGTTGAATAGACCACCCTCATTTCTTACCGAGATGTCGAAAATGGCGACTAATCTAAGTTGACTTGCCGTGTGGTATCCGGCTGAGTAAAATATACCATCCTCATTTCTTACCGAGATGTGGTAAATGGCGAGTATTCTAAGTTCACTCGCCGCGCGATATCCGGCTGATCAGAATAGACCACCCTCATTTCTTACTGAGGTGTCGTAAAAGACGATTAAGGTAAGTTGACATCAAGCATTAAACATGTTTACAACATATTGTGCCGACCCCACCTAGAGTGGGACAAGGGTAGGAGGATGATGATGATGTCATTAAAAAGTTCCCTGAGACTCGACGTGAACATCCAGGCAATCCAGATTCCCGATAATTGAATAGTTAGAAATCTTTTGAGTTAGTTTAATGTACTGATTGTGTAGTGTAGTTCTAGTGCTACTTAAAAGAACACAAGAAGAAAGTATCTCATAAACTAGTCGGGCTCTACCGATAGAACAAAAAGTGAGTATAGCCGGTTTCTATACATTGACTAGCACTCACGATTTTCTAAATTCAAAAATGATTTATTATTAAAATACCCACAGTTTCATTGTGAACGTGTTTTAAAGCTATGAACAGGTTATTCACAGGTAATGAAGACATAATGGCAAAGTTTGAATTTAGTTAACCACGTCTCCCATATATACCTATAACCGCCAAAACAACTATTCGACCCAAATATGGTAAATTATTCGCGAATGCAGTTTCCTTACTACCAAGTAAAATGATTTTCTAGAGGAACTCTTTAAGAAAATAAGAACTGTGTGCCATTTACACGAGGATATTTATAGTCATGCTCCTACCTTTATTCCACTCTAAGTGGAATAAAGGTGAATATATACTTATATATTTTTTAAATACATAAAAAAAAGTAAGTAACGGCCTGTTACTATCCCACTGCTGGGCATAGGCCTCCTCTCTCCATTTTGGAGAGAAGGGTTGGAGCTGAGACCTACCACGCTGCTCCAATGCGGATTGGTAGGTTACACATATCTCCAGGATTCTCTAGAGATATGCAGGTTTCCTCACGATGTTTTCCTTCACCGAAAAGCGTGTGATAAATTGCAATTATCAATTAGACACATAAGTTTTAATTGAAAAACTCATTGGTGTCTGCCCGGGTTTGAACCCATGATCGTCTCTAGAGATTCAAATGGTCTTTAAATACATACCTAAATATAAATAATATAATAATAATAATAATAAATTGTTTATTTAAGACATCTATGGCCCAACAAATTTACACTAATAAAAATATACACCCAGACTCGAAGACCAACAAATTCATTTATAGAAAATGTTAGCCTTCGGTGGGAATCAAACCCGCGACCCGCGGAGCTGAAGGCAGGTTCACTACCCACCCTACCTAGAAAGAGGGTGGTCTATTGTACTCAGCCGGATACCCCACGGCGGGTCAATTTACCTTAGTCGCCTTTTATGACACCTCGGTAACAAATGAGATTGGGCTATTCTACTCACGGCGGGTCAACTTACCTTAGTTGCCTTTTACGACACATCGGTTAGAAATGAGGGTGGTCTTTTCTACTCAGCCGGATACCACACGCATATTTAAGTATGTATTTAAAATTATATATGTATATATTTACCAGGTGTCTCACCTATAACACAAGTATTAAATTACTTTGAGGACGGACAGCCGAGTGTGCCAATTTCTCATATGTACTTATTTGTATACATTCCAAGTGCTCCTTAGTTCGAATAAATATCTCTTTTCTTTCTTATTTTACCACCGGCCGAGAAAGAGGGTGGTCTATTCTACTCAGCCGGATACCACAGAGAGTTTCGTTATATGTTCCTTAATACAAATTATTACAAAGTTTCTTCGCACCACACAATCGTGATTAGAACAGTTTCTCAAGTATTTACTTGAATAAATAACTGACACTAGAGTTGGCCGGAGCCCAGAAACTGCAGTTGCGAACCATAGTTTACCATATTTGGGTCAAATTACATTTGTTTTGGCGGTAATTGGTATTTATAGGCGGCGTGCTGTGCAAATTTCAAACTTTGCTTAAGAATCGTGTCTTAAAAATTATAAATGTTATTATGTTGCTATTATAAATGTTCACCGTGTACCTAATGTTTACCCAACCGTTTAATATTAATTTGCAGCCCAAAATTGCTAATTACCTTTATAAAATAAATAAAATAATAATTACAAAAACAAATTAGAAACAGTATTGAATCGTCAAATTATGTGATACTGTGCTCTTACCTAGAAAAACAAGCAATAAACTCGGCAGTCATTTTTTAATAAAAATCAATAATTTGAATTATATATAATTGTTTAACCACTTAAATAAACTTACAATCTAATCTAGTGCTAATTGAAACTTAAAAGCTTCAATAGAATAATAATCTTTGTTAATGAGTGTATTTTTGGTGTTTTTTTGAAATCGTGTCACAAATCCAAAACAATATGTGAAATTGTAAAACTGTATATTTGGTTTTGATAAATTCCCCTTAAAACATCTTCAAATTTTCTATGGTTTGGTACCCAGGTTATATACAATCCAGAAACCCTAATTTTGGACGCAATCAGGTTTCATCCAGATGATTTGCATCACTATACAGCGAATTTTAATAAACAGTACTCCACTGCCCATTTTTTAATTAATTAACCCTTTGCGTTCGTATTAAATTTACATTTATTTATGGATAGGAGCAAAAGTTTAAAAAAGTGGCCTTCTTCTGCTCTACGAAGGGGGCGGAGGGGAGCAGAGGAGCGGGTCCGGGAACTTTTGTTCTTGATCCAATCTGCTGCTGGCGAGTCCAGGTGGTAGCGACTTGCTAAGACCATCGTCTGCCGCCCTGTCAGCGGACCTTCGGGCGTTTCGAACGGGGTATATCGGACGTCTGGCTTACAGGTCCCTGAGGCGGTCGGTGCATCTGTTGTTCCTCGCAGGGGGAGGACTTCTCCTTTGAGGGATACCTACCCTGAGTACTCTGGGATTAGAGCGGCTGTCAGCGGGGATGGGGTCAATGTATACAACGATACCCTGCCCTTGCCATCGGCAGCGTGGTGGAGCACACAAGTCGTTTATAGTCGGTGCGAGTCCGACTTAAGTCCGACTTAAGTCCGACTTAGAGTCCGCCGCCTGTTCTCGTCGGGTGGCAGTACCCATAAGGGGTTTCTTCCTGTTTAAAAGACCTACAACGTGAATGGTAAAGAGGCTTTTAGTAGCTGAGAGTAGCTACGACCGTAAAGGATTAAAATTACTAACCTTCTGTATCCGGCTCTTACAAGATACAGTAACTGCACACAAACACATATAAGGTGACCCAAAAAGCCTAGAATAAGAAAATTTATGTCATACCAAAAGTTTGTTCAATGAGGTCGCCGCATTGCGCGTTCCGCTCAACGGATGCACCGCACAGTTCGTTCAACTCGTGACAAAGGCTATCAAAGCAACATTTGTTGCAGCCATTGGCGGGATGGCATTATATGGACGCTGCCTTTTCAGAATCAAAATATAATATATCCGAAGTGTGTTTATTGTGGAATATAAATAAAAATTTCATCACGCCATGTATCCGGCTGAATATAATAGACCACCATCTTTTTTACCGAGGTGTCATTAAAAGCGACTAAGGTATGTCGACCATTTTTTTCGAATTGACTATCTGCTGTTAGCCTTAAAGGATTTTACAGCGTCACTGGGCGGGACGGGCGAGCGCAGAAGCATCGCCGAAGTTGCAAAATGCGGAGAGTAGAACACAGAAGCTCTACTAACGTAGGGTAATGTCGTCCTAAGGGTGCCTCCTGTGAGGCTGGACCACGGCTTAGGGTGACGTGTAGTGATAATAATAGTATGACGATTAGTCATCATGGCGCCGGGGAAGTTGAGCTGCCGTGTGGAATCCAGCTGAGTAGAATAGACCGTCCTCATTTTTACCGAGGTCACATAAAAGGCGACTAAAGTAAATTGACGTCAAGCTGGCGGCCGGTTGTGAAATAACTAGGCAACATGAAACAACATGTTGATAACTTTTGTGCCGACCCCACTTGGGATAAGGCAGGAGATTGATTAATTTATTCAAAACATTAATTTGCGTGGACGATGGCCATAATAGACAAATAAGAAACCGTCATTTGGTTCCAGCTTTGCGCCTTACAAGTACCAAATTCGCACCGTCTTGAAATCGGACTCCCAGAGTTTGCATACTACAGATTGCAGCAAGCGATACGGTCATCTGCGATAGGTTTTTATCGAGACTTGTTCTTCTAATTTATCCCGCCACCTTCTTCCACAATATCGCATTATTACAGAAAGGGATTATCACTGCCCACGATCTCTTCCTTCTTACCATAACATTAATAACATGAAAGAGATCTCGCCCATAAATAATAAAACTGCACCAAGGTTCAGAAGTTTTACATCATGGTCTACGTGCCATGCCATACCATAGGCTGTGATAGCCCAACGGTGCGACCGTGCGATCCTGGGTTCAAAACCCCGGTAGACACCAATGAGAATTTTAATTAAAAACTTGTGTCTAAATCATAATTGCAAAACACGCTTTTCGGTGAAGGAAAACATCGTGAGGAAACCTCACTAGAGAATTCTGGAGATATATGTAACCTACCAATCTGCATTGGAGCAGCGTGGTAGCTCCCAATCCTTCTCTCCAAAAACGGAGACAGGAGGCTTTTGCCCAGCACTGGGATAATAATAGGAGTTACTTTACTTTACCATCCAAATAATACCCACAAACACATGGAAACTTTTGCCTTCATAATATTTGTAGAGGTATGAGGTGTAGTAAAAGGCGACTAAGGTAAGTCGACCCACCGTGTGGTATCCGGTTAAGTAGAATAGACCACCTTCTTTCTTACCGAGGTGTCGTAAAATACGACAAAAGTAAGTTGATGTCAGGCAGGTCGGTCGTAAAATACGTAGCCAATCATGTGACAACATGTTGTGCCGACCCCACTTGTGGGATAAGGGCAGGAAGATGATGAATATTTGTAGGGGTATAGATCCAAAGTACGTATATTAATTTCCTCGTATAGTAAGGCTATTACTTTCTAGCTCCCAATAAAACTGTCATGTAGCCACTATTGTTAAGTTAAGATCGCTGAAAATAGAACAGTAACACGTGTAAGCAAAATAAGGTCAAAGTGCATGAAAGAACTTAACGTTTCCTCGAACGATTTTCTGGAAATGTGTCGCGATCCCCGTCAGTCTTCACTACATAGTATAAAACAAAGTCGCATTTTTTGTTTGTCCATATAACCCTATGTATGCTTAAATCTTTAAAACTACGCAACAGATTTTGATACAGTTTTTTTTAATAGATAGAAGAGGAAGGTTTGTATGTATAATAACATTCAATACGGAGTAGAGAAATACTGTAATTTTTGAGGTTTTTAATGTGATGTCGTAAATAATCACATTTTTTCCGCTTCCATTGCAAGCGCAGGCTAAACCCTACGAGACTTATCACAATAATGTATAATATTTGTACACCTTGAAAAAATCTACAGAATAGTCCGCGATGGTATATATCTATCTCTTATGGATAACCCACAATAGCATTTTTCGTCATTTACTTTTTACGAAAAATAATGCCTTATGTTCAAAGCAATTTTTATACAATAAAGCATAGATCCTTATCAAATTAAGTACCTCTAATAAATTGTTGATTTAATATAGATCAATATGGCCGTTTACAGCATTTAATTTAAGTGAATATTTTCGGAGATATTACAGATTAAAAATACCGTGAGGAGGCCGCGCTTCACCCTATAGCACTTCGCATTTAGCAGCTATATGTCGTTCTTTCAAGAGTTTATTTAATGACAAGAACGCTGTTAATGTTGTACATAAAGACATTCTGTAATTATTTGTAAAAATATAATACATAGGGAAAAATTTAAAAATAAATAAGTAAACATGTAGTAAGTATATGAATTTAGATATTCCAAAGATATCGGGAAATTTTGGTATAGGGAGAGGGGAATTGTTTTTCTCCAAATTTAACGCTTGCGGGCCACGGACAGTAATGAATAAATCAAAACTACTGTATCGATTTTAATCATTTTTATTCACTGTGACATGGGCTATATATTTTATACCCGTGCGAAGCAGGGGCAGACCGCTAGTATTACTTATAATGCAAGACGGTTGTGTCGTATTTGAGTATACATATATATATATATATATATATATATATATATATATATATATTCGGAATCTCGGAAACGTCTCCAACGATTTTCCTGAAATTTAGCATGTAGGAGGTTTTGGGGAACAAAAATAGATCTAGCTAGGTTTTATGTAAAAAAATCGTTTCATCCCTGTTTTTAGGCATTAAAATAACTTAAATTTATATTGAATATAAAACACTATTGTTACCATAAACTGTCAAGTCAGCGTAGCTTTTTCGGGAAACGGGCAGTCTCGAGAAATGTAAATACCTGGGATCGATCACCAACTACCAATTATTATTAATTTGTTAAGTTTTTTTTTTATTTTGTAAAAAATATTTTAAAAATTGCTACCAACGAAGCTAGCATAGAGTTGAACGAACTGTTCGTTGCATCCGTAATGCGTTACGCGCAATGCGGCGATCGGGATAGATGTTAGCAAATACCTACTAGACTATCTTATGTTAGAATTAGTACCTGAGTAACCGAGCCTTGAACGGTAATTTTTTTTAGATTAATAATAATTAAAATAAAAAAATAAAAAATAATTGGGCAGGTAGGGCTCGAACCTAAATACTTTCATCTTTCAAGCTCGCCCGTTTCCCATATAAACTACCGTGACTTTAGTTCGACAGCGAAAATTGTCTTTTGAATTTAATGTAAATTTTAGAATTTTCCCAAAAACAGGGATAAAAGACATTTTTTGAAATGAAACCTAGCTAGACATGCTGAATTTCATGAAAATCGTTAAAGCCGTTTCCGAGATTCGGAAAATATATTTATATATAGGTATAGATACAAGATTAACTCATTTAAATATTAAAGATAAAACTGACTTCGCCACATTTACGACACATCGGTAAGAAATTAAGGTGGTCTATTCAACTCAACCGGATACCACATGGCGGGTCGACTAACCTTAGTCGCCTTTTACGAGAATAGAATACCTACTAGAATGTCTTATATTAGAATTATAAAACTGACTTTGTCACCTTTTCACGACACGTCAGTAAGAATTGAAGGTGGTCTATTCTACTCGGCTGGATACCACACGGCTGCTCAACTTACCTTAGTCGCTTTTTACGACACCTCGATAAAAAATAAGGAGGGGCTATACTACTCAACCGGATAGCAAACCGTGGACCGACTTACCTCAGTCGCCTTTTACGACACCTCGGTAGAAATGATGGTGATCTATTCTACTCAGCCGGATACCATACGGCAGAATAGGATTGTTTTTATATCATACTCATATGCTGTTAAATAACAAGGGCCAATATCTTATAAGATATTCAAAAGGGCATCAAACGCAACCTCTTTCCACCCCTAAGCCGTGTAATACTCCAATTTTGTGGGATAAACTCGTATTTGCCTTGAGCTTATCGCCGCCCGTGTATCCAATCTGTTATCTGCAAGTAGGCCGAGAGGACGACGACCTCGATGCACTAATGATTTTTAAATTTCCTCCCCTTTTTCTTATCTGTGTATCACCAAGAGTTTTAAAAATGAGTGGATGGATATTAGGGACGTGACTTTGAGTAGGAAAAATCGATTAATAAATAATCGATTTTTCTGATTATATGAAAAGTTGCCTTTTTAATATAAATAATTAATTAGAATAGAGGTTCAAAGTGGACAACTACTAATAAATAACAGATGAGCTGTTTGTGAAATTCCATTAAAATATGTAGTTTGGCTACATTGGTTTCATCCGATAGTGCATATGTAATCTTAAAAAACTAAAAAAAGAGTGAATCGAGAAAGAGGATGATTAAAATAATCGAATTAAAAAAAATCGATTTTTTATAAAAAAATAATCATTATATATATATTTATATAAATATATTTTCTGAATCTCGGAAACGACTCCAACGATTTGCCTAAAATTCAGCGTGTAGGGGGTTTTTGGATAAAAAAAATAAATGTAGCTAGGTTTTATTTTAGGAAAATCTCGTTTTATCCCTGTTTTTGGGCACGGAAAACATAATACGGAAATAGGAATAGATACCAACTCATAATTTGAGCTGTGAAATGCAAAGCTATGATAGTCTAATGGTAGCGCGCGTACCAATAAAGGTTCGAAACCTAGATTCGATTCCTACACCCGGTGCTTTACTTCTTTTTTTTATTGCATATTTTTTGTATCTTTAAAAAAAATTACCGAGCTAAACTCGGTCAACTAGATACTTACGTTATTAAATGTAAAAAAATGATAAATTTAATTAATAAATAAGAACATGATGGAGCTTATATTTCTTAATTCATTTTCTTATCTCGACCCCGCTACATTTTTAATTATCTATACCCGTGGGGTTGCATGCATTAATTCGATTCAATCCCTCATCTGTTCCCGAAGAGATAGATAATCTATTAGTCGTGTTAGTAGCTAATACGGCTTCGGGATTATGATCTGATTAAGGCTTGTTCTATTTAATCGTGCGCCATTTTGCTTCTGAATATATAGTTAAGTAGAGGCCTGTTACTATCCCATTAAAATAACATAATTTATTTTAACAGGTTTTGAAATCAATAATCTCAAGTGTAATATCTGGTTGAGTAGAATCACCTTAATTTTTTAACGAGGTGTCGTGGAAGGCGATTAAGGTAATTTGACACGCGGTTCTTGCCCACCGTCTGCCGCCCTGTCAGGGGACCTTCGGACGTTCCGAACGGGGTATATCGGACGTTTGGTTTACAGGCCCCCGAGGCGGTCGGTGCATCTGGTGCTCCCAATGCACTGATTAGCGGAGAGGGGCTCTTCTTTCGAGGGGTCCCTACCCGGAGGAGGTGTTCTCTAGGATCAGAGCTGTCGGCGGGGATGGCAATGTGTACAACAATACCATGTCCTTGCCATTGGCAGCGTGGTGGAGCACACAGGTCGTTTTAGTCGGTGCGAGTCCGACATAACCGCCGCCTGTCCCCGTTTGGCGGCGGTTTATTTGACATTCTTTAATATTGCTACGACAAAGAAAATATTTTTGTGTCTATTTCGATTGACTATTATTTTTAAACAAGAAAGAAATTTGTTTCATTATTTCACTAGGTGAAATCACTAAAGAAACATTTATTATCCATATTAATAAATTATTTTAAATCTACGTGACAGTATATAACAAAATTTATGGACTTAGATTTTTGATCTTTCTTATATTTGTTTTCCTGATTTTTATAAACTTTTATTATGCATGGTAAGAGTATAATTTATACAGGACATGAAAAGCCAAAAAACCTGCCGTATACCTCTTAGTCTATAATCATGCTAAAGCATATGGCCAACTGAATTTTTACATCTGTGTCAATCTTGACCATCTTGACAAATTTACTAATTTTGACATGTGACGAATTTTATCGCTGAATAATTAATTGTGTGTGGATTTAAGCAACACATAAATACGAAAGTCAGTCTATATGTCTATTTGTAAGCCTTTAACAACTAATTTGCGGGCCAAAAAGGGGTTTTTTCCAGTATAAAAAAATAATTTGACACGCGGTGTGTTATCCGGATAAGTAGAAGAGACCACCCTCTTTCTTACCGAGGTGTCGTTAAAGGCGATTAAGGTTTGTTAAACCGCCGTGTGGTATCCGGTTGAGTAGAATAGACCACCCTCTTTCTGAGGTGTCGTAAAAGGCGACTAAGGTAAGTTGAGCCACGGTATGGTATCGTGGTATCGAGGTGTCGTAAAATATAAACAAGATAAGTTGACGTCAGTCAGGCGGCCGTCATTACCGATAGTCACGTAGGGATAATAAAAACATTAAAGGCGACTAGAAAAAAGCTTTAAAGTTAAAAAGCTTTTATATATCCATCTCTATACCTTTCACTCATTCATTTCGAGTTCGCTGAAGAGATTCTCAGTATTACAAAAAATGCTGTGCTAGGCAAGAGGCGTAAAATACTTGTACGTATTATTCTTATAGATATAAAAGCGAATACAATGAAAACTGGAATCTGCGGCTTGCCCTAGTTTAGACTGCACAAATCGTTACCACAACAATTATTTTCAAAAGTTTAAAATACACTCTCTGTATAAACTTTTCAATTCTAGATTCACTGAAATAATGTCAAGATATCTAGTTATTATTTTGAGTTTCTTTTTTGTTGTTGTATTGATCTGCTTCATCATTCTCTTACCCTTATCCCACTCTAAGTGGGGTCGGCACAATATGTCTTCTTCTTCCATTCTCCTCAATCATTCGTCAACTCTACTGCCACTCCTTTAACATGCATATTATTTTTTACACAATCCATCCATCTTTTTTTGGCCTCCCCCTAGCCATACATTGATCTGCTTAAAAAGTAAAAAAGTAAGTAGCGGCCTGTTACTCTCGCACTGTTGGGAATAGGCCTCTTCTCTCCGTTTTTGGAGAGAAGGATTGGAGCTAAGAATTACCACGCTGCTGCAATGCGGATTGGTAGGTTACACATATCTTCAGAATTCGCTATCACAGCTCATCTTGATCTGCTTGAGGGTATAATATTCTCTATTTTTGTAATTAAAGTAGTAATGGCGTTATACTATGCCACTTCTGAACAAAGCTAGAACCCACTACGCTGCTCCAGTGACAATGGGACAGGTTATATGGAACTATACGTTTTATGAGGGTATTTACATTTTTTTATGTAATTATTAAAAATAAATATTAAAATGAATCCTGCAAGTAGGTATATATATATATGCCAGTGGTATCCTCTAGGAGGTATGACGAGGGATGAAAATCATGTGACCAAAAGAGAGTTAAATATGAATGTGGATGGATATTGATATAGATTGATATAGGTTGCTAAAGATTGATAAAGATTGATAAAGATTGATTTAAATTGTTATAGATTGATATAGATATAGATTTTTATAGATTGATATAGATGTGATCACATTCTCTAAATGTTCTGACATATTAAAAAAAAAGTAAGTAGCGGCCTGTTACTCTCCCACTGCTGGGAATAGGCCTCTTCTCTCCGTTTTGGGAGATAAGGATTGGAGCTAAGACCTACCACGGTGCTCCAATGCGGATTGGTAGGTTACACATATCTCCAGAATTCGCTAGAGATATGAAGGTTTCCTCACGATGTTTTCCTTCACCGAAAAGCGTGTGATAAATTGCAATCATCAATTAGACACATAAGTTTTAACAGAAAAACTCAAACCCTTAAAACTCAACCCTTTAAAAAAATAACTTTTAAGAGAGTATTCAAAATCAAAAGTCACTAATTTCACTAGCCATGCGTTTTGCCAACCCATTGTTACGCGATCTACAGTTTTTGTTTCAGCAGTTGTTTGCTGGAAACGAAATTCGTATTTGACCACCCGAATATCGGAACTAATGGATTATTCATCGAATAGTCAGAACAAAATCAATAAATGCTTTTTAGCTTAATTCGTTCGTTGTATTTACACGTTGCGACTAATTAAATGAATAAAAAAAATTTTTTGATTAAAATGAATTTTGAGTAATGTTGAGCTCTGAGCGACAATGCCGTGTGGTATCCGGCTGACTAGAGTAGACCACCCTCATTTCTTACCGAGATGTCGTAAAAGCTGACTAAGGTAAGTTAACCGACCGTGTGGTATTCGGCTAAGTAGAATAGACCACCTCATTTTTTATAAAGGTCTCGTAAAGGTAAGTTCAGGCAAGCGGTTGGTGGTAAAATAATTAGCTAAGTCACGTGACAACATGTTTATAACATGTTGTGCCGACTCCACTTAGAGTGGAATAAAGACAGGAGAACAAAATGTTAAGCTCCAAGCGTCAAAGGGGTAGAATAGTATATCACCTGAATTTCTGAATACAGTAGACTTTCACATCTGGGCAATTATACCAATCAGTCAAAATCACAAGCCAGCCCGGCGTTTAAATTCAACTCGAAAGAGATGCGCGGTCTCACCTCTGCTTACAGGGTACAGCGGAATGGCATAATAGCAGTGCAAAAGCTGCAATACTCATTATTGAAATGAGCTTCGAAACGTAGACCTTTAGTCATGATGGCTATTCGCCACAAATATACACTTTTCATTACTAGCCTTATACTACTGTTTTTATGTCGCCCTGACACGGTTATTTATTTAATAAATTAATAAATTTAGATTTACTAACAAATTCTTAACACTAATAATTTGAATTCTTACTTGCTTAGTACATAAGTTAAGTGTAACAATTCATTTAAAAGTAAACTCCTTAAGCACAATACATATAAATACGCACGTATTGACGGCGTAAATATATATACATACATATACATATATATTTATACCTATTTATTAAATTTTAAAAGTAATAAACTAAATGCAGTGTTTGCTAACGATTTTGTAGAATACCCTCAAAGACCCTTACCCTGAATACCCTGTTATGCAAAGACCACTCATCTTATATGTGGCACATTTCCATTTTTATGACAAAATAAAACCTCTCTACATTATAGCTCTGTCGTTGATATTCAAAAAACTTAAGACAAATTTGTACTAGATAATGGTAAAGTAAAAATATTGCATTAAGTTTAACATAGTTATTTCAACTAAGGATGTTTTAACACCATTAGTTTACTTTAAAAACATATTTATGCAAAATCGTATCGTTGGCTAGTCGTTGTCGTTAAGTATAAAGACTCGAGATTACTGATAGTAACGAGATATTTGAAATAGATATTCCGACGGTTGATTTGAATGCAGTTGATAAAATTCCAATTCATTAAAATCCTTTTATGTTAATCTATGTCGTTTATATCTGTGAATATCTATTTTTTAGATGATAATTTATATCAATAGTACCTGGTTGACCGAGCCTTGCTCGGTAATTTTTAAAAAGATAAAAAATGCAATCAGAAGAAGAAAGAAGAGGCTGGTGACATGCGGGATTTGATCGCGGGTATTTTATGGCTTCTGTTTTTATTTCTTTTTAGTAATTTTTTTGTGCCCGAAAACAGGGATAAATTGCTATTTTTTTAAATGAAACCTAGCTAGTCGATTTTTCGTCCCCGAAACCTATATGCTAAGTTTCATGAAAATCGATGGAAACGTTTCCGTGATTAAGATTAAAAAAATATTAATATATATATATATATATATATATATATATATATATATATATATATATATATATATATATATATACACACAAGATTAACATATTGAAATAGTAAAGATATTTAATGCTGATTAATTACAAAAAAAATAGTTTATACTTTAAGAAATTTGTGGTGGTCAGGAATGTTAATAATGACGTCAAAAATTTTCACAGAACAACTGAATTGTAATCTTGTACTATTTTATATTTCGTAAGGGAAAGACAACGAATAATTAAAAAGTTTTGTAGCACTAATGTGAATGACCTGAGGCTTGCTAGAATTTATCAATAGACTGTATAATACAACCGAAAACGCAGTGTTAGTAGACCCCCCGAGATAAACTGAGAATATATGGTAAATCGCTTGAAGAACCCTCTGTATAGCAGTGGACGTCGATGGCTTGAACAAAAAAACATCGCTGAACAAAAAAACATTTAGAAAAAGTTTACTAACTGACTAACTACTAACTCAGAAATATACCATAATTTTTGTAAATTCTTTGTTACTGTAAATCTGGTATACAACAAAAGTCTATTATATCCATCTATTATTATACACAGTAAGTAAATAAACAAGCAATGACTCGACGCTATAATAAACCTAGCAGCACCCATTATCACGTGTACAGATAATACTATCGATTTGATAACAGCGCTGCATTCAATTCGCCCTACATTTTGCGTTAGGTTAACATTAGGGTTGTCTCACCTTAGAATTATTATATTCAGATTCAAAAGTAATAATAAAATTATTTTGCTATAATCCGCGATGAAGTAAAATAGAAAATATACATAATATATTGCTAAATGTAGAGTGGACAATCCGTTTTCATATATGCAGGATTCGTAAAAACACATGCACAAACCTCCACCACCACCACCACAATACACAAGCTCTACATACGCTCACTATCACAAACTCAACAATCGTTTCGCCCCGCAACCGAAGCATCATCAGAAGATAGACTCCACGACAAAATCGCTTTGCGATTTTATTTAGAGGAGAACAATTATGTAAAAAATTGATTTTTTTATAACTTTTACTCAGCGCACGCAAGGAAGCTTTAAATTTTGCCGCTTTCGTACTATTTTTTATTGCTGCTCCTCTCCTATTCATCTTAGCGTGATGTTATATAGCCTGTAGCCTTTCTCAATAGAGCGATCTTACACTGAAGAATTTTGCAAATTGGTTCAGTAGTTCCTGAGATTAGCGCGTTCAAACAATCATTCAATCAAAAATTTGAACAAACAAACAAACTCTTCAGCTTTTATATTAGTATAGATATAGATAAATAGTATAAGTACGATAATTAATAAGAAAATAACAAAAAAAAGAATCTCATAAATAAAATGAACTTAGTGTTGTAAATTCCCATTAAAGATGACAACCCTAGTTAAGGTCGAACCGCAAAGCTCTCCTTTATCGTGTCAAGACCTTGGATGGCATCAATACCGTATCGCGAATTGCGAATTTTAACATCACTAAATCGTTTTAAAAGCAAAATAAAAAGCTTTTATGTAAAAGCTTTTTACTTATTTCTTTGAAACTCGTAAAAAAAGTTGCTAGAAATTTTATAGGAAATGTACGAGAGAAGTTACAATAAAAAGAAATTGTTGTAATCCGCTTTTATTAAGAGAATCTATGTAATGCTAAATGTATAAAACAGGCAAAATTCACATACCTTATACATGCAGGACAAGTACAAACAAAAATTACAGAACGCCACCACTACCAACTCTTCACACAAGAATTGCACACATACACTACCACAATTTTGTCGTGGAGCCTAACCTCTGACGGCCATTCGTAAAATACCAAATCACGTGACAACATGTTTATAACACGGTGTGCCGATCCCACTTAGAGTGGGATAAGGGCAGGAGAATGATGATGCAAAATGAGAAAATTATTTTGAGAGATACATATATTCCATGAAATTCAAAAATATATTTATTGTTCTTAGGAAAGTAATTGGTCATTTTTTGACCACTTATTCTGCATAATCACTTACCATAAATAGAAATCGTCGTCCAAAACTGTCATTGTTAAAAATGTATATCCAATTCGCGCCAAATTTATGGATCTGTCGCACTTTATCGCCATTAGCGCGACAAATGGATAGTTCTAGAACATTTATGGCGCGTTTTTTATTCGATAAAAAAAATAGACTAAAAAACCCACCATCTATTTATAGTTAATGTACATATATACTAAACGGCTATACTCGTATGTGCCGTGGGGTGTCCGGCTGAGTAGAATAGACCACCCTCATTTCTTGCCGAGGTGTCGTAAAAGGCGATTAAGATAAGTTGACCCCCCGTGTGGTATCTGGCTGAGTAGAATATACCTCGCTCTTTCTTACCGAGGTGTCGTAAAAGGCGACTAAGGTAAGTTAATTTATCGTGTAGTATCCGGCTGAGTAGAATAGACCATCCTCTTTCTTACCGAGGTGTCGTAAAATACGACTAAGGTAAGTAGGCGTCAGGCAGACGGCCGGTCGTAAAAACGCATATCTCTATATCATTTGATAATTAGTACCTGGGTGATGGAAAATTAGTACCTGGGTGCTGGAAATTTTTTTACAAAGAAAAAAAAAAAATACTTGGGTAGGTGGGGCTCGATCCTAGGTATTTTCATTTCTCAAGACCGTCCGTTCCCCGAATCAACTACGCTGACTTGACAATATACGACAAAAATAGTGTTTTATATTCAATGTTTTGTAAACTAAAGTATGTTTTTAATGCCCAAAAACAGAGATTTTTTTTTAAGTACCTACCTACCTAGTTACATCAATTTTTCTCCCCCGCCTTCCCTACATGCTGAATTTTAAGAAAATCGTTGGACCATTTCCGAAATACCCAAAAATATATATATACAACCAAGATTTACTTATTTAAATATTAAAGATAACTTATAATAGAAGATGGTTGAAACGTGAACAATTTTAAAATGAAACCAGATTAATATAAAATCGTTGTTATTTTATTTTTTGTTACCCGTGGTTTCGAAAACTGAATTGCTAGATTTAGTTCTCGTACAAGGTTATCGGGCATTTCGTTTGAGAGATCTAAGCTGGGCTGCCAAAGTTGATATTCTTATCTATTGAAAATAAAATCGGTATGCAATTTACGAAATGTTTCTTCGATGTAAAGTAATAACTCAAAGATATTATTAAGAATGGGTATATCTTTTAATAGCTAGTGCCTGGGTGACCGAACATTGATCGGTAATTTTTAAAAGCTTAAAAAAATATATAATTTAAAAAAAAGATGGCGCTGCAATGTAATTTTTTAAAAGATTAAAAAAATATATTTAAAAAAAAAGAAAGAGGTCGCCGATGACATGTGGGATCGAACCGGGGTTTTGAACATTTTGGGTCCGACCGTTACCCATTGGCTATCGCAACATTACGTTTAAAAGCTAAAACAATCCTTTGCTAACCATTCTACATTTTAAAATGTTTTTAATGCCCAAAAACAGGAATAAAACTAAGTTTTTTTTAAATAAAGCCCAGTTATATCCATTTTTCTCCCTCAAAACCCCTACATTCTGAATTTAAGGAAAATCGTTGGAACCGTTTCCGAGATTCGGAAAATATATTTATATATACATACAAGATTAACTCATTCAAATATTAAAAATATTTTTCGGCTTCATCTTGGTCTGGTTGGGTTACCAAGATAGCTTAGAGATCGACTTGGATTTAACGATTTATCATTAGAACTTATCATATTTCAATTTTGCCAGAATGGATGAAAAATATTGCTAGAAGTACAAGCAAACTTTAAATAAACGCCCAGAATATACTCAGTTAAAAACACTATTAAATTACTATAATTTTTAAATACAATGATGAGTGTGTAGTTAATGGATAAAAAGTACTAATATAATAAATGCGAAAGTTTGTGAGTATGGATGTATGTTTGTTACTCTTTCACGGCGAATCCGCTGCACCAATATCGATGAAATTTGGCACAAATTGACACAAACATATAGACTATAGAAATCCTGTAAATTATACAGAAATAGGATGACATTAAAAGTGCCATTCTATTATTGATATATACTGTTCTATTATTGATATGAACTGTTGTCGCGTATATATTATTGATATATACGCGACAACATTTCACGCAAACGAAGTCGCGGGTAAATGCTAGTTATTGTATAAATAGTAGTAAGTAAGTAGCGCCCTGTTACTATCCCACTGCTGAGGATAGGCCTCTTCTCTCCGTTTTTGGAGAGAAGGTTTGGAGCTAAGACCTACCACGCTGCTCCAGTGCGGATTGCTAGGTTACACATTTCTCCAGAATTCTCTACAGATATGCAGGTTTCCTCACGATGTTTTCATTCATCGAAAAGCGTGTGATAAATTGCAATTATCAATTAGACACATAAGTTTTAACAGAAAAACTCATTAGTGTCTGCCCGGGTGTGAAACAGTGATCGTCTCTAGAGATTCACATGGTCGCACCGCTGGGCCATCACAGCTTCTATTCTTCTAAAATATTATAAATGCGAAAGTTTTTCTGTTACGTTTTCATGGCCAATTCACTGAACCATTATAAATAAAATTTGGCACAATTAATGTTTACCTATATACCAGGGTAACATATAAAAATCTTAGAAAAAGTTATTTTTATTAATTATAAGTAAATTAAATATATGGGACACTTATTTAAATATTTCGGTATTTGTTTATTTAATAAAGGAGACCGCCAGAATTTCATAAATAGGCAAAGAAAATAGCTGCAATATCTCTTTAAAATATATTATATAACCCTATAATTTTATTCACTGACTCAGTATTTAACATACCACGCGATTCTAAACGCATGATTGCAAATAAAACGTTCTAACACCTATTGCCTCACATTAATAGGCTTATTTAAGAGTTATTTATAGCCCTCTAGAAATAACCGATATTAAAATTTACAGTCTATGTCGACCCAGCGTTTATACGCCTTGTGTTATCCGGCGGAATAGAATAGTACCACTCTCATTTCTTACCGAGGTGTCGGAAATGGCGACTAAGGTAAGTTGACCCACCTTGTGGTATCCTGTTTAGTAGAATGTACCACCCTCTTTCTTACCGAGGTCTCCGGTAAAATACAACTAAAGTAAGTTGATATCAGGCAGGCGACCGGTCGTAAAATATGTAGCCAAATCATGTGACATGCTTATAACACATTGTACCGACCCCACTTAGAGTGGAATAAGGGCAGGAGGATGATGTCGACCTAGCGTTTATGAGTTAACAAGTGCTCTTGGGTTCGAATGATCAAGGTAAAGTTTACATATTTTGTAAACATATTATATAACAAAGTCCCCAAAAGCTGTCAATTATTATTTATGTTTTATTATGGTATATTGGTTATAAAAATACTATTTCACGGTTTTAACCTTTCCACGCAAGCGGAGTCGCTGGTGATTGCTAGTCATTAATAAGTTGCAAATGTCGGTTTCAGCGCGGTGCAATGGCGGTGCGGTGATGGCGGATGGCGGCACGGCGGCGGGCGCGGGCGAGTGCGCGGCGCGCGGCGCGGCGCTCGAGCGAGCCTACGTGCACGACGTGTACGAGCAAGCGGGCGAGGACGACGCCCCGTGCGCGCCGGCGCCCGCCGTGCGCTCCTTCCTCACCGACCTCGAGCCCGGCAGCCTCGTGTGTGACGTCGGTAAGATATAACTAAGAAAGCACTTATAGTATTACGTACAGGGTTTGAGGAACATGGTGAAAGGCAGAAATCGTGGGCAGTGATGGCCTCCGTCTGCTATAACATTATTTTGAGGAAGAGGCGACGGAGCGGATGAGGGACGTCAAATCCTTGGAAACGATCCGCTGCAGTCGAGCGGCTCGCTGAAATCCGTCGCATACCGTACTAATTAAGACTAAATGGCGTTCCGAACGGAGAATCAGGCGCCCAGTTATAGCCCAGTTAGGTCTCCAAAGCGGTCGATACGTCGATAAGGAGGAAGTTGTCACTGTTTAGAGAGATCCAGATGGCGATCATCAGATTCCAGAATCGCTTCTGGCGTTGATGAAGGAATTGTATAAGTTACCCTATCCCCGCGAATAGAAGCGTGGTTTCCAACACGTTTTTGGTCGATAAAAGTTCGACACACTACTCATCACCTTTGAGGTCCTTTGATCCTGATTCCTGATGAAAAAGAGGATTCGCGAATTGGAGGAAAACACATGATGATTCGTTTTATACTTCAGATTTTTAGTACAAATTCCGTAGTCCAGAAACGCAGCCCAGATCACTATTATTTAACTTTTTTGCGTCTGACTTCTTTACTATGCGCTATAAAACTGAATCCACGGAGCGCCGCACACGTCCGCTTATATAGTAAACTAATCGATCTAGAAAGATCAACTTCACGATAAATCTCAAGTCGATTTTACAGTTGTAGGATAGGGAAGACCATCATGGGTTACTCAATCATCATTGTTGTAACGTATCATAAACTGATTACGTACATAACTAAGATTTGAAATACAATTTTTACTTACTATTAGTCCATTTAATAATACCATAGAATATCATCACAGTCACAATATCGCTTCTAAAGTACTCCGCCCATCAAGACATTCCCCTGTTGAATCTATCGGTACAGATTCTCCACAGTTCTAAGGTAAGGGTACTAGTAATTGACCATTAAATAATACTTACTACCTATTTAAAGTTTCATATAATACATACAGTTTTGTTTGTAGTCGCTAATTATTAAATTTTAAATATAAAACAACAGTTCTGACGTTTTGGTCAGTTGTTAATAGATGGCAACAGGTAATTACAAATTTATTTTTTATTAGTTGCAACAAACAAAACGCTTATTATTTAAAATTTCAAGAACATGACCATACTTCTAGTACATGATCAATTACTAGTGCACTTACCTTAATTGGATTTGGTAAAATCATATGTGATAAATATACGAGGACCTAGAGTAAAAATCTTATAGTAGATGGTGTTCTATTTCTTTGACCAAGAAGATATCATTACAGAGTAACAGAAAGCGAAACCTCTTTAATAACAAGTCTGTAAGTCATTATAATTTCATCTGTAAGGTCCCATTTCGACGTCGGGGGCGTAAAGTACACTTCCGCCCACGCGGCTCTGTGAAATAACTAACATCAACAGATAATTAGCAATTCAATTGTGAATACCTTAAGGCAAATGTCACTGCGTAGGCGTCCTAACATCCCTCAGCGGTCGTCCCTTGTAATTTTAACGAAAATACACCTGTTTATAATATCTGCCTTTTCTGGGAAAACTGAGGTTCGGTGTCAACGACCGGCACTGTTTGTGGAAGCTAATTGTTTTTTTAGTACACGATTTTAAGCGAAGAACGAAAATTGTGGAGCCACACAAAATGGAACTGACTTCCTTTTATATTGAATTCCTACTCTCGTCATCTTCCTGCCCTTATCCCACTCTAAGTGGGGTCGGCACAACATGTTATAAATATGCTGTGACATGATTTGGCTGCGTTTTTACGACCGGTCGCCTGCCTGAGTCAACTTACCTATGTCGTATTTTACGACACCTCGGTAAGAAAGAGGGTGGTCTAATCTACTAAACCGGATACCACACGGTGGGTCAACTTACCTTAGTCGCCTTTTACGATACCTCGGTATGAAATGAGGTTGGTCTATTCTACTCAGCCGAATACCACACGGCGGGTCGACTTAATTTACTTTTTTAATTCCTAC
Source organism: Morpho achilles (assembly GCA_947086495.1). Lineage (NCBI taxonomy): Eukaryota > Metazoa > Arthropoda > Insecta > Lepidoptera > Nymphalidae > Morpho > Morpho achilles. The sequence continues at coordinate 7,059,481 of CAMTZB010000018.1, read as the reverse complement.
TCTCGTATCTTACGTTAACAATTTTCCTAGTAGCTAATAATAGTGACGGCATGTTACTATCCCACGGCTAGGCATAGGCCCAATCTCTCTGTTTTTGCAAAGAAGTGTTGGAGCTAAGAACCACAACGCTGCTCTAATGCGGATTGGTAGGTTGCACATATCCCTTGATTTCTCTAAAGATATGCAGATTTCCTCACAATGTTTTCCTTCTAAAAAAAGCAAAGGATTTTTATTATTTAAAAGTTATATCTATCTTAAATTACTTACACGCTAGGACTATACAAATCATGCCCATGTGGAATGGTGCCAAGAATGCTGGCAGCGTTTCCGCGTTGAATCGCTAGACTGATTCTTTGTGCGAAAAAGGAGCAAGCCCTCTTGTTACCTGAAGAGGCAATTAACCAGGGTGTTAAGGCGGATAAAAAAAATTCTCACTTTGACTCCATGACCCTAGGGTCTCAACTGCAAACGGCACAAATATATAACTCTCGATGAGAGATGCATACTTCCGCCGTTAGCCGGATTAGGCCATTTCCGCCGCAGCTCCAGGTAAACAGCGTCAAGCCGTTTCCCTGATATGGGACGAGGCTAACGTATCAACGCATGTTGCGTCCCACATAAATTGTAATTAAGACATAAGTTGTAATAGAAAAACTCATTGACTAGGGGTTTGACCTGTGATCCTCTCGAGAGTCTTACGGTCTTACTGCTGAGATATCACAGTTTTGATCCCCCTGTGTCTGATGAAGTTATGGGATTTGACTAGCCAAATGGGTCGAACGAGATTCTCTGTCTGTCCCTATGTCCCAATATCCCTATGTATGCTTAAATCTTTATTTCTACGCAAAATTAAATAGATCAAGAGGAAGGTTTACCTATATGTATAATAAACTTCAATATGGAGTAGAGAAATACAGTAATTTTTTAGGGTTTCTAATCAATAAAGATAAATCTAATAAAGGTAAATGAATCAATCAAACTACTGGATAGATTTTAATCATTTTTTTCACTGAGTGACATAGGCTATATATTTTATACTCGTGCGAAGCCGGAGCGGGCCGCTAGTATCCGATAAATTCTACAATTAAAGTAAATTAAGTATTTGGATACTTCATAATATCTGTGACCTTTGTCGGATATCACATTGAGAAACAAAATATTCCTGCCCACTCGTCCTAGTAGGTATGATACTACACCCACTTATTGAAGACAAATACGTTAGAACAGACTAATATTTTAATTTTAACATTTTCCTCTCACTGGAGCAAATTTAGAAAAAATATAGAAATCTTTTATACACCCACTCTTATTCATTCATGAATGTAATAAAATGTCAATTTTGTTTTTTCATATAATTATAAAAACAAATGTCGAATCTCATTCAAAAGGTGGGCGAAAATCGACAAATTAATGAATACCACACGGCTCGTTTCGTATCAAGTACAACCAATATTAAAATAGTTATTAAATAATTTATAGAATTAGGCGTTACTTTGCGGAGATCCATAATACAAAAGTAATTATAAAATTATTTAGCTATAATCCGCGATGAAGTAAAATAGAAAAAAGCGATATTGGTCGTGGAGTCTATCTCCTGATGATGCTTCGGTTGCGGGGCGAAACGATTGTTGAGTTTGTGATAGTGAACGTATATAGTGCTTGTGTAGTGTGGTGGAGGTTTGTCCATGTGTTTTTTTTACGAATCCTGCATTTATTAGGTATGATAACCGATTGTCCACTCTACATTTTGCATTATATATATTTTTTATTTTACGTCATTGCGGATTATAGCAAAATAATTTTATTTTTACTTTTGTAAAATGGTTATTCTTTTGTCCTACAGGATGCGGAAACGGAAAATATCTCAATGTGAATCCATCTGTGTTCGCGGTCGGCGGGGACCGTTGCATGCGGCTGGCGTCGCAAGCGCATGACCACAACAATGAGGTACGTTTAGCGCTACATTAGCGGGCTACGGCGATGCATGTAGCATCGGGGCATTGTCGGTAAACTGGCGCGCATCAAAGGTATTTGTCGCGACAACATTCGCTTGAGTGGCCACACTTACGACACTTCATTGTCGTCCAGACTTTGAAATGGGACGGCAGACACACAAAACTCAACGACGAATATTCGCCGTAGGCCGCTTTCCGAATCTTCGCCCGTTAATGTAGACAGAACATCGTGTGTCGCAAGAACATCGATACACGATGTTTTGCGCGCCAACGCGACACAATTCTTCGGGCGCTAATGTAGCCCCGGCGTAAGTATATATTTGACTGGCCCGTTGGCGCAGTGGGTAGTGATCCTATCTTCATCTCCGCGGGTCGCAGGTTCGATTCCCGCCGAGATCTATGTCTATCTACCATAACACAAGTATTAAGTTACTTTGGGGACGGACGACCGTGTGTGTAAGTGTCCCATATATTTTTTATTTATTATTTATTTATATTCCAAGATAAAGCTGAAGAGATATGATGGAAGATATTAGGGTCACAGTGTTCGAACTAACCGGAAAAGGCAATTTTTTTTAAACTCCATTCATTTACACCACAACACAATCATATAAGTTAAAACAGATAGAAGAAAATGAATTTACATTTGTAGTGCAAATACACGTACAATCGAGCAATGTGTAGGTAGCTTCATACAAACAATTCAATTATAGCATAAGTTTAAATGCACAACAATTTGATTAAGAAAGGGAAAGCCAGTCTTACAGAGAAAACAGAGCAAACCAATTGCTGATATTCAGAGGTTTCTATTCGCTTAAGACGGCACATATCACACTGTATACCATTATACTGCTCTTATCCCACTCTAAGTGGGGTCGGAACAATATGTTACAAACATGTTGTCATATGATTTGGCTACGTATTTTACGACCGGCCGCCTGCCTGACTTCGTTAAGTCGTATTTTACGACACCACGCTAAGAAAGAGGGTGGTCCATTCTACTTCAACCGGATACCAGTCAACTTACCTTAGTCGTGTTTTGCTACACCTCGGTGAGAAATGAGGGTTGTCTATTCTACACAGCCGGATACCACACGGCGGTTCGACTTCCCTTAGTCGCCTTTTACAACACCTCGGTAAGAACTGAGGGTGGTCTATTCTATTCAGCCGGATACCACACGGCTATATAATACAATACAATAATAAAAGATTAAACAGATAGAAAATGAACCCTCACATTTGTAACGCAAATATCCGTACAATCCAACAATGTGTAAAAGTGCAGATAACTTTATACATCAACTCAATTATAGCATAAGTTTAAATGCGCGGCGGTTTGACGAAGAAAGGAAAGCCCTCTTACCTCTTAAAGCAGCCCTTTAGCCTTCTAAAGAAAAAGCTCTTAAAGATCAAATCAATTGCTGAATGTCAGGGGGTTTACATTCGCTTAAGATGGCGTATATCGTACTGTATAATAACGTTAATTTAAAACCAAAGGTTACATGAACGTCATTATCAAGGTGCCATACTTGCCACCATTGACCACCCAATAACATGTGAAAACAGACACCATCTTTTGAGACATAACACGTTGTTGTCAATCATTCATAAATTCAATTAAATCTATTTCATAATTGTTCCAGGTTGTGGCATGTGACAACCTATGTTTACCTTTCCGCGACGAGTCATTCGATGCTGTGCTCTCGATCGCCGTGGTTCACCATTTCGCGACGGTGGAGCGGCGGGCGATGGCCCTTCGAGAGCTGGCTAGAATAACCAGAATTGGCGGGAGATTGCTATTGACGGTTTGGGCTATGGAGCATGAGGGAAGGAATTTTCATTCACAGGTTAATATAAATACTTACAGCGGTCCTGACTAGCAGGGCTCCACTTTCCTAATCATTCTCCTTTACTTTATCCAATCTAGAACGTCCGACCAGTGTATGTTGTTGTCGGCATCCACAATCTCAAGCTAACAGTATTGTCTCTAACTGAAATAGAGTAAGATAAAATGTATGAGAATAAGACTTCCTATTATCTTTAATTCCCCCTTCCAGCGATAAATGGCTTCCCCATTCCCCAAGCATAGGCGGAGCGGCGGTGGACGTATCCAATAGCGGAAGCCGTCACACCTGACCTGTAGCGAGTTTGGACACAAGTTCGGCGTTTCTCGCCAGTGGAACAAAAGACAGTTACAGACGACCGCAAGATCTACGTTAATTAATATAAATTTGTATACTATATCACATGCTTTTTTATTTCAGGACGTGTTAATACCTTGGCATCGACCTCCAACATTATGTCCGCCACCGCCAGCACCACGATTTTTATCGGTTGAATATGAGCAGTAAGTGTAGTAATACTTCTAGTTCTGCTGTAACTGTTAACGAGTTTATTAATATTTTAAATATAATTTCAGTTGTGCTGAACCATGGAAAAGTCGTGACGGTTCTCCCGGTTCATCCTCACTTTCATCGCCCAACGAAACATGTTATTCATTTGTTCGACGCGCCCTACAGCGATTAGCAGGCCGACGTTCTTTTCTACCTTCTTGGGGAATGGGGGCCAGAGTACCACAAAGGCCTTGCCAACGTCCGGAACCCGCAGCAGCAGATTTACCTATAGAACTAAGGCGATTAGATGAAGTGCTACCACCTCGATTGGTGTCACAACCATCTGAAACATCAACAATGAAATCACGGAGCCTTACCGATATTGCTGATATAGAAAGACGTGCGTTAGTCCGTTCAAGGTCTAGCCTCCCAAGCTTAGGGGGAGAAGAACCAGAACCAACCATTATAGAACCGCCAGTTGAACAAGTCACAGAACCACGAAAAAAACCACGGCTCGTTAAACAGAAGAAATCGATTAATGAAGACGACGCCGATGAAGATCTCGATAAACATACAGATATGAAAAGCATGGTTGAAGAAATGCCCAATTTCAAAATTCATACACAAAAATTACAATCAAAAAAACCTGGCGTTTTCAAACAGACCTCTCTTAACGAAGAATTAATGTCAGTTGAGAGATTACGAGAAAAAGAACGGCTTAGGAAAAATATACAGAAACAAGCATCGCTTAACGAGGAGTATTTATACAGAAGACCAGGAGCGCTTGATTCTATACGGGACTCAATATTCTCTACATCGGCGACAACTGCAAAAAAGTTCCAGTCTTTGAAAAACGGCCTTACTAATAAGTTTAAAACGTCGACAACGAATATAGATAAAGTAACCGTGTTTGTGAGAATGCTTCAAGGTTGGAAGAGTCACGGACCAGTGCCAGAAGTTCCTACTCCGAGTGACAATAATGCAAACAATGATAAAAATTATCCTGAAAGAAGACATTCTAGAGAAGATGGTTCAGATTCTTCAAAAGATAGTAGTCTTCAAAGTGACACAAGTGTAGATTCGGAGGATAGTTTTGCTTCAGTTATATATGTTCCTAAAGCAGATGGTTCTAGTGATCCATTATCTCCTACACCTTTATCACCTGGACCCACTTCACCAAGACTCAAGGTATCGTCAGTACCAACATCACCTAGAATGAAAAACTCACCAGGGCTACCGTCACCACGTATAAAACAAGGATTTCCATTAATACGACCACCGGGATCACCTAACGCTGTACAACCACCAGGTGCTACTCATAATAAAATCTTGGTGGCGCAATATAGCTTGAAAAATTACACAACTACAAATAATGTTTGTGTAACTCCAGTGAAGCCTCAATCAAAAAGCCAGCCGAATTCACCTCCAAAACCAGAACCAGATGAAAATATTCTAAATACAGAAAGTCCGCCGATAGTAAACAGAATAATGCCCATAGAAATATTCCAAGAAATTGATCCTATCCCTCCTATAAAAGAAGAAGAAGAAACTCCTACTGAAGTAACAAAAGAACTGCTTGCAGAAATCAACAAAGATATAGAAGAAATTCATAAATTAACCGCAGAAACTGACGATTTAAAACCGCGAATATTGCAAGATGTAAAACCGTATCCTAAAATCACCTTGCAAACGGTTGCAGAATTACCAGAAATACCTCTATTTAAGCCCAAGCCACCAAATAAGTCACCTACTAATGACACATTAGATTCAAGAGCTGCAGAAAGAAAACGTAAAGAAAGAATAAGACAAATAAAAGAAATGTTAAACAAAGGCATTCCTACGGTTACTGTTAGTCGAAGACAACATTTTCCTATCGTCCGTAGCACAAGCAAAGCAGAACCAATTGCTAAGAGTCATCCAAAATTAATGACATTGGAATTATTTAATCCAGCTACAGATGATATGGATAGTGACTCTAGTGGTGTATCCTCACCCGATTCTGTAGACAGTGTTATCAGCGTTGTACCTGATGAACTTCGGAAGACTGCTATGGAAAAAGGTAATATCTTAGCAAATCATTATATACTAGAAATCATATTTTATTTATTACTAGTTTAGTTTTTGATTTTTTACATTGATTTATTGTTACAGATTTACCAAACCCACCAAATTTGGAAGTAAAAGACACAGATATGAATTCGAACGAAAAAATTCAATCTGTATCAGCTACCCCTCAAACTTTAATTGAAGCAGTCGCTGGGGTAGTTCATTCCTTAGACGAAACCTGCGAAACAGTAATTCAATCAAGTCCAAGATCTAGAAGACGACATTTAGAAAAGTTAGAAAGTGCTGAAGCTATTGCAATTGTACAAGGTGCTTCAAGTAGCAGCAGCAGCAGTAATTGGAGTTTAAATAAGCTATCTCCAGGAGATTTGAGAATATTAGAAGATAGGTCTCGATCTCAGTCTCATACAAGCTCAAGTGGAAGTTCTTCTAGTTTGGAACGATTATCACCGGGACGTAGATCGAAGGATCGTTCTCCCAAACAAGGGAGTACTAGTAACTCAACTTGGAGCTTAAATAGACTATCGCCTAATAGACCTGAAGGAAGATCTTTAGATGACAACTTAAGCAAAAGTCATAGAAGTCCAACAAGACTCCCATACGATTCTTTGTCAATATCTAGTACTGATTCCGAGAAATCAATATCGAAATCAGAAAGTTTTAACAGGATACAGAATGAACCACTAATAACATGCAAATCAGATATGATAGCTAAAAAAGAAGAATGGGTAACCGGTCAACAAGAACGCAATCACCATTTAACTGAATTTGCTGAAAAGCTTAGCGAGAAGTTATTACAAGAGATCGACCAATATTCCAAACGCATTAACGAAGAAGACTTTGATCTTCCAAGTAGTAGTAGTAGTGAAAAGAGCATTTCCCTTAGATTAAAACGTGAAGAAGAAGATAGGCACACACAAAAAATTTTAGACGAACTATCTAATAGCTTGCAACATCTTGAAGATCCTAACAACAAATTAAATTTTGAATCTCATGTGACAAACAAGTTAGCGGGTGAAAAGGTGAAATATATAACGTCAATTCAGGATACACAAGAATCTGATATTAACAAACTATTTCCAAAATGTAGCACAAAAACTAAAAGTAAAAAACGATCAAAAGATGTCGATCCGATTATAAACAAGTACAGGGAACTGAAAAAAACATTGAAAGTAACCAGCGATGAAGATATATATTTAAATAATTGTGCCAATATTCAGTATATGACTAAACCAGTGACAGATGAAAAATTGCCTGATATTGATACTAAGAACCCAGATGACGATAGCGCTATTTCGTCAAGCAATGGGAATCCAGAAATCACAATCGAATCTGGTACCTATGATACCAGCCAATCGTTGGAAACTGGTTATTCATTAGAATCAGAAATGAGCGTAGACTCTTTATGTACAAGTACTGATAAAAGATCGTCACTAAAAGTGGGGCAATCTACTGATTCTAGTGATTTAGACAAGATGGAAATAAGCCCGGAATCGATGACTTCACGTTCGAGTACAAGCACCGCGCCGCTCAAGTCAGGATTTTCGATAGAATCCAGTGACACCTCAGCGGGTAGTGACTGGAGTCGTCGTGATAAAACTGGAAGCACGGCGTCTTTAGGCTGTGTAAGTCTCGCTTCTTTGCCATCCTGCAGTGAATGTTCAAAAGAAAGAAAACTCTTAGATACACGGTCATCCTCAGAAGACACAGCCACTGTTCCCGCAGCATCAGCTCGGGCTATTCCGCATGCTCCACTATTGCCATCTTTGAGTGACGGCTCCGACAGCCTCCCGTCTGAAGGAGGTGCAGTAACCTACCATAGATATTACCATGTTTTCAAAAAAGGCGAACTGGACCAGTTGATAGAAAAGTATGTGGAAAGTCTACACGTTGTTTCATCATATTACGATCAAGCAAGCTGGTGTGTTATAGCTGAGAAAGTTCAAGTGTGGACTATTTAATGGGCATGAAACAGTTTATTTCTCGTTTACTATTTATATGAAGTATTGAGATGAAATTTCATACATCTATCTAAGAAGTAGGTTTATAGGTGTATTAAGATTACATATGAAAATTAGTCTTATCGAAGTCTATAACAATAGTATTTATCGGACACGTTAGTGCAGTGAATATCCAAGTGACCTTCCTTGCGAACTCGTAGTGAGTGTTAAGGACATTGTTCATTAAATCGGAGTATATAGAGTTAACTCTATGTGAAATGCCAAAAGCAAAGCTTTTGTTTTTAATATATTCTAGATACTTGATACTATATAGTTGTTATCTCTATTATATTCATATTTGTCATCCACTTCAGAGGTTAGTCGGTCTACGACTACTTACCCTTTTGAGGGCCTTTGGTATTCGACGCGATACTAGATTTCGTATGAAAAGAAAACTAAGAGCTTTAAATAGTAAATATAATATATTATATACTTTAATGGCTCAATGTAATATAAGCTATTCATAGCTTATTAAATGTAATCTGACATTCATGTATACTTTCAGATATTACTATACCATCTAAAATATCTGATTTATACCATTCCCCAAGATCAACGATACATATTTATCTATAATATTCACCGATTAATTGTACGTGGTAAAATTATTCTATGACAATAACATGTTAAATTATTTAAGGTTTAATCGTTACATATCGCTCCAAAGAATAAGTTGCCTTTTATCTCAATCGCTTTCGGATTTTGGCTTGTGGTATAAATCGTGTTAATATGTCTAGTTTCATTATTCCAGATTATTCTTTTCAGTATTAAATTATCTAATGAGCTGGCCTCGCTGTTGTATTCCATAAAATACGTATATAGGGGTCCATATTATTTTCAAAATTCCATTTAATGTCCTTTGATTCATCCAAAAAACTTTGGACCATTTAGTGAGGTTAGAAGTAATAGTCGACTTAGCGGCATAGATCATTTCACAATGTAATTATACTTGAGAGTACAAAATACTCAATACTTATATTATCCATAAAAGAATACGTTATTAAACGCCTTTTACATGGCATTTTCATGTTTCATCTCTAATGTGTAATTGCGCAATTTTATATAATTTTTCTAATTTACCTAAATTGCTAGAGATTATCGATAAGCGACGCAAAACGAATTATATATTTCTTTTTCAATACCTTTTTAGATAGTTAAATTATCTTATAGATAAGTTGTAAACATAATATTTTGTTGTCTGTAATGGTAGGTCTGTGTATTACCATTATAAACTACGATATAACCAGAAAGTAACATTACAAGGAAGAGTTATACTTGAAGATTGTAAAGGTATTAGTTACGATATTGTACATAGTTGCTACATAAGTATATAACGCTATTAGTGATTAAATAAATTATAATATTATCAAAACCAGTGAGATTAAAGTTAAATTAGTATAGTACAATAACACAGCTGCACATTTAATATTGAACTTGTTTTGAGTGGTAACATAAATAATTTTGAAGGGCTAATTTTAATTTATATATTTATGCAAATATATCTTACGGTTTTATAACATATTGGTTTGTTTGAGTGTCTAACATAAATATCAAATACGTCAATTTCTGTAATAAGTACAAGACAGTAAACATGTACATGGTTTTATTAATATTTTTTAATTCAAATTTTTATTTATTCAAGTAAACTTGTGTGCTTTTTAATCATCAACTCTGCTGCTGGTTCGTAAAATTGTTCCTACCGAGAAGAGCCAGCAAGAATCTTGGCGGTTGCACTTTTCAAAATATAATTATTAATAGTTACATTAATTCATTACTATCTTGTACAGGGCTATATACAAGCATTCTTATCATCCATATAAAAATAAATAAATAAATAAATAATTCCGAACATTATAGTAGCTTTCTGTATGAGTCTCCGTTTTACAGTTTTTTTATTTGCTTTTATTAAGGCAAACGTAAAATTGATTCCGAATTTTATTTTAAAACATGTTCTACAGTGTTCCCGTGTCATATCTAACACCACGTCTTATAATATCTTGGCTATAATTTAAACCAAAAAAATAAGTTCTTTATGATGTTAAAAAAAGTTTTGTAGGTTTCTTAATATAATCAAAATTTTGAAACGTTTTACAAACGCTTGGCTAAACGTTTAAATACTCACTAAACAGAAGTTAATGGTTTCCTGAACCTTCGATTCCATTCTTATTAAGAGAAAGTAAAACTTTGTAAAATAAATTGTTTGGTAATAATTTGAAATTCATATAATGCTTCTTCTTCTTTATCAACGGATGGACGTCCACTGCTGTACATAGGTCTCTGCATGGGATATCCACACCACGCGATCTTGTGTAGCTTGGACCCTGCGGCTCTCCGCGACCTTTTTGAGGTCTTCAGTCCAACTCACGGGGAATCTACCGTTTTCCGGTGCGGGGTCGCCATTCGAACGCCTTAAGACCCCAACGCCTATCGGTTTTCCGCACTATGTACCCCGCCCATCGCCACTTCTGTTTCACAACACGCTGAGCTATATCGGTGACTCTGGTTCTTCTACAGATCTCATTTCTGATTTGATCACGTAGAGATACTCAAAGAATATCTCGCGCCGTCGTCCACTGAGCGACTCCGAAACTTATGAGGCCCATAGTTAGTGACCACGTTTCAGATCCGCATGTCATCACTGGCAATGTTCGAAGACATATTATAAAGTCATATTTATTAATTATATAAGTTATTATAATTATAGATATGTTTTCTTAAATAACTTTAATAAGCGCTTCCATACTTATATATGTTACGACCATATGCATTAGAATCTCATAACACCTGAAGTGATTTATTAAAAGTGCAGAGATTCTTTCATTAGGATTACACGCAAATAGTAGATAATACTGGTACTGTAGAATATAGGAGGGAAATATCTAAACAGCACAAAAATTACTTTACGTATTTTTAAGTTGGCTGAAGAAATGAATTTTAAAATTTTTATGTGGCAACCTCATGCATGTTGTCAATAAATAATTGATGTTACGAAAGACTTTAGACAAAAGAGGTATATTTGATCTGCAACCATTAAATTTCGTTGATTGGTGAATGAATTGATATTTAATTCTGGGCAATTGATAATGGTTATAACCTTCATCTCACTACAGATTATATTAAGAGAGATTGATAAACATATAAAACATGACATCATTATTAAATTCAAATCAAGTATTTGCCATAAATCCAAGGTTAAATTTATTATGACATAGCCATATAAGATAAAGAACTCGTGGCATAGACGTTTTTACATATTTTGTTATTTGCATTGTAAATATATATATGATTGATTGAAATGTTAAACTTTAGTTTGAATTTAGAATATTAGACACTCTATAGAATTAGGCGTTACTTTGCGGAGATCCATAATACAAAAGTAATATTAAAATTATTTTGCTATAATCCGCGAAGAAGTAAAATAGAAAATATATATAATGCTAAATGTAAGTGGACAATCGGTTATCATACCTGATACATGCAGGATTCGTAAAAAAACACATGCACAAACCTCCACCACCGCCACCACAATACACAAGCACTATATACGTTCAACGACTGGTCGTAGAGTCTATCTCCTGACGATGCTTCGGTTGCGGGGCTTAGTTTGTGATAGTGAACGTATATAGTGCTTGTGTATTGTGGTGGCGGTGGTGGAGGTTTGTGCATGTGTTTTTTTTACGAATCCTGCATGTATCAGGTATGATAACCGATTGTCCACTTTTATTTAGCATTATATATATTTTCTATTTTACTTCTTCGCGGATTATAGCAAAATAATTTTATTATTACTTTTGTATTAGACACTCATTATTTATGGATGAATGAGAACAAAGTCATCGTTCCTCAACCTTTTTTAAAAGCTAATAATATTTTAAACAAACACCAGAATATCTTTTTTTAAAGCCACATATAATAAATTCGTAATAAATATGTTTATTTTTCATAAAAATATATTTCCAGGAAATGGCTACACGTCATTACAGTAAATATATAAAATTCAAATTGATCTATTATAAAGGTTTCGAAACTTTTAAAAGATATTATAATGCTAATTTTAAAACAGACTAAAAACAATATATTTGAAATAATTATAGTTTGGGTGCGTATATTGTGGTTATTCGAAAGATTGCATAGAGTATAAGCAAAAACTACCAGAATTCGAAACAATTAGAATTTTACGAATTAATTAGAAAACATACTCTCTCACAATCTTTGCATAATTTAAAATCACTATACTATAATTACCTCAAAGTTTACGCCCCTATTTCATACCATGGTCATACCCTAATAACCAAATATAAAGGAAAAAATAATATTGTGAATTTTTTTTTCAGTGAAGTTTCCGTTAATGTAGAATATAAACACTTAAAAAAAAACATTCAGGCGTCACGAGTTCATATCTATTTGTTATTATATTTTGCATTTCGTCGCTTGCAATGTACGTAAAATCATGCATATCATGCTATTTAAAAGTTGAACTTGATTGATATGCTTAAATATACATTATTATTTTCGAATAATATTTGAATAAAACTATAAATTGCACATACTACATATCGCCCTATCCGAAGAACAAGGTTATATGTTCTATGTATAAGCGTAGGAAATGTGACTTTATTCTTCGGAAAGGGTGATATATGGTTAAATTTTATCATAACAAATATCTCGAAGTGTCCAAACTGATGTTCACTAGCATTTATGTAGATGGAGGATTTCTTGTAAAATATTCTTTGCGTATCTACAGTTTTTTCGTCGAAATGAAAATGTAAAAATAGGCCGAAGTACATCAAAATTTACAGTTTCAACTTGGGCAGACGGATAAAAATGATAAGTTCCTTTGCGTAGTTAAGTAACTAAATTAAAAAAAATATCGCAAAATTCTGCCTTTTGTGTATATTTAGGCCAAGATATATATGATTTATACGTTTATTCGAGCCAAAACAAAATGTTACAATAGAGGCTTATGCATAACAATAAAAATAGAATTTTCAATGGAATTATATTGAATAATAATCTATATTTTTATATCGACCAAACGAACCTTAAGTTCGTAATGGCGAATGTAAAATAAAATAGAGGAAAAGTTATATGCAATATAAATCTGTTAAAAATTGGTCTATTATATATTTATATAGTCAAATTACTAAATGTTCTATGTTTTCTCGTAAAATGTCCTACGTAATTTACTTAAATCTCAATCTCTTGATATGTTATTATATAAATTAAATGTTGCCTAAACTCTGTTTACAATACGAAAGGTTCTATATTTTGTAAATATTTGACTGTAAAATATTTATTTGGATTGCTAAAATATCTCATATTGGCTTGTCTGTGATATGTAGATAAAATAACAAACCCATTAACTCTTCCAATTACATATTTCACTCAGAATGTATAGTAAGTAATATTTGTAAATACCACTGTCTCCGTTACCCTATTTCTTTATTCTGTAGTTGTTTATTGTCTATGCCCATTTGACAGTTGTCCTGAAATTTGACCAATAGAGTATTAACTCTATTATTTGACCAAAGATTGGAATAATAAGGATAAATGAAATAAAAGTTTTATCAAAATTTATGAGTACAATTTATTTTGGCTATGTTTCACTGGATTTTAAAATAATTTCTCATTGTTGAGTTTAAAGATCGTTATATACGTGGTAATAACTGAGTAATGAAGCATAGTTAATTTAGCATTTCATGGCTACAAAGATTAACCCATTTTGAATACTTTGTGAACTTCTAGTAGCGCCATATTTGACACAATAATGGAGATAGTGGGATGTATCAAGAAACTTGTTCGAAGTTGGTACAGATTATATTGTTTCCGTCGATTCGTTTTTAGAATGTTAACTTAGTGAAGAATACATTTTTTTAATTTAAGCGTTTCTTAATCGCACAGATAATGAAATTTAATTATTGTATTTATGCATTACTTCAGTGTTAGCAGATCCATTTGTTTTAAATTAATAAATGTTCGCTTAATACAAATACGAAATGTAACGATACTTATACAGTAAATTGTAAGCTTATAAAGTATTGTACCTATACATTATATTAGGTGACAATATTCACAATAAAATGAAGACTTAAATATAGACTTTGTTTAATTTGTCCTATACAGTGGTCTTAATGTGAGTTTGTTAGGCGAAGCCTCCTTTCGTTTTAGGTATATGAACGTTACCCCATTTGATATTTCAAACATACGAGTATATGTAGTAAGAAGAAAAGACTAGATTCTTCTGATTATTAAATAAAAATATTTGCCGTTGCAATTAATTAGATATTAAGGTCTTGACCTTATGTTATAGTGGTGGTGGTCTTCGTTTATCTATGGTCTTGACGTCTCAACGGTTGTCAAAGTTTTGTCACTTTATGTAATTTAAATCATACATTACTAACTATAAAATAGATGGTTGAGATTAATACATTGGCGCGAGCCTATTTTCGGTGGTATGGGGGGGTGCAAAGTAGCACTATAGCTACTAACATTCTCATTCATTAAAAACTATCTGCCTCTCACCCGTTTCATTCATAAAAACGGATTTAGTCTCAGCTCTGACTCTTTCTCACATATGGAGTAGTAATATATATATAACGTATGACGTAAAATCGTAGTAAAATTAGTGATGTACTTGGTGCGCTAAAACCGTAATTAGTGATGTCAAAAGATGATTATCGATTCGCACACCGCTCTTACCGATTTTTGGATAACCGCTTTTCCTGTTACATATTAATAATGATTTTTAAATATTAATAAAACAAAATATTTAAGGAACTTCTTTATTAAGACTTTTACTGCAATAAAAAAAAATATACAAAAACCGTTTTGCATTTCTAAGTGCATGCTTCTTAAAAAAAAACGTTTTTCTTAAACACGCTAAAAGTACAACTTCAAAAATTATTACTATTTTTAAATAGGAAACAGGAACAACAAGCTGACTAAAAATTATCCAAACAAAGCTTTCACAGTCCTCAAACTATCTTGAAAATGTAGGAATTGTAATTTAAATTAAATATTATTATTAAACAAAATTAATTTAAAATATTCACTCGAAAACAAATGTACAAGATTAGTATTTGAAACAATAGATGCTTTCGTTTTTACCGTTTAAGTATTTAGGAAAAAACATTATACTTAAAAGGAGTGTACTTGATGGTAAATTATAAATATTTCTTTTATATTTGTCTTTTTTAGATATATTAGTAGTAGTTTTATAGAATATTAGTGGTTTTTATCTCTAAGTATAATATTTTCCATCATATCAGTTAACACTTCGGATTTATACATATAAAGTAAGAATTAAATTGTGAAATTTTGCCATATTTAATGTGCCAATTGATATCAAGCTTTGCGATGAAAGAAAATATCATGAGGAACTATACTCCATGGGTTAAATATTTAACTAAATGTAAACATGTCAAAACAGGTACTTTATAGTAGGCATTATCTGCCTAGTATTAAGTATCTTTTTTATTACAACACATGATACTAATATTAAATGTTATTTATATTTCTTTCAAAGAATTTAAAATTATTGATAGCACCACTTAATAAGGTTAAATATGGTATGATTGCCATCAATAATTTTACAAACTTTGAAACAAATAAATAAGAATATTATGTAATATCCACTTTTAAGAACCCAAACATAAAGGTATTATAAAATTTTTAAAGAAAACGATGGACAATATTAAAGACACTAAAATACTACACATTTAAGTATCACAGAGTGAAACTCATAGAATATTGATATTATGTTACGTCGGCTAATCTAATGCAATTACTATTTTAGGTAGTTTACTTGGCTAATTTGTATCTGCTGAAATTCATTAAATTATATATTGCTGTTTTGCTATACTAAAGGTATAAATATTTAATTTTAGAAAATAACAATTAATTTATGAAAATTACATTTATAAATATTAGAGATATTCTTTTGACAACTGCAGTTGAATCCCAATTTTTTCATTTGTTAATAATATTATTGTAATGCCATATTTGTCACTCCTGAATCACATGGTTTTTGTTTGTTTACATCTTGTTATGTTTCTATACTTATGGAGTATGTATAGTAAAATAATCTGAATCACTTTTTAAATGTTAATAATAGTAATATTAGTTAGTTACTTTTACCTCATGTATCATAGTTCTATAACTTTACTTGCGATAAAATTTTCCATTTCCATTATCGTTTTTCAAGTATCTGTAGTACTGTGAATTCTCCTTAACATTAATACACCATTGTCTAACTCGCATTATGATAACGAATATGCAAAAAAACTTATAAGAAATCATATTTATGATTAACGCAAGTTAACCAAGAATTATAGTTTTTTAAGTTATATACATTTTTGACTAATTAACACTTTACATGTCATATAATGCCATTCCAAAGATATAAGTTTTTGTGATGGATAATATAATTTTAACTAGATCAAATCTTTCAGTTTTATTAGACAATAGCGTAATTATAAAAATTTCACAATTTAAATAATCCTGTTTTGAAAATATATTACTCCCAGGATTGCTCAGGTTTTTAGTTTTGCTACACAAGTAAAAACACGTGTTTTGCATAGGAATAAATGGTGTTAATGTTAAAATACACAATTTTTAGCAGCAATACAGGCAGAACTCATAATTCATTATAAGCCCGTCGTTTAAGCACACTAGCAATTAAACTAGCAACTAAGCAATTGTTATTCATTTTCCTTAGTAATGAAAATTTTAAACCCATTCATCTCAAAATATGAGTTTTTGAGTTGTACCGCTATTGCTGCACATGACCGATATATCAATATACTGACCCGGTAATATGATATGGCTTGGGTCTGGAAAATATTTCTGATGGAATACAAGGTACTATAACTATCAAACAATAATATTAACCAATAATGTTTTAAAAAATGAAACCAAATTATTATCCGTTCTAGTGTGCTAGACCCCCTTATCCACGGATTTGAGAAAAAATCCATTGGGTCCTAGTTAAGAAGTTTCAAACTTCATAATGTTTGTCAATTATACTAATATGAATACTATTTTGAAGACACAACCTTCTCTTGAGTCTCTAGCATTGAAGCGGACTTTTACAGCCTTATTCCAAAATTCTGAATGGTTCAGGCGGCAAAACAAATTGTTAGTGAATAAAGGCATTCGCGCTGTGAAAATGTTATTACTAATGTCAATAAATAAGGCTAAATAATTATGATTCGACTGAAGCTCTTCATATATGTTCATTTGCATCATCAGGCTCGTGGACACTTCCCGGCGGAAGAGTTCGCAGCATATTTAACCTGTAATAAATAAGTAATTCTTAAATAATGTATAGATAGAACATTAGTTTGCAAAGGTAGTCTTTCAGACAATCTTGGCATTGATATCCCCTGAGTAGAATAGACCACCCTCATTTCTTACCTAGGTGTCGCGAAAACCGATTAAGGTAAGTACGTCGGGCAGGAGGCCGGTCGTAAGATACCAAATCATGTAATAACATGTTTAAAACATGTTGTGCCTACCCCATTTAGAGTGGGATAAGGGTAGGAGAATGATGCATTGACAAATAACAGAGATTTTTAAAATATGTTTTTAGCCTCTACTGGTCTTAAATAGTGTCTGGAAAATATTTTTTACGTGTCTATAACTTTGTCTACAGTTATATTTTAAGTATAGAATAGAGGCAATAATTATAAATAATATTTTTTTTTAATAATAAAATATAAGGGGTATCTGTGACAATCTTTGTGTTATGTTAAATATCTTTGATTTTGTACTGTTAGCAGTACCAAGCTAAAATATTATGCTTTCCAAATACTGAATTGTATGTGACAATTAAGAAGCATATGTGACAAAGTTCCAATGATCATCACTAATATGTCTTTTAAGCTATTCTTATATCACACACTTTTTTGCATCACTATAATAGAGGAAAAATTGTACCAAACATTTTTTGTTATATCTCAAACGGATTAGGCAGTTAGCCCATTAGACATATAAGCTTCAGTTTTAATTGAAAGTGACAGGACAGACTGGCATACTATTCATCAAATATTTACTTGCCTTCATCTAGTCAAATCAATTGACCTAATCATGTGCTTATCCCATAAAGCATCAACAGCATATAGCCCTTAGACGTCATCCCAATGAGTACTATCTTTGGCAATGACCAGGTTCATCTGAAAATTATTGCAAAAACATTTTAATAAATATGGAACAAGCTGTGTGCACAAGGTGCAGAGGCCGTGCGACTCTGTAAAGACGATCATGGGTTTAAGCCCCGCGCAGGCACATGGCTAATTGACAATTGCAATTTATGACACGCTTTTCGGTGAAGGAAAATATCGTGAGGAAATGCGCATACTTCTAGCGAAGTCTAGTGATATGCGTAACCTATCCGCATTGGAGCAACGCGATGGTAGGTCTTTGCTACAATACTTCCCTCCAAAAAACGGATAAAGGAAGGTTATGGTTCCTACTCCTGGGGTGGGTAACAGGCTGTTACTTTAAACATACACATGCCGTGTATTTTCAAACAAAAATGATTTATATTTGAATTATTTTAACTGATTTATTTATTTATTTAAAGTATCTTGAAGAAATAACTTTCTGATAAATAATTAAAGTATATCTATAATCCATATTGTCTGTTGCAGAAAGAATGAAAAACTATTCAGAAATAACCACTTAAAACATAGAATATAACTGATATTTGGTATGACATATGATATACAACACTTCAATAAAGCATACACAATAAATATTACTATAGAAGGAAAAGTTTTACTTTTTATTATATTTTAAAATTAAAAAATAAAACTTTCCAATATTATTACAGTTCAATAAAAACACTAAGGATATACTATAATAAACAAATAAGAGCCCAGATTATGATTTGAGGTCCCTGCTTTATACCTTGTAAACATATTAAATAGACAATAGGTTGAGATATACAAACGTAATGTAATAAATATGTATATAAATTGAGAAACACTAGCTTAAATTTAACTACAGAAACAATGCTTATAAAAAGTCCATTTATACTATTAATATCCTACTTCCTACTAATATTATAAATGCGAAAGTTTGTGACTATGGATGTTTGTTTGTAACTTTTTCACTGTAAATCCCCGAACCAATATAGATGACATTTTGCACAATTCGTCCTTATACACCGGAAAAACATATAGGCTATAGAAATCCTGTTAACTCTACAGGAATAGGATGACATTGGATAGCGCAATCTATTATCGACCTATCACACGACAACAGTTCACGCGAACGAAATCGCGAGTAAAAGGTAGTACTATATAAATGGTACAAAAAGTTGGCCTTAAATGTAAGCTGCCATTGCACAGATAGCTATTATGAGAAAAAAATAATTTATAGAAGTAGGCTTTACTTTGCGGAATTCCAGAGTACAAAAGATATGATAGAATTATTTTGCTATAATCAACATTTGTTAAAAGAACCTATGTAATTCTAAGTGTAGTGTAATCTCATTCTAACTTTTTTTAAATGGTCATAAAGTAGCAAAATTAAAATTAACTGTTTGCACTCAGTTGTTGTCACTGTGGCGAAACAGCACATCAGTATCTCTAGAGCTGGCACATCATAAACACTTTTAGGTAGCTGATACTCATGATTAAAATCACGCAGAATTTGCAACATTGTAAATACTTGGGGGCTGGCTAGATACTATCAACAAAATGTCCCAAAAATGCTGAAACCTAGTGTTAAAAAGTGCTAGGATTGCTAAATCAGCGAGAAATATCTATAAATAATAATATAAGTCTGCTTAGACCCCAGAGCACAAATTAACTTAAAATTATAAAGTTACTTTTATTATATTACATTATATTTAGATAAAAACACACTTACATACTTTAATCTAGTTGTCACAGGCATGTGTGGAAATGTTTTAACATCCTTATCGGTAAGTTGGTAGCTTGAGTGACCTATCTCTTGCACAAATGCTGCTTTATATATTATAGCTTTCCTTTAGTTGCACTAAGTCTAGTGTTATTCAATCTCTGAAAATAATTTTAAAAAATTAAAAATAATTGTTACTATTCAAATACAACCTCTTATGAAAAAGGTTGTATTTGAATGAATAGTTATTCTATAATATAAAAAAAATGTTGTCTGTGTCATTATGCATTGATTTGTTAAGAAAGAGTAAATGGGTCCACTTTTAGAAAAATTGTGTTTTATTATTGCATAAGTATGAAGAAGAAATATTGTTTGTTATTTAATTTCTGTTAGATATAAATGGTTGCACATTTTAAGTGATTTATAAATTACATTAATATTTACTTTCAGTTTTATAGAACAGTCTTTTACTATTGCTGTTGTTCTTTCATTCATTACACATACTATTATATCTTTTATTAGCACTGTAAATGTAAAGATATCTCAAATCATAACTATAAATAACATCATGTGACAATCATATTAAAATTAAAAAATTACTCTTAATCTTGGATCTGAGGATTCTTGAATCTGCAATTAATCAATCAATCGTAAATTTAAATTTTGCTTTTGCTTTTTAATTAAAATTCAACAATAGTGTTATATATAACAATATACCCTATATTGCTTTAAACAGAATAAACTTGCTCTCTTTTGCCATTTACTCCCTTTTCATCTGAGTCTCATTATAAAAAACTTGACAATCATTTTTAAAGTTCTAATATAATACATCGAAGAATACAACTTCAATTGAAAATACTTCTAAAAAAAAATATTAAGTAGACCATTTAAGTTATGTCCAAATTATTCATAACTAAGATACACACTTATGATCAATTAGAACAACTTGGAAATTAGTGTACATATCATAATTTTTATATTACGATAACTAAGTCAAATAGGAAATAAAAATTATACTGCATGTTAAAGGTTTTAGGTTATCCATGCGAGGTTAGGTTATTATATTTAGAATGTGAGAATGTAAATTTTAAGAAAGCTCTTACTATTATTGAGATGCACAAAATTCATTAAAACTCAACACTTACATTAATATAACGATTAAGTAAATCCTCTCCTTATTGTTTTATGACTCCACGTTTCTTCGTTGTTATATTTCTCATTTTAATAAATATCTCAACAGCTACTGGTGAAATAAGACTTTATACATTTAATTTGCTTCTAGTTATATTTGTTTCAAGAATTTTGCTAACTAAATTAAAACAAAATTATACATTTTAGTAAAAATTAAAGTACTAAAACTTTACAACGGGAAATTTAAAAATGAACATTTATCAATGAATGGGCGGTGTATTACGGCCGGTCCCAATATTCGATCTATCGCCAATTTTGGCTTACCGGAGTAAGAAATGTCAAGGTATCGCGTCCCAATATACTATCAACGATCAGAGAATCCTATCGTCCGACGCTGTCTGTCGACGGGAGGACCGCGGATCGCCCTCTCTATGAAAATAGCGACATATCTCGTCCCAATAACGTTTTGAATGCTGTCAGTGTCAAATGACATTAGTAAAGATAAGGTATATCGTCTATCGGTCATTTAGCAGCGATAAAAGAGTTGATAGCACATTCAAATTATTTTCTTATTTAAAGTTTTCTTTTTCTTTTCGATGTTTTTGATTTAAAATTATAATTATAAATACCACCTACCTACCGAAAAGACACTTCCAGACCGATAGAGACAGTATTTCCGATGAATTACCCCAAAAGGCTGAATCATCAAATAAATGAATTCAAAATTAAAAAATATCTAAAGTGACCTCCACACGGTACGTAGCTACTTAACTATATGAAATTCTATGGTTTTTGTACGTAAATTAAATAAAATATAATTAATAAGGCATGGTTTTTTTTTCAGAAACACTGGTATATCCTGCGTCAGGATTTACTAACATTGAGATTTTATGTTTTGAGCACAATGCCAGTGTCAGTAACTGACTACATGGGGGTCTCCAAATCATCAGCTAGCCGAAAAATAGCTTATTTTTTTGGTTGGAATAGCAATGCAAGTATATCCTGCGCACGTATATGTGTGTAGTAATACACTGCAAGATTTCTATAACATTTGTCAATTTGCCCGCGTTTAAGAAGCAATTGATGCTACACATATTCTAATGCAATCCCCAAGCAAGATGTAATATATAAATGAGCTAAGTAGGAGAAAAGGTAAATCGTAATTAAAATTTGTAATTATTAATTAATTGATTCAAATATTGGTGAAGACTTCAGAATAGAGCTATTTTTCAGAAATATGCTATTTTTCTGTTGATATTCAATCTGGTTGTGATGCACAATAGTGATTCATGAATGTTGTAGCATGTTGGCCTGGATTGACTAACTAACCATTTTTATTAATTCAACATTGAGAAGTAAATCTCTTCATGCATAATTAGCGTTAATAAAGGCATTTTTATATGTATAGTGTAAGTTTTTGTTGTTGCTTATTGTCCCCTATATTTACAATCATTAGCCATTAGCTATTTATGTTATAATAAAAAAATGTCAATCATTAATTGTTCCACATATATTTTTATTTAAATTTTCCTGCTGAATATGAAAGTAAGACAGTGCATATCCCCATTCAAGCCCTATTTACTGTCTCCAGTGTTGGATCCAATTTCATAAAGTCAGTGAAAATACAATGATAATTATACTTTACTGTAACAGATATAGCATAGACATAAGACTGCTGAATCCAAGTCAAAGTTTTTCTCCAATGTTAAGAGACCTCAAAATCCATTATCTCAAGGCTCAGTTAAATTAAAATAATCATGTACCTAACTTATGTATATATAACACCTGCTTATGTATAATACAGATTTATGGACTATGTACACCATCATTACTAATGATAGTTTTACAGTAAATAAAATTATGTTAAAATGGAGAACCTTATTATTTTTCTGTTTTGTTCCCTTAGAACATGAACATTCAAATACAAAGAATTTATTCATTATTAATTGCTTTACTTGTTACAGGTGCTTTAGAGCTAAGAAGCATATATTTCCAGTTATTTTACTAAAATTAGACTTAATTTACAGTCTATACAGGTTGTATGCATAGATGTACAAACAGAAGTGTAATTATGAACCTAATGATGAAGCAGATAACATCATAGATTAAACAAGAATGATGACATCTTTTTTATTATTGATTACTAATATATTTAATGGTATAAAATATTTAATAATATTATTGACATTTATTGTGACAATATTTCATTAATAATGTTATTCTTTACCTGATTTAAAATATTTTTTTAACATAACTTTTTCATTACTATCATTTAATCTTTATAAAAGATCTGAGTGACTTCACTAGATGGGGATAGAAAAAAAAATCAGGTTAACTATGTTTTCTTCCACCAAAATATGTTTGATAAATTTTAAACTTAGGTAATAGATAAATACTGTTTTTTGTAATAAACTCATTGGGTGAATCAACCTTGGATGTAAACCGATGAGCCTCTGGTAAGTCAGGTTTTCCTGGATGGCGGTTTTTATGTAATAGATAAAAATATGTATTGAAATAAAAAATATTTTATTTCTATAACCTTTTATATATAGACTAGCGGCCTGCCCCTGCTTCAGACGGGTATAAAATATATATCCCATGTCATTCAGTGTAAAAAAATGATTAAAATCGATCGAGTAGTTTTGATTTATTCAATACTGCCCGTGGCCCGTACGCGTTAAATTTGGAGAAAAACAATTTCCTTTCCTTATACCAAGAAGATTTCCTGCTATCTTTGGAATATCTAAATTCATATAGTCCATTCTTACTTATTTACTTTTACATTTTCCCTATGTATTTTATTTTTACAATTAATTACAGAATGTCTTTAAACAAACTCTTGAAAGAGCGACATAGCTGCTAAAGTCAAAGTGTCATAGGTCGAAGCGCGGCCTCCTCGCGGGATTTTAAATCTGTAATATCTCCGAAAATGTTCACTTAAATTACATGCTGTAAACGGCAATATTGATCTATATTAAATCAACAATTTATTTAAGGTACTCAATTGGATAAAGATTAATGCTGTATTGTATAAAAATTGCTTTGAACGTAAGGCATCATTTTTCGTAAAAAGTAAATGAAAAAAACTGCTATTGTGGGTTATCCATAAGAGATAGATATGTACCATCGCGGACTTTTCTGTAGACCTTTTTAAGGTGTACAAATACTTAGTACATTATTTTCATAAATCTCGTAGGGTTTAGCCTGCGTTTGCAATGTAAACGGAAAAAAATGTAATTATTTACAGAAACCTCAAAAATTACAGTATTTCTCTACTCCGTATTGAATGTTATTATACGTACAAACCTTCCTCTGGAATCACTCTATCAATTAAAAAAAACCGCATCAAAATCGGTTACGTAGTTTTAAAGTTTTATGCGTACATACGGAAATATGGACTTTGTTTTATAATATGTAGTGATTAAACAGTTCAATGTTTAAAGACTACTTTAATATTATAAGATTCTATACTAAAATCATTATCCCTAATTAAGTTTAGCTGTGCTATTTTTACAGAAGTTAAAAAAACTATAAATGATTTTTAGAAGCAGGCGTTACTCTGCGGAAATCCATAATATATTGCCTGCTTTATACACTTAGCATAACATATATTCTCTTTAACAAACGCGGATTACAGCAAAATAATTCTATTATATTAACTTTTGAAAAACCAAAAAAATTAAAAGGAGAGGAGACAAAAATTCAATTTAAAGGAGGCTGTGCCATTAAACAGTTATTTGTAGCTACAGACATGTAAACATGAAGTTAATATATATATAATTTGAACATAAGTTATGAAAATACTTTTATTTTGCTATAATACGCGATAAATAACATATATGTAGTGTACTAAACTTTTTAATTACGTCACTTTAATAGTAAGCGTGTGACATTTTTTATTATTCTCGTAAAATTACCAATAAATCAGATATTAAAGATATAGGCTGCCAGCATAGCTTACAGTCTCCTGCATAAATAAAAGAATATTCTGGAATAACGCCTTAAAAATGAGCATAGCAATCAATAAAATTGCGTATTGTTATAAAGTTATATTAGGGCTGCATGTTTAATCTCAAATCTTTACTTAGGTATTTTATAACAAAGTCCACAAAAGCTGTCTGTTTGTATGTGATTGATTTCCCTAAATCTAATGAAAGGATTTTTGTAGTGTTTTTATTTAAAGGTAGTGCAATTCTTCCCGAAGTTATAGTAGTGCATTACAATTTTATGTAGGTATATTGAAGACATCGCATTTGCATGAACCGCGTAAAGCAACTGAGAAACACAACCGATTTATAGATCTTCAAAAATACTGCAAAAAATCCGCAACAGCATGTCTCTATCTCTTATGGTTCTCAATATGTACTTTTTATATGTTTAAAACTTCAATTAAATACACTGATTTCGACACGGGCGAAGCCGCATGCACAGTAAGTCTTACGTATAAAAATGAATGTTTGTCTGTATGTCCTTTATTGACTCTGAAACGGCTGCAGCAATTCTAATGAAATTTTCAGACAACCTTTAGAAAGACCCAACAGATGAACCTTTTTCTGTTTCAAAGGGAATTCGAAACCAGACTAAGCCACAGCAACGCTTGGACAAACATGAATTTTATGACATGTGGGAAAAAAACGATCTAGCTATATTTTATTTAAAAAAATGACATTTTATTCCTGTTTTCAGGCATTGTAAAAACTTCTAAAATAAAAATAGATTTCAAAGCTTCTATTTCCTATTATTTGTAAATTTGTTATAGCGTAATGGTATATGAGCGGACTATATGCGGATATAAGAAAATACCCGGGTTCAAGTCCCACCTGTACCGGTCTATTTTTTTTTTAATAAAATTACAGAGCAAGGCTCAGTCATCCAAGTACTACCTTTAATATTTAAATGAGTTAATCTTGTATGTACGTATAATTTTGTTTTTGAATCTCGGAAAATGCTCCATTGATTTTCATGAAATTCAGCATGATTTAGGGGGGAAAATTGTGAAGCCTAGGTTTCATTTTGAAAAATGTCGTTTTATGCCTGTTCTTGGGCACTGAGACTTTGTATAATGGATGGAAAAAGGGAAATAAGTATGGATCAAAATTGATTTTAAATTTCTTGTATTTCTTTTCTATTTATAATTCTAATTTTCTTTTATTTAATTCTAAAACTTAATATTACAAACATTAAAATAATATTTCATAATCTTGCTATAATATTCTGCTGTCTTCGTTTTTTCTTTTCTGGGATGACTTATCAGCAGGAATGTGACCTTTTAGCTTTCCTAAAAATAAAAAAATTTAAAGTTCATAACTTGTTTATTAACTTAAGTATCATAATTCACTCTGTAAAGGAGAATCAGATGGTTTCTATTAAAAATTCATACTTCAAATTTATCTTTACTCAAAAAGAAATGCTGATATAATCCTGAAATAGTCCTGCACTTCCTCATTCAATAATACCATATTCCACCTTTACCAATATTAATTGTAACATTAACTGTACTTAAATAAATAAATGTAAAATAGACTTTAAATTACTTAGATTTTTATATAATCTCTACATATTGGCTTGTATTATGCCTTGACATTGACTTGATCACATAATAAAAATATTTTTTATGTTTATTGTTCATAGAGAAACAAACTTCTTAACTATTTAAGATTTTCAGAATTAAAATGAAATTTTGTCTATTGTATAGTGCATTATTTCAAGTATCTCATTACTTTTTAATAAATATTTTATTTCAACAAAAAAGATTGATTATTTAAGTAAAAATTAATAATAAATTTAAAAAAACAACCTTTACCTGATAAAAAGTAATTTAAAAAGGCAGTTGTATTGTTGTAAGATTGTGTTATACAAAAGTAATAAAATGTAAACTTATGTACACCTTTGCTTATTGCAAAAATAATTTTCTGGGATAAATCTGCCTGGGGTGTATTAAGTAGGTAATGATAAATCATGCAGTTTCAGAACAGGTGTGTTTAAACAGGCCTAGCAAAAAGGTGCATGGGAACTTCATTTTCACCAAAGTTGTTCCTCTACTGCAAACTCTTCTACCACAGCATCATCACCATAGAGTGCTGTAAATCCAGCACAAGACAAACCTAATATGACTGCTACTCTATCCAAAGCATCATCTGGTGGAATGTACTCTTGTTTCTTACCTTCAGTCTGAAAAAATATTAATTATAAACTAACTTAGCTTTGTAATATACTACCCACATTGTTATGATACTTTTTATATAATGTGTACTTTTTATTTATTTATAGATTAACCAAATTCACACTTTTACAATAAAATTATGCATTGAACAACTTAAAATAAGTAGTATTTAATTTTAGGTGATAATAACTTTCAAATTAAGTTACAACAACTGAGAGATACGATTTAACTAATTTTATGTTATGGTTAAAATTACAAAGTCAAAGCAGAAATATATTATATAAGTATCAAATCTATAATAGACCAGTCTACAGAAAAATTTAAATTAGGTATAACAGATATGCTTATACATATACATATTATGTTAGAAATTGAAGATTATTTGGATAATAAAAATGCCAGGATTTGAAAATCCTTTCAGCTTCACACAAGATTGTGGTTTGATAATGTAAAAAAGATTGATATCCGAGTTTCTTTCTGGTTCTTCTTGGTAAGAGCAACATTCCGAGCCAGTTGTAGCTTCAATAATCATATTGATCCTTGATGATTCAAAAGTACTTGAAAGAGCTTATTTGAATAAAGATTATTTTGATTTGATTTGAAGTAAGTAGGGGTTACTTAAATATGTAGTAATAAATCTCTATTATAATACAGCCTTCAGATGTCAACGCATCATAGTATTATCTCAGCATAAGAAGGTAAAAAGAATACATACCTTAAGGTTATTATTACTGCTGTATGTTAACAATCGATGCATTGAAAACATATATGATATCCCATAGAGCGCTTTCTTTTGATTGATTGTTGGCCACATCCGAGGCCTTAAAGACCACGATGTCAGATAATAAATTCTATTAGGTGGAGCACTTCGCTTGTTGTAAGCGGCTTGTTTTTAGTAATTTAACTTTAGTACATAATAGTTGACTATTGTTTTACAGCAAATATTGACAGCGCGCCAAATACGATAAAAACGTCATTGAAAAAGATTCCGTTATCATCATGTCTGTTATATTTCTAATATTTGTGAAAAAAAATTATTTACTTAAAGTTAATAAAATTATATTAAATCTTAGATGAATCAGATAATTTTACATTTTTTAGGGGCTATTATAATTAGTATGGTGTCGAAAACAAGTATTAAACAGTGAAGTGACTAGTTTGATGCCCTTAGTAATATAACGTAAGCTGGAACGTATGGGAGGGCTCAGATATCCTGTCTATCTACAGCGAACTCGAGTAATGATTCACCAATCCGAATTATTGGGACGTGATAGGTAGACGGATAACTTGACCTTGATCGGCGACGATAAGAGTCTGTCTTTATCTGTCGGTAGATTATTGGGACCGGCCGTTAAACACCGCCCATTCATTGATAAAATCAACTTGTTATATGATAGACAGTCAAAATGAGTATGAGTGCGTAAAAATATGTATGTAGGAGTGGAGCGAGATGCAGCAGAGACTATTTTCATACGATTCATTCATAAATACGTACATGTGCAAGAGAGATGCGAGATAGCATGTGTTGGCGCCTGTAGTAAAACCGCCCTGATTTGAATATTTTCAACTAACGTCCATAGACCACTTGTGCATGTGAAAATTATAACGGCCGGTCCCAATATTCGATCTATCGCCAATTTTGGCTTACCGGAGTAAGAAATGTCAAGGTATCGCGTCCCAATATACTATCAACGATCAGAGAATCCTATCGTCCGACGCTGTCTGTCGACGGGAGGACCGCGGATCGCCCTCTCTATGAAAATAGCGACATATCTCGTCCCAATAACGTTTTGAATGCTGTCAGTGTCAAATGACATTAGTAAAGATAAGGTATATCGTCTATCGGTCATTTAGCAGCGATAAAAGAGTTGATAGCACCAGTGTTGCCATCTTAGTGGATTTTCCACTAAAACTGGTGGTTTTGACTCCCCACTTAGTGGCGAAATATTGCTTTTAGTGGCTAGTGGATTTTTTTAGTGGTTTAGTGAAATAGTAGTTACAAAGTTATACTTCAGATTCTTTGAATTTTTTTATTCGTTTGACTTTTAGACTTTTTTAACATTCATATGTACATATTTACCTTTCTTAAATAGAAAACACCGATTGGCAAGAATTATTCTTTTTCTTTATACTTTGGTGATTTCCCACCTAATATTTTTCACTAATAAATACTACTTCATATGCGGGGATTTCTCACTTAATATTTTTGACTTATAATTACTTATACTTCATACGTGGGGATTTCTCACCATATATTTTCACTGAAAAATACTTTTACTTTATACGCGGGGATTTCTCACCTAATATTTTTCACTGATAAATAAATACTTATACTTTATACGCGGGGATTTCTCACCTAATATTTTTCACTGATAAATAAATACTCATACTTCATATGCGGGGATTTCTCACCTAATATTTTTCCCTGAAGCTGTGGTAGACCAGCGGTAGCACCGTGCGACTCTTTCGAGGAAGTCACGGGTTCAAACCCGGGCAGACACCAATGAGTTTTTCTGTTAAAACTAATGCGTCTAATTGATAATTGCAATTTATCACACGCTTTGCGGTAGAGGAAAACATCGTGAGGAAACCTGCATATCTGTAGAGTTCTAGTAATATGTGTAACCTACCAATCGGCAAAGGAGCAGCGTGGTAGGTCATAGCTCCAAACCTTCTCTCCAAGAACGGAGAACAGGCCTATTCTCAGCAGTGGGATAGTAACAGGCCGCTACTTACTACTACTTATTTTTCCCTGACAAATATTTATACTTTATATGCGGGGATATCTCTGTTATTGTTTTTGACTGATGAATACTTATAATTCATACTCGGGGATTTCTCACCTAATATTTTTCCTTGACAAATACTTATACTTTATATGCAGGATTGTCTTCTCTAAAAATTGTACTGATAAATACTTTATACGCGGGGATTTCGCGCCTAATATTTTTCTAGTATAAATACTGATACTCAGAAGTTAGAAGCATTCAGTTAAGTTCATATGGTCAAGATTTGTAGTTTGTTTTAATTGTGCGAGTTCATTCACGAGGAACAATGCCTAAACCGCAATATACACAACAGTTCCGAGATTCTTGGCTTCAAGACTCCCATTTAAAAGATTGGCTTGAAGTAATCGAAAGTACCACGGGTCGATTAGCAAAGTGTAGATTTTGTGGAATAACTTTAAGAAGCCACTACGGAGATTTGAAGTCTCATGGAATATCGAAGAAGCATCTTCAAAATAAAAAGGTACTTAAACGATTGCTTTTATTTATGACTCTCGTTAGTCAGTTTTTACCCGACTACGACAAAAGGACCTTGTATTACAGTAGAAACAACAGAACGCGTTAAATGTGATTGATGATTTTACCCTCCGATCCTATTTTTTTATTTAATGACATGTTAGCACTTGACCGTTGCGACCGTTGACATGTTTCGATTTCATCAGACGGTATGTAACTATGCACTCTGAGATGGAAGTGGGCTAACTTGAAAGGGCTGGTGAATAAACCCCTGAACGTTTTCTGCACGTCATCCCACCGGAACGCTGTAGCGCTTGGCGGTACGTCTTTGTCAGCACGGTGGTAACTAGACATAACCTAAGCCTACCGCTAGCTTAAATAAGGGACTGTTTATTTCTCTATGACTGAATTCGAACCCGGGTCTTCCAGGACAATAACATAAACTTAATGATTTATGTGCTGTAATTTTGCTACAGTCCTCAGGTCTTGAATTTTTTAGTTTTTTTTACATCTTAATTAAATAATTTCAGGTTATTAGTACGCAACCTAAGATTCCGTACAAGCCAGAGCCTATTGAAAGTAAAAAACAAGAAGAAGCCAGGGTTGCGTTATTCATCGCCATGCATACTAGTATACGCGTAGTTGACCATTTAGGAGAGGTAATTAATCACAGTCATGAAAAAGATATTGAAAAAGTCCAACTGCACCGAACTAAATGCGCCTTAGTTATAAAAAATGTATTAGCATTGCATTTTATTGAGATCTTAAAAAAAGATTTTAAAGATCAACCATTTAGCTTATTAATTGATGAATCCACAGATATTACTGTGCACAAATATTTGGGTTTGATAATAATTTATTACAGTAAATTATACAAAAGAATAGTGTCTACATTTCTAGACCTCGCCCAACTGCACGAGTGTAATGCTGAAAGTATTGTCTCTGCTATAAAGAATACGCTTAGGCGATTTCATCTGAAACTAGACAATTGGTACAGATAATGCTTCTGTAATGGTTGGAGTGAATAACGGAGTCTACACTAAATTGAAGGAAGAAATACCACATTTAGTTTTGGTGCGTTGCTTGTGCCATTCCTTGCAACTAGCTGTTTCAGCTGCGCAAAAGAATTTTTACCGAGAAATTTAGAGTTTTTGATTAGGGAAACATACGATTGGTTTAGTCGCTCATTTTCCAGACAATTGATTTATAAAGAATTATACAAAACTATAAACGATGGGCAAGATCCGCTAAAAATAATTCAAGCATGCCAGACAAGGTGGTTGTCAATAGAGTCCGCTGTCTCAAGAATATATACACAATGGCTAGAATTAAAAACACATTTTTCCATAGCTAAGATACATGAAAGGTGTCACATGGCTGAGTTATTACACTCTATGTATGCGAACGAGATGAATTACGCTTATATTTCATTTTTATATCCCATATTAATCGAAATAAATAGAGTCAATAAAATGTTCGAATCAAAAGATACAGACCACACGAAATTGTATGAAGAGTTGACCAATCTGATAGATATGCTTGTTAGCAAGGTAACGTTATCCACAAATAAAGTTGATATTTTTACTCAAAATATTCGTGATTTTTTGGAAGAAAAATGTTATCTTGGATTCCGTTTTGAAAAACAAATTACTGAAATGAGAGAAAAAGGATTACCTAGGGAAGACGAAGAAATGATGCGACATCGGTGCATAACATTCATAGTTTGTCTAATAGACGAAATAAAACATAGGTTACCAGAAAATTTAACATTGATGAAAAAAATTTCACGAATAAGTGTTGACCAAGCGCTTAACCATAATAAAGAATCACTTATTGACATAATGGCTCAGTTTAAAAAAAGTGCAGAATATATAGCAAGCGTCGATGGTCAATGGCGTCAAATTCATTTATTAAAATGGAATGAGACTAAAAACACCAAAAAATTCTGGAATGAAGTATTGCATTTTAAAGATGCTCAAGGGGAATCGAGGTTTGAAGAGTTAGCAACCTTTGCGATTAATCTTTTAATCTTGCCTCATTCCAATGCCGATGTTGAGAGATTATTTGGCAGTATGAATGATATAAAAAGCAAGCAAAGGAATCGTATGAAGAAAAATTTCTTAACTGCTATATTAAGAATACGCTGTGGTTTGAGGTTGAAAGAAAAATGCTGCAATGAATATGTAATACCAGCAAGTGTCGTAAAGCAAATAGGTACCAAAGAGTTATATCAATCTCAAACTGAAGATGATTATGCAGATAAAAACGATTCATCTGATGAAGGCGAATTAATTTAGCTCTATAAGGTGCAGTGGCGCCATCTAGTATTGTTGCAGAATTGTGTAGTATTGTTTCTTAATACGTTATGTTACAGCTCTAGTTATTTAATTTATTTGTTTTGATGTTCCTAATAATGTTAATTTACTAACAAGTAGTATGTTCAATAACTTTTTGTTAATTTTTTAATAAATACTTAATAAAGGAAACTGATAATTTGTATACTTATTTTCTTTCATAACAAAAAAATTGTTTTAGTGGAAAATTTAGCGGTCATGAGTTTAGAACACCTGTTTGGTAGTGGTTTTCTGGTGGTTTTAAAGGTTGAATCTAGTGGGAAGCTAATGAAACTGTTGGCAACACTGGATAGCACATTCAAATTATTTTCTTTTTTCAAGTTTTCTTTTTCTTTTCGATGTTTTTGATTTAAAATTATAATTATAAATACCACCGACCTACCGAAAAGACACTTCCGGACCGATAGACACAGTATTTCCGATGAATTACCCCAAAAGGCTGAATCATCAAATAAAAGAATTCAAAATTGAAAAAAATCAAATGTAACCTCCACACGGTACGTAGCTACTTAACTATATGAAATTCTATGGTTTTTGTACGTAAATTAAATAAAATATAATTAATAAGGCATGGTTTTTTTTTCAGAAACACTGGTATATCCTGCGTCAGGATTTACTAACATTGAGATTTTATGTTTTGAGCACAATGCCAGTGTCAGAAACTGACTACATGGGGGTCTCCAAATCATCAGCTAGCCGAAAAGTAGCTGATGTTTCCGCTGGAATAGAAATGCAAGTATAGCCTACGCACGTATATGTGTGTAGTAATTCACTGCAAGATTTCTATAACATTTGTCATTTTGCCCGAGTTTAAGGAGCAATTGATGCTACACATATTCTAATGCAATCCCCAAGCAAGATATAATATATAAAAGAACTAATTAGTAGAAAAGTTAAATCGTTATTAAAACTTGTAATTATTACCTAATTAATTGATTCAAATATTGGTGAAGACTTCAGAATAGAGCTATTTTTCTGTTAATATTCAATCTGCCTGTGATGCACAATAGTGATTCATGAATGTTGTGGCATGTTGGCCTGGATTGACTAACTAACCATTTTCATTAATTCAACATTGAGAAGTAAATCTCTTCATGCATAATTAAAGGCATTTTTATATGTATAGTGTAAGTTTTTGTTGTTGCATATTGTTTCCTATATTTAAAATCATTAGCCATAAGTTATTTATGTCATAATAAAAAAATGTTAATCATTAATTGTTCCATATATATTTTTATTTAAATTTAACAAATTTCCTGCTGAATATGAAAGTGTGACAGTGCATATCCCCATGCAAGCCCTATTTACTGTCTCCAGTGTTGGATCCAATTTCATAAAGTCAGTGATAATACAATGATAATTATACTTTACTGTAACAGATATAGCATAGACATAAGACTGCTGAATCCAAGTCCAAGTTTTTCTCCAATGTTAAGAGACCTCAAAATCCATTATCTCAAGGCTCAGTTAAATTAAAATAATCATGTACCTAACTTATGTATATATAACACCTGCTTATGTATAATACAGATTTATGGACTATGTACTCATGTAAAACTATCATTACAATAAGTTTTACAGTAAATAAATGTTAAAATGGAGAACCTTATTATTTTTCTGTTTTTTTCCCTAAGTACATAAACATTCAAATACAAAGAATTTATTCATTATTAATTGCTTTACATGTTACAGGTGCTTTGGAGCTAAAAAGCATATATTTCCAGTTATTATACTAAAAATTAGACTTAATTTACAGTCTATACAGGTTGTATGCATAGATGTACAAACAGAAGTGTAATTATGAACCTAATGATGAAGCAGATAACATCATAGATTAAACAAGAATGATGACATCTTTTTTTATTATTGATTACTAATATATTTAATTGTATAAAATATTTAATAATATTATTGACATTTATTGAGATGATATTTCATTAATGTTCTAATGGTGTGTTATTCTTTACCTGATTTAAAATATTTTTTTTACCATAACTTATTCATTATTATCATTTAACCTTTATAAAAGATGTGAGTGAAGTGTGGAGATAGAAAAATATCAGGTTAACTATGTTTTCTTCCATCAAAATATGTTTGATAAATTTTAAACTTATTACCTACGTTAATTTTTTTTTATTTATTTATTAGATAAATACTGTTTTTTGTAATAAACTCATTGGGTGAATCAACCTTGGATGTGAACCGATGAGCCTCTGGTAAATCAGGTTTTCCTGGATGGCGGTTTTTATGTAATAAATAAAAATATGTATTGAAAAAAAAAATGTTATTTCTATAACCTTTTATATATAGATTAAACAGTTCAATGTCGAAAGACTAGTTAATTATTATAAGATTCTATAATAAAATCATTATCTCTAATTAAGTTTAGCTGTGCTATTTTTACAGAAGTTAAAAAAACTATAAATGATTTTTAGAAGCAGGCGTTACTCTGCGGAACTCCATAATATATTGCCTGCTTCATACACTTAGCATTATATATATTCTCTTAACAAACCCGGATTACAGCAAAATAATTCTATTGTATTAACTTCTGAAAAACTAAAAAAATTAAAAGGAGAGGAGACAAAAATAAATTTAAAGGAGGCTGCGCCATTTAACAGTTATTTGTAGCTACAGACATGTAAACATGAACTTAATATACAAATATAATTTGAACATAAGTAATGAAAATACTTTCATTTTCCTATAAACCGCGATAAAAGAACAATTTATGTAGTGTACTGAAATGTTTAATTACGTCACTTTAATACTAAGCGTGTGATATTTTTTATTATTCTCGTAAAATTACCAATAAATCAGATATTAAAGATATAGTTTGCCAGCATAGCTTACAGTCAACTGCGTAAATAAAAGAATATTTTGGAATAACGCCTTAAAAATGAGCATAGCAAACACTAAAATTGCGTATTGTTATAAAGTTATTTAAGGTCTACATGTTTAATCTCAAATCTTATTTTCTAACAAAGTCCACCAGGTTCGAAACCAGACTAAGCCACAGCAACGCTTGGACAAACTTGAATTTTATGACATGTGGGAAAAAAACAATCTCCTGTGGGAAAGCTATATTTTATTTAAAAACTGCTAAAATAAAAATAGATTTCAAAGCTCCTATTTCCTATTATTTGTAAAGTTGTTATAGCGTAACGCTGTGGTACTACGACTACGACAAGCTGTGGTAGCCCAGCGGTAACACCGTGCCTTTCGAGGAGGTCTAGGGTTCAAACCCCGGGCAGGCACCAATGAGTTTTCTAGTAAAACTTATGTGTCTAATTGATAATTGCAATTTATCACATGCTTTTCGGTGAAGGAAAACATCGTGAGGAAACCTGCATATCTTTAGAGAATTCTGGGGATATGTGTAACCTACCAATCCGCATTGGAGCCGCATGGTAGGTCTTAGCTCCAATCCTTCTCTCCAAAAACGGAGTGAAGAGGCCTATGCCCAGCAGTGGGATAGTAACAGGCCGTTACTACTACTACTACTATAGCGTAATGGTATATGGGCGGACTATATGAAAATACCCGGGTTCAAGTCCCACCTGCACCAGTCTTTTTTTTTAATAAAATTACAGAGCAAGGCTCAGTCGTCCAAGTACTACCTTAAATATTTAAATGAGTTAATCTTGTATGTACATATAATTCTTTTTTTGAATCTCGGAAAAGGCTCCATCGATTTTCATGAAATTCAGCATGTTTTAGGGGGGAAAATTGTGAAGCCTAGGTTTCATTTTGAAAAATGTCGTTTTATGCCTGTTCTCAGGCACTGAGACTTTTTTTAATGGATGAAAAAAGGGAAAAATTATGGATCAAGTGATTTTAAATTTCTTGTATTTCTTTTCTATTTGTAATTCTAATTTTCTTTTCTTTAATTCTAAAACTTAATATTACAAACATTAAAATAATATTTCATAATCTTGCTATAATATTCTGCTATGTCTTCGTTTTTTCTTATCTGGGATCTCATATCAGCAGGAATAGCTTTCCTAAAAATAAAAAAATTAAAGGTCATAACTTGTTTATTGACAAGTATCATAATTCACTCTGTAAAGGCAAATCAGATGGTTTCTATTAAAAATTCATACTACGAATTTATCTTTACTCAAAAGGAAATGCTGATATAATCCTGAAATAGTCCTGTACATCCCCATTCAATAATACCATATTCCAACATAGACCTTTACCATTAATTGTAACATTAACTGTACTTAAATAAATAAATGTAAAATAGACTTTAAATTACTTAGATTTTTATATAATCTCTACATATTGGCTTGTATTATGCCTTGACAGTGACTTGATCACATAATAAAAATATTTTTTATGTTGTATTGTTCGTAGAGAAACAAACTTCTTTACTATTTAAGATTTTCAGAATTAAAATGAAATTTTGTCTATAGTATAGTGCATTATATCAAGTATCTCAATACTTTTTAATAAATATTCTATTTTCAAAACAACTGCCTGGGGTGTAGTAAGTAGGTAATGATCACCATAGAGTGCTGTAAATCCAGCACAAGTCAGACCTAATATGACTGCTACTCTATCCAAAGCATCATCTGGTGGAATGTACTCTTGTTTCTCACCTTCAGTCTGAAAAAATATAAATTATAAACTAACTTAGCTTTGTAATATACTACCCACATTGTTATGATACTTTTTATATAATGTACTTTTTATTTATTTATAGATTAACCAAATTCACACTTGACAATAAAATTATGCATTGAACAACTTAAAATAAGTAGTATTTAATTTTAGGTGATAATAACTTTCAAATTAAGTTACAGCAACTGAGAGATACAATGTAACTAATTTTATGTTATGGTTAAAATTACAAAGTCAAAGCAGGAATATATTATATAAGTATCAAATCTATACTAGACCAGTCTACAGAAATATTTAAATTAGGTATAACAGATATGCTTATACATATACATGTTATATTAGAAATTGAAGATTATTTGGATAATAAAAATGCCAGGATTTGAAAATCCTTTCAGGTTCATACAAGATTGATTGCGGTTTGATAATGTAAAAAAGATTGATATCCGAGTTTCTTTCTGGTTCTTCTTGGTAAGAGCAACATTCCAAGCCAGTTGTAGCTTCAATAATCATATTTATCCTTGATGATTCAAAAGTACTTGAAAGAGCTTATTTGAATAAAGATTATTTTGACTTGATTTGAAGTAAGTAGGGGTTAAATATGTAGTAATTAATCTCGATTATAATACAGCCTTCAGATGTCACCGCACCATAGTATCATCTCAGCATAAGAAGGTAAAAAGAATACATACCTTAAGGTTATTATTACTGCTGTATGTTAACAATCGATGCATTGAAAACATATATGATATCCCATAGAGAGCTTTCTTTTGATTGATTGTTGGCCACATCCGAGGCCTTTCTAATGACCACGATGTCAGATAATAAATTCTATTAGTTGGAGCACTTTGTTTGTTGTAAGCGGCTTGTTTTTAGTAATTTAACTTTAGTACATAATACTATAATAGTTGACTATTGTTTTACAGCAAATATTGACAGCGCGCCAAATACGATAAAATACGTCATTAAAAAAGATTCCGTAATCATCATGCCTGTTTATTTCTAATATTTGTAAAAAAAATATTATTTACTGAAAGATAATAAAATTTTATTAAATCTTAGATGAAACAGATAATTTTACGTTTTTTATGGGCTAATATAATTAGTATGGTGTCGAAAACAAGTATTAAACAGTGAAGTGACTAGTTTGATGCCCTTAGTAATATAACGTAAGCTGGAACGTATGGGAGGGCTCAGATATCCTGTCTATCTACAGCGAACTCGAGTAATGATTCACCAATCCGAATTATTGGGACGTGGTAGGTAGACGGATA
The DNA here is from genome assembly GCA_947086495.1 of Morpho achilles. Lineage (NCBI taxonomy): Eukaryota > Metazoa > Arthropoda > Insecta > Lepidoptera > Nymphalidae > Morpho > Morpho achilles. The sequence continues at coordinate 7,020,477 of CAMTZB010000018.1, read as the reverse complement.
ACTTGGTCCTGATCGGCGACGATAAGAGTCTGTCTTTATCTGTCGGTAGATTATTGGGACCGGCCGTAAAACTATAATAATTTACGCGCCGTCCGCGCTGGGTGCAAATATTTATTTATTTATTTATTTATCAAAAACTTAACCCACAAGACATTACAGTTACCCAATTCATCTTGTGGGGCTTATATCTTCAGTGTTATTATGATTATTATATAATAATCCACATTGGAAAACGCAAAAATCATTCCAAAAGAAATTCTCGGTCAATGTGTGGGCCGGAGTTATTGGCAAAATTTTGATTGGGCCTCATTTCTTACCAGATAATTTAAATGGAAATAATTATTTAGAATTCCTGCAAAATGATCTTCCAGAGCTTGTAGAGGAGTCTGGGGCCTTGATATTCGTTAGCGACCGAGAGCTCATTTTTCAACAAGATGGTTGTCCAGCGCATTGGACATTAAATGTACGGGAGCACTTAAACAATTGTTTCCCCAATAGCTGGATCGGCAGAGATGGGCCCATCCCTTGGCCTGCCCGTTCACCTGACCTGACTCCGCTTGACTTTTACGTGTGGGGTCGGGCTAAGGAGCTAGTATACACAAATGTGGAAATAAACACAAAAGAAGAATTAATTGACAGAATTAATTCAGCGTTCGCGACGATGAAAGTGGAAATGAAGTTAAAGATAACGACAACAGAAGTGAGAAGTCGGGCCCGTGCTTGTGTTAGAAACCGCGGCGGACATTTTGAACACGAAAAATAAATGATTTTCATTAAAATTTTGTTTTAATTACTTCGCCTATAAATTTTAATTTTCTCTCGCAATTTAGTTTGTAGATCTTAATTTCAATAATTTGCGGGCTATCCGCATAGTTGATACCTCAAAATAAAGAACAATGACCAGGCATATTTAATAAAATGTTTGAACTAAAAAAGCACAATCTATTTTTTTTTTAAATGCCATCAAAAATCAGCTTTCTCTGATCTTAAAAGAAATGATTGACTTCAAATATCTGTAAAAAAAATATCTCTTAACACAGATACCTTAATCATGTTTTATTACACTGTTTACACATTAGTTTAATAAAATAAAATAAAAAATAATTGACTTTGGCTTCAAAATGGCCGATTATTAGCAAATAATGACATAACTTCGGATTTTTCTTCAAAAATCTTTAAAATTTTATAAAAAAAAAATAGTCGCACTTCGCCTAACATAAGTTCAGTTTAAATGGTTCTAAATAGTCTATACTAGCTCCTGTTTGCAGCTTTGCATCGACCTTCCAAACACCCTGTATATTTACTGGCGATCTTTGAGGGATTTAATGTTCAGTAATCTTTTGTCCGATTAGAACCTAACACGACGTTCGATGTTCGGTTTCAAACAATGCTCCTTATAAACTTGCCGAATGGAAGCTTTAAGAGCTAGTCGAACTTTTAATAGTGTTTATGTCTCCAGAGAATATGAAGGGTGAATCACCTATACAGTGGTTGTCGCGATACCTATTGCAAATATACTTTAGTTAGCCACCTAAGAATATAAAAATCCCAGTATACATACATATATATAAAAATGTATGTTAGTATGTATGGAAAATATTGTGCTCAATAGTTTCCGTATTCTGTTTTTATTTTGTAATAAACCGAATACCTAAGATTAATTAATTTAATTAAAATTAAATTAATTAAGCGTTCAAATTGTTTCAACCATTTTTTTATATTTTAGGAAATGTAGATACATTAATTAGGTATGTACTGGAAAATTTACAACTACATATTGTGTAATAATTTAAAAATTTCTAAACCTAACGTATTTCAAACATCCGCCGTGTGGTATCCGGCTGAGTAGAATAGAAGAACCTCATTTCTTACCGAGGTGTCGTAAAAGGTGACTAAGGTAAGTTGACCCATTGTGTGGTATCCGGTTTAGTATAATAGACCACCCTCTTTCTTACCAAGACGTCTCAAAATATGACTGAGGTAAGTTGACGTCAGGCAGGCGGCCGGTCGTAAAAACGCAGCCAAATCATATGACAGCATGTTTATAACATGTTGTGCCGACCCCACTTAGAGTGGGATAAGGGCAGGAAGATGATATAGAATACATAAATGAGTTGTGAACTAGAAAAATTTCGACTACATATATAAACTATATGTAAACTTTTTAAAATTTCTAAAGTGAACGTAGTACAAACATCTTTTTAAATTTTCTATAAAGTGAATCAGATAATAAAATAAATTCCAAAATAGCTAAATGTGAGTTGAATGTAAATGGAGTCTGAAATAAAGAAACTGGATCAAGTTAATTAGTAAGACCGTTCGTTGGCGACTAATTGCGTTTTTTTTGCTCGAGGTTTAATAAAGGACAAAGGTCAAAGAGACTAGCATTGTGGGTAAAATTTTTCAGTACTATTTACCCGTTAGTTGTAACAAATTCAGTTTTTGATAAAATGGCAACTTTTATATGTGGATAATAACCGAACTATCACTATCTGAAATTATTGTCGTAAATGTAGAAAGTCAGTTTAAGTAAATACAGTAAATGTTCTTTGTCTCGATCTGCTATCTCACAACATGGAATATACTAAAATTTGTTTTTGTAATTTCAAGTTTTAATATCCCAAGATAATTTTTGACGAGAGTTATATCACTACATATTATAAAACAAAGTCGCATTCTTTGTCCATATTTCCCTATGTATGCATAAAACTTTAAAACAACGCAACAGATTTTGATGCGGGTATCTATATCGGGTATCGGGTATGCGATATAGATTTTGATGATGATCTATTCTACTCAGGGGATATCAATGCCAAGATTGTGTGTAAGACTACTGTTACTTGTACTGAATAATGTTCTATCTATACATTATTTAATAATTACTTATTTATTACAGGTTAAATAGGCTGCGAACTCTTCCTCCGGGAAGTGTCCACGAGCCCGATGATGCAGATGAACATATATGAAGAGCTTCAGTCGAATCATAATTATTTAGCCTCATTTATTGACATTAGTAATAACATTTTCACAGCGCGAATGCTTTTATTCACTAACAATTTATTTTGCGGCCTGAACCATTCGGAAGGACCCAATGGATTTTTTCTCAAATCCGTGGATAAGGGGGCTCTAGCACACTAGAAGGGAATCATAATTTGGCTTCATTGTTTAAAACATTATCGGTTAATATTATTGTTTGATAGTTCTAGTACCTTGTATTCCATCAGAAATATTTTCCAGACCCAAGCTATATCATATTACCGGTGCAGTATATCGATATATCGGTCACGTGCAGCAATAGCGGTACAACTCAAAGACTCATATTTTGAGATGAATGGGTTTAAAATTTTCATTACTAAGGAAAATGACTAACAATTGCTTAGTTGCTAGTTTAATTGCTAGTTTGTATAAACGACGGGCTTATAATGAATTATGAGTTCTGCCTGTATTGGTGCTAAAAATTGTGTATTTTAACGTTAACACACAACACATTTATTCCTATCCAAAACACGTGTTTTTACTAGTGTAGCAAAAGTGTATTTTCAAAAAAGGATTTTTTAAATTGTGAAATTTTTATAAGTACGCTATTGCCTAATAAAACTGAAAGATTTGTTTAAAGTTCTTTAATACAACATAGTCAATATGATGCAGATGATAAATTATAATATCCATCAAAAAACTTATATCTTTGGAATGGCATTATATGGCATGTAAAGTGTTAATAAGTCAACAATGTATATAGTCAACTTAAAAATCTATTATTCTTGGTTCACTTCCGTTAATCATAAATATGATTTCTTAAAAGTTTTTTGCATATTCGTTATCATAATGCGAGTTAGACAATGGTGTATTAATGTTAAGGAGAATTCACAGTACTACAAATACTTGAAAAACGATAATGGAAATGGAAAATTTTATCGCAAGTAAAGTTATAGAACATGATACATGAGGCAAAAGTAACTAACTAATATTACTATTATTAACATTTAAAAAGTGATACCGTTTCCATATTTAACAATTTTATTATTTTACTATACATACTCCATAAGTATAGAAACGTAACAAGATGTAGACAAACAAAACCATGTGATTCAGGAGTGACAAATATGTCATTACAATAATATTATTAACAATTGAAGAAATTGGAATTCAACTGCAGTTGTCCAAAGAATATCTCCAATATTTATAAAAGTAATTTTCTTAAATTGATTGTTATTTTCTAAAATTAAATATTTATATCTTTAGTACAGCAAAACAGCAATATATAATTTAATGAAATTTACAAGATACAAATTAGCCAAGTAAACTACCTAAAATAGTAATTGCATTAGAATAACCGACGTAACATAATATCAATATTCTATGAGTTTCACTCTGTGATACTTAAATGTGTATTTAATATTGTCCATCGTTTTCTTAAAAAAAAATTTATTATACCTTTATGTTTGGGTTCTTAAAAGTGGATATTAAATAATATTCTTATTTATTTGTTTCAAACTTTCACAATTTAATTCTTACTTTATGTGTAAAAATCCGAAGTGTTAACTGATATGATGGAAAATATTATACTTAGAGATAAAAACCACTAATATTCTATAAAACTACTAATATATCTAAAAAAGACTTAAATTATAATAATTATAATTTACCATCAAGTAACACTCCTTTTAAGTATAATGTTTTTTCCTAAATACTTAAACGGTAAAAACGAAAGCATCTATTGTTTCAAATACTAATCTTGCACATTTGTTTTAGAGTGAATATTTAAAATTAATTTTGTTTAATAATAATATATAATAATTTAAATTACAATTCCTACATTTTCAAGATAGTTTGAGGTCTGTGAAAGCTCTGTTTGGATAATTTTTAGTCAGCTTGCTGTTCCCGTTTCCTTTTTAAAAATAGTAATAATTTTTGAAGTTGTACTTTTAGCGTTTAGGAAAAACGTTTTTTTTAAAAGAAGCATGCACTTAGAAATGTAAAACGGTTGTTGTATATATATTTTTTTATTACAGTAGAAGTCTTAATAAAGAAGTCTTTAAATATTTTGTTTTATTAATATTTAAAAATCATTATTAATATGGAACAGGAAAACCGGTTATCCAAAAAATCGGTAAGAGCGGTGTGCGAATCGATAAAACTTTGACATCACTAATTACGGTTTTAGCGCACCACATCACTAAGTTTACTACGATTTTACGTCATACGTTATATATATTACTACTCCATATGTAAGAAAGAGTCAGAGCTGAGACTCAATCCGTTTTTATGAATGAAACGGGTGAGAGGCAGATAGTTTTTAATGAATGAAAATGTAAGTAGCTATAGTGCTACTCTGCACCCCCCCATACCACCGAAAATAGGCTCGCGCCAATGTATGAATCACAACCATCTATTTTATAGTTAGTAATCTATGATAAAAACTATTCAGAAATAACCACTTAAAACATAGAATATAACTGATATTGGGTATGACATATGATATACAACAAGGAAAAGTTTTATTTTTATTATTTTAGTTGTATTTTTACTTATATTTTAAAATTAAAAATTAAAACTTCCCAATAGTATTTGGACAGCACTGCATAGTGCATAGGGAATGTTTGAACGAAACTCATTCATGTATTTACGGGGCTTAGTTAGCTAGTAACTCTAACTCTATGTCATTATCCAGCGAAAAGTAATAAAAAATAATCATGGAAAAATAAATAATGATTGAAAATAGATGTGTACTATTTTTTTTTTCCTGAATTTCCTAAAAGTACTATATTTTTTTGATTTAAAAAGAAAAATACTATTTTTCTTCAAAAACAAGGTGGCAACCCTAATCACGCCCTTTTTGATAAAATAGGGGCAACACTGTGCCGTTATTGTTTCCGGCTGTTCAAGTCTTCCAATTGATAAAACGTTTCAGTGACATTCAGTCGTTGTTCGTCATTCAAGAGAAGTGCTTCTCGGAACGGGAATTGTGGTATTATTATTATATCGTGTTCTTGTATATAGTGTGCGTTAACAAGAAGTTTATGGAATTGTCTAATTTTAATTAAAAATCATTTGTTGGTTTGTATATTTTTGCGTAAGTAAAAAGTGATTACAGTTATATATTACGTATAACGAACGTTTCTGGTGAGTCAGTACGTTTCAATTTTCTTCGTATTAAATAGTGCAAAAGTATAGTTTATTTGTTATTAAGTTTTGGATAACTACTCACATTTTATCCTTGAATGTTTGTTGAAATTCAAACATTTGAGTTGTTGAGTTTGTGATAGTGAATATATATATAGTGCTTGTGTATGGTGGAGGTTTGTGCATGTGTTTTTTACGAATCCTGCATGTATCAGGTATGATAACCGATTGTCCACTCTACATTTAGCATTATATATATTTTCTATTTTACTTCATCGCCGATTATAGCAAAATAATTTTATTATTACTTTTGCATAATTACTTTGTTTTAATCAAAGCTTAGGTAAATATAAACATTGTGATCTTTAATATTTAATGACTAGCGGCGTCTGACTGCCCTCCTGTAAAAGCTGCAGGGCTTTTTCTTCTCATTTAACAGTATGGTTGAGGTGGACACTGCAGTGTTCTTTCTTCGCATACTGTGTAGGCGTTTTGTTGGTAATGTTCGTTTTCTGTATCGTCGAACATTACCTTCAAAAGCGCGCTACTTTGTTAGACGTTTTATTAACGGGCTAGCCATTATAAAGGTGTCGTACTGATTTCTGAAATTGCGCAGTTTTGGTAATTCGTACGTCATTAACTTTTACATTTTTTCTATAATGGTGATGTGTTGCGGTTGGCAAAGAGCCGGTATTTGGCACCTGCAATACATGTAAAACCTTAATTCTTTTCCCAGTCGCTTTTGGCTACTGATGTTTGAGTGCACGCTTACATCTGTGGCTGAAATTACGGGAATCTAACTTAGCTTCATAAATTCAGACTTCACTTGAGTATTAGTTACCTCAAATGCATTTTCTCAAATTACAGAGGTCGAAAGATGCGTACGACGTCATCGGTCCTGTTCCTGGTGGTTGACGCTACTGTTCGGCCTGGCGCTGTTCGAGCGCTCGAGGCAACGGCAGAGCGACAGCAGCTGCGGCATAGCCGGACGGGCCGGCCTGGGGTGAGGGGCGGCGGCACGTCTCCATTGGCGGCAGCGAGGCCAGACCAGCGTAGCTCGTGGAGTCACAAGGCCAGCTGTCGGACTCCCGCGTCGCACTAGCAGCGTCTGACTGCCCTCCTGTAAAAGCTGCAGGGCTTTTTCTTCTCATTTTACAGTATGGTTAAGGTGGACACTGCAGTGTTCTTTCTTCGCTTACTGTGTAGGCGTTTTGTTGGTAATGTTCGTTTTCTGTATCGTCGAACATTAGCTTCAAAAGCGCGCTACTTTGTTAGACGTTTTATTAACGGGCTAGCCATTATAAAGGTGTCGTACTGATTTCTGAAATTGCGCAGTTTTGGTAATTCGTACGTCATTAACTTTTACATTTTTTTTGTAGTGGTTATGTGTTGCGGTTGGCAAAGAGCCGGTATTTGGCACCTGCAATACATGTAAAACCTTAATTCTTTTCCCAGTCGCTTTTGGCTACTGATGTTTGAGTGCACGCGTACATCTGTGGCTGAAATTACGGGAATCTAACTTAGCTTCATAAATTCAGACTTCACTTGAGTATTAGTTACCTAAAATGTATTTTCTCAAATTACAGAGGTCGAAAGATGCGTACGACGTCTTCGGTCCTGTTCCTGGTGGTTGACGCTACTGTTCGGCCTGGCGCTGTTCGAGCACTCGAGGCGACGGCGGAGCGACAGCAGCTGCGGCATAGCCGGACGGGCCGGCCTGGGGTTAGGGGCGGCGGCACGTCTCCATTGGCGGCAGCGAGGCCAGACCAGCGTAGCTCGTGGAGTCACGAGGCCAGCTGTCGGACTACCGCGTCGCACAAGCAGGGCTTTTTCTTCTCATTTAACAGTATGGTTGAGGTGGACACTGCAGTGTTCTTTCTTCCCATACTGTGTAGGCGTTTTGTTGGTAATATTCGTTTTCTGTATCGTCGAACATTAGCTTCAAAAGCGCGCTACTTTGTTAGACGTTTTATTAACGGGATAGCCATTATAAAGGTGTCGTACTGATTTCTGAAATTGCGCAGTTCCGCTAATTTGTACGTCATTAACTTTTACATTTTTTTCTGTAATGGTTATGTGTTGCGGTTGGCAAAGAGCCGGTATTTGGCACCTGCAATACATGTAAAACCTTTATTCTTTTCCCAGACGCTTTTGGCTACTGATGTTTGAGTGCACGCTTACATCTGTGGCTGAAATTACGGGAATCCAACTTAGCTTCATAAATTCAGACTTCACATGAGTAATAGTTACCTCAAATGCATTTTTTCAAATTACAGAGTCGAAAACTGTGATGCAGGGTCTGTACTGTGTAGCTGGGAGAGATATGTCACCACTAGGTGATGAAGCGGTCGAAGACGTCCCGCCATACGGCTACGGCGGAACGTAGCCGAACGCGAAGACGCGTACGACGTCTTCGGTCCTGTTCCGGGTGGTTGACGCTACTGTTCGGCCTGGCGCTGTTCGAGCGCTCGAGGCGACGTCGGAGCGACAGCAGTGATTTATAAATTATGTTTATTATGACAGAAGTGATTTATAAATTACATAAATATTTACTTTCAGTTTTATAGAACAGTCTTTTTATATTGCTGTTATTCTTTCATTCATTACACATACTATTATATCTTTCATTAGCACTGTAAATGTAAAGATATCTCAAATCATAACTATAAATAACATCATGTGACAATCATATTAAAATAAAAAATTACTCTTAATCTTGGATCTGAGGATTCTTGAATCTGCAATTAGTCAATCAATCGTTTAATCAATCGTAAATTTAAATTTTGCTTTTGCTTTTTAATTAAAAATCAACAATATTGTTATATAAAGCAATATACCCTATATTGCTTTATACAGAATAAACTTGCTCTCTTTTGCTATTTACTCCCTTTTCATCCGAGTCTCATTATAACAAACTTGACAATCATTTTTAAAGTTCTAATATAATACAATGAAGTATACAACTTCAATTTAAAATACTTCTAAAAAAATATATTAAGTAGACCATTTAAGTTATGTCCAAATTATTCATAACTAAGATAGATACACACTTATGATCAATTAGAACAACTTCTAAAAAACTTTAACTTTAATGTTCCATTATTAATCATTTATTGCACTACAAGTTACTAGAAGCTATATAAAATCGCAAGACATATATATAGCTAATTCATCAATCGAAATTAATGTACATATCATAATTTTTACATAACGATAACTAAGTCAAATAGGAAATAAAAATTATACTGCATGTTAAAGGTTTTAGGTTATACATGCAAGGTTAGGTTATTATATTTAGAACTAGCGGCCTGCCCCTGCTTCGCACAGGTATAAAATATCCCATGTCAGTCAGTGTAAAAAAATGATTAAAATCGATCGAGTAGTTTTGATTTATTCATTACTGCCCGGGGCCCGCAAGCGTTAAATTTGGAGAAAAACAATTTCCTTTCCCTATACCAAGAAGATTTCCTGCTATCTTTGGAATATCTAAATTCGTATAGTACATTTTTACTTATTTACTTTTACATTTTCCCTATGTATTTTATTTTTACAATTAATTACAGAATGTATTTAAACAAACTCTTGAAAGAGCGACATAGCTGCTAAAATCGAAGTGTTATAGGGCGAAGCGCGGCGTCCTCACGGCATTCTAATTCTGTAATATCTCCGAAAATGTTCACTTAAATTACATGCTGTAAACGGCCATATTGATCTATATTAAATCAACTATTTATTTAAGGTACTTAATTGGATAAGGATTAATGCTGTATTGTATAAAAATTGCTTCAAAAATATGGCATAATTTTTCTTAAAAAAGTAAATGACAAAAAATGCTATAGTGGGTTATCTATAAGAGATAGACATATACCATCGCGGACTTTTCTGTAGACCTTTTCAAGATGTACAAATACTTAGTACATTATTTTGATAAATCTCGTAGGGTTTAGCCTGCGTTTGCAATGTAAGCGGAAAAAAATGTAATTATTTACAGAAACCTCAAAAATTACAGTATTTCTCTACTCCGTATTGAATGTTATTATACGTACAACCAATTCCTCTGGAATCACTCTATCTATTAAAAAAACCGCATCAAAATCTGTTGCGTAATTTTAAAGTTTTATGCGTACATAGGGATATAGGGACTTTGTATCATAATATGTAGTGATGATGATGTAGTGCACTTACTATTATTGAGTTGCACAAAATTCATTAAAACTCAAAACTTACATTTATATAATGATTAAGTAAATCCTCTTATTGTTTTATGACTGCACGTTTCTTCATTGTTATATTTCTCATTTTAAGAAATATCTCAACAGCTACTGGTGAAATAAGACTTTATACATTTAATTTGCTTCTAGTTATATTTGTTTCAAGAATTTTGCTAACTAAATTAAAACAAAATTATACATTTTAGTAAAAATTAAAGTACTAAAACTTTACAACGGGAAATTTAAAAATGAATGGGCGGTGTTTAATACACCGCCCATTCATTGATAAAATCAACTTGTTATATGATAGATAGTCAAAATGAGTATGAGTGCGTAAAAATATGTATGTAGGAGTGGAGCGAGATGCAGCAGAGACTATTTTCATACGATTCATTCATAAATACGTACATGTGCAAGAGAGATGCGAGATAGCATGTGTTGGCGCCTGTAGTAAAACCGCCCTGATTTGAATATTTTCAACTAACGTCCATAGACCACTTGTGCATGTGAAAATTATAAAACTATAATAATTTACGCGCCGTCCGCGCTGGGTGCAAATATTTATTTATTTATTTATTTATCAAAAACTTAACCCACAAGACATTACAATTACCCAATTCATCTTGTGGGGCTTATATCTTCAGTGTTATTCTTGCAGACATATCCCAGAAATTCTGTAGGCATATTCAGGATCATAATGAATTATTTTAATAATTCGTAATAGCCTGCATATATCTGCATATATCTAGAAAATTCCTGGCATATGTGTACCATACCAATCGGCATTTGAGGAGCGTGATGGGTTTTTGCTCCAGCCCTTCTCTTAAGAAAAGAAGAGAGGAGGCCAATCAATGCCCAGCAGTGAGATAGTAACAGACTGTTACTTTAATAAATAAAACAGTTAATTTCACATAAGTATTGAATTTATTATACAAAATTAGTATAAAATAAATAAACACGATATCAAATTGACACCAATGACTATATTAGGCAGTTCTACTATAAGATAATTTTCAAAACATCAATCAAGCCAACACGTGATATTCAACCGTAAGGTTTATTTGGCTATCACGTGACATTTATCGCTTAAACAATAAAATTCACTTAAAGGTAAGTAAAAGCGTTTTTAATATATGACCGCGTAGACCTTGTAAAAATATGAATTACGGTAAAATATATATTAGCTTCTAGGTACGCAAACTTTTCTTTTAATGCTAGTTACTTACCTTTAAGTATACAGGGTCGCACCGACCATACGACATTAATTTAAACTGCAGGTTTAATTAACCTACACACTTAAGCAGTCTACATAAAAAAACAGTTACTTTAGAGAAGTAATTTAGCCATTGGAATTATTTTACGTTTTAAATAAAAGGTACATGATATAGGGTGAATGACCGTACTCAATTACATTTCATTTCGTATGTTATGTTATAACCTTGACCAAGAGATTAAAGTGTGTTACAATTGCGAGGGAGACAAAACTACAATGCTATTGTATTCTCTCGTTTTTTAGACAAGCGCAAGTTCAGTAAACCGTTACCAAAAAAGTCATATCTCAATTTTATTTTGCTAAATTATATTTATGCCAAATATTGCCAATATTTATTAAAAATATTGAATTTATGCCAAAGTTATCTTATACCTTTAAAGATATAAGGTGATCAGCGAATTAATTTTATCTAGTATCGTCGGTACCACTCTGTTTAATCGCAAACCGTTAAAAACTATCCATTTCGTCAGTAAATGGTTAACTATAGTCCACGCACGAGTTTATAGTTATCGAGACCTAAAGGCTTTTATGCTTCAGACATCGCGCCACTGCCCAATGTTGGTCAATAGGAAAAAAAAAACAAAAAAAATCGTTTCACACCGTTACTGAAACATCATTAAGACATCTCCCGATGATGTTTAAGTATTTCATCACATACATTTAGCATTGCATTACGATTATCGTGGATTATAAATAAATATATAAATAGCAAAATAATATTATTATTACTCTCGTATTATTAGAATACACCACCTTAACCTTAAAAGGCGACTAAGTTGAGTCGACCCGCCGTATGGTATCCGGCTGAGAAGAATAAGAATAGACCACCCTTTATCGAGGTGTCGTAAAAGGCGACTAAAGTAAGTTGATCCAACGTGTGGTATCCGGCTGAGCAGAATAGACCACCCTCATTTCTTACCGAGGTGTTGCAAAAGGCGACTGATGTAAGATGAAGTTAGGGCGGTCGTAAAATACGTAGCCAAATCATGTTACATGTTTGTAACATGTTGTGCCGACCCCACTTAGAGTGGGATAAGGGCAGGAGAATATATATTGTATTGAAAGTAACACCTTATTTAACAAATCAATTTTAAAAAATTCTCGTAGCTCGTGCGGGTACTATAAATTAACACAATTATCAGACAAAGTATGCGGCGAGTTGCGCCATTTTGTCTTTAGGCTGTTTGTTGCGGTGCTTGCCGCGGGCCCGACCGCCGCGCCCCCTCGCCCCACCACCCCTGGAGGACACTGCCCGGTGTTTCTCCACCTATCGCCAAATTCACTCATTACAATCATAGACAGTATCGCCAAAATCAACTCAAAACCCTTAAGAGTGGAAGAAAACTCCATTATAGACAATTTATAGAATTAGGCGTTACTTTGCGGAGATCCATAATACAAAAGTAATAATAAAATTATTTTGCTATAATCCGCGATGAAGTAAAATAGAAAATAGGTATATATAATGCTAAATGTCCTCCACCACAATACACTAGCAATAAATACCAACCGATGCATCATCAGATTATAGACTCCACAACAAAATCGCAAAGCCGTTTTGTCGTGGAGTCTAGTGTATTGTGGTGTAGTGCTTGTGTATTGCGATGGCAGTGGTCCAGGTTTGTGCATGTGTTTTTACGAATCCTGCATGTATCAGGTATGAAAACGCATTGTCCACTCTACATTTAGCATTATATATATTGTCTATTTTACTTCATCGCGGATTATAGCAAAATAATTTTATTATTACTGTCCATTACAAAAATCCATTATTGAAAAAATGAGAAATGCATGATTAAGTTTGTATATGTAAAAAAATACAATATAATGTAAGAAAAGAAAAAAATAGTACATTTACAACGGACTTATCCCTAAAAGGAATCTCTTCCAGTTACCATGGAGTAACAGAAAGGGCAAGAAAAGAAGTTGAATGAGGATAGATATTAAATGAGAATAGATATTAAATAAAGAGGGTTGAAAATCGTCAGGGTCATATGACAATCAAATAACGATCGCAAACACAAAAACACGTAATACACACACACAGCGTCTTTGCTGGCGAAGACGAGGTTCCAGATTTCTGACGTCGGTTGGTCGTGGCTTCTTGCCAACCTTCCGACGTCGTAGTGACTTATCAAAGTCATAACATCCCTCCACTACACGTCACCCTAAGCCGAGGTCTGGCCTCACTGGAAACACCCTTAGGATGACATTCCCATAGCTAGTAGAGCTCTACTCTCCACATTTTGCAACCTCGACGATGTTTCTGCGCTCGCCTGTCCCACCCGGAGATGCTGTAAAAGCCGTTAGGGCTAACAGCATCAAAAAAAAGCACAACCTGTTTTTAATAAATATAAAGTTAAGCTGTTACGTCACTCACCAATGCACTGAAGCTCGGTTCGCAATAGAGGCAAGCTGTCATTTCGGTCAAAGCTGCTGGCAGACGAGTGCGTTCAGCTCGATACTCGACAGTGACAAGCTGGGCGCCGCAAGCACTGCAAGCTGTATCGCAAACAGCAACTCTTGACGCGTCCTCGAAGATGTTTATGATGACGTCACATCTAGGACAAATTCAAACAGTCTATATTACTAATAGTAAACTTGTAAACAAATGCTTTTCAATTATCAACTCTGTTAATAAAAGGCTATAGGCTATATAACATCACGCTAAGATAAATAGGAGAGGAGAAGCAATAAAAAAAAATATTGTCAAAACGGCAAAATATAAAGCTTTTCTTGCGTGCGTGAGTAAACGGTGAAAACTATTCAAAAATCTCTTATAATTAACTTACGATAACTAATTTTATGATCAAAATTTCAATTCGGGAAAAAATTTGTAACACGCTGATTTCCATTCGGGCAAAGCTGCTGACACAGCTAGTTTTTTTATATCTTTTAAAAAATTACCGAGCAAGGCTCGCTTACCCAGCTACTAATATTAAATGCAAAACGAAACGACAGTGCTTCCAGTGCTTATCATAGCGGTTAAGCTGAAGAAATTAACCATGATCGGAGGAGATAATTTTTTTTATGTCCGCAAAAGTGTGCGCCCACCTCCACGGTATAGCACCGATAGAAGCGAGACCGACGGAAGGACGACCTCTGCTCAGAGAGCTCCTTTCATCCTCCCCGGAGGGAGAAGCTTGAAGACGTCGAACATTAGACCGACCGAATAGTATCCGCAAGGCATCCGCCTTACAGCGTGACCCCTGACCTTCTTCCAAAAAGGTCGAAGATAATTACCCGGGCGATATCAAATCACCACATCATCAAGGACAAGCCTTGACAAAGAGGTTGTACCTCGTGGCCCATAGCCCCAATCAGCCACGGCTGAGGAGAGTACCAGAAGAGAGAGATAATTTTTTAACTAACACATAAAACTTACCGGTTACAAGCAAGCTTCCACTTTGGTGCCGATGGATCCAGTACAAGAACACCATCACATTCGACACAGCCCGACACACCGGTGGAGTTCACGCCGTATGCACATGTGGGATGCGTACAGGAATTGCATCCAAAACCTTTCTTCATGTCCCTATGAAGACAAAAATAGAGTTCAAGAGCATTAAAACGATTAGCTACATACACTTAAATAAATAAATATAGGGGACTCATACACACACGGTCGTCCAACCACGAAAGTAACTTAATACTTGTGTTATGAGTGGCAGACAACTGGTAAATATAGACATATATAATTTTAAAAACATACTTAAATACAAATATACACCGTGTAAATTATATATAGTATATTTATTTTATTTTATTGAAATATTTTGAAAACATACAGTACATATAAGCTTTTATAAGTAAAATACAATAAAAAGTAACTTAAACCATTAACAGTTTCCTACGATTAAAAATACATATAAGTAAGACTATATATTACAATGTAGTACTTGTTTATATAAAATACAACCGTTAAATTTTATACACCTCCATCCGCGTAATTTAAGTAAAAAGTGATAAAAATTTGTTACGAATTCGCTTCATAAGATTTTCGAAAAATAATCAAACGCAACTTACCTAAACGGCGGATGGTTGTAACAGTAAGGGCAGAGCGGGAAACTCTTGCCCTTACTTCCAGATGACCACGTGAGCAGTTCGAAATCGTCCAAGGGACACTTCAGCTCACGGTATATCCGAACCGTACCATTTTGGGGTAAAGAATAGGTATCGTCGCAATGGGAACAATGGAGACGAGCTGGTTTGGCCTATAAAGGTAAAATCGCAGCATGTTACTATCACATTGCTAGGTATAGACCTTCTTTCTTGGATTTGGGAGAGAAGGGTTGGAGCTAAGACTTCTACTACGCTGCTCCAAAGCGGTTGCTCCAAAATTGTTAGGTTACACATATCTCCAGAATTCTCTACATATATGCAGATTTTCTCGCGATGTTTTCCTTCACCGAAACGCATGTGATATATTGCAATTATTCAGTAAACACATAGGTTTTAAAAGGAAAACTCATTGGTGCCTGCCCGCGGTTTTAAAAGAGAAAGAGTTGGTCTGGTAGCTTTTGGCATATAAATTTAGAAAACTATTTCATTTAACTTACTCTTATATCAAACACGAGTTGTATAAATAATTTGCACCATGAAAGAAATGTAGAGAACAATTTTACCATCAAATTATTGCAATAAATTGCAGCACAGAGTTATAGAGAGAATTATACAAAATTTCCTGAATAAAAAAGTTATGGCAACAGATAATAATTGTATCATATAATAGATTGATAATTTGTCTTTTTTTTTCTGCTATTGTAAATTTAAATTATTCAAAGTTTCAAATTACAATTTGAATCTTATTGCATCACACAATAACCATATATTAAATTGGAATATTCGTTTGTTTTATTCAAGACTATTACAAGACGAAAGGTAACTGCTCAAATTGATCAACAAATTAAACTAAGGTAAAGCTTGTAATCAACCCTACGTACCTGAATATACCTCATATACCGCCTACACTTTCCACATCGCGACAAAGCCTTGCCACTTGTCTTCAGAGACGAGAAGCTCACTTCGAACAGCTGATCCATCGCTTCAATAGACCTGACGAAGTACTGGAACTTTCTGCGGAATATCTCCGCAGTGTGGGCCAGTACTGCGTGGAAGTCAGCTCGACCGACCGCGATTAGATTGAGCTGTTCTTCGACTGCAGAACGCATTGTTGGCAGTACTAATTCTGGATCGATCTTCAAACAGAAAAACACGAGTTCTGGATCGATTTTTAAACTGAAAGACACGAGTTTTGGATCGACCTTTTAACAGAGAAAAAAGAGAAGCACAAGTTTTGGAAGTGTTTTGATCGATATTTAAAGAGTACAAAAAGACTTCCGAATCAACCTCTAAATAAAAAAACACGAGTTCTAGATCAATGTTTAACAGAAAATCTCAGATTTTGGTTCAATCTTTAAACAAAAAAACACGAGTTCTGGATTGATTTTTAAACAGAAAAGCAAGAGCTTTTGATCGATCTGTAAAAGTAAAAACGCAAGTTCTGGAGCAATCTTTAAAAACACAAGTTTTGGATCAATCTTTAATCAGAATTACACGAGTTCTGGATCGATCTTTAAACAGTAAAACACGAGTTCTGGATTGAATCTTAATATAGCAAAACACGAGTTCTGAATCGATCTTTAAACAGAATATCACAAGTTTTCGCTAAATCTGTAAATAGAAAAACACAAGTTGTGGATCAATCTTTAATCAGAATTACACGAGTTCTGGATCGATCTTTAAACAGTAAAACACGAGTTCTAAGTCGATCTTTAAACAGTAAAACACGATTTCTTGATTGAATCTTAAAATAGAAAACACGAGCTCTGAATCGATCTTTAAACGGAAAAACAAAAGTTTTGGCTAAATCTGTTAATAGAAAAACACAAGTTCTGGATCAATCTTCAATGAAATTATTTTTGTTAAGGGCATTTTCCGAATCACCAGTAGAGTTGACAACACAAGAGCAGCTGTTTAAATGTTTACTTGAATGAAGAATATTTTGAATTTGAATTTGAAGAAATCAATCTTCCTCCAAACCCACGAAGCCTGTAACATTATATTTACCTTCTGATATCCATGGACAAGCACAACCCCCAGACTAGTGGGCACAAGTCTTCGTCCGCTGCCGACATTCACATAGTTTCGTTGACAGATGTTGTTAATATGCACAGGTATTGACGCGTCTGTGCCGATACCATGCTTTTCCATGAGTGTTATTACCTAAAACGTTATTAAAACAAGTTAATTTTTTACTCATTGAACATCTCAATTTTATAAGAAGTACTAATAATTTGTACTTCGTGTATAATTTGTAAGCTGTGGTAGCCCAGCGGTAACACCGTGCGCCTCTTTGAGGAGGTCTAGGGTTCAAACCCCGGGCAGGCACCAATGAGTTTTCTAG
This sequence comes from Morpho achilles, assembly GCA_947086495.1. NCBI lineage: Eukaryota > Metazoa > Arthropoda > Insecta > Lepidoptera > Nymphalidae > Morpho > Morpho achilles. The sequence goes on along the minus strand of CAMTZB010000018.1, from coordinate 7,002,464 downwards.
TAAAAACTTGTGTTTAATTGATAATTGAAATTTATCACACGCTTTTCGGTGAAGGAAAACATCGTGAGGAAACCTGCATATCTCTAGAGAATTCTGGGGATATGTGTAACCTATCAATCCGCATTGGAGTAGCGTGGTAGGTCTTAGCTCTAATCCTTCTCTCCAAAAAAAAAGGAGAGAAGAGGCCTATGCCCAGCAGTGGGATAGTAACAGGGCGCTACTTACTACTAATAATTTAATAAGGTCCTTTCGAAAGTATAACCTCGCTTGGAATTTGACTATGGCTTGAATAAAAACCAGTATACACTCACCTCAAACACAATATCTACCTCAACATATAAGATGAAATAAATTAAAACATTAAAAAAAAACCATACAATTGAAGGCAATTCAAAACGTAATATATATCTGTCCTTATTCCTCTCTAAGTAGGGTCGACACATATCTTTCTCTTTCATTCTATGGCTTGAATAAAAGCCCGTATACTCACCTCAGACTCAGTAAGGTAGTCGGGCGGAGAAGTCTGACACTCGACCAGTCTGTGGTCGTGGGCCTTCAATATTTCGTCCACGGTTAATGGCGGTACGAATTCGTCCTTGCCAAACGCCTGAATACAAAAGAAAATATATATAAATAGCTGTGCTTGCGGTTTTGCCCGCGAAAAAATCAGTGGATTTTATCAAAATTATGAACATAAAGTAATGGTTGGGGAAGTATTTTTAACGGATCGTAGCGTGATGTCATATATGGCACTGAAATAAGGATTCCAATGTATCTAACTAAATTAACACTAATTTCGAATTTGGCCAGTTTAATACTAAGTGTTCGATATATGATTTGAAATAAATAAATACATAGCGACAACAAGACTCGAAACACCAATCAATCATCACCATCATCATCCTCCTGCCCTTATCCCACTCTAAGTGGGGTCGGCACAACATGTTACAAAGGTTGTCACATGATTTAGCTATGTATTTTACGACCGGCCGCTTGCTTGGTCAACTTACCTTAGTCATATTTTAAGATACCTCGGTAAGAAAGAGTCTATTCTACTAAACCGGAAACCATACGGTGGGTCAACCTACGTTAGAAGCCTTTTACGACACCTCGGTAAGAAATAAGGGTGGTCCATTCTACTCAACCGGATACCACACGGCGGGTCGACTTACCTTAGTCACCTTTTACGACACCTCGGTAAGAAATGAGGGTGGTCTAGTTTTACTCAATCCGATACCACATGGAGGTTCGATTTACCTTAGTCGCCTTTTACACCTCGGTAAGAAATAAGGGTGTTACCATTCTACTCAGCCGGTTACACCGAAACACAGATCAATATAGATTTAAATTTTGGCTCTTGGTGAGAAATTTACCTGCCAATGCATGATCTCCGTGTATCCAGCATCAACAAGCGTGTTTCCCGTGTAATAGAAGGTTTCTGAACCGACTTGGAAAGTGATAGTCGTGGAGAGGTATCTACAGTCACGAGACAGGGTCGCGATGAAATGACGGGTTATGTAATCGTAGATACGCCACATATCGCCCTCTAATTCGGATTCGGCTAAAAAATATACATAAAAGTAAATATAAAATGATACAAAAGATAATATAGTAGATTATGATACTGTTGCATAATAAGGTTGTTATAAGACCAAGTTATGTACAGTGTCATACACTACTTTATCTACTCTCATACTATAATACGTAAAACAATATTAATAAAAACCGAACTTTGTTTAAATATTGAAAAGATTTTTTAAATGTCAAATGTTAGCGCCAAGGCGCAAATATCGGTTGCGCATGCGTATTGCGTCGCCGCGGACTCGTTCATTGAAACCTTTTTCTTGGTAGAGGTTCAACCTCCTTGGTCCACTCCTTGGTCCAGCTGGAGGTTGTACAGGTGTATCGATATGATTAAAAAGTTATATTACGATACAGGTGTCTATACAAGACCTGTATCGTAATAAAACTTTTAAATTTATTTTTTTTTGGCCTGTACGTAATGTTTGTCATAAGAATTTTTGTTTCAGTTTTATAATCTTTATATTAAAGTATCAGAGTCGATAAACAAATTTATCTACTCTGCTACTTTAAGATAGAGAGATTTATCTACTCTGAGAGTAGATAAAGTAGTGTATGACACTGTACATAACTTGGTCTTATAACACTCGTGTAATACTATAAATAACTCGCCTGCGGCTCGTTTTTTCAAAACACACTCATGTTATAAGAACCCTTATAATGCAACAATATTATAATCTACTATTAATTGGTTTTAATCTGCATCTGATGAATATATATTATTAAATCAATTTAATTTAATTTATTATAAAGGAAATATTACATTAATGAAATTATTTTGACATGTGCAGTTTCGTTTCAATTAATTTATTCGTATATCTTGTTATTGCAATAAAATGTTTGGCACGCCTGAGTCATATGGTTATGTTTATTTATCCTGTCTTCAGCTCCGCGGGTCGCGGGTTAGATTCCCAATGAGGGCCAAACATTTTCTATAAATGAATTTGTTTGCTTTTGAGCCTGGGTGTATATATGTATTTAAGTATGTATTTAAGAAATATAAAAGTATATATTCACCAGTTGTCTGTCTCCCCATAATACAAGTATTAAGCTACTTACTTTGGGGACGGACGACCGTGTGTGTAAGTGTCCCATATATTTATTTATTTTATATATTTAAGTACCTAAGCCTACGGAGTATAGCATTTATACTTACTTGCAGGCTTCATAGGGGTTATGGGAGGATGATCACCAGCGTCATGTCCTTTCTTAGGCTTGTTGATCCCATTCGAGATTAAGGCTCGTACTTCCGCCCCCCACTTATTAGAGTTCTGCTGTTGTCGAAGCGTACCACTGCCAATGTTTATAACGATCATCATCATCCTCCTGCTTTTACCCTACTCTAAGTGGGGTCGGCACATCTTATAAACATGCTATCACGTGATTTGGCTGCGTTTTAACGACCGGCCACCTGTCTGACGTCAACTTACCTTAGCCGTATTTTACGGCACTTCGGTAAGATTGAGGGTGGTCTATTCCACTAAACCGGATACCACACGGTGGGTCAACTTACCTAAGTCGCCTTTTACGACACCTCGGTAAGAAATGAGATTGGTCTATTCTACTCAGCCGGATACCACACAGCGGGTTGACGACTAAGGTAAGTCACCTTAGTCGCCTTTTACGACACCTCAGTAAGAAATGAGGGTGGTACTAATCTACTCAGCCGGATACCACACGGCTACAATGTTTCTTTTTTTACCAATGTTTTTGCCAACATTTACATAAATAAATAAATAAAAATAAACACACAACAAAAAGTCCGCGACAGCGTGTCTCTATCTTTTATGGTTAATTCACAATAACTAATTTTACATTATGAATTTCAATTAAATACTCTGATTTTCTTATCCAAAGCTGAAGCTGTGATGGCCCAGCGGTGCGACCGTGTGAATCTCTAGAGACGATCACGGGTTCGAACCCGGGCAGACACCAATGAGTTTTTCTCTTAAAACTTATGTGTCTAATTGATAATTGCAATTTATCACACGCTTTTCGGTGAAGGAAAACATCGTGAGGAAACCTGCATATCTCTAGAGAATTCTGGAGGTATGTGTAACCTACCAATCCGCATTGGAGCAGCGTGGTAGGTCTTAGCTCCAATCCTTCTCTCCCAAAAACGGAGAGAAGAGGCCTATTCTCAGCAGTGGGATAGTAACAGGCCGTTACTTACTTTTTTTTTTTACTCTGATTTTCACGCGGAAGAATCGCGAATAATATATTTACATTGCTATCGTATAAGAGATCGATGTAAAAATAAAAATCGACATTTATAAAAACGATGATTACATTAATTACAAAACCATCCCTTGAAGTATGTAATAGAAATGTTTGCTTACATGAGGTCAAAATTTTCAGAATAGCTCGTAGTTTCAGTTCTTGGATAAGAAATATATCCCTGGGTGTATAGACGCTCGGCTACCTGGAATTAATTAATTCAAATTCAAATTCAAAATATGCTTTATTCAAATAAACTTGTAAACAAGTGCTTTTGAATCGTAACCTCTACTGCTGGTTCGGAAAGCTGTTCCTACTAAGAAGAGCCAGCAAGAAATTCGGCGGTTGCTCTTTTAAAAATATAATTCTTAATGCTAGTTACATTTAATTGTTTCTATCTTGTACAGGGTCGAACAATATTTATATCCACGCATTTTTATCGTCTAAATAATCCTCAACTCAAGAAATTCGGCGGTTGCTCTTTTAAAAATATAATTCTTAATACTATTTACATTAAGTCGTTACTGTCTTGTACAGTTTCAATGTGAGCTATATCCACACATTCTTATCTTCTTAATAATCTTCAATCATCTTCAATTTAATTACTTATGCAATTTTATAACGAAATTCATTCAAAAACTACATGCAAACAGTATTCTCTTGCCCTTATCCCACTCTAAGTGGGGTCGGCACAACATGTTACAAACATATTGTCATATGATTTGGCTACGTATTTTATGACCGGCCGCCTGCCCGACGTCAACATACCCTAGTCGTATTTTACGACTCCTCGGTAAGAAAGAGGGTGGTCTATTTTACTCAACCGGATACCACACGGTGGGTCAACTTACCTTAGTCGCCTTTTACGACACCTCGGTAAGAAATGAGGGTGGTCTATTCTACTCAGCCGGATACCACACGGCGGGTCTACTCACCTTAGTCGCCTTTTACGACACCTCGGCAAGAAATGAGGGTGGTACCATTCTATTAAGCCGGATACCACAGGGCGTCTCTGATCATAATAACATTACATCTATTATACTATTATATTATAATATTTATTACATATATATTACAATATTATTTTATTATTTTATTATTTGATATTATTAAAAAGTCCATTTTCAGTTCGTTATTATTGGTTAAGTTTAAAGTTTTTTTTTTTAATTTAATTAAGTGTAGGTTGAAGGCACTAACATATAGGTTAAGCTACTAACAAATGAGTCTTTGTTACATGATATATTAATAATAAATAAAATAAAAAAAAATTACTGTATTTACCTCTTTTTTTAATTTTAGACTGGTAACATAGTTTCAAGTATTTTTAGCAATTATATATGTGTGCATAAGAATAAAAAAATGGTCATTTCCGTTTCCTAAATTCAGTTTATATACATATATATACAAGATTAACCCATTTAAATATTAAAGAAATTTACATATTCTATCACTTCTTGATAAAGTACTCTTTAATCCTTTAATCCCAATATATCTTAAAGAGCGATTGAATTCTTGTCGAATGTGGCCAGTGTATCTATAAATATACTAGCGGCCTGCCCCTGCTTCGCACGGGCTATATAAAATATATAGTTTGTCACTCAGTGAAAAAATCATTAAAATCGATCCAGTAGTTTTGATTTATTCATTACTGCCCGTGGCCTGCAAGCGTTAAATTTGGAGGAAAACAATTCCCCTCTCCCTATACTAAGAAGATTTCCTGCTATCTTTGGAATATCTAAATTCATATACTACATATTTTGTTAAATATTTATCTAAAGTAACTATCTATTCGTAGCATATTTCCATCTAATTATTTTTGCCAAAAATAATTAATAGATTAAATAGTTAAATTTATATAAACTTTTTTTGTTTCTCTATATTACCCATACTCTCCTTCTTCTTCAATTCTTCTCTATTTCCTTCTGTCACTCAAAGGTTTACTGGAAGAGATCCCTTTTAGGCATAACTAAGCCTTTATACATGTGCTTTTTTACTTTTTATTTCTCTTTTCTAAATATATGTATAAAAATAAATAAATAAAAAAATAATTTGAATTCAATATATTTCACCTGCATAGCATGATGGGGTCCCATTCCCAATCCTGCACTAGCAACTCGCATCAACTCTACTGTATTAAGTGCAGCCGGCCGCGGCTTTATCTTTTCTTTAGCTTGGATTTGCACCACACTGTCAATATTATATTGTATATTAGAATTGATTTTTTTTGGGCCGTGTGGTATCCGGCTGAATACAATAGACCACCCTCATTCCTAACCGTGGTCTCGTAAAATTCACCTAAGGTAGGTTGAATCCCCGTGTGGTAATTAAAATAAATACAAAAATATACTCAGTTTACTGTGTGGTATCGGGCTGAATAGAACAAACCACCCTCTTTCTTATCGAGGTGTCGTAAAATATGACTGCGGTAAGTTGACGTCAGGAAGGCGGCCGGTCGTAAAAACGCAGCCAAATGACAGCATGTTTATAACATGTTGTGCCGACCCCACTTAGAGTGGGATAAGGGCAGGGAGATGATGATTTTCTTAAAACGCTAAAATAACTAAACTCATACCTTATTTATAGAATTAGGCGTTACTTTGCGAAGATCCATAATACAAAAGTAATATTAAAATTATTTTGCTTAAAATTATATAAAGAACGCGGATTCTTCGCGGATTATAGCAAAATAATTTTATTATTACTTTTGTAAACTCATACCATTTGATATAAGTTTAGTTATGTTACAACAATACTTGCATTTTTCCTTTAAAAAATAAAGAAATAATACATACAACTGGTTAATACTGTAGTTTTTTATAGTTTGTTATGAGAATGTATGCCCATCACTAATGTCATTCCACATCACTAGTCGATAAGAGCTACAATTGTCAATATGGCGTCATACTACCAAAAGTCTAATACATGTTAACTGTCCTCTCAAGTCTTAATAAAACCTTTGTACAAACCAGTCTTATAATAATTACTTTCCCGAAGCACGAACCAAGACATGGTGTCCGAAGTGGTCGACGTATAACAGAAATAATTGAAATACGACAAAGTAAGTCAGCGAAACACGTGCTACAGTCGCCGCCATGTGGGAAGAAAATCCGCAAAAGCCGAAGAAGATTTCAGGAATGTCCAGTCCGCAGCCCAGGATAATTAAAGGTAATTTGTCGCAACAATGGAAAAAATGGGTGCAATCTTTTAAAACTTATTTACGTGCATCGTGTATGGATGAGGAAAGTGATGGCAGAAAAGTAGCTTTATTTTTGCATTGCATTGGTGAAAAATGCGTCGATATATTTAATACGTTTGGAAAACACGAAGATACAATCACATATGATGAGCTCATTGAATTGTTTCAAAATTACTTTGTCCCAAAAGCTAACCTCACTTATGAATGTCATAATTTTTTCACATACAAACAAAATGAAAATGAATCATTAGATGACTTTGCCTGCACATTGAAATTAAGGTCCCAAGATTGTGAGCTAGGACAGCTACAGGAACGTCTGATTAAAAGTATGTTTATATGTAATATGCATCAAAATTATAATTACATTAGAGAGAAATTATTGCTTAAAGATAAGCTTGATCTTGACAAAGTTTTAGAGATGGCAAAAGCCATGGTCTCTTCCAGACATCAAACAGATGAATTGGCAGCAGGACAAAGTTCAGTCTTATACAATAAAAGTCAACAGTCATGCTCAAGATCAAAGTCAAATGTTGAGTCAAGAAGAGTCAATCAAAATGGTCATAGTCAACAGTCAAAGCAAGTTTGTACAAGGTGCAGTCAAATACATCGTTATAAGTGTCCAGCAATAAGTGTAAAGTGTAGAAAATGTCATAAAATAGGTCATTTTGCAATCTGTTGTCGGTCAATTAAGTCAAAGTCAGTGAAATATGTACAGTCAAATAATAGTGAACAACAGGTACAGTCAGAACAAGAGGATATGTTTATAGGTCATATTCAGTCATCCAAGTCATTGTCAAGTGAATGGACAATTAATTTATGTATAAATAAGTCACAGGTAAAATGTATAATTGATACAGGCAGTGATGTCAATATTATGTCAAAAAATGTTTATGATTCGCTTAACATAAATGATTTATTATGTAAAACTGATGTTAAAATTAAGTCATATACTGGTAACAGTCTAGAAGTCTTAGGTCAACAAAATTTAAACTGTAAATTTCAATTTAATGACTCATATATAACAAAACAAATAAATTTCATAATTGCCAATGTGAATTCTCCGACTGTCTTAAGTAGACATACATGCTCTGAAATTGGTTTAATTCAAAGAGTATTTTTTGTAGATACTACGAATGTCCAGACTTCAGAAAATGATAATAGTGAATTGTTTTCTAACATAAATCATAATTAGTCAAATTTGAGTCAAGGAATCAGTCCTAAAGTCATAAAAAGTCAGTCTAAGTCACTACAGTCAAGTCAGTCACAGTCATTAAATTCAATTAAGTCAAAAAATATAAATTCAAATGAACTATTTTTTTTCAAGTAACAGTATAGTCATACCTAAAAAGTAAGGCCTGATATTTTAAAAATAATACATAGTGGTCATATGGGAATTGAAAGGTCAAAAGCGTTTGCTAGAGGTCATGTATTTTGGCCTTTTATGTCAACAGATATAAAAAATATTGTTCAGTCTTGTCATACTTGTCTGTCACATAGAAGTACTAATGCTTCAGATCCACTACATCCACATGATGTTACATTATTACCATGGGAAAAAGTTGGTGTCGATTTTATGGATTATAAGTCTAAGAAATACATAGTAGTACAAGATTATTATTCAAATTATATTGAATTAATGTCAATGGCAAGTACTAATTCTAAAACAGTAATTGTTTGTCTTAAAAGTATTTTTAGCAGACATGGTATTCCAGTCGAGTTAATTTCTGACAACAGTCCACCATTTAATACGGCAGAGTTTAAGAATTTTATTTTTGAATGGGGAATACATCATAATACGTCAAGTCCATATATACCAAGGTCAAATGGTTTGGTAGAGTCAGCAGTAAAGATATGTAAACGGTTACTTACTAAGTCAGAGGAATCAGGGACAGATCCATATCTTGCTTTACTTCAATTCAGGAATACACCCAGAGGTAATCTACCATCTCCAGCACAATTATTAATGTCTCGTTCACTAAGAACACAATTACCAACAGTCACAAAAAATTTAAAGCCACGATCAGTCAAATTATATGAATATGTAAAAAGGAAGGAAGAAAATAAAAATAAAATGAAGAAATATTATGATCGAAAGACAGTGTCATTACCAGAATTACAAGAAGGAGAAAAAGTCTATTTTAAGAAAATGCCAAATACGCCATGGATTACAGGAACAGTAAAGTCAAAGTGTGATCAGCCTAGGTCTTATACAGTTGAAGGTTCAGATGGATTTATAGGAAGGAGAAATAGACAACATATACTAAAGCCTACACAGTCGTCTCGAACTGTATCTCAAGATATACCACAAATAAGTCCAAATGTCAAGACACCTCCTAATACAATGTCACCGCCTATGGAAGACCATACTACTCCAATTAAGAAGCGCAGTAGGTATGGAAGAGTCATAAGACCACCAAGACAGTTAGACTTATAAGAGTTAATATTTTGTTATAAGTGAATGTCTGTGACTTGGCAATGTCTGTGAAAGACTTATTAATTTAATTAAGTCTACTATTATTGATAAAGTCCTGTTAAAAGTTGTTAAGAGTTTAGTCAAGTCTGTAAAACTGTGTCAAACTGTTAAATTATAATAATTTAAACTTTTCTAATAAGGAGGATGTTATGAGAATGTATGCCCATCACTAATGTCATTCCACATCACTAGTCGATAAGAGCTACAATTGTCAATATGGCGTCATACTACCAAAAGTCTAATACATGTTAACTGTCCTCTCAAGTCTTAATAAAACCTTTGTACAAACCAGTCTTATAATAATTACTTTCCCGAAGCACGAACCAAGACATAGTTAAGTAACATTTGTTAATAAATTGTTTAAATTGTAAAATAAATGGGAAAAAAAAACTTATCCATAGATTTCAAACAGACAATCTATAAACAGGGTCATTTTCAATGTAAAATAACTTACGTTGCCTCCTTAATTTCTTTGATTCCAGCAAGAAACATATTAGCTATATCCTTTTCAAAACTTCTAACTCTCTTCCATTCCAATGGCAATTCTCGACCCTCAGATGTGGATGCTGTGACTCTTAACACCCAATAAGTCTCTGGTTTGAAAGTTTGTATTTCGTCATGACGCTGAACACAGAAACCGAGGGTTGGTGTTTGGCACGGACCATAGGAGATTAATGAAGCATCTAGGTCACCGTATCTACCTGGAATGGATATCTAATTATTACCAAAAAAGTGCCTGTTCCTGAAGGAAAAATGGGAATTTTATGGGGCTCTTATTCAGTGTCCATGGAACTGCGTGTAGCAGCTCGCAAGGCGCGACTCGAACGCGAGTCGGGCTCATACGATAAAATAAGACGTTAGTATAGCAGGTTTCTATACATTAATTATGAATAACACTGACAATAGTTTAATTTAAAAAAAAAATTCCCTTGATAAACTGTAAATATCAGTTAAAGGCATGATTTGTGTATACAAAAGTCAATTGCTTATGCAAACTGGGTCTGCGAACCCTTGGTAAAGGTGTTCATGACCGATTGAACAATTAATTATTAAAAGTTTTACTAGTCCAAACATAGATGGCGCTGTACCAAAATAGCTCACGCTATCGAGTGTGCATTGTAAATAGCATAAGTCCGGAGAACAATTTTGTATATACAGGTTAGGTCAGATCAGATACCACTAAATACCAACATATAGTTCAGATATCATGAGATTTCTAAAATAGTCTTGTAACATCGCCCGGTCATACACACCGGGAGGGGTCAGTATTCGGTACCTCAACAGGTCAGTAGAGGTGTTATATTAGGATGATATTTGAATAATACTATTATGTGATATAAAAGGTTTCTCATATTAGGGTATCATACCCTATTATTTGGTGATAGGCAAATAATAGTCAGTGATAAAATATGATGTATTATTTTTTCACTGACTATTATAGTAATAGCCTATTCCGTGACCTGATATATTTAGTGAGACGGCGATTAAATTTTTCTTCATACTTTTAACAGGCTTAGGACTATTAAAGGTTATGTAGGCGTATTTAAAAAGTTACTAATAATTAGTTATCAATTATTGTACACCTTATGTACGATAATTGATAAGTAATCATAATTTTTATATTTTTCTGTTCACTTAAATGTTTTTATTTTTTATTTTTGTGGTTATATGAATGATATATCACTTAAAAATATTATTAACTTGTCTTATATTACATATCTACATTTAAAAACATCAATTGTTTCTATCTGCGAGATATCTTTATACCAAATTTTATTTATTTACAATTAAAATCCTTTAAATTTCTAATAATATTAAAACTATTGTTTACCCGATGCAAGGATTTGCATTATGCAGTACACAACCAAATATTAAACTGGTTTAATTTTTTCAAACTATTCTTTACAAAAAGAAACAATAACAAGTAAACAAAGGCAACTTGTACACATGCCAATTAAAAAAAACACAAATTTTAGCGTTTTTAAGGATTTAGTCTATTTTTTGTTTGCATTGCTAGTTTTCTTTTTAAGCAACCTATGTAGCATTCATACATAACCCGACTTGTAGCATTAAATATACATATCGTTTTTTTGGTAAAAATTTTAGTAAAGAACCACCTCCAACTGTCCCCGACTCTCCGAGATGATTTTTAATTATTAGCGGGTTTGATTTCCGACAGCTATAGTTAACCATATTAAATATTAAATGCAACAAAATTTTACATTTTATTTACATATACAATTACATTACAATATTCATTACAATATTCAATATTAGTTTAGTACAATAGATTATCGTAGTGTACACTCGTACATTGCTTACTTACTTAGTAACCATCCCAAGGCGCATTTAAACAAAGCCTGACATGTATTAAGCAAATCAAAGCCCGATTTTTCGCTCACAGTTGGCGACTCGCTACTACTGAAGTTCTAAATACGGGCATTACCGTATTAGCCTGTTACGGAATAGTCCCTATTATTAAGTAACAGTCTAATACTAGCCTGTTACGGAATAGTCCCTATTATGCGGAATAGGCAGCGCTCCGGCGATCGCCACGCACACGGCGACCGATATCGACCCTATTATCTTGGACAGCTATTATTTGACTATTTTATGGTAAAAGGAACCTTAAAATCGCGTATTATGATACGGTATTACGTGGAATATAATAAAGTTTATATTCCATACTAGCGGCCTGCCCCTGCTTCGCTCGGATATAAAATATATATCCCATGTCAGTCAGTGTAAAAAAAAATGATCCAGTAGATTTGATTTATTCATTACTGCCCGTGGCTCACACGCGTTAAATTTGGAGAAAAACAATTTCCTTTCCCTATACCAAGAAGATTTCCTGCTATCTTTGGAATATCTAAATTCATATAGTACATTTTTACTTATTTACTTTTACATTTTCCCTATGTATTTTATTTTTACAGTTAATTACAGAATGTCTTTAAACAAACTCTTGAAAGAGGGACATAGCTGCTTAAAGTCGAAGTGTTATAGGGCGAAGCGCGGCGTCCTCACGGCATTTTAAATCTGTAATATCTTCGAAAATGTTCACTTAAATTACATGCTGTAAACGGCCATATTGATCTAAATTAAATCAAATATTTATTTAAGGTACTTAATTGGATAAGGATTAATGCTGTATTGTATAAACAATTGCTTCAAAAATATGGCATTATTTTTCGTAAAAAGTAAATGACAAAAAATGCTATAGTGGGTTATCCATAAGAGATAGACATATGCCATCGCGGACTTTTCTGTAGACCTTTTCAAGGTGTACAAATACTTAGTACATTATTTTGATAAATCTCGTAGGGTTTAGCCTGCGTTTGCAATGTAAGCGGAAAAATATGTAATTATTTACAGAAACCTCAAAAATTACAGTATTTCTCTAATCCGTATTGAATGTTATTATACATACAAACCTTCCTCTGGAATCACTCTATCTATTAAAAAAAACCGCATCAAAATCTGTTGCGTAGTTTTCAAGTTTTATGCGTACATAGGGAAATTTGGACTTTGTTTTATAATATGTAGTGATAGTGATACCTATTCAATTAGTTTAGTACAATAGATTATCGTAGTGTACACGCGTACATTGCTTACTTACTTAGTAACCATCCCAAGGCGCATTCAAACAAAGCCTGACATGTATTTAGCAAATCAAATCCCGATTTTTCGCTCACAATTGGCGACTCGCTACTACTGAAGTTCTCAATACGGGTATTACCGTATTAGCCTGTTACGGAATAGTCCCTATTATGCGGAATAGGCAGCGCTCCGGCGATCGCCACGCACACGGCGACCGATATCGACCCTATTATCTTGGACAGCTATTATTTGACTATTATCTGGTAACAGGTTACTTTGGTAACAGGGGCCTGCAAAGCCTTCCAATTGCGGAGACGCCCGTTGTTGCAGGATGGGCAGTCAGCTCCTATTCTGGAATATTCCACCCAACAATAAAACTGCAAACCCTTGGTAAAGGTCAGATGTATGTTAATATATTACCTTGAAAATATTTTGTCTGAAAACGTGTGAATGCACAACCAATGCGTAAATCTAGCTCTTGTCTCGCATCAACACTTCGAGACTCGTTTTCATTAGGCCGAACAAGATTCAATATAGCAGCTTTGATATCCTTCTCTGTGATGGCTGAGAAACGTGCACGATATGTTACTAATGGTGATAATATATCTCCTTTCATATATGGTTGGACGCAAGACATCACCTGAAAAAAATTCAGAGTTTCTCTACATCCAGTCATAGAATATGAATACTATGTAAATTTTTTGCTTGAAAATAAATATGTTAAAATTTGCTTCCATCAAGTCCACAACAAATAACTTGTGAAGCAACTAAGAAATATTTTAGCAATACTTTATTTATTTATCTACTATAAAAAAACATTCAAAACAACATCACACAAGACTGGCCCATTGGAGCAGTGGGTAGTGACCCTGCTTTCAGCTCCATGGGTTGCAGGTTAAATTCAGAGGGACAACATTTTCTATAAGTGAATTTGTTGGCCTTTGAGCCTGGGTGTATATTTGTATTTAAGTATGTATTTAAAAAATATATAAGTATATATTCACCAGTTGTCTGTCTACCACAACACAAATATTAAGTTACTAACTTGGATGACCGTATGTGTAAGTGTCCCATATATTTATTTATTCATTTATTTAATAAAAAAAGTGTACAAAGGTCAGCTTATCCTTAAGACAGAGAATTCCAGCTAACCTACAAAATGACACTATTTATAATAGGTATAGCAAATTATGGTACGTAAATATGAAAAATTATGAATACTTTAGTAAAAATATGGTAAAGGATTAATAAAATTACCTCAAAGCAAATATTTTCTCCTTCTTTATCACAATCCAACCACAATATAAGATAATCACAACCCCTTGCCTCCTGTGCTAAAAACGCTGGTATTCTAAGCCGTGGCATAGCTTCCTTTTTCTCAGTAGGGCAGCTGAATAGATCAATGGGGTCTACTTTATCCCAATTGTTGTATTTTCCGGTAAAGTCTAAACTCATAACATGCCCACATACTGACGTCATTTTAAAATGAACAGGCTCATTTTTGAATGTGCCATTCCATTCGTGTACAGAACAGGCGGCGTTCGATGCTAAAAACCGAAATAATGTTAAATATAAATAATGTTATCAATTATAAATTACAGAAATTACTACTAAAGACGAACCCTTGGTGGTGGTACATTTGCCACTACTGAGTATAGTTGCTAGATTTTGGGCTAATGAAGGCTTCTCAGCTACCATTAATGCAGTCTTCATTGTGTATTGTGTAAAATTAGGCTACAAATATTTCACTAAATAAAATATAATTCAAGTTTTCATTTTCTTCACAATGCAATGTATCCATAGATAATACACAGTGTTGCCAACGGTTCAATAAGCTTCCCACTAGATTCAACTTTCGAAACCACCAGAAAACCACTAACAAACAGAAATTTTATACTCAAAATGACCGCCAACCACAAAATTTTCCACTAAAACAATTTTTGTTTTATGAAAGAAAATAAATATACAAATAATTAGTTTCCTTTATTATTACTTATTAAAAAAATAACAAATTAATATCACAAAATTTACATTTCGCTACTCGACCCGTAGTATTTCAGATACCTACGAGCCAAGAATCCCGTTGCGTATATTGTGATTTTTGCATAGTTACGCGTTATTAATTCGCTCAGTTAATACAAAACAAAATTAATAATTATGAGCCCATGAGCGTTACTGAACGATGAACCCTTCTAACTTCTAAGTATAAGTATTCAGAATATGAAGTGAGAAATCCCCGCGTATAAAGTTATAAGTTTAGAAAAATATTAGGTGGAAAATCCTCGCGTGTAGAGAAACATGACGACTAATTCTTGCCGATCAAATATGCCTACTCAAGCAAAGTAAATATCTACAAGATATACAAGCTAAAATCCGCTTTTTTTTTCTAAAAAAAACATTTTTTCATAGGAAGGAAAAAAGATAACTTCATTCAAAATATACATTTTTGTCAACTCTCAGGTAATATATGGATAAAAAAATTGTTCGTTTTTCGAGGCAAACCACTTTTCGAGCCAATTTTGGACGTCTCGCGTAAGAATCGAACTGCCGCTCAGCGAGCAAATGGCACACCGATGAAAACAGATGATAGTCGGATGAGGCCAGTTCTGGTGAATAAGCGGTATGGAGTAGCATCTAACAGTCGAGCGTCTCTAAGTAATTTTGAACCTTTTTTGATGTGTGTGAGCACTGTCATGGAGGAAAATTAGCTTATATTCTGGCCTTTCTTCCTTCATAGCACCTCGCAATTTTATTATCTACCTATCTTTTATTTTCTATTATCAATCTATTTTATTATAGTTTTAACAGATTTCAGCACTTTATAATAGATAATTATGCCCCGCTGATGGCACCATACGCGCAGCATCGTCCTCCACCCGAAGTGATTGCGTCTTGGAGTGGATGTTGAAGGTCGGCCGGGATGAAACCACGGTTTTTTTGTTTAGGATTCTCATGAATTAGGATTTTGTATGATATGACAAATAATGTTGATTCAATATTGTTGACCGAGGTCGTACTTTTAAAAATAAAAATTTGGCATGGTCCTATCAGATTCATATGTTCATTAACATTTAACACCAACCATGAGCAAACAGCGGATTTAAGCTTGTACACCAATGTATATATGCATATTCAAAAAGGAAAACGAAGAGATATATAAAAATCATCGTAAAATGAAAGTAAATCTAACTTTTTAACTGCTAATATATTTTACCAAGACCACCAAAAAAAACCACTAGCCACTAAAAGCAATATTTGGCCACTAAGTGGGTAGTTAAAACCACCAGTTTTAGTGGAAAATCCACTAAGATGGCAACACTGATAATACACTATATAGCATAGATTACTAACTATAAAGTAGATGGTTGAGATTCATACATTTGCGCGAGCCTATTTTCGGTGGTATGGGGGGGGGGTGCAAAGTAGCACTATAGCTATTTACATTCTCATTCAAAAAAACTATCTGCCACTCACCCGTTTCATTCTTAAAAACGGATTTAGTCTCAGCTCTGACTCTTTCTCACATATGGAGTAGTAATATATATAACGTATGACGTAAAATCGTAGTAAAATTAATGATGTACTTGGTGCGCTAAAACCGTAATTAGTGATGTCAAAAGATGATTATCGATTCGCACACCGCTCTTACCGATTTTTGGATAACCGCTTTTCCTGTTACATATTAATAATGATTTTTAAATATTAATAAAACAAAATATTTAAGGAACTTCTTTATTAAGACTTTTACTGCAATAAAAAAAAAATATCCAACAACCAAATTTATAAGTGCATGCTTCTTAAAAAAAAAACGTTTGTCTTAAACACGCTAAAAGTACAACTTCAAAAATTATTACCATTTTTAAATAGGAAACAGGAACAGCAAGCTGACTAAAAATTATCCAAACAGAGCTTTCACAGTCCTCAAACTATCTTGAAAATGTAGGAATTGTAATTTCAATTATTATATATTATTATTAAACAAAATTAATTTAAAATATTCACTCGAAAACAAATGTACAAGATTAGTATTTGAAACAATAGATGCTTTCGTTTTTACTGTTTAAGTATTTAGGAAAAAACATTATACTTAAAAGGAGTGTACTTGATGGTAAATTATAAATATTTCTTTTATATTTAAGTCTTTTTTAGATATATTAGTAGTAGTTTTATAGAATATTAGTGGTTTTTATCTCTAAGTATAATATTTTCCATCATATCAGTTAACACTACGGATTTATACATATAAAGTAAGAATTAAATTGTGAAATTTTGCCATATTTAATGTGCCAATTGATATCAAGCTTTGCGATGAAAGAAAATATCATGAGGAACTATAATCCATGGGTTAAATATTTAACTAAATGTAAACATGTCAAAACAGGTACTTAATAGTAGGCATTATCTGCCTAGTATAAAGTACCTTTTTTATTACAACACATGATACTAATATTGAATGTTATTTATATTTCTTTCAAAGAATTTAAAATTATTGATAGTATTCGCACCACTTAATAAGGTTAAATATGGTATGATTGCTATCAATAATTTTACAAACTTTGAAACAAATAAATAAGAATATTATGTAATATCCACTTTTAAGAACCCAAACATAAAGGTATTATAAAAATTTTAAAGAAAACGATGGACAATATTAAAGACACTAAAATACTACACATTTAAGTATCACAGAGTGAAACTCATAGAATATTGATATTATGTTACGTCGGCCAATCTAATGCAATTACTATTTTAGGTAGTTGACTTGGCTAATTTGTATCTGCTGAAATTCATTCAATTATATATTGCTGTTTTGCTATACTAAATATAAAAATATTTTATTTTAGAAAATAACAATCAATTTAAGAAAATTACTTTTATAAATATTGGAGATATTCTTTGGACCACTGCAGTTGAATTCCAATTTCTTCATTTGTTAATAATATTATTGTAATGACATATTTGTCACTCCTGAATCACATGGTTTTGTTTGTTTACATCTTGTTAAGTTTTTATACTTATGGAGTATGTATAGTAAAATACTAATATTGTTAAATATGAAAACTGTATCACTTTTTAAATGTTAATAATAGTAATATTAGTTAGGTACTTTTGCCTCATGTATCATAGATCTATAACTTTACTTGCGATAAAATTTTCCATTTCCATTATCGTTTTTCAAGTATCTGTAGTACTGTGAATTCTCCTTAACATTAATACACCATTGTCTAACTCGCATTATGATAACGAATATGCAAAAAAACTTTTAACAAATCATATTTATGATTGACGCAAGTTAACCAAGAATTATAGTTTTTTAAGTAATATACATTTTTGACTAATTAACACTTTACATGCCATATAATGCCATTCCAAAGATATAAGTTTTTGTGATGGATAATATAATTTTAACTAGATCAAATCTTTCAGTTTTATTAGACAATAGCGTAATTATAAAAATTTCACAATTTAAATAATCCTGTTTTAAAAATATTTTACTCCCAGGATTGCTCAGGTTTTTAGTTTTGCTACACAAGTAAAAACACGTGTTTTGAATAGGAATAAATGGTGTTAATGTTAAAATACACAATTTTTAGCAGCAATACAGGCAGAACTTATAATTCATTATAAGCCCGTCGTTTAAGCACACTAGCAATTAAACTAGCAACTAAGCAATTGTTATTCATTTTCCTTAGTAATGAAAATTTTAAACCCATTCATCTCAAAATATGAGTTTTTGAGTTGTACCGCTATTGCTGCACATGACCAATATATCAATATACTGAACCGGTAATATGATATGGCTTGGGTCTGGAAAATATTTCTGATGGAATACAAGGTACTATAACTATCAAACAATAATATTAACCAATAATGTTTTAAAAAATGAAACCAAATTATGATCCGTTCTAGTCTGCTAGAGCCCCCTTATCCACGGATTTGAGAAAAAATCCATTTGGTCCTAGTTAAGAAGTTTCAAACTTCATAATGTTTGTCAATTATACTAATATGAATACTATTTTGAAGACACAACCTTCTCTTGAGTCTCTAGCATTGAAGCGGACTTTTATAGCCTTATTCCAAAATTCCGAATGGTTCAGGCGGCAAAACAAATTGTTAGTGAATAAAGGCATTCGCGCTGTGAAAATGTTATTACTTATGTCAATTAATGAGGCTAAATAATTATGATTCGATTGAAGCTCTTCATATATGTTCATCTGCATCATCGGGCTCGTGGACACTTCCCGGCGGAAGAGTTCGCAGCATATTTAACCTGTAATAAATAAGTAATTCTTAAATAATGTATAGATAGAACATTATTCAGTACAAGTAACAGTAATCTTACAGACAATCTTGGCATTGATATCCCCTGAGTAGAATAGACCACCCTCATTTCTTACCTAGGTGTCGCGAAAACCGATTAAGGTAAGTTGACGTCGGGCAGGCGGCCGGTCGTAAGATACCAAATCATGTGATAACATGTTTAAAACATGTTGTGCCTACCCCATTTAGAGTGGGATAAGGGTAGGAGAATGATGCATTGACAAATAACAGAGATTTTAAATTTTAAAAATATGTTTTTAGCTTCTACTGGTCTTAAATAGTGTCAGGAAAATATTTTTTACGTGTCTATAACTTTGTCTACAGTTATATTTTAAGTATAGAATAGAGACAATAATTATAAATAATATTTTATTTTAATAATAAAATATAAGGGGTATCTGTGACAATCTTTGTGTTATGTTAAATATCTTTGATTTTGTACTGTTAGCAGTACCAGGCTAAAATATTATGCTTTCAAAATACTGAATTGGATGTGACAATTAAGAAGCATATGTGACAAAGTTCCAATGATCATCACTAATATGTCTTTTAAGCTATTCTTTTATTTATTTATTTTTGCACTTTTTTGCATCACTATAATAGAGGAAAAATTGTACCAAACATTTTTTGTTATATCTCAAACGGATTAGGCAGTTAGCCCATTAGACATATAAGCTCTAGTTTTAATTGAAAGTGAAATGGACAGACCGACATACTTTACATCAAATATTTACTTGCCTTCATCTAGTCAAATCAATTGACCTAATCATGTGCTTCATCCCATAAAGCATCAACAGCATATAGCCCTTAGACGTCATCCCAATGAGTACTCTCTTTGGCAATGACCAGGTTCATCTGAAAATTATTGCAAAAACATTTTAATAAATATGGAACAAGCTGTGATAGCTCAGCGGTGAGGCCGTGCGACTCTGTAAAGACGATCATGGGTTTATACCCCGCGCAGGCACATGTCTAATTGACAATTGCAATTTATGACACGCTTTTCGGTGAAGGAAAATATGGTAAGGAAATCCGCATACTTCTAGCGAATTCTAGGGATATGCGTAACCTACCAATCCGCATTGGAGCAACGCGATGGTAGGTCTTTGCTACAATACTTCTCTCCAAAAAACGGATAGAGGAAGCTTATGGTTCCCACTGCTGGGGTGGATAACAGGCCGTTACTTTAAACATACACATGCCAATTTTTGTGTTTACAAACAAAAATGATTTATATTTGAAACATTTTAACTCACTTGAAGAATATCAGCCATTGTATCAGATATTAATGAATTGAATTCATTGCAACAACAGTAGCAGTGCCTTGACCAGACACAGTTACTCAGACAAAAAATCCAGTTGAAATGTGCATAACTAAATGGGATAGTATGTTAAAGTATCTTGAACAAATAACTTTCTGTTAAATAATTAAAGTATGTCTATAATCCATATTGTCTGTCGCAGAAAGAATAAAAACTATTCAGAAATAACCACTTAAAACATAGAATATAACTGATATTGGGTATGACATATGATATACAACACTTCAATAAAGCATACACAATAAATATTACTATAGAAGTAAAAGTTCTATTTTTATTATTTTAATTTTATTTTTACTTATATTTTAAAATTAAAAAATAAACTTCCCAATATTATTACAGTTCAATAAAAACACTAAGGATATACTGTAATGCTATATGCTTCGAGGTCCCTGCTTTATACCTTGTAAACATATTAAATAGACAATAGGTTGAGATATACAAATAAATATATATATAAATTGAAAAACACTAGCTTAAATCGTACTATATATTATAGAAAAAGAATATAGCACGAAAAATACAATATTTTTTTCGCTGATTGCAATTGTAGTGCTTTTTTTAATTAACTGTGAATGGAACGCACCCGCAGCACTGCATAGGGAATGTTTGAACGAAACTCATTCATGTATTTACGGGGCTTAGTTAGTTAGTAACTCTAACTCCGTGTCATTATCCAGCGAAAAGTAATAAAAAATAATCATGGAAAAATAAATAATGATTGAAAATAGATGTGTACTATTTTTTTTTTCCAGAATTTCCTAAAAGTACTATATTTTTTTGATTTGAAAAGAAAAATACTATTTTTCTTCAAAAAAAAGGTGGCAACCCTGATCGCGCTCTTTTTGATTAAATAGGGGCAACACTGTGCCGTTATTGTTTCCGGTGGGGAGTCTTCCTATTGATAAAACGTTTCAGTGACATTCAGTCCTTGTTCGTCTTTCAAGAGAAGTGCATCTCGGAACGGGAATTGTGGCATTCCTATTATATCGTGTTCTTGTATATAGTGTGCGTTGACATCAGAAGTGTAAAAGTTTACTCGCATCGTGCCCGTTGTCCGTGCATCCTGATTTACGGCAATTTTGGCTTTTTAAACTTACTCTTGTCTAATTTTAATTAAAAATCATTTGTTGGTTTGTATATTTTTGCGTAAGTAAAAAGTGATTACAGTTATATATTACGTATATCGAACGTTTCTGGTGAGTCAGTACGTTTCAATTTTCTTCGTATTAAATAGTGCAAAAGTATAGTTTATTAGTTATTAAGTTTTGGATAACTACTCACATTTTATCCGAGAATGTTTGTTGAAATTCAAACATTTGAGTTGTTGAGTTTGTGATAGTGAATGTATATAGTGCTTGTGTATGGTGGTGGCGGTGGTGGAGGTTTGTGCATGTGTTTTTTACGAATCCTGCATGTATCAGGTATGATAACCGATTGTCCACTCTACATTAAGCATTATATATATTTTCTATTTTACCTTCATCGCCGATTATAGCAAAATAATTTTATTATTACTTTTGCATAATTACTTTCATATATAATTAATATAATTGTTTATATTTACTTAAGCTATGATTAAAACAGTTAATCATAGCTTAAGTAAATATAAACATTGTAATCTTTAATATTTAATGACTAGCAGCGTCTGACTGCCCTCCTGTAAAAGCTGCAGGGCTTTTTCTTCTCATTTAACAGTATGGTTGAGGTGGACACTGCAGTGTTCTTTCTTCCCATACTATGTAGGCGTTTTGTTGGTAATGTTCGTTTTCTGTATCGTCGAACATTAGCTTCAAAAGCGCGCTACTTTGTTAGACGTTTTATAAACGGGCTAGCCATTATAAAGGTGTCGTACTGATTTCTGAAATTGCGCAGTTTTGGTAATTCGTACGTCATTAACTTTTACATTTTTTTTATAATGGTGATGTGTTGCGGTTGACAAAGAGCCGGTATTTGGCACCTGCAATACATGTAAAACCTTAATTCTTTTCCCAGTCGCTTTTGGCTACTGATGTTTGAGTGCACGCTTACATCTGTAGCTCAAATTACGGGAATCTAACTTAGCTTCATAAATTCAGACTTCACTTGAGTATTAGTTACCTCAAATGCATTTTCTCAAATTACAGAGGTCGAAAGATGCGTACGACGTCTTCGGTCCTGTTCCTGGTGGTTGACGCTACTGTTCGGCCTGGCGCTGTTCGAGCGCTCGAGGCGACGGCGGAGCGACAGCAGCTGCGGCATAGCCGGACGGGCCAGCCTGGGGTGAGGGGCTGCGGCACGTCTCCATTGGCGGCAGCGAGGCCCAACCAGCGTAGCTCGTGGAGTCACGAGGCCAGCTGTCGGACTCCCGCGTCGCACTAGCAGCGTCTGACTGCCCTCCTGTAAAAGCTGCAGGGCTTTTTCTTCTTATTGAACAGTATGGTTGAGGTGGACACTGCAGTGTTCTTTCTTCCCATACTGTGTAGGCGTTTTGTTGGTAATGTTCGTTTTCTGTATCGTCGAACATTAGCTTCAAAAGCGCGCTACTTTGTTAGACGTTTTATTAACGGGCTAGCCATTATAAAGGTGTCGTACTGATTTGTTGCGGTTGGCAAAGAGCCGGTATTTGGCACCTGCAATACATGTAAAACCTTAATTCTTTTCCCAGTCGCTTTTGGCTACTGATGTTTGAGTGCACGCTTACATCTGTGGCTGAAATTACGGGAATCTAACTTAGCTTCATAAATTCAGACTTCACTTCTATATGAATAGTTGTTAATATAAATGTTGTCTGTGTCATTATGCATTGATTTGTTAAGAAAGAGTAAATGGGTTCACTTTTAGAAAAATTGCTTTTTATTATTGCATAAGTATGAAGGAGAAATATTGTTTGTTATTTAATTTCTGTTAGATATAATAAACAGTTGCACATTTTAAGTGATTTATAAATTACATAAATATTTACTTTCAGTTTTATAGAACAGTCTTTTAATATTGCTGTTATTCTTTCATTCATTACACATACTATTATATCTTTTATTAGCACTGTAAATGTAAAGATATCTCAAATCATAACTATAAATAACATCATGTGACAATCATATTAAAATAAAAAATTACTCTTAATCTTGGATCTGAGGATTCTTGAATCTGCAATTAATCAATCAATTGTTTAATCAATCGTAAATTTAAATTTTGCTTTTGCTTTTTAATTAAAAATCAACAATAGTGTTATATAAAGCAATATACCCTATATTGCTTAATACAGAATAAACTTGCTCTCTTTTGCTATTTACTCCCTTTTCATCCGAGTCTCATTATAAAAAATTTGACAATCATTTTTAAAGTTCTAATATAATACAATAAAGTATACAACTTCAATTGAAAATACTTCTAAAAAAAAATATTAAGTAGACCATTTCAGTTATGTCCAAATTATTCATAACTAAGATAGATACACACTTATGATCAATTAGAACAACTTCTAAAAAACTTTAACTTTAATGTTCCATTATTAATCATTTATTGCACTACAAGACACTAGAAGCTATATAAAATCGCAAGACATATCCTTAATATAATAATGAATATAGCTAATTCATCAATCGAAATTAATGTACATATCATAATTCATAATTTTTATATAACGATAACTTAGTCAAATAGGAAATAAAAATTATACTGCATGTTAAAGGTTTTAGGTTATCCATGCAAGGTTAGGTTATTATATTTAGAATGTGAGAATGTAAATGTTAAGAAAGCTCTTACTATTATTGAGATGCACAAAATTAATTAAAACTCAACACTTACATTTATATAATGATTAAGTAAATCCTCTTCTTATTGTTTTATGACTGCACGTTTCTTCGTTGTTATATTTCTCATTTTAAGAAATATCTCAACAGCTACTGGTGAAATAAGACTTTATACATTTAATTTGCTTCTAGTGATATTTGTTTCAATAATTTAGCTAACT
Organism: Morpho achilles; assembly: GCA_947086495.1. NCBI lineage: Eukaryota > Metazoa > Arthropoda > Insecta > Lepidoptera > Nymphalidae > Morpho > Morpho achilles. The sequence goes on along the minus strand of CAMTZB010000018.1, from coordinate 6,977,799 downwards.
AAATTAAAACAAAATTATACATTTTAGTAAAAATTAAAGTACTAGAACTTTACAACGGGAAATTTAAAAATTTAATACACCGCCCATTCATTAATAAAATCAACTTGTTGTCTTGTTATATGATAGACAGTCATAATGAGAATGAGTGCGTAAAAATATGTATGTAGGAGTGGAGCGAGATGCAGCTGAGACTATTTTCATACGATTCATTCATAAATACATACATGTGCAAGAGGGATGCGAGATAGCATGTGTTGGGGCCTGGAGTAAAACCGCCCTGACAAGAACATTTAGTATTTCCATTTCACTCAGTTATCAGTTTTAAATCAGGTTACAAATATTGAAAAAAAAATAAGAATTAGTTTAGTCGTTTTATTCAATGTTACCCTTAAATTCAAAGTTACCCAATTTGACTGTACGTAAATTATATATTAAATATTGATCAATGATAAATCGATCGAATTGACAGGTCCAACGTTAAACGTAAAGTACCTAATACCGAATAATAAGTGACAACACTATTCCGCTGGGCTTACAAGTATTGGTTTGCGTTTGCAATTTTCTAATTTGATTGGTTTGATAATATATTAGGACCTTGAATAATGTGCGATAAGTCGTTGAACACTGTGTAGATTTATTTAATTATTGGATGTTAAAAAAGCTATTTTTGTTGTGAACGAAATTGTATAGTGAATTAATAAAAATGGTATGTAACAGAGTTTTATCGTGTAAATTGTTTATTTATATTATTGTTTTGTTGATCTTGGTGGTAGAAAGTGGATTGTACTTGTTACAGAGTCAAGTTCGCGTTGATAATATGCGTCCCTCTGCGCACCTCCGGGTGATTCTTCCTTCCTCAATGGATAACAATATGCCACCACCTTTTATCGACATAAGTAAGTGTATAATTGAAATACCTATCTTTAATTTACCGAATCCTTGATGTCGCTAAATTCAAATTCAATTCAAATTCAAAATATTCTTTATTCAAATAAACTTGTACACAAGTGCTTTTGAATCGAATGAAAAATTTCGTGATTCACTATTCTATCAATATGTATTTTTTAAATTAAGTATGTTTTCCAAAGAACTCATAATACTTACATACACATTATTTACGTTGCGTAAACAATAGAGTTTTCATCAAGTAAAAGACACCAAAATATTTTTTTGATGATAGATTTAAATAAATAAATAAATAAACTTTATTCAACAACATACATTTCAACAAAATCCACAGAGATTATTTTAAATATTTTTATATAAATATAAGAACGTATGCTGAGCAAAAGGTTGTAGACTCAGCTACGAAGCTGTTTTACATTTAGCTTGACTGTTATATCACATACAGATAAGTAATTACTCATATTAGAATAAACAATCATATAAGATGTATGAATATAAGTCATGCTTCAATAAGTTGTATTAAATATATTACAACGCTACTTTATATTCATTTATTCATTACATATATGGTTTGCTAACTTCTATCTATCTATCTAGTTTTGGGTTAGCCTGTTGGTGCAGAGAGGGTGGTAAGCTCCTATTTTTGGACTAATTCCACCCATTTCCCATGTTGGGACAAGGGTTTCACTGCTGTCCTGACTGTGTCACCTGCTCTAATTTACCTGTTGCTCTTATGAACCTGATAATATCCCTGAGAGGAAGTGCTAACTTACAACCTATACTGATGGAGTACTTACATATAATAAATAAATAAATATAAATTAATATATGGGACACTTACACACGGTTGTTGGTCCCCAAAGTAAGTAACTTAATACTTGTGTTATGGGTGACAGACAACTGGTGATATATTATATTACATAATATATGTATGGCTGTATATGTATATACAGCCTTTTTGTCTTTCATACTGTATATAGTTTATTATAAATTCATTCTGGTCTCTAAAGAACAATCTGCTACCTAATTTAAGGTAAGTTAACTACTTAATTTTGTGAGTCAAATTACCTTTAATTACCTTAAGTAATTTTAGTTTAAATATACTTTGCTGGTTAACTAGATTAGCTTGTTGATTTAAATTATGCCTACATTTATTGTGTAAATGTAGTTTTTTGTCTAAATATATAACTAATTAGGTACAATACCCTAATTATCACATTAATTAATTAATTAAAGTTGTAAATATTAGCTTCTTCATTTCAATCCTCATATATTTGCATTATCCTCTAATATGCGACAATCAATAACATAATAGTGCTAAACTTCAATAAATAAAATTATATTATAACAACAAAGTCCGCAAAAGCTGTCTGTCTGTATGTGATCAAAAGTAATAATAAAATTATTTTGCTATAATCCACGATGAAGTGAAATAGAAAATATTTATCAAAGTCACACTCTCAAGTTGAGTTTGCGATAGTGAGAGTATGCATGTAGAATGAGGTTTTTGCATGTGTTTTTACGACTCTTGCATGTATCAGTCATGAAAACTTTGATTGTCTACTCTACATTTAGCATTACATATTTTCTATTTTGCTTCATCGCGTATTATAGCAAAATAATTTTATTATTACTTTTGTATTATGGATCTCCGCAAAGTAACACCAAATTCTATAAATTATTTATATGTGATCAACATTCTCAATATCTAACTCAACAGATTTTTGTTTGGTTTTCTCTAAAAGATAGTGCAATTCTTCCGGAAGGTTTTGGGATAATAGTACGTTACAATTTTATTGTAAATAGTGGTGAAAAGGGTGTTCTATTGTGAAAAGACTCAATAGATTTACTTAAGTAGTATAGTTTACTTCAGTACCTTAACTTAAGGTTTATCAGAAAAACTCATTGTGTCTGCCTGGTTTGAACCCGTGACCTCCTCAAAAGAGTCGCACGGTGTTACCTCTGGGCTACCACAGCTTATTTACACACTAAGTTTCATGAAAATCGTTTGAGCCGTTTCCGAAATTCAGAAAATATACACATCATTAAAGATATCTGTTCGTTTAGTTTAGTTAATAACCGTTTTTGTGGATTATTGTCATAATGTGCTCTTAGCCATACTCTCGACGCCATGATGACTAATCATACTATTAGCCCTCCACTACACGTCGCCCTAAGCCGTGGGCGAAGTTCCCCGATGCTAGTAGAGCTTCTGCGCTCTACTCTGTGCATTTCGCAACTTCAACGATGCTTCTGCGCTCGCGAGTCCCGCCCGGTGACGCTGTAAAAGCCGTTAGGGCTAACAGCATATAGTCAATTTAATTCCAACTATTTTTCCAGACAACATGCACGATATACCACCACCTCGGGCTGACTTCTCGGCCCCACCGCCTTATGACGTGGCGGCGAACTCTAAACTACCTACGTATGAGGAAGTACAACGGGAAAAGCAAATGGAAGGGGAGGGGCCACAAACAGTAAGATATAACTCTTGTTAAGTTCCTGGTTATTTTTAAAATGATGTAAAAAAATTAAAAAGAAAAATGAAAAAATAGGGGCAGGTGGGTCTCGATCCTAGGTATTGTCACCTCTCTAGACCGCCCGTTCCCCAAATGAACCACTATGACTTTACGTTTGACAGCGAAAAATTGTGATTGTATTCAAAGTAAATTTCAAAAAAATGTTATAGCCCGAAATCAGGGATAAAACGACATTTTTTTAAAATAAAACTTATCTACATCGATTTTTCTTCATGGTGAATTTCAGTAAAATCGTTGCAGCCGTTTCCGAGATTCCGAAAATATGTGTATATATATGTACATACAAGATTAACTTATCTTAGGTAAGTTGACCTGCCGTGTAGTATTCGAGTAGAATAGACCACCCTCTTACATACTGTCGCTAAAGGCAACTTAGGTAAGTCGTAAATTACCTAGACAACATGTTTATAATATGTAGTGCCGACTCCACTTAGAGTGGGATATGGGATACGCAATTTTACAAAGTCTTTTCCAGGCTTTGTTAGCGAAATTTTAGGTGAATGTTATTAGACTTTTATTCCTGGAATATATCATCATCCTCCTGCCCTTACCCCACTCTAAGTGAGGTCAGCACAACAGGTTACAAGCATGTTGTCATATGATTTGGCAACGTATTTTGCGACCGGCCGCCTGCCTGACGTCAACTTACCTAATTCGTATTTTACAACACCTCGGTAAGAAAGAGGGTGGTCTAATTTACTCAACCGGATACCACACGGTGGGTCAACTTACCTTAGTCGCCTTTTACGACACCTCGGTAAGAAATGAGGTAGGTCTATTCTACTCAGCCGGATACCACACGGCGGGTCAACTTGCTTTAGTCGCCTTTTACGACACCTCTGTAAGAAATGAGGGTGGTACTATTCTACTCAGCCGGATACCACACGGCTAATTCCTGGAATATATCATAAGTATTAAAATGCTACTTTCTCTTCAACAGGTACTTCCTCCAACACATCCAACGATTGCAGCATTTGTCACTGTAGAGCCCACCGAAGCATCAGTAGAACAATTAGACCCTGAAAACAGCTTGCTGGGCACTGATTTCATGTTTCTGACTTCATTTTTCGGTAATTATTTCTGACATAACGTTGTTTTAGAGGCAGTTGCTTGATACAAAGGTAATAATAAAATTATTTTGCTATAATCCGCGATGAAGCAAAATAGAAAATATATACAATGCTAAATGTAGAGTGGACAATCGGTTATCATACCTGATACATGCAGGAGTCGTAAAAAACACATGCACAAACCTCCACCACCGCCACCACGATACACAAGCACTATATACGTTCACTATCACAAACTCAACAATCGTTTCACCCCGCAACCGAAGCATCATCAGGAGACAGACTCCACGACCAAAATTGCAAAGGGCTTTGTATTGTTGCATTGTATATATTTTCTATTTTGTTTCATCGCGGATTATAGAAAAATAATTTTATTATTACTTTTGTATTATGGATCTCCGCAAAGTAACGCCTAATTCTATAAATTATTTAAAGGCAGTTGCTTAAACTGAACTTAACGAGGTGAAAATCCATATGTACAAGATCAAATTCGAATATGTATATTATAGACATACGAGAGGTCACAAAAAGCTTCTGATACCTGTGTCGCGACTCAGCAGAGTTAGCAACTCATTCGATGGTCTCAGTATTCGCTTCTACAATAAAATTCCACAATCCTTACTAGACCAGTCTACAGAAAGGTTTATGTTAAGTATAAGAGATTTACTTATACGTAAACCATATTACAAAATTGAGGATTATTTGGATGATAAAAAGCCTGGATTTGAAAATCCTTTCAGCTTCATACAGGACTACGGTTCAATAATGTAAAATTAAAAATGTTTAAAAGATTGACCGCCGAGTTTCTTTCTGGTTCTTCTCAGTAAGAGCAACATTCCGAACCAGATGTAGCTTCATTAATCATATTGATTATTGACGATTGAAAAGTGCTTGAAAGAGCTTATTTGAATAAAGATTAATTTGATTGGATTTTATTTGAAAATAACGTGTAACGCAGTGGATAGATTAGAATAAGATACCCTGGCTATCCAAGGATCACATATCGCAGAAATTGTCTGGACATAATGCAGGTTTTATCTCGACGTTTTACTTCATACACCTTTTAAAATCAATAATGAATGAATAGCTCTTTATTGCACACCAAGTAAATAAGACATAAACATGAGAAATAAGAACATTTAAAAGTGCAAGGGCGATCTTATCACTAAAAGTGATCTTTCACAGACAACCCCTTCGTTAAAGTAATAAAGATAAGAGACAGGTTGAGATCGGTGCACGAGGTGAACTAAACAATAAAATCGATAAACTTAATTAATATTACATTCTACGTAACACAAATAGAATATAATAAAATATATACATATTTAAATATTCATATGCTATACATACATTATGTAATTGTAAATATCATTTTTTAACAAAAAGCTTAATTGCGAATTGAACATCAAATCTAAGTTTTTCTTCTAAAAAGCCCTTATATAGACATAGGTATAATAATAGCTAATGTTTAGTATAGTTAGGAATACCGTGTGGTATCCGGCTGAATAGAATAGTACCACCCTCATTTCTTACCGAGGTGTCGTAAAAGGCGACTAAGGTAAGTCGACCCGCCGTGTGATATCCGGCTGAGTAGAATAGACCAACCTCATTTCTTACCAAGGTGTTTTAAAAGGCGACTAAGGTAAGTTGACCCACCGTGTGGTATCCGGTTGAGTAAAATAGACCACCCTCTTTCTTACCGAGGAGTCGTAAAATACAACTAAGGTAAGTTGACGTCACGCAGGCGGCCGGTCGTAAAATACGCAGCCAAATCATATGACAACATGTTTGTAACATGTTGTGCCGACTCCACTTAGAGTGGGATTAGGGCAGGAGGATGATGATGATGTTTAGTATAGTTGGGAATCAGAATTAAAGGCAGACTAGCTGTCCTTTCACATAGCGTCCCTGAATAGGTTTTCTGTAAGGTCATTTAAATATTAACATTATTTTTCTCGTGTAGATTTGTATTTCTAAAAATACTAAACCCTTCTATAATTCTTGTCACGTAGCCACTATAATATTTTCCAGTCTGATAAAAGTCTATTTATTGGAAAAGTGCCATATGAGCTATGCATGTTAGATTTATTTTTATCATAAATGCCCTAGACAACTGTTCATGATAAGTTAACTTTTAATGATTATAAAGTACAGTAATTTTATAACGTATAGAATATTCTATACGTTATAAAATTACTGTACAGATTATATATATATATATATAATCTGAATTTCGGAAACGGCTCCAACGATTTTCATGGGACTCTGTATGTTTTGAGTTGAGGAGTTTTGAGGGTAAAATCTATGTAGTTAGGTTTTATTTTAAAAAAATGGCGTTTTGTCCCCGTTTTCAGGCATTGAAAAACTAAATTAAAAAACAAAAATATTCTAGTATAACTAAAATATAACTTCTAATCAAATTGATTAGAAAGGTTAATTATGGTGTCATTTGTAAAGTTGTAATAGCTCAGTGAACGAACGGACTGATGAAGTGAAAATATCGCAGAATGAGTCCCAGACCGCCCGCTGTCTTTCCTTTTTTTATTTTTTTTTATTGCATTTGGTTTAATGTTAATGGTTCCAGGCGGTAGATTTTAATTCAGGCCCCTTTTTTATAAAAGATAAACCTCATGTAGGATTTGATTGGATTAGACTGTTCAGATCCCATTTTCTTGTGATGTCGCAAAATAAAATTGAATGTTTTGTTTGTGTTTTTGACAGTGGCATTTCTCTTCAACTGGATCGGATTTCTGCTGCTAATGTGTTTCTGCCACACGGTCGCCAGTCGCTATGGAGCTCTGGCTGGCTTTGGTCTGTCGCTTGCCAAGTGGACGCTCATCGTGAAGCATTCCACTGAACTCGCTAGCCACGAGAACTCATGGCTGTGGTGGCTCATTATGGCGTTTGGTAAGATTAATTGTGATAGGATATATTGTGTATATGATGAGGATAAATTATTAACAATAGTTAATAACACGAAAATTTGTGACAATGGTGGGATCTAGTTGTTTTGGCAAAATACATCCCATCATAACACAACATACAAATAAAAATATTTGAATTGAACACATCAGCTCAGCTTCCATCTTCGTATCAAAGCGTTGAGAAATCTTTCTTCAGCATGTAGGGGAAATTGTACAAATCGATCTAGCTAGGCGTTATTTTAAAAAAAGTTAGAAACCCGGGATCGAGTCTACATGTTACCGGCGTTTTCTTACTTTTTTTATTTGAATTTTTTTATGTCCGCGTGGAAAGATTAAAACTATTGCCGTTTACTCAGCGCACGCAAAGAAAGCTTTAAATTTTGCCGTTTTCGTATTACTTATAATGCTGTTTCATCTCCTACTCAGCGTGATGTTATATTAGCCTATATATAGCCTTCCTTAATAAATGGACTATCTTACACTCAAGAATTTTTCAGTCCAAAATCGGTCTAGTAGTTCCTGAGATTAGCGCGTTCAAACAATCAAACAAACTCTTCAGCTTTATATATTAGTATAGATTTAATATAAATGGTTTTTATTTTATTGAATCAACAAAATAAACCCTATAATAATCTTCTCTTTCAGGTATTCTAATCTGCGTACGTGCAGTCATTCAGTATCTTAACATCAAGCGCGGCTGGCGTCTGCTCTCAGGGACGGCTCAAGAGAGACTGTTGTTTTTCTATTGAATTTGATATCCCCACTTTTTCCGCTATTATGAAATCTTAAATGAACTTATTTTAAAGTAATAGACAACTAGAAGATGCGAATTAATTTAAGTTTAATTTTGTACGAGAAATTGTTTAGAGATTCCGGTTACGGTCTAAACTTGTTCTGGAGGGATAGAGATTCTATTGATTTTTTTAAAACTAATTTTATATCACGCAAAAGTTTGTCCTCAATAACACATTATAATACTATTTAAAAAATGAATTTTTCCAAATATATTAATTTTTGTGTAGTCTAAAATATGGCAACTTTTTATTGATCAAGTCGTAGTATAGCGTTGTATATATACGTAATATCGGATTTTGGTTGTAAAAAACCGTAGGACTTTTTCTGTATGCGATTGCTTTGATCTTTTTAAAGACGAATCGTCAGATAATTTCTTAGAAATATATGAAGCTTATAAATAGATAGATATTTTTATCTTATGACTTATTCGTCGTTAATTTGCAACGCTTTAAGGATGAATTATTATCACGGGCCAAATTTTGCTCATTCATTAATAATTATTTATTGGATCTTCGATAGATCACTATTGTTTTGAATTCTATAAATCATTTTTCATTATATGTATGTAAATGTATATTCCTATATTTTAATATTTTTTTAAATAACAAAAAAAATGATTTATTTTCTTTTAGAAGACAGGGCTAAGAGCTATTCTTTTGTGTATAAAATTAGAAGAAAACTAAAGGGAGTTCTTATTTGTGGAGTTTTATTAGTGTAAGAAAATTGAATTTTTAATTTGGCAACACTATAGGTCTCAGTAGTATAGGGAGGTAAAATTCTCAGAAATATTATTCAAAAGTAGGTGAGCCTTTGGTAGGCCTGTAAGTGACCAAGTGGCCAGTGAGTGAAACTTAATAATTATCTGTTACTAATCACACATAAACAAAGAGACAGATAATAATTCACTTTTGCTTTCTTTTTATTGTCGATGGTTACATTTTAGGATGCCTCCCTTACTCTAGTATAATAATCTATTGTATATAATCGATAATCACAATGATATGGCTGTTTGTTAAAAAAAAGTTAATGCTTATTATATTAATATTGATTTGCACAAACTTATGTCATAACAAGGAATGTATTTCCTTGAAATGCTTTTAACAATATTAATAGGTGTAGAAAATGTCGTCGTACTACTAGGTATCTGCAAGGTTTCTACGCTGTAATCTCTTGTATCGCTAAAATCTAGAGGGAGGGCTGTTTACGTATACCTATTTATTGATGATGATTATGTTGTCGCCAATGACTTTCGCTTGGTATTTTATAGCAAAACCGTCATGAAACAAAAGTATCGCGCCCTTTTGACGGAAATGTTGGCAACACTGTGCGATTGAAGTATCCAGTGGAGTGTTATTATAAAGTGTGTGTGCTAACAATTATTTTTAGGATATGCATGTTTAATGCCATATTTAGGGGGACTTAAAAAATCAGCTATACTTTCTACTATTTCTGTCTAAGGAATGATGTTTCTCGTGTTTAGACCCAAATTTCAAATTTCATTTGTGAGCTCCAGGCCTACCGGTCTCTTGATTCCTTCAGCCATAATCAAGGAATTGGAAAAAGGAAATCCTACATGGGTACTGCTGTACGCGAGGGGCGGAAACAGTTATATGACTCTCACCGGCTAAAATCTCATGGTGTTCCGCTTACTGCTTGGTGAAAAGGGCACAGGAATACTGAACGCGTCTACTCTAGATCCTCATCAGCAGCATACTTCTTGTACTTATGGTAGAGCCTGGAAAGAACCATGAGCACAACCGACGTACTGGGAACACTTGCATCGGACATATCTAGGAACCATTCTCCAGCTAGAGCGTCGAATTCCGGTATTAGACGCCTGGAGGTCCTCATTTTAGGCACGTATTAGTCCCGCTTGCCTACGACGAATTGGGTTGGAAGAAGTTATCTCCCAACTGTCTCCAATGCCACAAAATAACATATTCGTGTCTACATCGGCTCTAAGATACCGAATATTCGGTGTTAATTCCAAAGTTTTTGCGCATGCCGTAGAAATCCCTTAAAGAGATGTTGAAAAATTGATTTGTTATGCGATACATACGGCTTTAATTATCGTAATTTTGGGTAAAGGTCTCTCTCCTTCTTGGAGAGAAGGGTTGGGACTAACAACACTTTGGGCCACGCTCCATGTCGAGTAGGTTTCACGGTAGATACAAAGTTTATGATGTTTTTCTGTTTAACTTAGCTAAAATGATATAATCTTATCGAGATTTTGCCATATGGCTGGTGGACGAGATATCACAATTACTATCGGTTTGATTTGGTCGATATACTCGTAGCTTTCATATACTTTACACGGGTATATGTCAAAGGTATTAAAATTGAGGCTCGAAATTATTTGTATTATATATTAATTCTTGGTGTCATAAGATTTTATGTTAGGCTAAGATCATTAGTGAATTGATGGCAAATACGCAATGTAATAGCAGTGGTAGCAAACCTTTGAAAACTAACTGATGCGGTTTGAAAAAGGTTACAGAGGGACTATTTTTTTTTTTTTTAAACAAAAATAAGCCCCGAACGATTAAATCCTGTTTTGTTATCTCGAGGTACCGCGTAGTTTTACTCAAGCTCATTGTACGAAAATTATTTCGTATTTTACGAATCACACGTATGTACTAATGTAGTATTAATTATTAGATCTATCGTCCAAAAATTTAACTTTAGTGCAATAAAATCTAGTTGTCAGAGTTTATTAATGTTCTGATAGGTATCAAATTATATAGTGAGGCCTTATCTGTGATGTATTCGCAGATTTGTGTGGTTACTGCGAGTTAATTTATTCTAGGTAGTTTAATCTACTCGATCGCTTTATCGTAACGCCAATTTGTATGGTCCTGGAACAACAGTCACTAGATGTCGCTTTTGCAGCTGTACAAATTGACGTTACGCCAACTCGATCGAGTAGGTTAAAAACACTCGCACTAAGCACACTGTTCTTAACTAATGGCAACACTGTTAACTAGTGTCAAATGTTCACGATCACAAAAATATATAAATAAGTTTTAAAATCATTATATAATTTGCTGCCGAATTATGAACTTGTATATTATAAACAATTTATTCTGTAATATCATATTATTATAATGTTAAACTTAGATTTAAAATACTTATAAAATTGTAATTTTGAATTTCATGTAAACGTGAATCTAATATAGATGTATAATTTTTATAGATTTTAGTATTATTTGCGATGGGTTTAAGCGAGATAGTTTTAATATGTGACCGAAATCGATGTATATTTTTTATTATTTGACGTCGGAGATGCGAAATTTAAGGTTAAATTCGTAGAGTCGTTGTGTATCGGCGCCTTAAAACCGTTTTGTACTACCATACAAATTAAAAATTTATTGTTGATTTTCTAATATCGGTCAATCGTAGTTTTTCGGTATTTCCCTTAATTGAAACCGACTGATAAAAAGGTTATTAGCATTATAATGCTGATAACCTTTAATTAATATATTATTAAAAATATAGACTCCATCTTTGGATTTTACCAAGCCACAAATGTATTGTTTTATCTTACGAATTTGTTTGTACATCAACCAGTGTGCTTAGTTGCTTGATTACGTTAGCGTAACGTCAATTTGTATGGCGTTTGAACAACGGTCAATAGATGTCGCTGTTGTAGCATCATATAAACGTGTAACGCTTACGCAATCGAGTAGGATGTAATCGAGTACGATTATTTTATTAAATAATCGATTTTTAATTTTTTCATAAAAAATCGATTTTTTCGATACTGATTATTTTAATCATACTCTTTTTCTTTTGCAATTTTTTATTGTTTTTTAAGATTACATATGCATTGTTGGATAACACCACTGTAGCCAAACTACACATTTTAATAGAATTTTACAAACTGCATCTGTTATTATTTTTTAGTACTTGTCCACTTTAATTAGCCGCTATTCTAATTATTTATTAATATTAAAAAGGCAGCTTTTCAAATAGTCAAATATACCCGATTATTTTCATAGGAAATAAACGATTATTAATAAATCGATTATTTTAAAGGAAAAAAAACGATTATTTATTAATCGATTTGTTCTACGCCAAGTCACATCCTTACGATCGAGTACGTTCAAAAATCTCGCACTAAGCACACTGATGTTAAAATGTGGAATTGTTTAGCAGATAAAGCAGGGTTAACCTACGTGTTAATCGTTTGTTTGATTAGCGGAATAACAAAGAGTATTGTTCCTTCGTTTATTTCATTCAAAAATGTTGTAAATCACTATATATTCTGTGATCGGTAACAGACATAAACAAAACAAAAAAAAGAATCAATAGCAAAAAAGATTTTAGTTAACTGTAGATAAAATTTCAAATTTGAAATTCGCTTCCGCGAAATTTTTATGTTTACTGAATATATATTTATCTCTTAACAAACAAGTTTACAATCAAAACTTCTTTATTTATTTATTAATATTGTTCTGAAATATTAATAACATTCATATTCTTTTTAAGATTTTTTTATTGATAAAGTAATAAGAAATTGGTCTGCTGAAGTTGACGTATTATGAAGCTTACAATAAAAAGCCGTTATGTTTAAAATGTTAATAATAGCCATAAAATATTTTTGGGTAAGGTCATCTTTTTATACAGAAACAGAAATATCGTCATAGCGTTATTGTACTTAGAGTCGAATATATTCATCAGGCACACAGGCAGGCCTGCGAGTGATATTGACATAATTAAAAAGAAGGAAGATGACACTAGTATACGTCATCTTTGTCTAATCACACATATAAAAGGGAGATAGATAAATCAACCTCATTTGCTTTCTCCTTATCGAAATATGGCATATTTTATACCTAAGTAAGCCAGTATAAAATATGTATTCTAAGTAGAATAACGTTATGAATATCGTAGTCTGGATTAGAGGTGTTAATATTTGAATAATCCTATTCCTATTGAAGCTGTGATGACCCAGCGGTGCGACCGTGTGAATCTGAAGCTGTGATGGCCCAGCGGTGTGAATCTCTAGAGACGATCACGGGTTCGAACCCGGGCAGACACCAATCAGTTTTTCTCTTAAAACTTATGTGTCTAATTGATAATTCAATTTATCACTCGCTTTTCGGTGAAGGAAAACATCGTGAGGAAACCTGCATATCTCTAGAGAATTCTGGAGGTATGTGTAACCTACCAATCCACATTGGAGCAGCGTGGTAGGTCTTAGCTCCAATCCTTCTCTCCCAAAACGGAGAGAAGAGGCCTAATCTCAGCAGTGGGATAGTAACAGGCCGTTACTTACTTTTTAATCCTATTATTTTATATGCAATGCAAATCAAATCATTGTGACTTCTCGCTCACTGTTCGCGAGTCGCAACTACTGAAGTCCTGAATTAAATTAAATTGAACGGCTTGTTACGAAATTTTCCCTATTTATTAAGTAGAATAGGTAGCGCGCCGTCGACCGTGATGTACACGGTGACCGCGACGCACAGGACGACCGCGACGCACACGGCCTGCGCGATAGGGATGTGACATGGAGTGTAGAAATCGTTTAATAAATATCGATTTTTTAATCGATTTTTCTGACTATTTGTAATGTTGTAATGACTGTTTGTAATATTGTCTTTTAATTACAATAAATGCTAATTAAAGCGGTCAACTACCAAGAAATGATAATAGATGTGTGAAATTCGAATATAATATGTAGTGTGGCTACATTGATTTCATCCAACAATGCATAGCTAATCTTAAAAAACAAGAAAATTTAGATTTTTGATGAAAAAATAATCGATTATTAAGAATCGATTTTTTTTTTCATTCCCTACTCCGCGACGCAGACGGCTTCCGCGACGCGATTATCTTGGATATATTATTTGACTAGTATCTGCTATTTGACAAGTTACTTTTAAATCGCATATTATAACACGGTATTACGTGGGCTGTATATTCATACACCTATTACGAATATATTCATAACACCTCTAGTCTAAATCTTTAATTTTTCAAACAGCTAGCTATAGTGGTGAGCATTAAACATAAGTGTCAATAAATGACATGTTTGAATGTATCATTAAAGTAATTCAGTAGTTCGTAATTAGTTCTTGCACCAGTTATGTAAATTTGTCAATTCCTAACATTGTAAAAGCGAGGTATCTCACTAGCTCATTTAATATTAAAATGTATTTGGTGAAAATATTTTCTTGTTTTATTTAACCTATAATAAACGTTCTGTTAAAAGTTAACGGGCTACCTAAGGCTTCTAGTTATTTATGTTAATCCTATTATTATTATATATGCGAAAGTTTGTGAGTATGGATGTATGTTTGTTACTCTTTCACGGCAATACCGCTGAACCAATATCGATGAGCTTTGGTACAATTATTCCTTATACACAAGCTATAGAAATCCTTTTAATTCTACAGGAATAGGATGACATTAAAAAGCGCCATCAATTATCAACCTATCAAAGTTTTGCTAACAATTTGCAGCGTTGAAGACCATAAGGCGTGCGCCTCAAAAGCGCGACCCCTGACCTTAAAAAAGGTCGAAACAATTACCCCGGCGATTGAGATCGCCCGAGAGGACAAGCTCGGGTAAAGAGTTTAAACCTCGAGGCCCGAAGCCCCCATCAGCCACAATAAGGGTCAGGAGATGACCATTTATATATACCGATGGAGAGTGCAGAAGGTACTGGTTTATTCCAGTACTATTGTCCACGCAAACGAAGTTGCGGGTAAAAACTAATATATAATAAACAGTAACTGGTTGACCGAGCCTTACTCGGTAATTTTTAAAAAATATAAAACCTAAAAAAAGAAAAAATAATAGGGTAGGTGGAGCTGTGGAGCCTAGCGGCAAGCTGTGATGGCCTAGCGGTGCGACCGTGTAAATCTCTAGAGACGATCACGGGTTCAAACCCGGGCAGACACCAATTAGTTTTCCTATTAAAACTTATGTGTCTAATTGATAATTGCAATTTATCACACGCTTTTCGGTGAAGGAAAACATCGTGAGGAAACCTGCATATCTCTAGAGAATCCTAGGGATATGTGTAACCTACCAATCCGCATTGGAGCAGCGTGGTAGGTCTTAGCTCCAACCCTTCTCTCCAAAAATGGAGAGAGGAGGCCTATGCCCAGCAGTGGGATAGTAACAGGCCGTTACTTAGGTGGAGCTCGATCCTAGGTATTTACATTTCTCGAGACCGCCCGTTCCCCGAATAAACTACGCTGACTTGACAGTTTACGGCAAAAATAGCGTTTTATATATGTTAGTATGGTAGTATTTTATATATGCCCAAAAACAGGAATAAAACGATTTCTTAAAAATCCTAGCTAGATCGATTCCCCCCGTCCAACCTCTTTAATGCTGAATTTCAGGACAATCGTTGGAGCCGTTCCCGAGATTCAGAAAATGTACATATACCTATATACAAGATTAACTCATTTAAATATTAAAGATATTACCTATTATAATATCAAGACACGTGCTACTGAAGTTAAATATAAATATACAGAAGAAATACTAGATTTATAGATGTTATAGAATACTAGGTACAACTAGATAAAGCTCTGTTTTGGCAAAACACCCCAGTACGCTGCCAACTGATGCGCAGGGTTGACGCATCGCGCCCGGCGCCTTTTTTCATTTTCCCGCGCAACAATTTCGTTCTGACAACATTCTGAAAAACCCAGTGTCCTTATGAAGGAAGTAATATTAGATCTACTTTGGGAGCTTGCAAACAGTCGGTGTTTTCAGGACAATAATTTTTACCGAATACTAGGTAAGTTTTGTAGATAATTAATTAATAATACTAAAAATGATTTATAATAGTTTATACCTGAAAAAGATATGTTTAATTGGCTGCCAGTATAGAATTATTTGCTGCTGCGAATACGTTTTATAATATTATATTTAGGATAAATAAAAGGAGTGACTAAGGTAAGTTGACCAGCTGTGCGGTAGAGTTGAGTAGAATAGACCACCCTCTTTCTTACCAAGGTGTCGTATTTTAAAAATATTTTTTATTTCTTAAATGAAAGAAGCACTTGAAGTTGTAATGTCCCTTATAAGCTTTTTTATTTATCTCATTACAGTCAATCACGATTTTTATTTACTTAAAAACAAATTGGTACTGGTTATTTTGTTATAAGTTTATAAATATTACGTAAAATTTTAAATTAAGTTAAATATTGTCTATTATTATTTGGGATTATTAAAATATTATAAACTTTAAATAATTTATAGAATTACTTTGCGGATACAAAAGTATTAACATCGCGGATTGTAGCATAATAATTTTATTATTTCTTTTGTATTATAAACTTATTCGTGCGTCTTATACTGCGTAAATATATATTGTAAACGAGAATAAGTTTTAAAAAACCTTAATTAAAAACCTAAGGGTCGATTCAAGTTATACTCACTTTTAATTTAAGTTATACTCACTTTTAATTTAAGTTATACTCACTTTTAATTTAAGTTATACTCGCTTTTAATTTAAGTTATACTCACTTTTAATTTAAGTTATACTCACTTTTAATTTAAGTTATACTCACTTTTAATTTAAGTTATACTTACTTTTAATTTAAGTTATACTCACTTTTAATTTAAGTTATACTCACCTTTAATTTACCAGCTACGCACTAAAATATATTGAAAGGTTTTATTTATCAAACAATTACATATTATTTAAATGATTTTTCAAAAGAGTGACCGCTGAGTTGAATGAGTTACTTGCTGGTTCTTCTCCTTTCTCAATGAGTCGTAGCTTCATTGTAATTTGATAATAAATAAATAATAAGAAAATATATTGAACACTCACACACACGGTCGTCTGTCCCCAAAGTAAGTAACTTAATACTTGCGTTATGGTAGACAGATAACTGGTGAATATATACTTATATATGTACACCCAGGCTCTAAGACCAACAAATTCATTTATAGAAAATGTTGGCCCTCTAGCAGTAATCAAACCCGCGACCCGCGGAACCGAAGGCAGGATCACTAACCACTGCCCCAACGGGCCAGTTGATGATTCGAAAGTTGTAAAAGCCAACTTGAATAATGAATAATTTCAATTTTAATCTTTATATTTAAATGAGTTAATCTTATATATATATATATATATATATATATATATATATATATATATATATATATATATATATATATATATATATATATATATTTTTTTTTTTTTCCGAGTCTCGGAAACGGCTCCAACGATTTTCCTGAAATTCAACATGTAGGAGGTTTTGGGGGGTAAAATTGATCTTGCTAGGTTTTATGTAAAAAAAATATTGTTTTATTCCTGTTTTTGGGCATTAAAAAACACTAACATTTATATTGAATTTTCGCCATTAATTGTCAAGTCGACGTAGCTTATTCGGGTGACGGGCAGAATTGAGAAATGTGAATGCCAAGGATCGATCCCCAACTAAATAATCATCTAAATAAGCTCGGTCACCCAGATATTTTCTACTTGAAAATACAAAACATTCTGACTGTTTTCTAACCTATTCTTGTAACTACAGCCTCTGAACATGTTTGGCAAGCATCCAAGAATCAAAATGTTTTTCGCAGCCATAAAGCTGCATAATAGGAAGTACATGAATATGTCTGTTCGTATAGTCACGTATACAAGAACATTAAACAACGTATATAACTGGGGACATAAACATAATCTCCCTGCCCTTATCCTACTCTAAGTGGGGTCTGGACAACGTTATAAACATGTTGTCACATGATTTGGCTACGTATTTTACAACTGGCCTGACGTCAAATTATCTTAGTCGTATTTTAAGACACCTCGGTAAGAAAGAGGGTGGTCTATTATAATGTTATTATTTACGACATAGCATTAGAAACGTCAGTATTTTAGTATTTCTCTACTCCATACTGAATGTTATCATACATATAAACCTTCCTCTTTATTCACTCTATCTATTAAAAAAACCGCATCAAAATCTGTTGCGTAGTTTTAAAGATTATAGGGATATAGGGACAAAGGGACAGACAGAGAAAGCGCCTTTGTTTTATACTATGTAGTGAATATAATAAGTTATTTTCATGTTGGTTGGATATGTACTTGCCCACATTAGATGTACTGATCCCTGTTTTATTAAAAGCTTTTATTCAAGCTTTTATTGCAAAGTGTGTAAGTATCTTGCAAGTTAAATTTGACCCACTTTCCTTATTAAGGTGAAATTTTATATTTGGCCCAGTCCCGATGACGATGCATGTTTATGATAAGGATAACATGATGCCAAACTCGACTGGAGTTAAAGGTTAACCTCCTGTTAACCGTTAACTCCACGAAATGAAATTGGACATGAAATTTTGTAAAAAGCTTTTTTTTATTTTTTTAACTTTGGCTTAGAAAGCTAACAACATCGTTTCCTCCTTTTAAAATATAATTTTCTTGGATTATAATTCATCATAACAATCCTGTACAAGTATTAAATTTTATAAGCAATTGTTTTTAATTATTTCTTACTTTGAAGATGCTTGTCTAAGATATTATTTTTAAAATCCCATATTTTAGTGTCGTGCACAATACACAAATAACGTTGTTCTGTTGGAAAAGTCTTTCTTTGTCCCAGTGACACAAGTTATAAATATTAAAACAAAGCTTACATTTCAAATGCGGACTATATGCATGCCAAAGCTTTGCTAAGTCAATGTCTGATGTATCAACGTATAATATAGTTCTTACACATTGTTCTAGTAATATGATTACGAGACTTATGTTGGAAAATTGTATGTAGTTTTTCTATTAGTGGTTAACTGCGAACTTATATATATCTAATTAATCTTAGTTTTCAATATATAAAATCTTTAATATTTAAATGAATTTATCTTTTGTAAACTCCTGTAAATATTTATGATATATAAATATTATATTAGCTCGCGGCTCTATTCTAAAATAAAATTCCGCACTCAATTTTAGCTTTGCCATTACAGCAGTTTAAAAACACTGTTAAAAAGAGGCTGATACAGAAAGACTCTACACTGAGATACACTGTTAAGGATTATTTAGATGATAAGAATTCGATAGCTACTCTTCGACCCTGTACAAGACAGTACTGATTAAATGTAACTATTGAAAAGAATTATATTTTTATAAAAGCAACCGCCGAGTTTCTTGCTGGCTCTCCTCGGTAGGAACAGCTTTCCGAACCAGCAGTGATGTTGACGATTCAAAAGCACTTGTTTACAAGTTTATTTGAATAAAGAATATTTTGAATTTGAATTTAAGCGATTACAGCCGGATTGTCTATCTTTATATTTAAATGAGTTAATCTTGTATATTTTTTCCGAATCTCGGAAACGGCTCCAACGATTTTCCTAAAATTCAACATGTAGGAGGTTTTGGGGGAGAAAAATTGATCTTGCTAGGTTTTATGTAAAAAAAAATTTGTTTTATCCCTGTTTTTGGGCATTAAAAAACACTAACATTTGTATTGAATTGAATTTTCGCCATTAACCGTCAAGTCGACGTAGCTTGTTCGGGTGACGGGCAGACTTGAGAAATGAGAATACCAAGGATCGATCCCCAACTAAATAATTGTTTTTTTTAAGTTTTTTTTTTGTAAAAAATTACCGAGCCAAGCTCGGTCACCCAGATATTTTAACTTAAGTAATTAATTTGAGACCATATTAATTTTCAGAAGGGTTATATAATTTTCATAGGCTTTCGAGGTCAAAAACTTAAAAGCCTGTGTCGGGGCGTCGACGAAAGTTTCCTGTGACGTCGCCGGCGCGACGCATGGCGCCATGACTTACTCGTATTTACGATCGAAATATTCTTTTATTATAGCAACGGGGGTATTGGGGCATGAATGATCAGAATATAATTACATAAAACTTTTTTAAATACGTTTTTTTAGCCGTATGGTATCATGCTAAATAGAATAGACCTGCCTCATTTCTTACTGCGGTGTCGTAAAAGGCGACTAAGGTAAGTTGACCCACTGTGTGGTATCCGGCTGAGTAGAATAGACCAACTTCATTTCTTATCGAGGTGTCGTAAAAGACGACTAAGGAAAGCGACTCGCCGTGTGGTATCCGGCTGAGTAGAATGGACTACCCTCATTTCTTACTGAGATGTCGTGAAAGGCGACTAAGGTAAGTTGACCCAACGCGTGGTATCCAGTTTAGTAGAATAGACAACCCTCTTTTTTACCGAGGTGTCGTTAAAAGCAACTAAGGTAAGTCGACCCAACGCGTGTTATCCAGTTTAGTAGAATAGACCACCCTCTTTTTTTCCTGAGGTGTCGTGAAAGGCGACTAAGGTAAGTTGATCTATCGTGTGGTATCCGCTTTAGTAGAATAGATGACCCTCTTTCTTACCGAAAGTCGTAAAATACGACTAAGGTAAGTGTTAAAATATGATTTGTGATAACTTAAAATCTAATACGATCAACAATGATAAACATTTTCTTCTAGTACCTTTTCATTTCCACCACTTGTTCGAGTTAAATATTTGTTTAGAAATCGACATCATTTAATGACGATATTTATCAGTCAAAGGCACAATTTTAGAAATTAAGTTATTAATAGATATTGTGTTTGTTTTTGCAATCGAAAAATAGATTTGTATGTTAGCGAAGTGAAGAATGTGTAAAATTCCTTTTGCAAAATAACCTTACTTAGTCGCAAAAAATTTTGTGGCTATATTATGGTTTCTTGAAGCTTAATATTGGCTATAAATTGCATACGATATCCATGAGAGGAATGTGTTTACCTTTGATGCCTCTCTTAGAAATAAAATAACAGAATTAGGATAACAAAACGCACTAGTAAATTACTAATAAAAATTTGTTTAATTAATAAATATGCATCGAACAAAAATGCGGTCAAAAAGCAAAAACTGGTGACAATAACACAAATTAATGTAAACTAGGTTTCAGTTAAAAGTTATAGAAGGGATTTTTTAAACATTGATTCGGAATCGTACATTATTATATTGACGCATAAGTATATTTAAGGGAGAGTTTTGTCCAAGTTTTGTCTTTGAAAGGCCAGTCCGCGAACAACTTCCGCATTTGGGCAGGAGGTTGTCGATTTGGTATTGCAAAGTTAATTTGCGTGTGGTATCTGGCTGAATAGAATAGTACCACCCCCATTTCTTACCGAGGTGTCGTAAAAGGCGACTAAGGTAAGTCGACCCGCCGTGTGGTATCCGGCTGAGTAGAATAGACCAACCTCATTTCTTACAGAGGTGTCGTAAAATACGACAGAGGTAAGTTGACATCAGGCAGGCGGCCGGTCGTAAAAACGCAGCCAAATTATGTGATAGCATGTTTATAACATGTTATGCCGACCCCACTTAGAGTGGGATAAGGGCAGGAAGATGATAATGAAAGTTAATTTGCTTTAATAGGGATGGACAATCAATGACACCTCTCAGTAATTTCAGCGGAAACATACTCTCTTAGAGAAATCTTCGATACCAAATTAAAGTGCGTTAAAATCTTTTTAACTGACTTGTCCCCTTAAAATAGTAACAAATACGTAATCCCGCGCTTGAATTAATATATCAGGAAGAATATGAATCAAATTATTTTCATTATCATCCGATCGCCAGACAGTGAACGTTTTATTTTTGGTTAACAAAATTAATCTAGATCAAGGGTCGGCCAAAACTGTATGGGACTTGTTATAATGATATCGTAACAAGCCAAATGCATCTGCCAGTGTCCCATCTATTATTATATGTGGTGAGCGAAATTGATCACTATTTCTTCGCCGACGGAATTATTATAATGCATAATAGGCAGGTGGGCTGTTTATGCAATTTTCATTGACGTTTTTCGTTACGTAATTCATTTCCGTTGCAATTTTTGCATGGCATTTAAAACAAACTACGGGTAATGCATTTCAATTCTGTCATCATCTTCCTGCCCTTATCCCACTCTAAGTGCGGTCGGCACAACATGTTATAAACATGTTGTTCTTTGTCATATTGTCCATGTTGCCCTGCCTGACATCAACTTGTATTAATCGCATTTTACGACACCCCGGTAAGAAAGAGGGTGGTATATTCTACTAAACCGGATACCACACGGTGGGTCAACTTACTTTAGTCGTCTTTAACGACACCTCTGTAAGAAAGAGGGTGATCTATTCTACAAAACCGGATACCACACGGTGGGTCAACTTAACTGAAAAAACCTCGCCTGCTGGGAGATTTAGTTGCGTGCGTAAACCAATAGAGGTACACTTAAGAAATGTACCAGAGAACTGTAGATCTATATAAATACTACAAAAAAGTCCGTGATAGCTCTATCTCTTATAGTAATAATTAATAAGTAAGTTTATCGATTTTATTATTTAGTTCGCCTTGTGCACCGATCTCAACCTGTCTCTTATCTTTATTACTTTAACGTAGGGGTTGTCTGTAAGAGATCACTTTTGGTGATAAGACCGCTCTTGCACTCTTAAATGTTCTTATTTCTCTTGTTTATGCCTATTATTTACCTGGTGTGCAATAAAGAGTTATTCATTCATTCATTCATTCATAGTTAACACGTAATAGCGACTTTTATGTTTAAAATTTCAATAAGGGAAAAATTTGTGACACACTTTGCCATTACAGCAGTTTAAAAACACTATTAAGGAGAGGCTGATACAGAAAGCCTACTATACTGTTGAGGATTATTTAGACGATAAAAATGCGTGGATATAAATATTGTTCGACCCTGTACAAGATAGAAACAATTAAATGTAACTAGAATTAAGAATTGTATTTTTTAAAAAGAGCAACCGCTGAGTTTCTTGCTGGCTCTTCTCGGTAGGAACAGCTTTCCGAACCAGCAGTAGAGTTGACGATCCAAAAGCACTTGTTTACAAGTTTATTTGAATAAAGAATATTTTGAATTTGACACTGATTACCATGCGGGCAAAGCCGCTGGCACAGCTAGTAATTTTTTTTTTGCACTATTAAGATAAAAGTGCAAAAGGCGGACTTAACACTAAACCAAGCGTTCTCTACCAGTCAACCTTAGGGTCAAACGGAAAATTAAAATAGGTGCAGCAAGCAAACAAACAGAAGAAGAAAAGTAGTAATATGCATTAATAATTAAGAGATGAAAATCAATAAACTATAGCGATGTGCCTAGGCAAATAAGAAATAAATGGATAACAATAAACATAAGATATTAAAAAAAATAGATGGTATAACAAAATATTTAGCGGTTAAAGAAAAAAAATAATATCATTAAATGTTACAGATTAGGTATTTTTTAACATTTGCTTTAAAAGTAAGACGACTGGAAGATTTTTTGAGGGAAATCATTCCACAGATGTACGGCTTGCGAAGTGGAAGATTCTGAAAAAAAAGTGATGCGATGATGAGGCGTGGAAAGCTATTAATATTATAATTGTATCAAGTTACAATGTTTCAATCATGATATTGCTTGTCCGATATCGGATAGGTGGGTTACGTAATCTTAGTAACGCGCTTACGTCATCAGTTTTTCGCCCTAGCCTTCGATCTTTAGTCACGAGTAGGGGTGCCACCTTTTTTTTGAAGAAAAATAGTATTTTTCTTTTTAAATCATAAAAAAATATAGTACTTTTAGGAAATTCAGGAAAAAAAATAGTACACATCTATTTTTAATCCTTATTTATTTTTCCATGATTATTTGTTATTACTTTTCGCTGGACAATGACAAAGAAGTTAGAGTTACTAACTAACTAAGCCCCGTAAAAACATGAATGAGTTTCGTTCAAACATTCCCTATGCAGTGCTGCGGGTGCGTTCCATTTACAGTTGATAAAAAAAAGCGCGACAATTGGATTAGCGATAAAAATAAAGTATTTTTCATCCTATACTATTTTTCTATAATATATAGTACAATTGACTAAAATATTGTACGATACTATGTAATATAGTACGGGTGGCAACCCTAGTCACGAGTTTGACATCTATTTCGGTTAATAATAATAATAATATTTTTCTTTTCTTGTTATAGTTTAGTAGTAGTAAGTAAATAAAAAATTAAGGATATACTTGTATAATTACTTACGCCGTGTGGTATCCGGCTGAATAGAATAGTACCACCCTCTTTCTTATCGAGGTGTCCTAAAATACGACAAAGATAAGTAGACGTCAGGCAGGCGGCCGGTCGTAAAATACGTAGCCTAGCCTTTTATATCCAAAATTTCAATTCAGGAAAATATTTGTGACACACTGATTTTCATACGGGCGAAGCTGCTGACAAAGCTAGTCTTTTATAAAATACTGCACCAAGAAAAATGGTTAAGAGAGTCGTTTCGACTAAGTAACAAAGAAACTGAAGAGCTGAATGGCTTAGGCATTTTAAGATGTATTTAAAGCTGTAAATCTATTCATACAATATAGACATATAGATTCTATAGAAATTTCTTTCTTTCTATTTTATAAAAAAATACTATTAAACCGCTCCACCCGCGTGAAAAGATTAAAACCGTTATATAGTCTTTTGATAACCATAAAAATGGTTAGAGTGGGTTAACCTTAAAAGACAAATGCTGCCGCGGACTTTTATTTAGAACTTTTAGAGGGGAACAATTTGTAATACATGATTTTTGAATAACTATCAACGTTTACTTAGCGCACGCAAGGAAAGCTTTAAATTTTGCCGTTTTCGTACTATTTTTTATTGCTGCTCGTCTCCTATTCATCTTAGCGTGATGTTATATAGCCCATAGCCTTATCGCAATAAATGGACTATCTTAGACTGAAAGAATTTTTCAAATCGGTCCATTGATGAGATTAGCGCGTTCAAACAAACAAACTCTTCAGCTTTATATATTAGTATGGATATATAAGTTTGAATTTATACGTATAAATGTGTAAGCGCCAGAGTTGACAAATGATAGGAGAGAATGGGATAAAATATTGTGTGGATATGGGTTCAGGGAACGTCTCAAGAAATGGAAACATCTAGGATCGAGCTCCACGTATACAATATTTTTTTTTAGTTTCTTTTTTTTATTTTGTAAAAAATTACCGAGCAAGAAAGCTGTGGTAACCCAGCGGTAACACCGTGCGCCTCTTTCGAAGAGGTCTAGGGTTCAAACCCCGGACAGGCACCAATGAGTTTTCTAGTAAAACTTATGTGTCTTATTAATAATTGCAATTTATCACACGCTTTTCGGTGAAGGAAAACATCGTGAGGAAACCTGCATATCTCTAGATAATTCTGGGGATACGTGTAACCTAACCATCCGCATTGGAGCAGCGTGGTAGGTCTTAGCTCCAATCCTTCTCTCCAAAAAAACGGAGAGCAGAGGCATATTTTAAGCAGTGGGATAGTAACAGGCCGCTACTTACTTACTTTTTACCGAGCAAGACTAAGTCAACCGGGAACTTATTATTATTCCCAATCCTTTTTTTCCAAAAACGGAAAGAGGAGCTCTATGCCCAGCTGTGGCTTAATAACAGCCCGATAATTTAATTTTTTTGAATGCATTAACGATAAGTTGTTGCCAGTCAGCCTATGGCGTGTCGCATTGCAGTGAACCGAGCGAGCTGTTACATCTATCGATTGAACTGTACTCTTGCAAATTTATACTAAGTTTAAAATCTTATTACATTAATTGATATCTGAATTTTATTTCGTTAATGTAGTTTATTAGCGAGTTATTATCTGCTTAATTTTAAATAATTTATAGAATAAGCGTTACTTTGCGGAGATCCATAATACAAAAGTAATAATGAAATTATATATAATCTGCAATGAAGTGAATTAGAAAATATATATAATGCTAAATGTAGAAAATATATATAATGCTAAATGTTCCAAGTATGAAAACGGATTGTCCACTCTACATTTAGCATTATACATTTTGTATTTTACTTCATCGCTGATTATAGCAAAATGATTTTATTATTACTTTTGCCTTATTTTACTTAAGACTTTGTTTTGGCATTTGTCGACGTTCTTTCCAATAATAAATCATTATAAATTAACTACCAAAAATTGTAATGCACAAAAATTAATGTTTACTTTACAAAAAATTTAAATATTACTTATTTTATAGAATCCGTCGTGTGGTATCCAGCTGAGTAGAATAGATCACCCTAATTTCTTGCCGAGTTGTCGTAAAAAGCGACTAAGGTAAGTTAACCCAACGTGTTGTATCCGGTTGAGTAGAATAGACCATCGTCTTTCTTACTGAGTTGTCGCAAAAGACGACTAAGGTAAGTTGACGTCAAGCAGACGGCACTAAGTAAAATACGTAGAAAATCTTGTGACAACATGTTTATGACATGTGCCTACCCCACTTAGAGTGGTATGGGGGAAGGAGGAGGATTTTCCCATAATAGAACCGTACTTTTTGCCTTAGTCTTATTTGAAGGGTAATTTCGCAAAAATCCATAAAATCTTTGGAGCTTTAAAGCTTTACAAAAACACAGAATCGCAAGCTTTTGCCTATTATATTAAATTATTAGAATAATTATTTACTAATAAAACTTCTTATTTATCATAGAGAAAAATAAGGTATACCGTCATTTATTTTAAACGATACATAAGTGTAAATATGTCAAAACATATGTCAAAATAATATATCAAAATTGATACAACGTGAAATGTAAATTTTGGTGGTATTAAAAAATGTTAAGTTCCGTTAGATATATATTAATGTTTTGGCGTTAATAAGATGTTTGGTGCAATTTTCAGACAAACAATCCATAGGGAAATTATTATTGATGTTTTATCTAAAGATACTAAAATTTATTGTGATGAAATGGTAAGTGCATCATATATCTATTTGACTGGCCCACTAGCGCAGTGGGCAGTGACTCTACCTTTTGCTCTAAGGGTTCCGCTTCGATTCCCGCCTTGGGCCAACATTTTCTAGAAAGAAAATTGTTTTGTTGTCTTTAAGTCTGGGTGTTTGTATCTAAGTATGTATTTAAAACTATGTATATATTCACCAGTGGTCTATCCACCATAACACAAGTAGTTACTTACTTTGGGGACGGACGACCATGTGTCTAAGTGTCCCATATCTTAATATTTAAATGAGTTAATCTTGTATATTTTCCGAATCTCGGAAACGGCTCCAACGAATTTCCTGAAATTCAGCATGTAGGAGGTTTTGGGGGAGAAAAATTGATCTAGCTAGGTTTTATGTAAAAAAAATATTGTTTTATCCCTATTTTTGGGCATTAAAAAACACTAACATTTATATTGAATTGAATTTTCGCCATTACTGTCAAGTCGACGTAGCTTATTCGGTTAGCGGGCGCCTCGAGAAATGTGAGTGCCAAGGATCGATCCCAACTAAATAATCGTTCTTTTCTTTTTTAAAGTTTTTTTTTGTAAAAAATTACCGGGCGAAGCTCGGTCACCCAGATATTATTTATTTATTTATTTAATCTAGCAAGGTTTTATATAAAAAAATCTCGTTTTATCCTATAGAAACTAACTGAAATATATGATATGAAATGAAATATATTGTGTGTGTGTATATATATACCAGATTAACTCATTTTAATATTAAAGATTTAATTATATGTCACACAGCGGTACTTAATAATGCTATATGTTGCGATTTCTACAAAAAGATCGTATTTCACTTTTATGTAGTGTTTACAAGAATCTGTAACTATCTTATGTTATTGTTCTTATATTATATAACAGTTGTGACGATAGTAAAGGAAAACAATAGATGAACAAAATAGTATAAAATATATAGTTTATTAGTATTAAGTTTATTTATTTCTAGACATATCCCGCGATTCCACCGGCGTACATACCGATCTCATGGCTATAGATTTATTTTTGTTAAATATATCATCAATATAGAAAAGTTTCCGCAGCGCATGCGACTTTTATCACTAATTTTTTACACTTTATTACATTTTTATTACGGATCCCTATTTTTAATGTAATATAGCCTATGTAGCTCAGTAAAGATGCTTTATAATGGTGAAAGAATTTGAAATCGGTCCAGTAGTTTTTGTGTTAAAACATTACAAACATACATACAAATTTTTCCTCTTTATAATATTAGTATAGATACACGCCGTGTGGTATCCGGCTGAATAGAATAGTACCACCCTCATTTCTTACCGAGGTGTCGTAAAAGGCGACTAAGGTAAGTCGACCCGCCGTGTGGTATCCGGCTGAGTAGAATAGACCTCCCTCATTTCTTACCGAGGTGTCGTAAAAGGCGACTAAGGTAAGTTGACGGACCATGTGGTATCCGGTTGAGTAAAATAGACCACCCTCTTTCTTACCGAGGAGTAGTAAAATACAACTAAGGTATGTTGACGTCAGGCAGGCGGCCGGTCGTAAAATACGTAGCCAAAGCATATGACAACATGTTTGTAACATGTTGTGCCGACCCCACTTAGAGTGGGATAGGGGCAGGAGGATGATGAATATTAGTATAGATACGTACAACCATGACGGCTTTTTTTTACTCCGAATACAGTTATGTAGAACTTTAGATTGATAGTTTGGTAATTTTTAAAATGATGTAAAAAAAAATTGAAAAGAAAAGTTGTAAAATAGTAGGACAGGTTCACCAAATGAACCATCATGATTTTACGTTTGAGCGAAAAATGGTGATTGTATTCAACGTAAATTTCAAAAAAATTGTAGAGCCCGAAAACAGGGATAATACGACATTTTTTAAAAATAAAACTTATCTAGATCGATTTTTCTCCCCCAAAACCCCCTGCATGCTGTATTTCAGGAAAATCGTTGGAGCTTTTTCTGAGATTCTGAAAATATTTATATATATACAAGATTAACTCATTTAAATATTAAAGATAAAAATGTTATTCTGCTTTAGAAATTGTTTGAGCAAGCAAATTGCTTTTAGTATTAGTTAGCGGTCATATTGATAATTTCAATCTAGTTGCGATAAAGCAATTACTTCCGATGTTAAGGTTAAGTGGACACTGAAACCTCTGTAAACAAGGCTAACATACTCTTAAGGAGTACTTCCTCAAATGATCCAAGGAATGAAAAATACTTCAAGAACTGAAATCCTTCTTTAATATTTAAATGAGTTAATCTTGTATATATTTATTCGGAATTTCGGAAACGGCTCCAACGATTTTCATGAAATTCAGTATGGTGGGGGGTTTCGGGAGAGAAAAATCGATCTAGCTTGGTTTGATTTAAAAGAAATATCGTTTAATCCCTGTTTCCGGCATTGAAATAATGCTAAAATGTTGAAGCAAATGATATTTGGGCTGTCAAATGCAAAGCTGTGATAGTCTAATTGTAACGGACGGACCGAAATTGTATATCCTGGGATCGATTTCCACCATGTCACACGGCGCATTTTTCTTTATTATTTTTTTTAATGTTTTTTTTAAAATATATCTTAAAAAATTATCGAGCAAGGCTCGGTCACCCAGGTTACTATATGTTTAATCTAAAAGTAACCACTAACATAAAAAGTTAAGTAACAGCTGATCAAATACCTATATCTTTCATTGGATATAAAATGATATGAAGTTTTAATGATACATGGTACTCTAATGCTGATTGACAGGTCAAGGTCAGGATTTGACATAGAAAATATCTAGACATCTGCAAATACTGGGCCCATAACCTAATAAAACACAGCATGTAATGCTTTCAATCAAAGACTAACTTTTATTCACAGATAATATACACAATTTACATTACATTTCTTATGCAGTCTGTAGGTGGCGCTAGTATGTATAATATTAGTATTATTTTGTTACAAAACAATCAAATATAAATAACAGTAAACGTATTTCCTCACGTTTTCGTTTACAGAATAATATTTGAACAATAGAAACTATTAGTTAGGTATATTCATTTATATTTATTGCGGCCAGCTGATAAAAATTCAAATTTAACATATTCTTTCGAATAAGTTTGTAAACAAGTGCTTTTGAATCGTAAACTTTACTGCTTGTTCGGAAAGCTATCCTACTGAAGAGAACTAGCAAGAAACTCAGCGAAGCTCTTATAAAAATGATTTCTATAACAGTTACATTTCAGCATTGTTATTCCGCATAAGGTCGAAGAGTGACTATATCCACGCATTCTTATCATCTATGTAATCTTCAACAGTATTTAGCTGTAGCTTTGTAGTAGCTTTCTTTATTACCCTCTTTTATACAGTTTTCCTAAACTGCTTTAATGGCAACGCTAAAATTGAGTTTATTTTATTTATTTAAGGACCACCAGTAGCTACTACATTTAAATAAATTATTAAACTATAAACATATTAATATCGTTCGTTTAATGTGCAGCTTATTAAGGTAGCCACAACATGCATAAAGAAACAAGTTTTATTACTTTACAAGTTAACAATACTAATTTTAAAATTAATGTTGATGAGAACAACAATGAGAAACAAGAGAAACAAGAATTAAAATTAGAAATTAAAAAAAACAAATACGCTAAACAATAAAAAGTACACATTTAGAAAATTTAAATAAAATCTATGTCACAGCTCCCATAGGTCTGTACTCAGTACCTCTCAACAACTTTAACGACGATATATTTTGACGAAATGACGAAATGAGTTTGCGGAGTTCAAAGAAGTCGGTTACATAATTACAGGTGAAACTAATATAAAGCTTGTAAATAAATTAAATGTGATTTCAGAGCGGTTAACCCAAGAATGAGACGAAATGAGTCGGTGAGAAGCGTCAAAAGGTACCGGAGCGACCAGCGGCCGGCGTTGGCGCTCAGTTTCCGCCAAAACTCGCTTACGATCGGCTCGCTCGCTCAGAACTCCGCTTATCTCGCTGAGAAAGCTTATAAGGAGGAATCAGCGTGAGTATATTATAACTAAGTAAAACATTATTATGATAAGTCTTCATTCATTCTCCTGCCCTTATTCCAATCTAAGTGGGGTCGGCATATTAACATGTTACATCATTAAGCTAGGTATTTTACGATCGGCCGCCTGCCTTACGTGAACTTCCCTCAGTCACCTTTTACGATACCTCTGTAAGAAATGAGGGTGGTCTGTTCTCCTTAGGCGGATACAACACGGCGGGTAAACTTACCTTAGTCACCTTTTATGACCTCGGTAAGACAGTCAGCAATGCTGTCAAGACCTTTGAAAAAAGTCGTCTACAAAGGCTCGACGCAAAACGCCTTCTTAAAAAGAACTGTCCCAATCGTGTATTGTATTATTGTATCGGTAGAAATTGGGTTTGGTCTATACTACGCATCCGGATACCAAACGTCGTTATTACCATTCTTAATGAAGAAAAAAGAAAAGATACTATAATTTCTTAAGTTTCGATTTGTAGAGAACAAAAATTATACTATTTATATGTTTTGCATAATTTTTTATTTATTCCTTTATTCCTGTACAAAAACTAATAAAAAATTATAATAAAAGAAGGGAAATATTATTGAGATTATTGTACTGAAATTTCACATGAATTTAAAAGTTATCATGAGAAATTTGCGGTTACTAAATACGACAGCTTAACCCATCATAGCGGTATATTAACCTCTTTTAAACTTACATAAAAACTGTGCATGTATCTGTGATGACAAAATAATGAGCATAAAATGATTTCTACAGCAGCCCGAGGATATTTTTGTAGCTTTTCCATCGGATATGGAATCAATTAAACGGTATGAAATAGCTACAGTCAGGCTTTAGCTTTCTATTTAGTTAATTCTGTAGGAATTCATTTTTAAATCAACCCATTGCTTCATCCATAATAAATCATCCGTCCCCAAAGTATCTAATTACTTGTATTATGGGTCACAGACAGCTAGTAAATATTTCTACTAAATGTTTAAATAAATACACCCAGACTCGAAGAACAAGGTTGGCCCTCAGAAGGAATCGAGGGAACAGAATATCGTACCGTAACCATAAACTAAAAACAGCATTACTAGATTGGTAACTTGCCTATTCTCAAGGCTCAAAATTGAACAAGAACCTGAGGTTTGCACATCCAGTCCAGACTATTAATAAACGATTACTTATTTGTAACAGACCAGTACAGAAAGCTCCCGAATTTAAAACTCATAGGTTTAAAAAAAAGAAATACTATCGTCTGCACCCAAATTCAGCTATGTGGCCTTCAGTGAATCATAAATATCAATTAAATATATTTATTTTAGTACTAACAATTACCGAGGTAGACTTGTTAAGTCATGGTGAAGATAGCATGCTCTTATTTCATAATAGCTAAAGAAATGAAACAAACAATTTACAAATTTGATAAACTTCTTTAAAAACTGCCTTTAATCTCTTGAATGACACTTCCTTCATGTAAGCTAAGGCCTTACATTTACTACATACGAAAATTGATACTAAGTTGACTATATAACGAGGTACGCTTCTTTGGACCTATTAGTATTATTGCGTCTCTTACATAAACCATCATCTAGGAGAATCAATACAGCATCAGTTACGAAAGTGCAAGCTTCCATTTACTACTTTCCTACTTGATTATTATAATATACGACCATTATAAAGTTTACTTTTTATTCCAGTGGAGATCCTAATCGCCAAGCATCTGCCGTATCTTGGTTCAGGCTAGTGAGTATATCTTATTTGTACATAGAATATCTTTTACATAACAATGCATCTAAATCAATGCTATAAAAAGTTTTGTAAAATTTGGAACAGACACATGAAAAATAAGTCGGTGCACTTGCGCCACATTACGGAAGATCTAATAGGGGATAAACCTTCTTATTTAATATTAAAATCATTTTAATTTCTACCATAAACAATATAAGGATAAGAGGAGTGGTAATTGTTGCGGAGTTCCCTCGTCTAGACCCAATTTTGATAACAGCATCAGGTTATGATCATAAATATGCATTGTCATCCGGACTGGATAAGATTGTAAAATTTCACCTTAATCGAACACCAGGAAATGGGCCAAATTAACTTGCAAGAATCGACCTTCACATACAAACAAAAAAATTTAAATAAAAGCCTTGAAAAAGGAAAAAATTGATTTAAGATGGATGAGATTTAGTGCTTACCTCATGCTTTCAAAATCTAGGTTTCTACAGAAGCACTACATATTATAGTAACTTTGAATGGAAATATATTTAAGGACCGTTTAATTTCAGTTCAGGTTCGCGAAACCATGGGAGTTTGTGCTACTGTTCGCGGGCGTGATCTTCGCAAGCCTCAGCGGACTCTTCGTGCCGGTTGGCGTCATCGTCTACGGAGAGTTTACGTCCCTCCTAATCGATAGAACTGTTATGAATGGGACATCTACACCTACACTTACGATCTCGTGGTTTGGTGGAGGCAGAATACTGTAAGTCTTTACGTATGTACTAACAACGTACCAAAATAAAATTTAAAATCCTATAAGCCATTGATTATGACCATAACACAAATGAGTTTCTTGGAAGAACCAAAGGAAATGACGTCGACAAAAGGCAGCTAGGCTGAAGTGAAAATATCTTAGCTGATATGGTGATGGATGGAGTGAACATATGTTGGTTGATGGCCGACCCTTCCGTGGTGAACAGACGACCTCAATCTGTCGGCACAGGATAATCTGTCGTGGAAATATTTTCCCTCCCTGGAGAAGACTTACGTCCTATAGTGATCTTTACCTGTAAACACAACGTCTTTTTTCTTCAGCATACTACAATTAGTCTTACACTAAAATCTTGAGAACAGTTTCTGGTTCATCTACTCCATTTCTTAAATTTAATTTTGCTTTCAAGTTGGCGATAAATCACAAATTTTAAAACAAATACAAAGTACAAGAATTTGCTGAATCTGAATTTAATTTCCGCTTAGTCAGGCAGGTCTTATACTACAACCGCTTCTAGTTAATTATTACCAAGAAGCGTCCCATTAATAGTACAATGCTGTGTGAAAAACTTAATATCCATTTACCGCATTATCAATAACTAAGAGACTTAGAAAAGATTAAATGATATGTGAAGAAAGTTTTCAAAAGTAATTCGTTCAAAGCGAAAAAATATTAATTACCACTAAGGTAACGTTGTTTTCTCGTAAAGATTAAGCTAGAAGATAGATGGAAGGTAAGACAAAACAGAGATTATTCTGTCACTACTTAATCCCTACTTACATAAATAATTGTTACAGCACCAACGCTAGCCGCGAAGAGAATCGTCAGGCGCTGATTGAAGATTCTCAGGCGTTCGGAATTGGCTGTATGACATTTTCTATACTACAATTTCTGGTGTCAGCCATCAGTGTGGACCTTTTTAATTACGCCGCGCTAAGACAGGTAAAAAAAGCCTTTTAGATATTACAATCCAGTTGTAACAAATGCAACGATTCTAAAAACATATATCTATTTTCTAGATAGAAAGAATAAAGGAGAAATTCTTACAAGCTGTGCTGCGTCAAGATATTACGTGGTATGATCTAAACACATCGATGAATTTTGCGACAAAGGTTTCAGAGTGAGTTCTTTCCCATATTATCACTACATATTATAAAACAAAGTCGCATTCTTTGTCCATATTTCCCTATGTATGCATAAAACTTTAAAACTACGCAACAGATTTTGATGCGGTTTTTTTTAATAGATAGAGTGATTCCAGAGGAAGGTTTGTACGTATAATGACACTCAATACGGAGTAGAGAAATACTGTAATTTTTGAGGTTTCTGCACATAATTACATTTTTTTCCGCTTACATTGCAAACGCAGGCTAAACCCTACGAGATTTATCAAAATGATGTACTAAGTATTTGTACACATTAAAAAGGTCTACAGAAAAGTCCGCGATGGTATATGTCTATCTCTTATGGATAACCCACTATAGCATTTTTTGTCATTTACTTTTTACGAAAAATAGTGCCTTATCTTTGAAGCAATTTTTATACAATACAGCATTAATTCTTATCCAATTAAGTACCTTAAATAAATTGTTGATTTAATATAGATCAATATGGCCGTTTACAGCACGTAATTTAAGTGAACATTTTGGAGATATTACAGATTTAAAATGCCGTGAGGACGCCGCGCTTCGCCCTATAACATCTCGACTTTAGCAGCTATGTCGCTCTTTCAAGAGTTTGTTTAAAGACATTCTGTAATTAATTGTAAAAATAAAATACATAGGAAAAATGTAAAAGTAAATAAGTAATAATGTACTATATGAATTTAGATATTCCAAAGATAGCAGGAAATCTTCTTGGTATAGGGAAAGGAAATTGTTTTTCTCCAAATTTAACGCTTGCGGGCCACGGGCAGTAATGAATAAATCAAAAGTACTGGATCGATTTTAATAATTTTTTTTACACTGACTGACATGGGATATATATTTTATACCCGTGCGAAGCAGGGGCTAGTTCTTAGTATAAAACTATGTCCCAAAAGGAAGGTTTAGGTTAATAGTACATTATGGTTTTATGTTAATCGCGAAGATGTAAATAACTAGCGTGCTGGAAGCTTTGGTCGCGTGCATCGTATAAACCAAGATATATATACCAAAGAAATGTACTAGCGAATTGTAGAACTACAAAAATATAACGAAAAAGTCAGCCGCATGTCTATCTCTTATTAGGAATTGACTCTGGTTCTGCTTATGGTTGCACCAACTACTTTTATGTTCAAAATTTCAAAAAATACACTAATTTCGACGCAGGCAAAGCCACAGGCACAACTAGTTTAATTTATAATAAAAAGTAGCTTCTGTTAACCCATATACCTCTCCAACTATTCAATCTTCTACATATAGGTATATATATATATATAAAACTATTTAAATCTCAATATCATTTATCCGTCTATCTATCTTATTCGATCACGGTTATTCATATTTCCAGTGACGTGGAGAAATACCGTGAAGGTATTGGTGAAAAGGTACCAATGTTTATCTATCTGGTGATGTCATTCGTGACTGCTGTGATCATATCCTTTGCGTACGGTTGGGAATTAACTCTGGTTCTGTTGTCCTGCGCACCCATCATCATAGCCACGACTGCTATTGTTGCAAAAGTAAGTTAACCGTAAAGTCGTATTTCAGTACATTAATCCTCTGAATTTATTACTTTGGGTGAAGCACGCTTGTCTTTGCTCATGATGCAGGGGTGCAATGCACCAGCGCGATCGGTGGCACCGGACCAAGACCTCTTGATAATGGGGAGGGGGCTGATTTAGGGACGCCAGAGCACTGCTTGTACCCTGACGCTTGTTTTGCTTTAGACACTTTGATAAACGTTAATTGACACAACGTTTATACGTTACGTATATTA
The DNA here is from genome assembly GCA_947086495.1 of Morpho achilles. Taxonomy (NCBI): domain Eukaryota; kingdom Metazoa; phylum Arthropoda; class Insecta; order Lepidoptera; family Nymphalidae; genus Morpho; species Morpho achilles. The sequence continues at coordinate 6,941,408 of CAMTZB010000018.1, read as the reverse complement.
TACACTTCGGTAAAAAATAAGTCTTTCTTTAAACAACTTGCATAAATGGCTGAAGCTTGTACCAATTCTTTCAAGCTGGGGTCGTATTACTTTAAATTTTTGAACTGATAGCGCCGCCCCACTTTATTTATTTTTGTACACGTGTATCAAAAGCAGAACGTCAATAATAGCATCATTTTGTATGAGAAAATGTATTGCCGTGCAAAAACATTTGAAATCCCATATGCGCCGCTGTAAGTTTTAATTTATTTAAGGCTTTACAGGTCTGTCAAGAAGCAGAAATCGCGTGTTGTTTCGTATTATTGTATTAAATTTTAATGTCCCAGGTTCAATCATCTTTGACCACTCAAGAACTGAAGGCTTACAGCATAGCGGGTGTCATTGCTGAGGAAGTCTTGTCATCCATACGAACAGTCGTCGCCTTTGGGGGTGAGGAGAAAGAGATACAAAGGCAAGTTTATTCCTTCATAGTATCTGCTTAAAATTGATGTTACGTATTAAATAATAGTTGTATGGTCATGTAATGAGGAGGAATGAAAACCATGTGACCATAAGAGTGTTTAATATGTGGATGGATATATGATTAAAAGGAGGCCGCCAAAAAGATGCATGGATTGTGTGAAGAATGATATCAATTTAAAAGGAGTAACGCTAGAGTAGACTAATGATAGATGAAATTGAAAGATAAAGGCATATTATGCAGACCCCACTTAGAGAGGGTTATTATAAAAGAAAATTGAGTTGATTACGTATGAAATGATAGATTAAAAACGTTTAGTAGTTACCAATGAGATTCTAAAGATAAGATTCATGTAATACAGTTGCCTAATAATTATAATGAACATCTTTTTTCTTTACTTTGTGGTCGAAATTCTCTTAACATAGGTCTTAAAATTAGATGCTGTCTACAAATCGTCTACATTATGTGATGCTAAAGTGAATTAAGGCCATCTAAGGCCTTAATTCATAACAAGTATAAAAAGACCGTATTTTGTTTCTCTATAGTTTCTTGAGTCTTTTTTCTTTTCTTAAAGCTGTATAAAAGAATCTCCCTCTCAAGATTTAATGTTATTACTTCACTCAGATATAAAGAACGCTTAGATCCAGCAAAGAAAATGGGAGTACGAAAAGGAATATATTCAGGAATAGGGAGTGGAATTATGTGGCTAATTATCTACGCTACATATGCTCTTGCATTCTGGTACGGAGTTGGTCTCATCCTGGACAGTCGCCATGAAGTGAACCCGGTCTACACTCCAGCTGTACTGATGATCGTAAGCATAAAGCACAGCTCTCTCGGCTTTTATCTACATCTATACTATCTATGCTTGCATACTGTTTTTTTTAATCATAGACGCTTGTCACTTTACCTGTAAATGTTTTTTATTTATGTTAAGGTAAGTTTTAGGTGTACGAATAAGTTGCCATAGTATAAAATGTTTTTTAGTTTAATTTTTTAAAATGAGCGCTCTCCAATGCGGTTTCACAGATTACGTATATTTCATTAATTCTTTAAGATTCGATTCGTTCTTGAAAATGCATGTTACATCATGATGTTTAAAAAGTTGTATAATTTTCTATATCTACATATATACAAGTTGGTTCCGACTACACGACATTAATTTCTATTCTTAATACCTAAACACTTTGGCAGCCTTCATAAAAAAATCAGTTAATTTAGTAATCAATTTAGTAATTTAGCAACGAATTATTTTGCGTTTTGAAATTAAGATATATGATAACGGTGAATGACCGTACCCTATTCCATTCCATTTCGTACGTAATGTTAAGTAAGTTATCTTATACGTTTAAGTTATCAGTGGATTCCTTTAATGTCGTATCGTAGGTTCTACTCTGTATATGAACGTTCGATGTTAGCGTATTAAATATACGCTAACATATATAACTTATCATAAGGGAACCCATATAAACTTAGGTTGTACCTATAAATGTATCTGAACTTTTTTGTAGGTATTCTTCAGTGTGTTGCAAGGAGCTCAAAATGTTGGACTTACGGCACCGCATCTTGAAGCAATGGCTAGCGCCAGAGCCTCTGCTGGGGCAATATTTGCGGTGATCGATAGGAAGCCTAACATAGACAGTCTGTCAACTGAAGGCACCAAACCTATATTAGACGGCGAAATGGAATTGAAGGACGTATATTTTAGATATCCAGCTCGACCAGATGTACAAGTAAGTTATTTGATTTTAAATTTTGCAATATAATATACATTTATGTCCACATAAATGTATAGCTAAAACTGTTACAATTTAACTTTCCTCTTTTTGATTTGGTGGACATAAGCCTTTTGTTGAGTTTCCCAAGGTAACGATTATGTACCGCTTGAATCCAATAGCTTCTATACTGGTTGAGGTGTCTACATTAATCCATCAAGATTTTACTCAAAAGCCAGTGCGACATTACTACGGCACATCTATTAATTCTTTAACTTAATACTGCATTGTTCAGATTCTCAAATCGTTGCCATATGTCAGTGCCTTTAGATCTTCATAATATTTTGATTAATTGGATCAATTAATTTGTTATTTGATAATGAAAAAATATTTCGAGCACAGTTCTTTTTATCAAACGCTGAAGCTGAATTACTTTTTGATGGTAGCTTATGTGAATATACTTGATAAAACAAAGCGTTAAGACATTCGATGTTGGTTTCTTAAGGAGATTTCCACGAGACATAGTCTTGTAGCATATTATCATCATTGACACGGATGTTTGCAAAGTAATACTTAATTCTATAAATGATGTCTGCAGGTCTTAAATGGTCTTACACTAAAGATAAACCGTAACGAAACCGTGGCGCTAGTGGGAGCCAGCGGAAGCGGCAAGTCTACAGTGTTGCAAATGCTACAAAGGATGTACGACCCGGACTCAGGATCTGTGACCGCATCAGGGAACGACCTGAGGGATATCAACGTACAACACTTCAGGAGTCAGGTCGCTGTTGTTGGACAGGAGCCGGTTTTGTTTGCCGGCACTATTAAGGAGAATATTCGGTAGGTATTTTAAATATGATAGCTTCTTTCTGACTTATCTTATACGTAATATTACTATATTATAAATATGAAAGTCTGGTTTTTGTCTCTATGTCTTTTACGGTTTCATGACCTGCTGGGAAAATATTGAACAAGTTTGGTACTATTGCAGTTTATATGCACCAATAACATATGGAACATTAATTAGCGTTTGTAGAGGGTGCCAAAAAATCTTGCGCCGTCGAAATTCAGTGGCTACACTCGTCCTTTTTTGAGTTCAATTGTACTAGTGGGGAATGTATACGTACATATTCTGGTGCGATATTGCCACTCGAACCCCTTGAGACCCCAAAGTCTAATTGTTCATCGAACTATGTGCTCCGATCATTCCTATTTCAGCTTCGCCGCCAACTGGCCTACGTCAGTCTACTGATTTCTTCATGCGACATAGCTCTTTCCATATCTATACTAACCTCACCTATACGAGAATTCGAGTTGGGTATTATAAACAAGCTGAATTTATTAATTTTCGCGATTGCTTTTTCGACACTACACTGTTCAAAGTCCTTTTTAATTTTTCTATATGATGTTAAGGCTTTGCTTCAATAGCATAGCATTTTTTAAATATATTTTTTTTCCAGAATGAGTAATCCACGTTGCACTGACGAAGAAATTATAATAGCATCAAAACAAGCCTATTGTCATAGTTTTATTAAACACTTACCCAATGTAAGTAAACTTTTTCGTCCCAGTTGAACGTCGACTTACAGACGTATAATCTCTGGGTTGGTGATCGTAGTGTTATCATGTCAATATCATTGCTTGCCTCAGTGTTATCCCTGTTACTAATTTACACACGTTTGAACAGCTTTAAGAGCTTTTCACAGCTTAGCACATTTAAATTTGTTGTTATCAAGAAGATAGATTTCACTTTGTCTGTTACTAATTGATAGCTAATTAGAAAAAATGATAAACAGGGCTACGACACATTAATAGGGGAGAGAGGCGCCCAGTTATCTGGTGGGCAGAAACAGCGTATCGCAATCGCCCGTGCCCTAGTGAGGAAACCAAAAATCTTAATTCTGGACGAAGCTACGTCAGCTCTGGACTCCCAGAGCGAGGCCAAGGTGCAGAGGGCTCTGGACGCAGCAGCGGCAGGCAGGACCACCATTATGGTGAGCCACAGGTACTTATGGTGAAAGAGGGTGGTTTAGAAACTTCTGGAATACCCAACCTGCTTATCCACCCGATATCAATAATAATTAAAACTGTTATTGTCAGTTAAAAATGCTCCGATATCCTACTAAACTTTACAAGATTATCCTCTGGGTCAATCTAAAGATTGACAGTATATTTCATTAATAAAAAGTAACAATGAACTAAGCAACACGCTGACTGGTCTGTTAGCGCATCTGAAAGTAACCCTGCCTTCAGCCACGAGGGTAGCGGTTTCGATTCCCACCAAACTTCAATATTTCTAAAAGTTCTTCGAGTCTGGGTATTATTCAAGTTATGTTAAAATTAAATAAGTGAGCATTAACCGCTTGTGTGTCACCTGTAACACAAGTATTATATTACTTTGGCTACCGAACGCCGTGTGTGCAAGTGCCCATATATTTATATTTAGTATATATATTTGTCTTTATGTCAGCCCACACCCTTATAACGATGTTCCTTGATATTAGTAGACCTCCTATTATCAATTCGAAAAAATGGTGCTATATATATTTTCACCTCAATCATACTTTTTAATACCATTTAGATTAGCAACTGTGCTCAACGCCAACCGAATCATATTCATTGAGAAAGGTGAAGTGGTAGAAGATGGGACCCACGAGGAACTCCTAGGTCTTCGGGGCCGTTATTATCAGTTGGTACTGGTGAATGAACCCAGCATCGCGCCTGATCCCAGTGGAGAGGAAAGCACTAAAAAACGTAAGAGTGTTTGGCTATTTTTAAGTCATAATCCATCACACGCTTGTCTATTCCTGAATGCAAAGTTAAATCAAAATTTTGAACTTTATACAAACTAAGCTAACTTCATTTCAGTTTATTCATGATTTAATTTCTTCCTTAACATTAAAAACACTTTGATATAATAGGTATGTTAAATAACTAAATGCAAATCTTGAATAAATTAAAAATGGTATTAATAATTATTTCGTTAAATTATTTAAGTACAATTCAAGATTTATATGCCGCAAAAGAGTTTAGACAATTTTATAATTTCAGTAACGAAACGAATATTTCAACGTAAACCTTCAATTAATCAAAAATTTACCCCGATAAACTGTTTATTTCAACAAAATTTAACTTCAATTTATCTAAACGTTGTGAGAAAGTGGAATGATACCTCCTTTAATAAACATAACTTAAGCTATACATATAGCCTATCCACGTTTCTGTAGTACTTAGCTACTATTTCTGCTCTCTTACCTTATGATTTATATCTGCTTACTTGTTCTCTAATAGTTACATTTCAACAATAAAAATATGAAAGTAATATTTTCATATATTTTATTATATGAAAAGTAATAATTCATCGCGGATTATAGCAAAATAATTTTATTATTACTTTTGTATTATGGATCTCCGCAAAGTAACGCCTAATTCTATAAATTAAATTAAATAAAAATATGCTCTTGATATATAAAAATATACTAAAGCGTATGTACTGGTAAAAACTATTCATTTAAAAAGCATGGTCGCTTTAAGGTTTTTATACTTGTGATTGCTTTGACACATCATAACGCTTTTACGGATCTTAAAAATTTTATGGGTCATTCTGTGTATATGGAGTACAGAATGGTAAAATGGAATCTATGCACGCTTTTTACCACAAACCATCTGCATGCAATATTTGACGGCATATTGTTTCAGGTAGGATTTATCTACACAAAACTAAGTTTATATATTAAAAATCCACAGCTAACTCTGATTCAACCACAGATGCTAAGTTGCGAAGACCGAAGCTAGAAAAACTAGTTTCACTAGATTCTTTGAAGAGTGATTCGCTTGACGAAGATTCGGTTTCGGAAGAAAGTATTGTTCAAGGGCAAGCAGAACAAAAAGAATATGAACCGACTACGTGGGAGATTATGAAACTATGCGAACCGGAAAAATATCAAATGGCCGCAGGCATTTTTGCGGCGATCGCAGTTGGATCTTCTTTTCCCTGTTTTGCCATTCTTTTTGGAGAGACTTATGGTGTAAGTTCTTTATTTATTTAGCCAAGTAGGGAAGTCTGTCTCTTTTAATTGCGAATTAAAAAAAATCTAACGCAATGCTATGAATGTTAAGTACCAACAATCCAAATATTATTTTTTATTACTGACAAAAAATTAATGTAATCAATTACGATTAGAGAATAAAAAAATACTTTCCAATCCAATGTTTGTGATCGACATTGGTTTTCTTGAAATATCTAATAGTCGATACCATTTCTTAGACCATTATACTTTTTCTTCTTACAATTTCTAATTTTGTTCATAATTAATGCACTTTTAAATTATTATCAGCTTTCTTAGTTTTGTTATTTCGATATTGAATCTGTATTTAAAGAGTTTTAATTCTTCCGTAAGCTTTGGTAGCCTAGCGATGAGAGATTGATGTTTGCACTTGATCACATGATTTTCGGTAAAGGATAATATCGTAAGGAAACCTGTATATATCTGGAGAATTCTGGGTTTATATGTAACCTGCTAATCCGTATTGGATCAGTGCGGTCGGTCTTAGCTCCAATCCGTCTCTTCAAAAACGGAGAGAGAAGGCCTATGCTCAGCAGAGGGGAAATAATAAACTGTTATGTTACGATTTCTTAGTATATGATTATTATTATTATTTTCAGCTATTGGAAAGTAAGGACGAGGATTATGTTCGAGGGGGTACCAACATAATCGCAATCCTTTTCTTGCTGGTTGGCCTGTATACTGGCTTTGGTATTTTCTTCCAAATCTTTATATTCAATTTAACTGGCGTCAAACTTACTGCGAGACTCAGGTATTTTTTATTATTTTTTTTATAAAGTCCATTGTTTGTGCAAAAAAATCGCAATGACGCCTCCTAGTAAAGTACTCCGCGTCACTAAATGAACGAGGGTATACCCATATATTATTTGTGTTTTAGACACTTTCACATCAACACTAGACTTTGACTAAGTCGTAAGTTGAAGACTAGACTTTGTGTTTTAGACTTTCACATCAAGGTTTATGCTAATTGGTGCATACATTTGATTTAAGCATAATAATAATAAAGAGTGAGATAAATGAAATCTCATCTAACTTATAATTTGCTACTGTTAAAATCACATATCATTAACACTTATTATTATTTTGTAGCTACTCTTAATAAACGCAACTCTCAAGAGCGCTTTTTTTCATTCTAAAATTTAAAATATTTTGGGTTTTCTCGTAAATTCAATTATATTTGCATTTTTTCTTTTAGTCTTACAAACTCTACTAAATGCTTGAACATTATTTTCGAACATATTAAATATTTTCTTAATAGAAGAATCATTAATAAACTCGACCGTTAATCTATTTCAAATTTAATGAAATGCTTAAGCTGGTTGTAACTTTAACTCGAGATTTTAATCGTTAGTTGGACTAAACATACTGTTAAGAGTCATTTTCCATTAGAAAAAGCATAGGCTGCTACCTGTTTTATAGGATGCTGGGGGTCCTAAGGTGTTCGAAAAGCAATAGCTTTGTAGCTTTGTAGACCTTATATGAGGTGGACAGATGGTTTTAAACGTGTGGGCATAGCATCGTGTGACGTAGAAAAATCTTGAGCCCTGTCTAAGACAGATATACATCAGTGAAACAACTTAAATGTTTGTAGGGTAGCCGCCTTCCGAGCGATGTTGGGGCAAGAAATAGGATGGTTTGACGACGCTCAGAACGGTGTTGGTGCTTTATGTGCTCGTCTCGCTGCTGACGCTGCTGCTGTTCAGGGGGTAAGCAGAAACGATTTGAACAAATATAACATACGTATTGTCTACAAAAGTAATTACATTCATTTAAAAAAATGTTCGTAATGCTTAAGGTAGAGCGTACTATCCACTTAGAACTTACTAGCAATCGCCAGCGGCTCCGTCCGCTTCGAAAGATTATAACCGTAATATAGTCTTTTGACAATCATAAAAATGGTTAAAGTGGATCAAACTTAAAAGCTAGACATATAATGTCGCGGAATTTTATTTAGAACTTTTAGAGGAGAATAATTTTGTAGTACATGATTTTTGAATAACTATTACCGTTTACTCAGCGCAAGCAAGGAAGCTTTAAATTTTGGCGTTTTCGCAATATTTTTCATTACTGCTCCTCTCCTATTCGTTTTAGCGTGTTTTTATATGCCTATAGCCTTTCTCGATAAATGGACTATCTTATACTCAAAGAATTCTTCAGATCGGTCCAGTAGTTCCTGACAAACAAACAAACAAACAAACAAACAGACAAAAGACAGACAGACAGACAGACAGACAGACAGACAGACAGACAGACAGACAGACAGACAGACAGACAGACAGACAGACAGACAGACAGACAGACAGACAGACAGACAGACAGACAGACAGACAGACAGACAGACAGACAGACAGACAGACAGACAGACAGACAGACAGACAGACAGACAGACAGACAGACAGACAGACAGACAGACAGACAGACAGACAGACAGACAGACAGACAGACAGACAGACAGACAGACAGACAGACAGACAGACAGACAGACAGACAGACAGACAGACAGACAGACAGACAGACAGACAGACAGACAGACAGACAGACAGACAGACAGACAGACAGACAGACAGACAGACAGACAGACAGACAGACAGACAGACAGACAGACAGACAGACAGACAGACAGACAGACAGACAGACAGACAGACAGACAGACAGACAGACAGACAGACAGACAGACAGACAGACAGACAGACAGACAGACAGACAGACAGACAGACAGACAGACAGACAGACAGACAGACAGACAGACAGACAGACAGACAGACAGACAGACAGACAGACAGACAGACAGACAGACAGACAGACAGACAGACAGACAGACAGACAGACAGACAGACAGACAGACAGACAGACAGACAGACAGACAGACAGACAGACAGACAGACAGACAGACAGACAGACAGACAGACAGACAGACAGACAGACAGACAGACAGACAGACAGACAGACAGACAGACAGACAGACAGACAGACAGACAGACAGACAGACAGACAGACAGACAGACAGACAGACAGACAGACAGACAGACAGACAGACAGACAGACAGACAGACAGACAGACAGACAGACAGACAGACAGACAGACAGACAGACAGACAGACAGACAGACAGACAGACAGACAGACAGACAGACAGACAGACAGACAGACAGACAGACAGACAGACAGACAGACAGACAGACAGACAGACAGACAGACAGACAGACAGACAGACAGACAGACAGACAGACAGACAGACAGACAGACAGACAGACAGACAGACAGACAGACAGACAGACAGACAGACAGACAGACAGACAGACAGACAGACAGACAGACAGACAGACAGACAGACAGACAGACAGACAGACAGACAGACAGACAGACAGACAGACAGACAGACAGACAGACAGACAGACAGACAGACAGACAGACAGACAGACAGACAGACAGACAGACAGACAGACAGACAGACAGACAGACAGACAGACAGACAGACAGACAGACAGACAGACAGACAGACAGACAGACAGACAGACAGACAGACAGACAGACAGACAGACAGACAGACAGACAGACAGACAGACAGACAGACAGACAGACAGACAGACAGACAGACAGACAGACAGACAGACAGACAGACAGACAGACAGACAGACAGACAGACAGACAGACAGACAGACAGACAGACAGACAGACAGACAGACAGACAGACAGACAGACAGACAGACAGACAGACAGACAGACAGACAGACAGACAGACAGACAGACAGACAGACAGACAGACAGACAGACAGACAGACAGACAGACAGACAGACAGACAGACAGACAGACAGACAGACAGACAGACAGACAGACAGACAGACAGACAGACAGACAGACAGACAGACAGACAGACAGACAGACAGACAGACAGACAGACAGACAGACAGACAGACAGACAGACAGACAGACAGACAGACAGACAGACAGACAGACAGACAGACAGACAGACAGACAGACAGACAGACAGACAGACAGACAGACAGACAGACAGACAGACAGACAGACAGACAGACAGACAGACAGACAGACAGACAGACAGACAGACAGACAGACAGACAGACAGACAGACAGACAGACAGACAGACAGACAGACAGACAGACAGACAGACAGACAGACAGACAGACAGACAGACAGACAGACAGACAGACAGACAGACAGACAGACAGACAGACAGACAGACAGACAGACAGACAGACAGACAGACAGACAGACAGACAGACAGACAGACAGACAGACAGACAGACAGACAGACAGACAGACAGACAGACAGACAGACAGACAGACAGACAGACAGACAGACAGACAGACAGACAGACAGACAGACAGACAGACAGACAGACAGACAGACAGACAGACAGACAGACAGACAGACAGACAGACAGACAGACAGACAGACAGACAGACAGACAGACAGACAGACAGACAGACAGACAGACAGACAGACAGACAGACAGACAGACAGACAGACAGACAGACAGACAGACAGACAGACAGACAGACAGACAGACAGACAGACAGACAGACAGACAGACAGACAGACAGACAGACAGACAGACAGACAGACAGACAGACAGACAGACAGACAGACAGACAGACAGACAGACAGACAGACAGACAGACAGACAGACAGACAGACAGACAGACAGACAGACAGACAGACAGACAGACAGACAGACAGACAGACAGACAGACAGACAGACAGACAGACAGACAGACAGACAGACAGACAGACAGACAGACAGACAGACAGACAGACAGACAGACAGACAGACAGACAGACAGACAGACAGACAGACAGACAGACAGACAGACAGACAGACAGACAGACAGACAGACAGACAGACAGACAGACAGACAGACAGACAGACAGACAGACAGACAGACAGACAGACAGACAGACAGACAGACAGACAGACAGACAGACAGACAGACAGACAGACAGACAGACAGACAGACAGACAGACAGACAGACAGACAGACAGACAGACAGACAGACAGACAGACAGACAGACAGACAGACAGACAGACAGACAGACAGACAGACAGACAGACAGACAGACAGACAGACAGACAGACAGACAGACAGACAGACAGACAGACAGACAGACAGACAGACAGACAGACAGACAGACAGACAGACAGACAGACAGACAGACAGACAGACAGACAGACAGACAGACAGACAGACAGACAGACAGACAGACAGACAGACAGACAGACAGACAGACAGACAGACAGACAGACAGACAGACAGACAGACAGACAGACAGACAGACAGACAGACAGACAGACAGACAGACAGACAGACAGACAGACAGACAGACAGACAGACAGACAGACAGACAGACAGACAGACAGACAGACAGACAGACAGACAGACAGACAGACAGACAGACAGACAGACAGACAGACAGACAGACAGACAGACAGACAGACAGACAGACAGACAGACAGACAGACAGACAGACAGACAGACAGACAGACAGACAGACAGACAGACAGACAGACAGACAGACAGACAGACAGACAGACAGACAGACAGACAGACAGACAGACAGACAGACAGACAGACAGACAGACAGACAGACAGACAGACAGACAGACAGACAGACAGACAGACAGACAGACAGACAGACAGACAGACAGACAGACAGACAGACAGACAGACAGACAGACAGACAGACAGACAGACAGACAGACAGACAGACAGACAGACAGACAGACAGACAGACAGACAGACAGACAGACAGACAGACAGACAGACAGACAGACAGACAGACAGACAGACAGACAGACAGACAGACAGACAGACAGACAGACAGACAGACAGACAGACAGACAGACAGACAGACAGACAGACAGACAGACAGACAGACAGACAGACAGACAGACAGACAGACAGACAGACAGACAGACAGACAGACAGACAGACAGACAGACAGACAGACAGACAGACAGACAGACAGACAGACAGACAGACAGACAGACAGACAGACAGACAGACAGACAGACAGACAGACAGACAGACAGACAGACAGACAGACAGACAGACAGACAGACAGACAGACAGACAGACAGACAGACAGACAGACAGACAGACAGACAGACAGACAGACAGACAGACAGACAGACAGACAGACAGACAGACAGACAGACAGACAGACAGACAGACAGACAGACAGACAGACAGACAGACAGACAGACAGACAGACAGACAGACAGACAGACAGACAGACAGACAGACAGACAGACAGACAGACAGACAGACAGACAGACAGACAGACAGACAGACAGACAGACAGACAGACAGACAGACAGACAGACAGACAGACAGACAGACAGACAGACAGACAGACAGACAGACAGACAGACAGACAGACAGACAGACAGACAGACAGACAGACAGACAGACAGACAGACAGACAGACAGACAGACAGACAGACAGACAGACAGACAGACAGACAGACAGACAGACAGACAGACAGACAGACAGACAGACAGACAGACAGACAGACAGACAGACAGACAGACAGACAGACAGACAGACAGACAGACAGACAGACAGACAGACAGACAGACAGACAGACAGACAGACAGACAGACAGACAGACAGACAGACAGACAGACAGACAGACAGACAGACAGACAGACAGACAGACAGACAGACAGACAGACAGACAGACAGACAGACAGACAGACAGACAGACAGACAGACAGACAGACAGACAGACAGACAGACAGACAGACAGACAGACAGACAGACAGACAGACAGACAGACAGACAGACAGACAGACAGACAGACAGACAGACAGACAGACAGACAGACAGACAGACAGACAGACAGACAGACAGACAGACAGACAGACAGACAGACAGACAGACAGACAGACAGACAGACAGACAGACAGACAGACAGACAGACAGACAGACAGACAGACAGACAGACAGACAGACAGACAGACAGACAGACAGACAGACAGACAGACAGACAGACAGACAGACAGACAGACAGACAGACAGACAGACAGACAGACAGACAGACAGACAGACAGACAGACAGACAGACAGACAGACAGACAGACAGACAGACAGACAGACAGACAGACAGACAGACAGACAGACAGACAGACAGACAGACAGACAGACAGACAGACAGACAGACAGACAGACAGACAGACAGACAGACAGACAGACAGACAGACAGACAGACAGACAGACAGACAGACAGACAGACAGACAGACAGACAGACAGACAGACAGACAGACAGACAGACAGACAGACAGACAGACAGACAGACAGACAGACAGACAGACAGACAGACAGACAGACAGACAGACAGACAGACAGACAGACAGACAGACAGACAGACAGACAGACAGACAGACAGACAGACAGACAGACAGACAGACAGACAGACAGACAGACAGACAGACAGACAGACAGACAGACAGACAGACAGACAGACAGACAGACAGACAGACAGACAGACAGACAGACAGACAGACAGACAGACAGACAGACAGACAGACAGACAGACAGACAGACAGACAGACAGACAGACAGACAGACAGACAGACAGACAGACAGACAGACAGACAGACAGACAGACAGACAGACAGACAGACAGACAGACAGACAGACAGACAGACAGACAGACAGACAGACAGACAGACAGACAGACAGACAGACAGACAGACAGACAGACAGACAGACAGACAGACAGACAGACAGACAGACAGACAGACAGACAGACAGACAGACAGACAGACAGACAGACAGACAGACAGACAGACAGACAGACAGACAGACAGACAGACAGACAGACAGACAGACAGACAGACAGACAGACAGACAGACAGACAGACAGACAGACAGACAGACAGACAGACAGACAGACAGACAGACAGACAGACAGACAGACAGACAGACAGACAGACAGACAGACAGACAGACAGACAGACAGACAGACAGACAGACAGACAGACAGACAGACAGACAGACAGACAGACAGACAGACAGACAGACAGACAGACAGACAGACAGACAGACAGACAGACAGACAGACAGACAGACAGACAGACAGACAGACAGACAGACAGACAGACAGACAGACAGACAGACAGACAGACAGACAGACAGACAGACAGACAGACAGACAGACAGACAGACAGACAGACAGACAGACAGACAGACAGACAGACAGACAGACAGACAGACAGACAGACAGACAGACAGACAGACAGACAGACAGACAGACAGACAGACAGACAGACAGACAGACAGACAGACAGACAGACAGACAGACAGACAGACAGACAGACAGACAGACAGACAGACAGACAGACAGACAGACAGACAGACAGACAGACAGACAGACAGACAGACAGACAGACAGACAGACAGACAGACAGACAGACAGACAGACAGACAGACAGACAGACAGACAGACAGACAGACAGACAGACAGACAGACAGACAGACAGACAGACAGACAGACAGACAGACAGACAGACAGACAGACAGACAGACAGACAGACAGACAGACAGACAGACAGACAGACAGACAGACAGACAGACAGACAGACAGACAGACAGACAGACAGACAGACAGACAGACAGACAGACAGACAGACAGACAGACAGACAGACAGACAGACAGACAGACAGACAGACAGACAGACAGACAGACAGACAGACAGACAGACAGACAGACAGACAGACAGACAGACAGACAGACAGACAGACAGACAGACAGACAGACAGACAGACAGACAGACAGACAGACAGACAGACAGACAGACAGACAGACAGACAGACAGACAGACAGACAGACAGACAGACAGACAGACAGACAGACAGACAGACAGACAGACAGACAGACAGACAGACAGACAGACAGACAGACAGACAGACAGACAGACAGACAGACAGACAGACAGACAGACAGACAGACAGACAGACAGACAGACAGACAGACAGACAGACAGACAGACAGACAGACAGACAGACAGACAGACAGACAGACAGACAGACAGACAGACAGACAGACAGACAGACAGACAGACAGACAGACAGACAGACAGACAGACAGACAGACAGACAGACAGACAGACAGACAGACAGACAGACAGACAGACAGACAGACAGACAGACAGACAGACAGACAGACAGACAGACAGACAGACAGACAGACAGACAGACAGACAGACAGACAGACAGACAGACAGACAGACAGACAGACAGACAGACAGACAGACAGACAGACAGACAGACAGACAGACAGACAGACAGACAGACAGACAGACAGACAGACAGACAGACAGACAGACAGACAGACAGACAGACAGACAGACAGACAGACAGACAGACAGACAGACAGACAGACAGACAGACAGACAGACAGACAGACAGACAGACAGACAGACAGACAGACAGACAGACAGACAGACAGACAGACAGACAGACAGACAGACAGACAGACAGACAGACAGACAGACAGACAGACAGACAGACAGACAGACAGACAGACAGACAGACAGACAGACAGACAGACAGACAGACAGACAGACAGACAGACAGACAGACAGACAGACAGACAGACAGACAGACAGACAGACAGACAGACAGACAGACAGACAGACAGACAGACAGACAGACAGACAGACAGACAGACAGACAGACAGACAGACAGACAGACAGACAGACAGACAGACAGACAGACAGACAGACAGACAGACAGACAGACAGACAGACAGACAGACAGACAGACAGACAGACAGACAGACAGACAGACAGACAGACAGACAGACAGACAGACAGACAGACAGACAGACAGACAGACAGACAGACAGACAGACAGACAGACAGACAGACAGACAGACAGACAGACAGACAGACAGACAGACAGACAGACAGACAGACAGACAGACAGACAGACAGACAGACAGACAGACAGACAGACAGACAGACAGACAGACAGACAGACAGACAGACAGACAGACAGACAGACAGACAGACAGACAGACAGACAGACAGACAGACAGACAGACAGACAGACAGACAGACAGACAGACAGACAGACAGACAGACAGACAGACAGACAGACAGACAGACAGACAGACAGACAGACAGACAGACAGACAGACAGACAGACAGACAGACAGACAGACAGACAGACAGACAGACAGACAGACAGACAGACAGACAGACAGACAGACAGACAGACAGACAGACAGACAGACAGACAGACAGACAGACAGACAGACAGACAGACAGACAGACAGACAGACAGACAGACAGACAGACAGACAGACAGACAGACAGACAGACAGACAGACAGACAGACAGACAGACAGACAGACAGACAGACAGACAGACAGACAGACAGACAGACAGACAGACAGACAGACAGACAGACAGACAGACAGACAGACAGACAGACAGACAGACAGACAGACAGACAGACAGACAGACAGACAGACAGACAGACAGACAGACAGACAGACAGACAGACAGACAGACAGACAGACAGACAGACAGACAGACAGACAGACAGACAGACAGACAGACAGACAGACAGACAGACAGACAGACAGACAGACAGACAGACAGACAGACAGACAGACAGACAGACAGACAGACAGACAGACAGACAGACAGACAGACAGACAGACAGACAGACAGACAGACAGACAGACAGACAGACAGACAGACAGACAGACAGACAGACAGACAGACAGACAGACAGACAGACAGACAGACAGACAGACAGACAGACAGACAGACAGACAGACAGACAGACAGACAGACAGACAGACAGACAGACAGACAGACAGACAGACAGACAGACAGACAGACAGACAGACAGACAGACAGACAGACAGACAGACAGACAGACAGACAGACAGACAGACAGACAGACAGACAGACAGACAGACAGACAGACAGACAGACAGACAGACAGACAGACAGACAGACAGACAGACAGACAGACAGACAGACAGACAGACAGACAGACAGACAGACAGACAGACAGACAGACAGACAGACAGACAGACAGACAGACAGACAGACAGACAGACAGACAGACAGACAGACAGACAGACAGACAGACAGACAGACAGACAGACAGACAGACAGACAGACAGACAGACAGACAGACAGACAGACAGACAGACAGACAGACAGACAGACAGACAGACAGACAGACAGACAGACAGACAGACAGACAGACAGACAGACAGACAGACAGACAGACAGACAGACAGACAGACAGACAGACAGACAGACAGACAGACAGACAGACAGACAGACAGACAGACAGACAGACAGACAGACAGACAGACAGACAGACAGACAGACAGACAGACAGACAGACAGACAGACAGACAGACAGACAGACAGACAGACAGACAGACAGACAGACAGACAGACAGACAGACAGACAGACAGACAGACAGACAGACAGACAGACAGACAGACAGACAGACAGACAGACAGACAGACAGACAGACAGACAGACAGACAGACAGACAGACAGACAGACAGACAGACAGACAGACAGACAGACAGACAGACAGACAGACAGACAGACAGACAGACAGACAGACAGACAGACAGACAGACAGACAGACAGACAGACAGACAGACAGACAGACAGACAGACAGACAGACAGACAGACAGACAGACAGACAGACAGACAGACAGACAGACAGACAGACAGACAGACAGACAGACAGACAGACAGACAGACAGACAGACAGACAGACAGACAGACAGACAGACAGACAGACAGACAGACAGACAGACAGACAGACAGACAGACAGACAGACAGACAGACAGACAGACAGACAGACAGACAGACAGACAGACAGACAGACAGACAGACAGACAGACAGACAGACAGACAGACAGACAGACAGACAGACAGACAGACAGACAGACAGACAGACAGACAGACAGACAGACAGACAGACAGACAGACAGACAGACAGACAGACAGACAGACAGACAGACAGACAGACAGACAGACAGACAGACAGACAGACAGACAGACAGACAGACAGACAGACAGACAGACAGACAGACAGACAGACAGACAGACAGACAGACAGACAGACAGACAGACAGACAGACAGACAGACAGACAGACAGACAGACAGACAGACAGACAGACAGACAGACAGACAGACAGACAGACAGACAGACAGACAGACAGACAGACAGACAGACAGACAGACAGACAGACAGACAGACAGACAGACAGACAGACAGACAGACAGACAGACAGACAGACAGACAGACAGACAGACAGACAGACAGACAGACAGACAGACAGACAGACAGACAGACAGACAGACAGACAGACAGACAGACAGACAGACAGACAGACAGACAGACAGACAGACAAACAAACAAACAAACAAACAAACAAACAAACAAACAAACAAACAAACAAACAAACAAACAAACAAACAATCAATCAAACAAACTCTTCAGCTTTATATATTAGTATAGATATATGTGGGATACGTAAAACGTAAAGTAACGGCTTATTATCATCTTACAGTCAGGCATAGATCTTCTCACACGTTTTCGGAGACTTACAATTGTTCTCCAATACGAATTGGTAGATTACACATAACCCTAGAATTCTCAAGAGATATGCAGGTTTCCTCGTAACGTTTTCCTTCGATGAAAAGCTTGTTATAAACGGGGCTTGATCCTCAAGAAACGCACGGTCTCATCGCTGGTCTATCACAGCTTTCTTATTTCTAAAATAGTTACCAAAAACGTATTAAATCTTACTAAATTATAGGCTACCGGCACGAGGATAGGTGCTTTGATGCAGGCATCAGCAACCATCACCATCGGTATCCTCGTCTCGCTATACTTCACGTGGCAGATGACGCTAGTGTCGCTCGTCTCTGTGCCGATGGTCATTATAGCCGTGGTACTGGAGGGCCGAGTGTTGGCTGAGGGCATCGCGGCTATACGTGAGGCGTCAAACAAAGCGACTACGATAGCGACAGAAGCGATCACCAATATTAGAACAGTGTCGGCGTTTTGTAAGTTAACCCATTATAATTTTTAGATGTAGGCGTTACCTTGCTGGAATTTTCACTTTATGGCTTAGTACCTTATGTACTCGCTGGTAAGATGGGAGATACTAGGTAAGGATGAAATTAAAGTTGAGGACCTGACAAATATCCCCTTCAGGGATATTATCAAGTTCGTAAGAGCTACATGTAAATTAGAACAGGTGACACTGTCAGGACAGCAGTGAAACCCTTGTAACAACATGGGGAAATGGGTGGAATAGTCCAGAATAGGAGCTGACCAACCGCCCTGCACTGACAGGCGTTCCCGAAATTAGATAGATAGATAGATAGATACCTTGCTGGAATACCATGGTACGAGAGAGATGTACGAGTATGTATGGTACGAGTTTATGTATAGAAACATGATATATTCACATCATAGAGTGACCATAAGTAAAGCTGACGATTCCAAAGCACTTGTTTACAAGTTTACTTGAATAAAGACTATTTTGAATTTGAAATTTAATCTTATTGTATCTGATCAACCTCACTAATTTTAGGCTCTAGCGGGGCTTTTATTCATGAGTTTTTATACGGCGTTAGCACGACGGGAACTGAGTTTAGTCCAATTCAGAATCCGAGCTTATGAATAAGGGCCCCGACCAAGCACGAAACTAGTCGGGCTGACCTGATATAGTAGGGAAGCCAGCCTACATGCACCTTACTGTAATAAAGGAAATAAGAGAGGAAATAAGGGCATTAAGGATATATCTATCTCTTGTATGTGTTATTAGATAAAGATTATTTATTCGAGTTTCATCATTCGTTTGATTATTTATTGTGACACTCTCACTTACAGGCGTGCCTATGGCTCCCCTTCTCTAGTATAATAACTCTATAGTTAAAAAACTTTCATATTATGATACAGGCGGTGAACGAGGAGTTCTGGCTCGTTATCAGGCAGCTGGTGTAAACGCGCGTGTGGCTGCAAGGAAGAGCCTACGTTGGCGAGGATGCGTGTTCGCTTTCGGCCAGACCGCGCCAGTGGCCGGCTACGCGTTATCCCTATGGTACGGTGGAGTCCTGGTCGCTAACAGAGAAGTGCCCTACAAGGATATCATCAAGTGAGACCTTTATATTAAGTAACTAGTAATATCCCGCGGTTTCACCAGTTTTTTTTTTAGACATTATTACATTCTTTTAACAGATCTCAATTTTTTTGTCGCTCAGTAAAGATCAGCTTTCCAATGATGAAAGAATTTTTGAAATCCGTCCAGTAGTTTTTATGTGTAAACATTACAAATTTCATACACATCGGGCGGCATAATTTTCGTAAAAAGGGTGAAAGTTTTTCTGTTAATAATAATTAGATGTCCAGAGAGCAAAAATATTGATTCTTTATCATGAAATTTAAATCCTACTTAAGTATTTGTTCACCTTTTCTCTTTTAGGGTCTCTGAAGCGTTAATATTTGGTGCCTGGATGATGGGTCAGGCATTAGCATTCGCTCCCAACTTTGGCGCGGCGGTTCTGGCTGCTGGTCGTGTCATGACGCTTCTTCAACGGAAACCTCTTGTTGAAAGCACGCACGCGCCGTCTGTGCCAGAAAACTATGTAAATTATTACTTTTATTTATCTCATTTTGTTAAATTTTACACTGAATACCATTAAATTAGCGATAACAAGGTAAGGTACCCTACCTTACCTTGTAATCAGGACTAAATATGACTAGGACTCATTTATTACCCAGGTGTCGTAAAAGGCGACTAAGGTAAGTCGACCCGCCGTGTGGTATCCGTTTAAGTAGAATAGACCACCTTCATTTCTTACCGAGGTGTCGTAAAAGGCGACTAAGGTAAGTTGACTCATCGTGTGGTATCCGTTTAAGTAGAATAGACCACTCTCTTTCTTATCGAGGTGTAGTAAAATACGACTAAGATAAGTTGACGTCAGGCAGGCGGCCGGTTGTAAAATACGTAGCCAAATCATGTGACAACATGTTTATTATATGTTGTGCCGACCCCACTTAGAGTGGGATAAGGGCAGGAAGATAATGAAAATGCAATTAGGGTAAAGGCTTTATTTAGAAAACTGTGGTAGCACCGTGCGACTCTTTCGCGGAGGAGGCTTGGGTTCGAACCCAAGCAGACACCAATGAGTTTTCTGTTAAAACTTATGTGTCTAATTGATAATTGCAATTTATCACACGCTTTTCGGTGATGGAAAACATCGTGAGGAAACCTGCATATCCCTAGAGAATTCTGGAGATATGTGTAACCTACCAATCCGCATTGGAGCCGCGTGGTAGGTCTTAGCTCCAATCCTTCTGTCCAAAAATGGAGAGAAGAGGCCTATTCTCAGCAGTGGGATATTAACAGGCCACTACTTACTTACTTTATTTAGAAGGTTGTTTACCTAAGTAGGGGCTGCAGTGCATCCATCAGACTTCAACCGATTAACTCTATGATATGTATTATATTTTATAAATTTGTTTTATATTAATGAATATTCGCAATGGTAAGGTATGTGGTAACCAAATGTTCCAAGTTAGGAAATCGCAGAAGATCTAATAGCATCTGGAACTGTTCCTATAAGAATTTCAAACACCTATTACAGCTTTACAATACAAAATTTCAGGTCCAACAATCACAGAGAAAAGCCGTATCCCAGTAATGTAACCTAGGTTACGTTATTGTATCAATTGTATAGCTTCGGAGATATTTACTGTTTACCTTTAGAAAATTGATTTCACGAACCGCACGATTCATCATTATATAGTAAACTGATCGATTTAGAAATTTATTTTTCTCGATTTATTCAGAGTCGTTAGTACAATGGTAGTGATACGGAATATGATTTGTAAACAACTGAAAGTAGTACTAACGTTAAGCGAATTTAAACTCTTTTTTAGGTATTACGACACCATTATTGGAAGTAATAGAAATGTTACACTCGCTTTAATATTCCAGATTGCAGATGGTAAAATC
This sequence comes from Morpho achilles, assembly GCA_947086495.1. Classification (NCBI taxonomy): domain Eukaryota; kingdom Metazoa; phylum Arthropoda; class Insecta; order Lepidoptera; family Nymphalidae; genus Morpho; species Morpho achilles. Next base: position 6,919,109 of record CAMTZB010000018.1, on the reverse strand, counting down.
CATTACAAGAACATCAAGTTCCGTTACCCAACTCGCCGCGAAGTGCAAGTGCTACGCGGTCTATCTCTTATGATACCCAGCGGGAAACGGATAGCTTTGGTCGGGCCAAGCGGATGTGGGAAATCTACACTCATACAATTACTGCAACGCTTGTATGACCCGGATGATGGTAACGTGGTACGTAAATTTTACTAAATCATCGAAACGATTCCGAATCAATGTTTATAAAATCCCTTCTAAAAGTTTTAACTGAAACCTGGTTTATATAATTTGTGTTATTGTCACCAGTTTTTTTGTTGTTTATGTATAACAATATTTTGACTTTGGATTGGAAAAGATAGGTCTTTTCTTTGAGAGGTGGATGTGTAGAGTCAGTTAGAATAGATAAATAGTAGTTAAATGTATGTTACACATCATTATCATCCTCCTGCCCTTATCCCACTCTAAGTGGGGTCGGCATAACATGTTATAAACATGTGGTCACATGATTTGGCCGCGTTTTTACAACCGGCCTCCTACGTCATCTTCAAATCAAATCAAAACACTTTGACATATTTTATGTTTGCAAGAAATACAGATGAGATAATAACAATAAGGCTTATGGCCGCTTATCGCTAAGCAGCGATCACAGATAATATAATAAATATGCAATAATAATCGATATGAATAAAATAATAAGCGAATGTCATCAAATTAAGCTCCTTGATAAATATATACTTACTTATTTAAATATGATGAATACAATTCTTTGACACATTTGATTTGATTTGAAAATGTTAAGGGACTTAGATTGCCTTATGTGCATAGGTAAAGAGTTCCATAACCATTTTTGTATCGTTTATCATTTTGATTATTATTTACCTTATCACTTTTACGGTTTTTAGACGCCATTTTATCGCTTTTACGGTATATGTAAGGCCCTGTATCTCTTTTCAGTATTCAGACGACGCTTTATTCCTTTTACAGTATTTGAACGACCCTTCATTTCTTTTTGCGGTATTTGGACGACCTTTTATCCCTTTTATAGTATTTAGACAACTTTTCTTTCTATTGTGGCTTGTATCAGTATTATGTCTGTACGATATATATTTATAATAACGGGCGGTCGAGAAACGTAAAAATACCTAGGATCGAGCCGCACCTGCCCGATTATTTACAATTTTTTCCATTTTTATTTTTTTTTTAAATTGAAAAAAAGAATTACCGGAATAATTAATTAAGATCACTCAGGTACTTTTGTTTGTATGATATGTTTAAGCCAAATTAAAAATATTTATTTATTTATTTTACAATATTTGGATGACTGATACTTTTACTGTATTTGGACGGTTTTTTATCTGTTTCACAGTATTTGGACGACCATAGTATCGTCGGCGACATGCGGCTGACGACACTCCGTCGCAACTTGGGCATCGTCTCCCAGGAACCGGTGCTGTTCGACCGCACCATAGCCGAGAATATAGCGTATGGTGACAATACTCGTACAGTCCCCATAGAGGAGATCGTGGCGGCCGCCAGGGCTGCGAATGTCCACTCGTTTATTGATGCTTTGCCCAATGTGAGTTGTATTATACATTATTTTTACTAATCCACTGTTTTCTTGCGCAGTGGGTAATTAAGTTCTGCGGGGCTCGGCTTCGATTCCCGCTGGAGGCCAATATTTTCTATAAACAATTTGTTGGTTGTTCGAGCCTGGTTGTATATTTGTATTTAAATATGTACTTATTTAAAAATTACATATGTATATATTCACCATTGTCTGTCACCTGTTATTGTTTTTTACCTTGGGGACGGAAGACCGTACATGTGTAAAAAAAATGTAATGCCAAATGTAGAGTGTACTATCCGTTTTCATACACGATACATGCAGTAAGTAGTAAGTATTGCTTAAGCATTGCATATATTGTCCATTTATATTATGTCGCATTATAGAAAAATATTAAATACCTAAATTAAAATACTTTTATATTGTGTGGTATCCGGATAAGTATTTTTTTTTTTTTAATTTATTGAAACCAAAGAAACAATTATAACAGAAAATACAAACCTAAAACCAAAGAGGTTTGTCTGGTATGTGACTTATGTATAAAGTAGAATAGTACCATCCTCATTTCTTACCGAAGTGTCGTAAAAGGTGACCTAAGGTAAGTAACTCACCGTGTGGTATCCGTTTAAATAGAATAGACCACCCTCTTCGTTATCGAGGTATCGTAAAATACGACAAAGATAAGTTGACGTCAGGCAGGCGGCCTGTCGTAAAATACGTAGCCAAATCATGTGACAACATGTTTATAACATGTTGAGCCGCCCTCACTTAGACTGGGATAAGGACAAGAGGATATATATTAAAATACTTTTATATTATATTAATAATTAACGCTTCATTAATATAATAAGGCGTACAACACTCGCATCGGCGCGCGCGCTTCCCAACTATCTGGCGGCCAGAAGCAGCGGATAGCGATCGCTCGCGCGCTCGTTCGGAACCCGCGCGTTTTGCTACTGGACGAAGCCACGTCCGCACTTGACACGCACAGTGAGAAGGTGAGTAGATCTACTCATAAAGAAAAACAGTAAGGAATTCTATAAGGTTGCCTGTCCACTGAAGCGGAACGAAGCAGCGAAGTCGAGCGAAGGAGTAATGCGGAGCAGAGTTGCATAGTGTGTCTGCCTACAGGAGCAAAGTAGGGAGACGGAGTGGAGCGAGAAAGTAATGCAGAGCGGTGTTGCAGTGTGTTTTTCGATATGTATATTGTAATCCTATGGTAGCTATTTATTGAGACTGCATTCAGAGTGACTTTCTTTATTAACTTGTACATTAATTAACAGAACCATTTAGGACGACGCGCGAGGACAGAAGGGAGGACCAAAGACATTACAGTAAACAAGACATACATTGACAGATGACATTATGTGACAATGTAGAGCTAGGTTCTTTTGAGTTTTCGTTGGCGGGCGATTGCATAAATGCGCGCGCTCTGGCCCGCACTCAACCTCGCTTCCGTGCTACGTTTTTTCCGTTCCGTTTCTCCGCACGCCTGTTTTGTATGAATTTCAAACTATTCGCTCGTCTTACTGTCCACTGAAGAGAAGCGGAGATTTTGTGTAATCCTATTTGTTAATTTCTATTTTTCTCCGCTCTGCACCCTCGCTTTACTCCGCTGGACGGGCAGGTTAACAGAGCAAACTTATAACGCGTTTTTGTGTTACTCGATTTCAGACCCGTGTTTTCGTCCATACAGAGTGATTCCGATGATAAATGAATCAACTAATCGCAACGTTATTTTATACGTTTAAACGTATAAAATAACGTTGGCATAATTCAATCTTCTTAAATATTGTTTAAACACAAATATAATTTAATTGTGATCTGACTTTATAAGTAATTATTAACTGACATGGTGTGGCGCGCTTGTTCGCGCGGAAATCGTCGTGTCACAAAGTTATTTATTTATCAATTTACAGATAACCGTAATGTTATATTTGTAAACCTAAACCTTCCTTAAGAATTGTACTATCTTTTAGTAAAAACTGTACAAAAATCCGTTCTTGAATATTGATCTCATACAGACAGATAGCTTTTGGGGACTTTGTTTTTTAATATGCATAGATAATCCTTGTTGTATCTGTATCACAGGTAGTCCAAGAAGCTTTAGATTCAGCAAGCGAAGGGAGGACATGCCTTATAATCGCGCACCGTCTCGCCACCATCCAAAATGCCGACATCATTTGTGTTATCGACCAGGGCGTGGTGGCGGAAATGGGCACTCACAGCGAACTTATCGCTCTCAAGAAAATATACGCTAAGCTTTACGAATTGCAATGCGGTTTTGTTGAAGAAAGCGAGGAAGCTCTAGCTAGTGAAGAGAATGCGTAAGACATAACTAAATTGGACATAAGTATAAATAATTTAACAATTAAATAATATTGATTTGTATAAATGATAAAAAAATGACAAAGATATTAATGACACAAAGTTTTTTTCGCGTAAACCTTGCGGGAATTCTAGGATAAAAAGTAGCCTATATATTACCCCAAAACCACACCTAACTTCCATTTAAAATCCCATTAAAATCAGTGCAGTCGTTCCAGATAATGTACTATAAACCTTCTTTAAGAATTGTATCTTTCAGTAAGAACAGTATAAACATCCGTTCAGTAGAATTGGAGAAAATCAATTACATACAAACAGACAACTTTAGGGGCATTAGATACATAAGGTCAAAACAAAATACTACAATTAGTTAGTTTAAATAAATTCTTCATATAAATTTCAAATTCAAATTATTCTTTATTCAAATAAACTTGTAAACAAGTGCTTTTAAATCGTCAACTCTACGGCTGGTTCGGAAAGCTGTTCCTACCGAGAAGAGCCAGCAAGAAAATCGGCGGTTGTTCATTTAAAAATATAATTATTAATACTAATATATTCTTATTACTCATATTAATGACTATAGTTGTACCTAAATAATTAACAATGCAATTGGTAGTTAATTTGTTTTTTTTTTACTTAAATCGAAAAACTTTGCAACTAGTAAAAGTACTCAAAAATTAAAAAATATAGCTTTTAAGCTCTCTAGCCTTATGTTTATGATTTGCAGAATTTCATTGCTAAGGCATTTTAAGCTTTGCTGTAATAAATTGCGTTGTATTGAAATGTTGCATAATTATCCTTTAGGTGCAATTTGTTATTTTTTAATATTTACTACAGACTACATAACCTTTAATGTTTTAAACTAATATTATGAATATGGATAGTGCCTTTATCAATTAATTATACAGGTAGTCAAACAATAACGAAGTTATATTACAATCTATGTAAAGTTTATTACCAGATAATAAATTGTTCTAGTCACTTGTTAAATTATTGCTTATCAATCATATGGAATTTATACTGCTCTGAGAGATTATGTAGCGAGGCTATTTAACGCCTAATAGTTGTAAGGAATATGCAAATATTGCGCAAATAATAAGTTAATCTTATAACATTATACTCTATTATACAGAGGCAAAATGAAACTTCTGGCATTACATCGGCTATCTATTAAATAGAACAATGTAGAACCCGAAATTTAGATTAGCCAAACCCGACCTACCAAAGGTTTATATAACTACCTAAAAGGTTATTATACTAGAATAGGGGAGCTATAGGCAGACCTATAAGTAAAAAATTATAATAGTATAATCAGACATGCGCAGCGAAATATTTATGCCTCGTTTTTAATTGAAATACTTGAAAACTTTTTTAGCATACCTTTAAAATGTGTATGCTATCTTTACACACAATGCATGTCATTTTATATTGATTTGAAGTATATTAATACTTTAAATTACATTGTAATTTAGTATAATTTTTTATTTAATTTGATTTTATACATTGATATTTTAGATAAGCTTTCACAATTTTAGTAAAAATGACGTTTGCTCACAACGCACCCGCGAAAAAAGAGGGTCAGATAATAATGCTAATTTGCTTTCTCTTTATTTTTTATGGACAAATTTTAGATTAGCTCCTCTACTCTAGTATATTAACACTATTACCACACATTTCTTTAATACCTAGGTACCTGTAATACCAATTTCTAACTTTAAATCAGGGGTGTCAAACTTAAAAGCTAACTAGGGCACAATAAGTGCTTATCTTTAGATGGGCCGCAAAAAAATCAATGTTAATGGAAACAAATATTTTTATTTTGACTAGTAAATTCTAAGAAACATATATGGATAAAGTTAAATTATTGAATTAATCCGTATGGAACAAAAATAAATTTTCGTTTCTGATTCACATTTTTTGTTATTTTTACTTTGCATCGGATATATTGACAGAAATAAACATCTCTAGCCACGAGTTTGCTACCCCTGCTTTAGACGATCCTCACATTCCTTGATATCCCAAATACATTCCTTTTGTAAAAGACCTTTGATTCTATGTCCTATTATAAAATTTAATATCCAATCATGCTATTATTATTACATAATTGTGTACTTAATCATGATTATTATAATCATTTTGAATCACCATTTAACATCGCCTTAGTGTTGCCTATTTTTTTAAACAAATGTTAGCTAATTGCTAAATATTTTGATATGCTTGTTTATAATTAAGGTAATTGATATTATAACAGAAATATCGTGTTGATAAATTATCGTAGTTAATATTATGATATTGTAATAAGTTTTTCGTCTTTTTCGTATTATCAACTTGTCATACTGTGACAACATAGTTTTTGATCTTTTTATTTGTAAAATCTAAATTTGCGCTCAAAAGTAGCGTTGCCACCTTTTAGTGCAATAAAAGTATTATTACTATTCTTTATTGTATATATTTGTATTTTTTTATTGCTTATTGCAGTTTGTAGTAAAATAGTTTCTCGAATAAATAATAGCACACCATGTTTAAAATTAAAGTGCGAAATAAAATATTTACTCGTACTCTATTGTTCCCATAAAGTATAGAGTTTAGTTTAAATTGTAAATTACGGGTGGCAGCCTACTCATAAATCATCGTTTTATGTGCGTTTATTTGTTGTCTAATGTAATTAAATTAAATTTAGTAAATTAATAAAAGTTTTATAATTTGCTTTGCAATAAAATCAATTAAATATTAGTGATTTAAAATATTGCTTTAATATATTTTTAAGCATTTCTTGCCATTGTATAGCCATTTAACATGCTCAAAAAAATAATTGTGATAGTCTTTACCATATTTTTTTATTAACCAGGACGCGTTTTGCGATTGTATTTAACTATGTAATTGTAAATTGTAATCTGTAGATTATAGAAATATATCGTGGAATTGATTAAGTTGTTTCATTATGACAATTATTAGATTTTTCATTTTTAAAATTTATATCCGTTTAACACCTCGGTTAATTGCCTTTTCATATGACAGGGGTGGCTCTTTTTTCGCGCAAAGAATCAACTTAGCGATTCAGCGCGGTAAAAAAAACAAATATGGTAATTCCTATTCATATTTGTTTTTGTCGTTAACTTCAAGATAAAAAATTCAATATTAAAATACCTAACTTCGATTCGACCGAAAAACATAAAGAGCAACAAAGACATTTTTCATATTAAGTATGTGTTCAAAATCTATTATTATCTGAAGAAGTGCTTTCTGACCAATTTCACTATCTCATCATCTTCCTGCCCTCATCCCCCTACAGGTGTGGTCCGCAAAACATGTTATAAACATGTTGTCACATAATTCGGCTACATATTTTACGACCGACCGTCTGCCTGACGTAGAAGTGTTATGAATATATTCGTAATAGGTATATTGAATATAATACAGCCCACCTAATACCGTATTATAATACGCAATGTAAAAGTAACCTGTTACCAGATAATAGCCAAATAATAGCTGTACAAGATAATAGGGTCGATATCGGTCGCCGTGTGCGTGGCGATCGCCGGAGCGCTCCCTATTCCGCATAATAGGTACTATTCCGTAACAGGCTAATACGGTAATACCCGTATTAAGAACTTCAGTAGTAGCGAGTCGCCAACTGGTAGCGAGAAATCGGGATTTCATTTGCTAAATACATGTCAGGCTTTGTTTCAATGCGCCTTGGGATGGTTACTAAGTAAGTAAGCAATGTACGCGCGTACACTACGATAATCTATTGTACTAAACTAATATTGAATAGGTATATGGAATATAATACAGTCCACGTAATACCGTATCATAAGACGCAGTTTTAAGGTTCCTTTTACAATAAAATAGTCAAATAATAGCTAGCTCCAAGATAATAGGGTCGATATCGGTCGCCGTGTAGGTGGCGATCGCCGGAGAGCTGCCTATTCCGCATAATAGGGACTGCTCCGTAAAAGGCTAGTATTAGACTGTTACTTAATAATAGGGTCTATTCCGTAACAGGCTAATACAGTAATACCCGTATTGAGAACTTCAGTAGTAGCGAGTCGCCAACTGTGAGCGAGAAATCGGGATTTGATTTGCTAAATACATGTCAGGCTTTGTTTAAATGCGCCTTGGGATGGTTACCAAGTAAGTAAGCAATGTACGAGTGTGCACTACGATAATCTATTTTACTAAACTAATATTGAATATTGTAATGTAATAATATATAATATTGTAATAAGAAATTATATTTTGTTACACACGCACGTCGGGTTTCATGTTAACGCGCATTTGTACTAATAAAATTTATAGTATATAATAATAAATATAAAATATAATCACTAGTAAAACAGTAGTGGAGAAGCAGTAGATTTTTGCTTCTGCACTAGCACCGTACTATTTGGTTACAATTTTTTTGCATTTAATATTTAATATGGTTAACTATAGCTGTCGGAAATCAAACCCGCTAATAATTAAAATGCACTTCGTGCGCGCCGCTGCGCCAGCTAGGTCGCTAAAAATCATCTCGGAGAGTCGGGAACAGTTGGAGGTGGCTCTTTACTAAAACTTTTACCAAAAAAAACGATATGTATATTTAATGCTACAAGTCGGGTTATGTATGAATGTTGCATAGATTGGTGAAAAATAAAACTAACAATGAAAACAAAAAATCGACTAAACCCTTAAAAACGCTAACATTTGTTTTTTTTTTAATCGGCATGTGTACAAGTTGCCTTTGTTTACTTGTTATTGTTTCCTTTTGTAAGGATAGTTTGAAAAAATTAAACCAGTTTAACATTTGTTTGCATAATGCAAATCCTTGCATCGCGTAAACAATAGTTTTAATTTTATTAGAAATATAAAGGATTTTAATTGTAAATAAATAAAATTTGGTATAAAGATATCTCGCAGATAGAAACAATTGATGTTTTTAAATGTAGATATGTAATATAAGACAAGTTAACAATATTTTTAAATGATAAATCATTCATATAACCACAAAAATAAAAAACAAAAACATTTAAATGAATAGAAAAATATAAAACTATGATTACTTATCAATTATAGTACATAAGGTGTACAATAATTGATAACTAATTATTAGTAACTTTTTAAATACGCCAACATAACCTTTAACAATCCTAAGTCAGTTAAAAGTATGAAGAAAAATTTAATCGCCGTCTCACTAAAATAATATGTCAGTTCACGGAATAGGCTATTACTATAATAGCCTATTACCAAATAATAGGGTGTGATACCCTAATATGAGCAAGCTATTATATCACATAATAGTATTATTCAAATATCATCCTAATATAACACCTCTAGCCTGACGTCAACTTACCTTAGTGATTTCGTTATGTTTTATCATTTAATATTCTGCTGGTGTTGTTATTACAAAAAAAAAAACAAGCCATAAATTTTAATATTTTTTTAATAAATATTACAATAAATATAATTAAACAAAGTGCACTAAACTATATATTATAGAAAAAAATGTATTGGCAGTTTTGTTTGCGTAAATAAGTTAAATAATTATAAAGAAAAATAAAGAAATGTCTAAATATAAAAAAAGATCATTTTATTTTCATATTTTGTACTAAATCTAACGAGTAATTTTGTCGGTAACATTTTATAAGATCTAATTGAAATAAAATTACAAGATATCTTATGCCGCTAATATTGCATATTTATCACACTATACAACAAAATAATCAAAGTTTATATTTCAAAAAGTATGGTAAAGTAAAATTGTCTATGGTAATTTCTCGTTGTCTTTCAAACGTTACCGCTAATCTTAAGATTAGCCAACATTTACGAAAAAATCATTTCATTTTTCAACATTTTAGCGATTTGTTAGCTAGAATTTTTTTAGGTAGATAATTATTTTTAAATACTTTGTAACTGATTACTTTAGCCTCCATATGATCAATGAAAAAAAATTATCGTAAAGTACTATTTTTTTTTTCTCTTCGAGATAACGGGACAATGGCACTTAATTAAGGTGAATTGTCTCAAATCGTTTAAATATTAAGCATAAAGCACATAACTTTCTTAAATTTTAACAATCTAGAATAGACTATAATATCAACGATTTATAGACTTACTGAAACTATACCAAAGTCCATTCAGTTTTTCTTATGAAACAATGAGAGTGTGTGAGAATACGCCCTAATATTATTTTAATTGCGCGCAACAACTTCCAAATGCTGTAGAGGTGAATCTGGACGGATTCCCCGGATCGGATTCTCCAGATTGTTGTAGTAAATATCCCCGGTAAGCTCTTCAAGAGGTATTTCCGGCTCCGTTTTTGCTTGTTTCGTCGCTTCATCAACTTCCTTACGGACTATCGCGTCAATTTCCTGTTATAATTATTTATTCATTAGTACCTATATAAATTTATCTGGCATCGATTGTATTCTGAATTCGAGACCACCCGTTGCCCAATTGAGCTATGATGACTTTGCAATTGACAGCGAAATAATCCTTTCTCATAAAATTATAACAGATTTTCAGTGCCCGAAAACAGGGATAAAAAAAATTATTTTTCTTAATAAAACCTAGCTAAATCGATTTCCCCAAAAATCCTCTACATGCTGAATTCCATGAAAATTGTTTGAGCCGTTTTAAAAATTTAGAAATATATAAGTATATATATACAAGATTAAATTATTTGAATTTTAAAGATTTATATACCAACGTACACACAGAATGGGAAAATACTTGAACCATGCAAAATAAACGATACAAATAAATCTCTCTATCCGAAGAATAAAGTGAATTTAAATAGATTGAAATTTGTACAAAATTTCATCAATATTGGTTATATAGAAATAGTAACAAACATACTGACATATTACATTTATAATATCAGTAAGATGCATATATGCTTTAAAAAAAGGATGAATTGTGTATGTACTAAGTATGACATGCATATGAAAGGAGCGCCATAGTTGACGAATGATAGGAGAGAATGAGAGAGGAAAACATGTCGTGCCGACCCCATTTAGAGTGGGGATAAGGGTTCGAGAATGATGATGATTAAAAAACCATATTCAAGATGTACATATACTACCTTGAGCTGATCAGGGGTAGCCAGTTCATTGGAGATAATCTTCTCCTTAAACGACGTGATTGGATCCCGAGTCTGTCGGACCTCCTGAACCTCGTCACGGGTCCGGTAAGAGGTCCCAGGGTCCGACATCGAGTGGCCGGAATAACGGTACGTCTCCATTTCCATCACTAAAGGACCTGCGATACAAAGTAACGGCTTGTTACTATCCCACTTCTGAGCAAATACCTCATCGTCATCATCATTCTCTTACCCTTATCCCACTCTTAGTGGGGTTGGCACAATATGTCTTCTTCTTCCATTCTCCTCTATCATTCGTCAACTCTGGTGCCACTCCTTTAACATGCACATAATTTTTCACACAATCCATCCATCTTTTTTTCAGCCTCCCCCTACCCTAGGGCTGCCACCTTTTTTTTGAAGAAAAAAAGTATTTTCTTATTAAAACAAAACACATTTATTTCATCATATATATATTTGTTTTTATTTATCTTTATATGATTATATATTATCACTTTTCACTTTGGCCATCAAGGTTCTATTATTTTTTTAAATAATATTTTATTAGCAATTTAGGTCTATATTAAAGTAAATTAACAACCCATTTTTGATTAAATTAATAGATACTCTATTCCTTTCTTCTCTCCATTTCACATTCATGGCGGAAAAAAATCTTTCCGTAAAAGCAGAAGTTGCAGGAGTGGAGAGAAGAAAGGAAATGATTTTAATATTTTTTTTGTTAAAATGTCATCTGAACTTTTGAAAAGCATTTGCCATTTTTCAGCAGGCATTTTCAATACAGAGATATTTTGGATATTCAAAAATAACTTTAATGTTCATTCGGGTAACATTAATTGACAAAGTGATGTTGACATTTGACAATGACAAATGAGTTAGTAAGAGTTACTAACTAACTGAGCCCCGTACATACATGAATGAGTTTCGTTCAAACATTCCCTATGCAGCGCTGCAGGTGTGTTCCATTCACAGCTGATTCAAAAAAAGCGCGACAATTGAATTAGCGATAAAAATATAGTATTTTTTGTCCTACATTTTTTTTCTATAATATATAGTACAATTGACTAAAATATAGTACGATACTATATAATATAGTACGGGTGGCAACCCTACCCTACCCATACATCCATCCACATTCATATTTAAAACTCTTTTGGTCACATCATTTTCATTCCTCATTACATGACCATACCAACTTAGTCTTGCACTTCCCATCTTTTCTGTAATGGGCGCAACTTTCAGACTAAGACACAATTCACTGATATACAAAAAATTTGGCGCTGTGTAAAAAAAGTAAGTAGCGGCCTGTTACTCTCCCACTGCTGGGAATAGGCCTCTTCTCTCCGTTTTTTGAGAAGGTTTGGAGCTAAGACCTACGCTGCTCCAATGCGGATTGTTAGGTTACGCTTATCTCCAGAATTCTCTAGAGATATGCTGGTTTCCTCACGATGTTTTCCTTCATCGAAAAGCGTGTGATAAATTGCAAAATTAGACACAAGTTTTAACTCAGAAAAACTCAGTGGTATCTGCCCGGATTCGAACCCGTGACCTTCTTGAAAGAGTCGCACGATGTTACCGCTGGGCTACCACAACTCCCCGCTGGGCTACTACAGCTCCATAAAAAAAAAACTTAAATACAAATATTACACCCAGGCTCAAAGACCAACAAATTCATTCATAGAAAATGTTGGCCCTCGGCGGGAATCAAACCCGCGATCCGCGGAGCTGAAGGCAGACCACTACCCACTGCTCCAACGGGCCAGTCTAACAATTTGCAGATATTTTGCAACTTACCCTTTCCACTTGTGCAGTGGTCTATAGCGAATCTAGTCGCTTCCCTCGTGGCAATGACGTCCATACCATCAACCCATATGCCAGGTATATAGTCCCCTCGGGTATAGTAATCGGTGCTTGCTGATGAACGATCAACACTTGTGCCCATTCCTTTAAAAAATTATTGTATTATAATACAGCTGTCTAACTATTCTAATATATAGCTGAAGAGTTTGTTTGATTAATTGATTGTTTGAACGCGCTTATCTCATGAACTACTAGAGCGATTTGAAAAATTCTTTAAATTTAAGATAGCCCATTTATTGAGAAAGGCTAAAGGCTATATAACACGCTAAGATGAATAGTAGAGGAGCAGCATTAAAAAATATTACGAAAACGGCAAAATTTAAAGCTTTTCTTGCTTGCGCTGAATAAACGGTAATAGTTAAAAAAAAATCATGTATCACAAAATTGTTTCACTCTAAAAGTTCGAAATAAAAGTCCTCTAAAAGTTCTAAATAAAAGTCCGCGACAACATATGTCTAGCTTTTAAGGTTAACCCACTTTAACCATTTTTATGGTTATCAAAATACTAAATTACGGTTTTAACCTTTCCACGCGGGCGGAGCCGCTGACAATTGCTAGTTTCATATAAATTTTGGTGATATATTTAATTTTAAAGTGCCTACATTGTAATATCAGAAGATATCTATACATAATATAGAACAAAGTCCTCAAAACCTGTCTGTATGTGACCGATTTCCTCAAAATCTACTAAACGGATTTTGTTCTGTTACTAAAAGACAGTGCTATTCTTAAGGAAGGTTAGGGTAATTAGTACATTCTCCGAAACGGCTTTACCAATTTTAATGGGACTATAACTGGATGTGGGCTTACTTATTTGTGGGATATTTTTACTTGTGGGATATTTTAGAATCCAGGCGAGGTCTGGATTTGAAAACCTTTGTTATGCATTAATTAAAACGCGAGCGCAGCCGTGGGCACACCTAGTTATATTAACTCATAATATAATAATATATATCTCGCGTTAATTGAGTCCCAAAAAATTTAATCAAAAATAAAAAGTTCTTATGTATTTTAGATGTTTTTAATGTGTTTGTACCATGCAATTTTTATTTATCAATATATCCTTTTTTTTGTTCCCGCCGCGATAACGTCGTGTAAAGAACTCATGAATAAGTGCCCCGGATGGGATCGAAACTAATCGGGCTTACCCGATAGAATAAGACGTGAGTATAGCCGGTTCAATACATTAACTAATATATCCTTTATATCATAATATTATGGAATATAGTATATATATAGTATGCAATAATTTTAGTGGAATATAGTAATAAATGAGCTTACCATAGCCATTGTTCTCACAAACGAACACACATGGCAAACTCCATAGCTTAGCCATGTTGTACGCTTCAAATAGCTGACCCTGGTTCGCTGCACCATCGCCGTATAAAGCAAAACTAACGCCACCATCACCACGGTATTTGTGAGCGAACGCTAGACCAGCACCGAGAGGTACCTAAAAGATAATTAATAAATCTTTTATATTTAAATGAGTTAATCTTGTAGTACCTGGTTGACCGAGCCTTGCTCGGCATTTTTTACAAAATAGGTTGGGGCTCGATCCTATGCATCGAAAACTTGACAATTTACTACAAAAATAGTGTTTTATATAAAATTTAAATGTTAATAATTTTTTTATGCCAAATAACAGGGATAAAACGATTTTTTTGTAATAAAACCTAGGTAGATCGATTTTTCTACCCCAAAACCCCCTACATGATGCTCAATTGATCTAGCTCGAAAATGAAAAATCGATCTAGCTAAATTTCATTTAAAAAAAAGTGACGTTTTATCTCTGTGTTTCAGCACTGAAACGTTGAATAGAATAGTTTTTTTTTTTTCTGTCAAATGTAATCATAGTAGCTCAATTGAAAATGGGCGGGCTAGAGAGGTTAAAATATCTAGGATCTATAGGGCTATATAATATCACGCTAAGATTAATAGTAGAGGAGCAGAAATAAAAAAATAATACGAAAACGGCTAAATTTAAAGCATTCTTGCGTGCGCTGAGTAAACAGGTGATAGTTATTACAAAATCTTGTATCAAAAAAATTGTTCCCCTCTAAAAGTTCTTAATAAAAGTCCGAAACAGCATATGTCTAGCATTTAAGTTTAGCCCACATTAACAATTTTATAACAAACAACGATATTTCTCCTTTATACTTCTGCAATAATAAAAAACAAAATCAACCCATTTACTCTCTTTTTTAACAACTCAATGACACATAATGACGGTCACAATGTTTTTATCATAGGAGGTAGTATTACAAACATGTTGTAACAATTTGTTATGGTTATCAAAAGATTGTATTACGATTTTAATCTTTCCACACGGGCGGATTGCTACGTAAAAATAACAAGCCAAACATACCTGTGCACCTACAATACCATTTCCACCATAGAAATTACGTCCGTACAAATGCATGGAGCCTCCCTTCCCTCTTGAACAACCAGTACGACGTCCAGTCAGTTCAGATATCACCCCAAGCACACTGACGCCCATTAAATATGTCCAGCCATGGCAGCGGTACGCGGTGATAACAGTGTCTACATCACGCATAGCTGCTCTCATTCCTACAGCTACTGCCTCTTGACCTATTTTACCAAATATTAAAATAAATAATCAGTAATATCTGGGTGACCGAGACTTACTCGGTAATTTTTTGCAAAAAAAAAAGAAACTTAAAAAAAAAAGAAGTGTGAAACTTAAAGAAGAAGTGAATTAATATTTGAGGGTACTTTGTATGTTTATTATGGGCAAGTGATGAGAATACAGAGCGCAATAATGTGCAGGTGGAACATGTTAGTGTTTAGGACATTTGCCAAAACTCAAAGTTGTGTCTTATCTATAAAAGATAGTATCTTTCTTAACTTGAAATTTGATGGCATATGTATTTAAGTAACTGTGTGACCGAGCCTAGATCGGTAATTTTTTAAATAAATTAAAAATTTTCAGTCCGCGCGCTACCCATCGGCTATCGCAACATTACGTTCGACGGCTAAAAAAAATTTCATTTCTCGCGACCACTTGTTCCCCGAATTAGCTACGCTGACTTGACAGTTAACAGTTAATTCAATTGAATATAAGTTTTAGTATTTTTTAATGCCCTAAAACAGGGTTAAAATGATTTTTTTTTTAAATAAAACCTAGCTAAAATCGTTGGAGCTGTTTCCAAGATTATGAAAATAAAGAACGAATTAATCAACTTTTAAATTCATCATCGTCCTGCCCTTATCCCACAAAAAAAAATTTTCACTGAATGGTTTATAGAATTAGGCGTTACTTTATGGAGGTCAATAATACAAAACTAATGAGAATATTATTTTGCTATAATCCACAATAAAAGAAAATATATGTAATGCTAAATGTAGAGTGTAGTATTCGTTCTCATACCTGATACATGCAGAATTTGTAAGAATTCATGCACTACCCGACATCGATAACACAACAATACACAAGCACTGCACACATTCACCACCACAATCTCAACAATTGTTTTGTGGTGACAATCTCCCGACGATGCTTTGGTTACAGACATTTTATTCGTTGTTTATTTTACTATATTATAATATGTCGTGTAGTAGTATCCGGCAGAGTAGAATAGACCACCTTCATTTCTTACCAAGTTGTCATAAAAGGCGACTAAGGTAAGTCGTCCGGCCGTGTGGTATCTGACTGAGTAAAATAGACCACCCTCATTTCTGATTTTATTTATTTTATGATAATGATTTTACTATAATATAAACAGCTATTTAATTTTTTATAAACATTGTTTGATACATTTAAAACTTAATCTTAAGTAAGTTAATCTTAGATTTTATTTAATATCAAAACTTTTGATATATAATTTTGTTGTTAAAAGTGTTGCGATCTTTAGTTCAAAATTCATCAAATTAAATGATGTAGTAAAATATATAAAACAGATTTACCTGAATACAAATGGCAGAAACCACGGATAATCTTTTCTTTGTACAAATTTCCTGATGCTGTTTCGATTCGTCGAAGCACAGCCAGTTTTTCATACATTTTAAGAGCATCTTCAGCTGTAAGGGTGGCTGATGTGGCAGGTCCTTTATCTAATTTATGAAGTTTGTAGGGCTAAAAAATACTTGTATGTAACTGTTAAACCAATAAAGCTACTGAGAAGTATATCATACAAGTAACACACTGAGTGGTATCTGACTGAATTCAAATTCAAAATATTCTTTATTCAAATAAACTCGTAAACAAGTGCTTTTGAATCATCAACTTTACTGCTGGTTCGGAAAACTGTTCCTACAAAGAAGAGCCAGCAAGAAACTCCGTGATTGCTCTTTTAAAAATACAATTCTTAATACTAGTTACAAAATAGTAATAATTAGAATAGAATAGTATCTTCCATTTTGATCATTCATTCCTTACCTAGGTTTCGCAAAAGGCGACTAAGGTAAGTTGACCCACCATGTGCTATCCGGTTGAGTAGAAAGACCACCCTCTTACCGAGGTGTCGTAAAATACGACTAAAGTAAGTTGATGTGAGACAGGCGGCCGGTCGTTAAATACGAAGCCGAATCATGTGACAACATGTTCTTAACATTTTGTGCCAACCCCACTTAACTAGTAGGATAAGTGAGTAGGATAAGGGCAGGAAGATGATATATCCTATATAAGAATTTAGTACTGAAGTGTTTTATTTTTTCAAATTATTACTTTAGAGCACAACATGCAAAATTAAAGGCCTCCTCTAAGCTCCAATTCATCTGTCCAAAAAGAGAGTTTTTTTTATCATACTACTCCAATGGCTGGCTCCTGCCATAGATGTAGATAATTTCTATGATCTATGTAACCTTACACATGATATATAATTTCTCTACATGTATGTAGTTTTTTACAATGTTTACCTTCACCACAAAGTTATGAGATCAAATAGAAGTTTAAAGTAACAGGTATTCTTACATTTGCTTCACAGTATATTTTAAGCAATTTAATTTATGTACATAAAAATATAAGGAATATAAACAATAGGTGATGTATACAATAGACAAAGCAGGAACCGACATAAGCTTGCGGCTCCTGCTTTGCGCCTTGCAAAAGTGTGTAACTCGTTTGTGGGTTTTGGTATAAGATTCTATAATAAAATTCCGCAATCAATTTCAGCTTTGCCATTGCAGCAGTTTAAAACACTGTTAAAAATAGGCTGATACAGATAGCCTACTATACTATTGAAGATTATTTAGAAGATAAGAATGTGTGGATATAGCTCTCTTTGAACCTGTACAAGACAGTAACGTCTGAATGTAAATAGTATTAAGAATTATATGTTTAAAAGAGCAATCGCCGAGTTTCTTGCTGGCTCTTCTCGGTAGGAACAGCTTTCCGAGCCAGCCGTAGAGTTGACGATTCAAAAGCACTGGTTTACAAGTTTATTTGAATAAAGAATATTTTGAATTTGAATTTGAATTTGAATACTTCAGCATCTGTAATCTTTTTATAATTTCATTTTATTTGCTTATTTATTCCAGATAAAAAAACTTTATTTATATCATGGAAAACTACATAGTCAAATTTAAAGTTAATTTTCCCAATTAATTTAAAGTTAATTTTTATTTTAATGCATTAAAAAATATCACTGATTAAAACATAGACAAGAGTAAAAAAATGCAAGAAAAAATTTTTCTTAAAAAATTTATTTGAAAACTTAAATATTTTTTCATGTTTTAATTTATAATTACAAATATTTTTATATTATAAATTTAGTAAGTGTAGTTAGTTTTTAATGTGTAAGTAAAATTTATAATAAATGTATCTCAAATTATATTTATAACTAAATTTTTTGTATTTTACAGTTAAACATACAACCATCCCTTCTCATTTTATTTTGCATTAGGTTTGAACTATGAACAATTTTTATATACTTTTGGTTAATCCTAACTTAAGTGCTACATTAATTATTGCAAATTTCTGTTAATTTTAACAACTTATATTGCTATGTCATTTCTGAAATGAAATGAAAGAAAATTGTATTAAAAATGGCACGACTATAAATATATAATAATAGGAGCTATCCAATGACTTATGACACTGGTGTCGTTAAATTTTAATAGTGTGACAGTTGATAATGCAAAACAAATATACACTTGACATTTTGAAGGTTAGGTTACATAAGTAAAGAAAATTCAACTTTCACTTAAATACACTTTATTATAGTAATGAATAAGATACTACTATAGTATTACTATAAAATATAAATATTTTTAAAATATAGGTGATTAAAACTAGATTTTTAACTAAAAAATATAGTGTCAGAGTTTACCTTAATTTCAAACGTTGACTCGGATTTCGTACTATATTTCGAATTAGACGTTACAGTAACGGGGGCAGCGGCTTTCTATAACAAAGTACACAATTTGATAATACACTTTATTAAGGATCCGAAATAAATATGTTATTATGGAACATTTTAGCGCACCGCAATTTTAGTGCCGCTGAACAGCTTAGCGGCAGACGGAATAAGCTTACTCATTTTTTCAATTATAATTTCTATGAGACCCAGATTTATTTAATATTATACGATGTGGATTTTTATATTTTGTGTTAATTTATTTATTCTTTTCTGGTCGACCCCCCTAACGAACTAAAGACCAGAAATTGACGCGATCACCGACTAATAACAGGAAAATACCAAGACAACTTGTCAGAAATGTCTAGAGTTGACACTTGACACTGACAGAAAATTGATTTTTAATTGATTATACATCTCTGGATTCTTCCTATTGAGATTAATGTGAATTTGTGTGTCATGACATTTTATTCGCATTATCAATATTAGTCTTAATGCATATATTACACAACATTGTAATGGGAGTGGAGTAGCTTCTAATTAGTGGTGTTCTTTATTCAACTACGCTAATTTAAATGCCCTAACGCAGTTAGAGAAAGTATCTTGCAGCGGCTGGCGTTCATGCCACTTATAATATCAACAACAGAAAGTCGTTATTGATGTAGCATTTCACGTGACAACAAACAATATTACATAAAAAAGGAGAGACGAAAGATATCGTTAAAATACACAGGAAAATTACTTAAATGTGTCGATTTCTAGTGTTCTAGAACTTAATAGCTTCTACAATAATCTAAAAACACGTTTATTAGTCCACAATACTTGTTATTATTTTGTGGATTTGGTTGCGTGTAAAAACGAAACACACGACCATACTTCGTCACTTATAGTCCATCAAATATTGGCGCCTATAAAAGCTGATATTCAGCATGGCAACCAGTGGCTGTCCACATGAATTGGTTATTTATTCTTTCGAGAGCGAGAAGTCTCATAATAGACACATGCACGCTACGCTACGCTCGTATTGGACATTATTGGTGTTTTATAGATTTTGCGTTTAAAAATTTATAAGAAGTCTAAAAACTAAAAATCATATTTTCTATAAAAATTGATCAACATAATATAACGAAAACTCAAACATAACAATTCGCGCCATCTGAATAATAAAGTTATATTCATATAAAAAGATATACATAGAACCATAGACTACTAATTATAAAACATAGAACATTATTCTTGTGTTGGGCCAGATGGATTTCTTTATTTTCTATACACATTATGGACTACGTAAAAAATTAAAAGTAGTCTATGATTAAAAGTTACGTTCCTTTTAACGACTATAAAGTTTATAAACTATAAAAACGTCAAAGGTCATAATTGATAATGCTTGCCAGGGCGGTTTTACTACAGGCGCCAACACATGCTATCTCGCATCCCTCTTGCACATGTATGTATTTATTAATGAATCGTATGAAAATAGTCTCAGCTGCATCTCGCTCCACTCCTACATACATATATTTACGCACTCATTCTCATTTTTACTGTTTATCATATAACAAGTTGTTTTTATCAATGAATGGGCCATAGATAATACCATAGATAATACACTATATGAATGGGCGGTGTATTAAATTTTTAAATTTCCCGTTGTAAAGTTCTAGTACTTTAATTTTTACTAAAATGTATAATTTTGTTTTAATTTAGTTAGCAAAATTCTTGAAACAAATATCACTAGAAGCAAATTAAATGTATAAAGTCTTATTTCACCAGTAGCTGTTGAGATATTTCTTAAAATGAGAAATATAACAACGAAGAAACGTGCAGTCATAAAACAATAAGAAGAGGATTTACTTAATCATTATATAAATGTAAGTGTTGAGTTTTAATGAATTTTGTGCATCTTAATAATAGTAAGAGCTTTCTTAAAATTTACATTCTCACATTCTAAATATAATAACCTAACCTTGCATGGATAACCTAAAACCTTTAACATGTAGTATAATTTTTATTTCCTATTTGACTTAGTTATCGTTATATAAAAATAATGATATGTACATTAATTTCGATTGATGAATTAGCTATATTCATTATTATATTAAGGATATGTCTTGCGATTTTATATAGCTTCTAGTGTCTTGTAGTGCAATGAATGATTAATAATGGAACATTAAAGTTAAAGTTTTTTAGAAGTTGTTCTAATTGATCATAAGTGTGTATCTATCTTAGTTATGAATAATTTGGACATAACTTAAATGGTCTACTTAATATTTCTTTTTAGAAGTATTTTCAATTGAAGTTGTATACTTCACTGTATTATATTAGAACTTTAAAAATGATTGTCAAGTTTTTTATAATGAGACTCGGATGAAAAGGGTGTAAATAGCAAAAGAGAGCAAGTTTATTCTGTATAAAGCAATATAGGGTATATATAGGCTTTATATAAATAACACTATTGTTGATTTTTAATTAAAAAGCAAAAGCAAAATTTAAATTTACGATTGATTAAATGATTGATTGATTAATTGCAGATTCAAGAATCCTCAGATCCAAGATTAAGAGTAATTTTTTATTTTAATATGATTGTCACATGATGTTATTATAGTTATGATTTGAGATATCTTTACATTTACAGTGCTAATAAAATATATAATAGTATGTGTAATGAATGAAAGAATAACAGCAATATAAAAAGACTGTTCTATAAAACTGAAAGTAAATATTTATGTAGTTTATAAATCACTTAAAATGTGCAACTGTTTATATCTAATAGAAATTAAATAACAAACAATATTTCTCCTTCATACTTATGCAATAATAAAAAGCAATTCAACTAAAAGTCAACCCATTTACTCTTTCTTAACAAATCAATGCATAATGACAGACAACATTTTTTTTATATTATAGAACAACTATTCATATAGATTCAAATACAACCTCTTTCATAAGAGGTTGTATTTGAATCTATATGAATAGATTGCTGCTGTCGCTCCGCCGTCGCGTCGAGCGCTCGAACAGCACCAGGCCGAACAGTAGCGTCAACCACCAGTAACAGGACCGAAGACGTCGTACGCGTCTTCGCGTTCGGCTACGTTCCGCGGTAGCCGTATGGCGGGACGTACTCGACCGCTTCATCACCTAGCGGTGACATGTCTCTCCCAGCTACAGTACAGACCCTGCATCACAGTTTTCGACCTCTGTAATTTGAGAAAATGCATTTGAGGTAACTAATACTCAAGTGAAGTAAGATTCCCGTAATTTCAGCCACAGATGTAAGCGTGCACTCAAACATCAGTAGCCAAAAGCGACTGGGAAAAGAATTAAGGTTTTACATGTATTGCAGGTGCCAAATACCGTCTCTTTGCCAACCGCAACACATAACCATTACAAAAAAATGTAAAAGTTAATGACGTACGAATTACCAAAACTGCGCAATTTCAGACATCAGTACGACACCTTTATAATGGCTAGCCCGTTAATAAAACGTCTAACAAAGTAGCGCGCTTTTGAAGCTAAAGTTCGACGATACAGAAAACGAACATTACCAACAAAACGCCTACACAGTATGGGAAGAAAGAACACTGCAGTGTCCACCTTAACCATACTGTTAAATGAGAAGAAAAAGCCCTGCAGCTTTTACAGGAGGGCAGTCAGACGCTGCTAGTGCGACGCGGGAGTCCGACAGCTGGCCTCGTGACTTCACGAGCTACGCTAGTCTGGCCTCGCTGCCGCCAATGAAGACGTGCCGCCGCCCCTCATCCCAGGCCGGCTCGTCCGGCTATGCCGCAGCTGCTGTCGCTCCGCCGTCGCCTCGAGCGCTCGAACAGCGCCAGGCCGAACAGTAGCGTCAACCACCAGGAACAGGACCGAAGATGTCGTACGCATCTTTCGACCTCTGTAATTTGAGAAAATGCATTTGAGGTAACTAATACTCAAGTGAAGTCTGAATTTATGAAGCTAAGTTAGATTCCCGTAATTTCAGCCACAGATGTAAGCGTGCACTCAAAAATCAGTAGCCAAAAGCGACTGGGAAAATAATTAAGGTTTTACATGTATTGCAGGTGCCAAATACCGGCTCTTTGCCAACCGCAACACATAACCATTAAAAAAAATGTAAAAATTAATGACGTACGAATTACCAAAACTGCGCAATTTCAGACATCAGTACGACACCTTTATAATGGCTAGCCCGTTAATAAAACGTCTAACAAAGTAGCGCGCTTTTGAAGCTAATGTTCGACGATACAGAAAACGAACATTACCAACAAAACGCCTACACAGTATGGGAAGAAAGAACACTGCAGTGTCCACCTCAAGCATACTGTTAAATGAGAAGAAAAAGCCCTGCTTGTGCGACGCGGGAGTCCGACAGCTGGCCTCGTGACTCCACGAGCTACGCTGGTCTGGCCTCGCTGCCGCCAATGGAGACGTGCCGCCGCCCCTCACCCCAGGCCGGCCCGTCCGGCTATGCCGCAGCTGCTGTCGCTCCGCCGTCGCCTCGAGCGCTCGAACAGCGCCGGGCCGAACAGTAGCGTCAACCACCAGGAACAGGACCGAAGACGTCGTACGCATCTTTCGACCTCTGTAATTTGAGAAAATGCATTTGAGGTAACTAATACTCAAGTGAAGTCTGAATTTATGAAGCTTAGTTAGATCCCGTAATTTCAGCCACGTCACGTAATTTCGTCCACCTCAACCATACTGTTAAATGAGAAGAAAAAGCCCTGCAGCTTTTACAGGAGGGCAGTCAGACGCCGCTAGTCATTAAATATTAAAGATTACAATGTTTATAACAACAAAAAACCAAAACTTAATAACAAATAAACTATACTTTTGCACTATTTAATACGAAGAAAATTGAAACGTACTGACTCACCAGAAACGTTCGTTATACGTAATATATAACTGTAATCACTTTTTACTTACGCAAAAATATACAAACCAACAAATGATTTTTAATTAAAATTAGACAATTCCATAAACTTCTTGTTAACGCACACTATATACAATAACACGATATAATAGGAATACCACAATTCCCGTTCCGAGATGCACTTCTCTTGAATGACGAACAAGAACTGAATGTCACTGAAACGTTTTATCAATAGGAAGACTCCACCCTCCACCGGAAACAATAACGGCACAGTGTTGCCCCTATTTAATCAAAAAGAGCGCGATCAGGGTTGCCCCCTATTTTTTGAAGAAAAATAGTATTTTTCTTTTTAAAATAAAAAAAATATAGTACTTTTAGGAAATTCAGGAAAAAAAAAATAATACACATCTATTTTCAATCATTATTTATTTTTCCATGATTATTTTTTATTTTTCCATGATTATTTTTTATTACTTTTCGCTGGATAATGACACGGAGTTAGAGTTACTAGCTAACTAAGCCCCGTAAATACATGAATGAGTTTCGTTCAAACATTCCCTATGCAGTGCTGCGGGTGCGTTCCATTCACAGTTAATTAAAAAAAGCATGACAATTGTGTTTTTATTGAACTGTAATAATATTGGGAAGTTTTATTTTTTAATTTTAAAATATAAGTAAAAATAAAACTAAAATAATAAAAATAAAACTTTTCCTTCTATAGTAATATTTATTGTGTATGCTTTATTGAAGTGTTGTATATCATATGTCATACCCAATATCAGTTATATTCTAGTTATTTCTGAATAGTTTTTATTCTTTCTGCGACAGACAATATGGATTATAGACATACTTTAATTATTTAACAGAAAGTTATTTGTTCAAGATACTTTAACATACTATCCCACTTAGTTATGCACATTTCAACTGGATTTTTTGTCTGAGTAACTGTGTCTGGTCAAGGCACTGCTACTGTTGTTGCAATGAATTCATTAATATCTGATACAATGGCTGATATTCTTCAAGTGAGTTAAAATGTCTCAAATATAAATCATTTTTGTTTGTAAACACAAAAATTGGCATGTGTATGTTTAAAGTAACACCCTGTTATCCACCCCAGCAGTGGGAACCATAAGCTTCCTCTATCCGTTTTTTGGAGAGAAGTATTGTTGCAAAGACCTACCATCGCGTTGCTCCAATGCGGATTGGTAGGTTACGCATATCCCTAGAATTCGCTAGAAGTATGCGGATTTCCTTACCATATTTTCCTTCACCGAAAAGAGTGTCATATATTGCAATTGTCAATTAGACATGTGCCTGCGCGGGGTATAACCCCATGATCGTCTTTACAGAGTCGCACGGCTTCACCGCTGAGCTATCACAGCTTGTTCCATATTTATTCAAATGTTTTTGCAATAATTTTCAGATGAACCTGGTCATTGCCAAAGAGAGTACTCATCGGGATGACGTCTGAGGGCTATATGCTGTTGATGCTTTATGGGATGAAGCACATGATTAGGTCAATTGATTTGACTAGATGAAGGCAAGTAAATATTTGATGTTAAGTATGTCAGTCTGTCCATTTCACTTTCAATTAAAACTGAAGCTTATATGTCTAATGGGCTAACTGCCTAATCCGTTTGAGATATAACAAAAAATGTTTGGTACAATTTTTCCTCTATTATAGTGATGCAAAAAAGTGTGTGATATAAGGATAGCTTAAAAGACATATTAGTGATGATCATTGGAACTTTGTCACATATGCTTCTTAATTGTCACATACAATTCAGTATTTGGAAAGCATTATTTTTTTAGCCTGGTACTGCTAACAGTACAAAATCAAAGATATTTAACATAACACAAAGATTGTCACAGATACCCCTTATATTTTATTATTAAAAAAAAATATTATTTATAATTATTGTCTCTATTCTATACTTAAAATATAACTGTAGACAAAGTTATAGACACGTCAAAAATATTTTCCAGACACTATTTAAGACCAGTAGAGGCTAAAAACATATTTTTAAAATTTAAAATCTCTGTTATTTGTCAATGCATCATTCTCCTACCCTTATCCCACTCTAAATGGGGTAGGTACAATATGTTTTAAACATGTTAGTACATGATTTGGTATCTTACGACCGGCCGCCTGCCCGACGTACTTACCTTAATCGGTTTTCGCGACACCTAGGTAAGAAATGAGGGTGGTCTATTCTTCTCAGGTGATATCAATGCCAAGATTGTCTGTAAGACTACTGTTATTTGTTCTGAATAATGTTCTATCTATACATTATTTAAGAATTACTTATTTATTACAGGTTAAATATGCTGCGAACTCTTCCGCCGGGAAGTGTCCAAGAGCCCGATGATGCAGATGAACATATATGAAGAGCTTCAGTCGAATCATAATTATTTAGCCTCATTTATTGACATTAGTAATAACATTTTCACAGCGCGAATGCTTTTATTCACTAACAATTTATTTTGCCGCCTGAACCATTCGGAATTTTGGAATAAGGCTGTAAAAGTCCGCTTCCATGCTAGAGACTCGAGAGAAGGTTGTGTCTTCAAAATAGTATTCATATTAGTATAATTGACAAACATTATGAAGTTTGAATCTTTTAACTAGGACCCAATGGACTCAAATCCGTGGATAAGGGGGCTCTAGCACACTAGAACGGTTGAAGAACATAATTTGGTTTCATTTTTTAAAACATTATTGGTTAATATTATTGTTTGATAGTTATAGTACCTTGTATTCCATCGGAAATATTTTCCAGACCCAAGCCATATCATATTACCGGTTCAGTATATTGATATATTGGTCATGTGCAGCAGTAGCGGTACAACTCAAAAAACTCATATTTTGAGATTAATGGGTTTAAAATTTTCATTACTAAGGAAAATGAATAACAATTGCTTAGTTGCTAGTTTAATTGCTAGTTTGCTTAAACGACGGGCTTATGAATTATGAGTTCTGCCTGTATTGCTGCTAAAAATTGTGTATTTTAACATTAACACCATTTATTCCTATTCAAAACACGTGTTTTTACTTGTGTAGCAAAACTAAAAACCTGAGCAATCCTGGGAGTAATATATTTTCAAAACAGGATTATTTAAATTGTGAAATTTTTATAATTACGCTATTGTCTAATAAAACTGAAAGATTTGATCTAGTTAAAATTATATTATCCATCACAAAAACTTTGGAATGGCATTATATGGCATGTAAAGTGTTAATTAGTCAAAAATGTATATAACTTAAAAAACTATAATTCTTGGTTAACTTGCGTTAATCATAAATATGATTTCTTAAAAGTTTTTTTGCATAATCGTAATCATAATGCGAGTTAGACAATGGTGTATTAATTAAGGAGAATTCACAGTACTACAGATACTTGGAAAACGATAATGGAAATGGAAAATTTTATCGCAAGTAAAGTTATAGATCTATGATACATGAGGCAAAAGTAACTAACTAATATTACTATTATTAACATTTAAAAAGTGATACAGTTTTCATATTTAACAATATTAGTATTTTACTATACATACTCCATAAGTATAAAAACGTAACAAGATGTAAACAAACAAAACCATGTGATTCAGGAGTGACAAATATGTCATTACAATAATATTATTAACAAATGAAGAAATTGGAATTCAACTGCAGTGGTCCAAAGAATATCTCCAATATTTATAAAAGTAATTTTCTTAAATTGATTGTTATTTTCTGAAATTAAATATTTATATATTTAGTATAGCAAAACAGCAATATATAATTTAATGAATTTCAGCAGATACAAATTAGCCAAGTGAACTACCTAAAATAGTAATTGCATTAGATTAGCCGACGTAACATAATATCAATATTCTATGAGTTTCACTCTGTGATACTTAAATGTGTAGTATTTTAGTGTCTTTAATGTTGTCCATCGTTTTCTTTAAAAATTTTATAATACCTTTATGTTTGGGTTCTTAAAAGTGGATATTACATAATATTCTTATTTATTTGTTTCAAAGTTTGTAAAATTATTGATGGCAATCATACCATATTTAACCTTATTAAGTGGTGCGAATACTATCAATAATTTTAAATTCTTTGAAAGAAATATAAATAATATTTAATATTAGTATCATGTGTTGTAATAAAAAAGATACTTTATACTAGGCAGATAATGCCTACTATAAAGTACCTGTTTTGACATGTTTACATTTAGTTAAATATTTAACCCATGGAGTATAGTTCCTCATGATATTTTCTTTCATCGCAAGGCTTGATATCAATTGGCACATTAAATATGGCAAAATTTCACAATTTAATTCTTACTTTATATGTTTAAATTCGAAGTGTTAACTGATATGATGGAAAATATTATACTTAGAGATAAAAACCACTAATATTCTATAAAACTACTACTAATATATCTAAAAAAGACTTAAAAATAAAAGAAATATTTATAATTTACCATCAAGTACACTCCTTTTAAGTATAATGTTTTTTCCTAAATACTTAAACGGTAAAAACGAAAGCATCTATTGTTTCAAATACTAATCTTGTACATTTGTTTTCGAGTGAATATTTTAAATTAATTTTGTTTAATAATAATATATAATAATTTTAATTACAATTTCTACATTTTCAAGATAGTTTGAGGCCTGTGAAAGCTCTGTTTGGATAATTTTTAATCAGCTTGCTGTTCCTGTTTCCTATTTAAAAATAGTAATAATTTTTGAAGTTGTACTTTTAACGTGTTTAAGAAAAACGTTTTTTTTTAAGAAGCATGCACTTAGAAATGCAAAACGGTTGTTGTATATATATTTTTTATTGCAGTAAAAGTCTTAATAAAGAAGTTCCTTAAATATTTTGTTTTATTAATATTTAAAAATCATTATTAATATGTTAAAAGCGGTTATCCAAAAATCGGTAAGAGATGTGTGCGAATCGATAATCATCTTTTGACATCACTAATTTTACGTCATACGTTATATATATTACTACTTTATATGTGAGAAAGAGTCAGAGCTGAGACTAAATCCGTTTTTATGAATGAAACGGGTGAGAGGCAGATAGTTTTTTGAATGAGAATGCTAGTAGCTATAGTGCTACTTTGCACCCCCCCTATACCACCGAAAATAGGCTCGCGCCAATGTATGAATCTCAACCATCTATTTATAGTTAGTAATCTATGATGCTTGCTCGTTAACTCAAAATGACAATCAATTTTTAAAAAAGTCTAGAATGATATGATGACAAATCAAAAGTAACTTTTACAGTAAGTTTTATGACGAATGTTATAAGTTCTTGCGTATATATTGTGATCTGGGAACTTAACTGGTCATACTTGTGAAAGACCTTGTTATATCGCTTTATTGAAGAAATATATTTTTATAAAGCGTTATTGATAATATTTAAACAATGGAATTTCCACATATTGGGAAGAACTGCTCATATAAGTCATGCAATAAATTAGGTGAGTAAATAAAATGAATATAAGACTAATAATACCTAAAAATAAATTTTGGACATCAAATAATAGCAAAATTATTATTGGTGAAGAATTTAATATTTTATGATGCAACTTCCTGTTTCACACTGCATTAGATAATGTTTTATATTTAAATCATACAATAACTTTTAATGTCTAATAAGAAGGAATCTTTAATATAATTTCTCTCTTTAACAGATTTCCTGCCAATGAAATGTGATTCATGTAAAGAAGTTTATTGGTAAGTTGTTTTTACTTGCATAATGTTGCATCTTGAACTAAAATTTTGATCATATAATACATAAAATTATTACCATATACTAAACTACTAACTTTAGTTCAAAACATATTCAAAAAGTTATCTACCTACATTTTATAGAAAATTATGACGATGTTAGGATTTGTGCTTAATATGTTGTAATTGCACTAAGTTTTTTTGTTGTGTTTAAAGAGCAATATACTTTAATATGTACTAACACAATTCCTGAATATTTAAATGTATTTATGATATTATCACTAAAGAACTGACATTTATCAACAATATAATCAATTACAATTCAGTATGCAAGAAAAAATCTATGGTTAATTTATAGAAGATAAATTTATATAGATATTTTTAGATAAGTCTGCCTTTATACATGTACTTTTTTACTTTTTCTTTCTCTTTTCTAAATATATGTATAAAAGGAAATAAATAAATAGAATAATTTATAGAAATAGGTGTTACTTTGCAGAGATCCATAATATAAAAGTAATTATAAAAATTATTATGTGATGAAGTAAAATAGAAAATCTATGGCTTCAAATTATAACTAAATAAATAAATTAATAAAGTTTAAGCTATAATATTTTTATATATTTTGTATTCGATAAAATCTTTAAAATAGATTAGAGATTTAATAATAATGTATAATAATAAGACTTAAATGACATGTAAGATATGGTTGAATTCCTTTTCATTGTCAGTGTCAAATTTTATTTAGTTTTTTTTTTACAAATTGACGATATGCTGTTAGTCGTAACAGCTTTTACATCATCACCGGGCTGGATGGGGGAGCGCAGAAACATCAAGTTGCGAAATGTGGAGAGTAGAGCGCAGAAGCTCTACCAGTGTCGGGGAACGTTGTCCTAAGGGTTCCTCCTGTGAGGCAGGAGCATGGCTTAAATTTATTTAGTTTATTATATGCTTAAATTGATTGATTAAATTGATTATAACTTTTTATTTTTCAGCTCGGAACATTTTGCCTATATTAAACATGAGTGCCCTGAATTAAATGTAAAAGATGTGCAAGTACCAGTATGTCCTCTGTGCGGAGCTCCTGTACCTGGGAAACGTGGGGAGCCCCCTGATGTCGCTGTTGGTGCTCATATTGATAATCAGTGTACCTCTGATCCAGCTAGAGAAAGGAGAAAAAGGGTACAAATGTTTTTATCACTATTAGAAATTCTATAATTACTTTATATCGTTTTTTTATGCCATGTGGTATCTGGCTGAGTAGAATAGACCACCCTCATTTTCTTACCGAGGTGTGGTATAAGGGGACTATGGTAAGTTTACCCGCCCAGTTAAGGTTGGGTAAGTTTGTAAGTTGATGTCAGGCAGGCGGTCGGTCGTAAAATACGAAGCCAAATCATATGACAACATGTTATATGTTGTGTCGACCTTACACTTAGAGGGCAGGAAGATTATGAATATAGTTCTTTATGGCGGGAGGTATTCAACTAAGTAGAATAGACCTCATTTGTTACTGAGATGTTGTAAAGGGGGACTAAGTTATCCGGTTGAATAGAATAGACCACCCTCATTTCTTGCCAAGGTATCGTAAAATACGACTAAGTGAAGTTGGCGTCAGGCAGGCGCACGGTCGTAAAATACGTAGCCAAATCAAGGGACAATATGCTTATAACATGTTGTGGGGCCCCTTCTTAAAGTGGGATAAGGGCAACAGGATGATGATGACTTTGTATAATATAGTTATAGTAGATTATGATACTGTTGCATAATAAGGGTTTTTATAGTATCACTCTCATACGTATAACAATATTAATACGTAAAACAATATTAATAAAAACCAAACTTTTTTTTATAATCTATAATTTTTTATAATATAAAAATTTTAAATATCGAAAAGATTTTTTAAATGTCAAATGTTAGCGCCAAGGCGCATCGATTGTGCATTCGTGTTGTGTCGCCGCGGACTCGTTCATTGTAACCTTTTTTTTTTTAAGGTAGAGGTTTGACCTACTTTCCAGCTGGAGGTTGTATAGGTGTATCGTAATGTATAAAAAGCTATATTATGATACAGGTGTCCATACAAGACCAGTATCGTAATAAAACTTTTTAATTTTTTATATTTGGCCTGTACGTAATGTTTGTCATAAGAAGTTTGGTTTCAGTTTTATAATCTTTGTATTATAGTATCAGAGTAGATATATATTATATATTTTACAGGTGTTCACAAATAAATGTTCATACAAAGGTTGCAAGGCGAAAGAAATGGTGCCACTCGTTTGTGTGGAATGTTCACTAAACTATTGTTTGAGACATAGACACACAGCTGATCACGCTTGTGATGGAAAATTGGGGGCTAAGAGAAGACAAGCTGCGTATGTATCCTTACTAATATTATAAATGTGAAAGTCTGTCTGTCTGTCTGTTGGTTCCGTTTTCACAGACAATCCGCTGTACCAATATCGACGAAATTTGGCATAAATATTCCTTAAATCCTGTTAATTCAACAAGAATTAAATTCAGGAGGAATTAATTAGGATGACATTCAAAACGCCATCTACAATAAACCTATGGAACTAATTTTTATTTACGATGTGTCAAAATCAAGTCAAATCTTTATTTACAGAAGTATTTAGATTCCAAGTTTTTCGGCTTACGTCAAAAGAGTTATCTTTAAAGAGTATTTATATTTTATTTTATTCGTTTACTGGATAAATTTAACTGAGCAAATTTAACATTGTAATAACAATGGATTATTAATATAAGTAACTAGCGGTCTGCCCCTGCTTCGCACGGGTATAAAATATATATCCCATGTCAGTCAGTGAAAAAAAAATGATTCAAATTGATCCAGTTGTTTTGATTTATTCATTACTGCCCGTGGCCGTAGCGTAAAATTTGGAGAAAAACAATTTCCTTTCCCTATACCAAGAAGATTTCCTGCTATCTTTGGAATATCTAAATTCATATAGTACATTATTACTTATTTACTTTTATATTTTCCCTATGTATTTTATTTTTACAATTAATTACAGAATGTCTTTAAACAAACTCTTGAAAGAGCGACATCGGTGCTAAAGTCGAAGTGTTATAGGGCGAAGCGCGGCCTCCTCACGGCATTTTAAATCTGTAATATCTCCGAAAATGTTCACTTAAATTACATGCTGTAAACGGCCATATTGATCTAAATTAAATCAACTATTTATTTAAGGTACTTAATTGGATAAGGATTAATGCTGTATTGTATAAGAATTGCTTCAAAAATAAGGCATTATTTTTCGTAAAAAGTAAACGACAAAAAATGCTTTAGTGGGTTATCCATAAGCGATAGACATATACCATCGCGGACTTTTCTGTAGACCTTTTCAATGTGCACAAATAGTACATTATTTTGATATATCTCGCAGGGTTTAGCCTGCGTTTGCAATGTAAGCGGAAAAAAATGTAATTATTTACAGAAACCTCAAAAATTACAGTATTTCTGTACTCCGTATTGAATGTTATTACACGTACAAACCTTCCTCTGGAATCACTCTATCTATTAAAAAAACCGCATCAAAATCTGTTGCGTAGTTTTAAAGTTTTATGCATACATAGGGAAATATGGACTTTGTTTTATAATATGTAGTGATTGTTATTTTCCTCGCTAGAAAGCTCCGATCATAAATGCGTCCGATCGCTGCTAAATTCAAATGGTTAAAGGGCGAACCGCGTTTTTTTTTTTTTCGAATTTGACTAATGCTGTTAGCCCTAATGGCTTTGAAAGCGTCACCGATAAGACGGGCGAGCGCGGAAGCATCGCCGAGAGGCGAACCGCGACCTCCGACGCGCTCGCGGCGCGGCTTATTTTGATTATATTTCGCAGGGTATAGCCTGCGTTTGCAATGTAAGCGGAAAAAAATGTAATTATTTACAGAAACCTCAAAAATTACAGTATTTCTCTACTCCATATTGAATGTTATTAGACATGTAAACCTTCCTCTAAAATCACTCTATCTATTAAAAAAAAAACCGCATCAAAATCTGTTGCATAGTTTTAAAGATTGAAGCATACATAGGGATATACGGACATAGGGACAGACAGAGAATGCGACTTTGTTTTATACTATGTAGTGATATTATTTATTTTTAAAATTGATTAGACAATGTCTTTACATACAACATTCATAGCTTTCTTATCATTAGACAATATAAACTTGAAAGAAGGACATAGTTGCGCCTCCGGTCGCTGCTAAATTCGAAGTGCTTATAGGTCTAAGCGCGGCCTCCTCGCGGGATTTTAAATTTGTAATATCTCCGAAAATGTTCACTTAAATTACATGCTGTAAACGGCAATATTGATCTATATTAAATCAACAATTTATTTAAGGTACTCAATTGGATAAGGATTAATGCTGTATTGTATAAAAATTGCTTTGAACATAAGGCATCATTTTTCGTAAAAAGTAAGTGAAAAAAACTGCTATTGTGGGTTATCCATAAGAGATAGATATATACCATCGCGGACTTTTCTGTAGACCTTTTTTAGGTGTACAAATATTTAGTACATCATTTTGATAAATCTCGTAGGGTTTAGCCTGCGTTTGCAATGTAAGCGGAAAAAAATGTAATTATTTACAGAAACCTCAAAAATTACATTATTTCTCTACTTCGTATTGAATGTTATTATACGTACAAACCTTCCTCTGGAATCACTCTATCTATTAAAAAAAACCGCATCAAAATCGGTTGCGCAGTTTTAAAGTTTTATGCGTACATACGGAAATATGGACTTTGTTTTATAATATGTAGTGATACGGGCCATTTTTACATTTTTGTATTTATAAATATAGAGGCGTATAATATTGTTTATAGGGTTTATTTTTGTATGGCATGCTGCGATTGATCATTGATTCTTATACATCATGAAGTTTCATTTCAAAATGAAAAATAATATCCTGTGGCTAAAGTCAAAGTTTGAGTCTTTGTTACTTGATTATTAATAAAAAAATTAAAAAATATAGTACTTCATTGAATTAACTGATTTTTTTAATGTAGGCGGCTAAGGTGCGTAGCTATCTGGGATTAAAATTAATGTCGTGTC
Organism: Morpho achilles; assembly: GCA_947086495.1. NCBI lineage: Eukaryota > Metazoa > Arthropoda > Insecta > Lepidoptera > Nymphalidae > Morpho > Morpho achilles. The sequence continues at coordinate 6,884,306 of CAMTZB010000018.1, read as the reverse complement.
GTCGGTACCACTCTGTATAAAGTAAGTGTTATCTGTTGCTGACGTCCGTGTTTAACAAAATGGCGGGCACTGAAAATCGGTGTTCGGGTTTCAAATTCGAACCAAAGCCAAATGGTTACTCATTTTGTGGCGTCATACCACGCCTTTATAAATAAATTTATTATTATTATTCTTGTCCTTAGATGTAAAACTTAGTGGTATACGTCATTAATAAAGTTTTTATTTATTTATTTGTTTATTTTGTAAGACCATCAACGACAAATACATCATACACATTAAATAAACTCATTATTAATATAGACAGGTTTTAGCTAAATGTATCGTCAATTACAGATGGTGACGACATGAGCATTACAGTTGACAAAGTATAAACATAAAAAAAAAACATTAAGGAAAGACCAAATCATATAAAGCTAAGAAAATACAATACAAGGACATTCAAAATTAGTTTTCTAATTCTATTGTAGACTATAATAACAATTTCTTCCTTTAAAACTAAATTTTTAAATATTCTTTTCTTATAGTAACGCAGCGATGGCTCGGATGAAAGCAAGTGAAAGAAATACGCCGAATATAGCATCCGCTGCTGCTGTTGCTAACTTTGCAGGAATACAGGGGAATATGGTAATTATACAAGATATAATTCTATTATAAGCTCAACGATTCATATTTGTAACTTATTGACCCAACGTGTGGTATCCGGCTGAGTAGAATAGACCAACCTCATTTCTTCCGGAGGTGTCGTAAAAGGCGATTAAGGTAAGTTGACCCACCGTGTGGTAACCGGCTGAGTAGAATAGACCAACCTAATTTCTTACCGAGGTGTCGTAAAATGCGACTAAGGTAAGTTGATGTCAGGCAGGTAGCGAGTCGTAAAAACGCAGCCAAATCATGTGACAGCATGTTTATAACATGTTGTGCCGGCCCCACTTAGAGTGGGATAAGGACAGGAAAAGGTATGTATGTATCAGTGTGTACAATAAAGTTATCTTAAATTAATAATTGTTTATGACCAAATTGTATAAAATGTTTTTCAGACTGAGGACGAAGCCCTAGCACACGCTTTAGCACTCTCGATGCAAGAACAAAATGGCAATCTTGACCAAACATCTGCGAATTTAATACGCTCGCTCGCGCGACAACGCGTTGGCGGCGAACAAACGAACAGATGTACAGTATCTTAACATTACATCACTAGTTTAATGTAGTTAAGATTAACAAAAGAATCAGTGATTAAATTATTCTGAAAAATTTTTTTTTTGTAAAACTTCCTTTAGCGATGGATTACGACGCTAAGGGCCTCACGTTACTGATTAAATGTCGGATAGATAATAAATAAAAAAAAAATATTAGTCAAATTGTCCAAAAAGATGTCAAATATAATATACGAAATAAAAATAAAGTTAATGTCAAAATACAAGTTAATTAATAGAAAAAAATAGGATAGTCCGATATTTAACCGACAAATAAACTAAGTAGCAAATAAATGTCTCTAAAAAGTGAAAAATTAAAAAAAATCACGGCCATTTTGAAATAGGTATTTGCTATCCGCTGGTAGACAAAATAACAGCCACATGATCTACCTGTTAACTTATTTGTGACTTTAAGTGCCGAACAAGCCTATTAAAAACCTAAGTAACGCAGAATTCCGAGATATGTGTCAGATATGTTCCGAAGCTAACTGACAGTTTATTGGTAACTTGTGAAACAGGCCCTAAGTTAAAAAACTTTTGAACTTCATCTAGAACTAAAAGTTTGTAAGCTTATCTAGATTTCAGAAATTTTAATATTTGTTACTAATTCTGTTTTGAAAGTTAAAAACTTTGTATAGTATATTTCCCTTAGCTAGGTTATAAAATTAATATTCGTACATTATCTATTATTTCAACGACAATATATAATATTTTATATATATTACGTTAGATTATAGAGAAAGCAAATTTTTTTAATCAATTTAATTGTGAATTTAACATAAAAATCGCCATATCCGAAGAATATAGTTACATGTACGAAATAATTTTTGTTTTGTAATAACTGCACTTTGATTCTTTAATACTTAACAAACAATAAACGAATGTGGGATATTATTAATAAATATAAAAAAAGTTTAAAAATATAATGGTAATATTTTTTTTGTAAGATCAAAAAAAGAGATACATCTTTATGTAATCCAGATAAATAAAAGACAACTTTGATTAAGTGGTTAATTTTTTTCGTAACATTCTTTTTATATATTTCTTTATACGTCGAAGAATTTTTTTAACAGAATTGATCAATTTATTCTATCTTTTATGTGCGTATGTCTAAGGTAACGGAATATATGAGAAAATTTGTGTTTCAGCTAACTTAATCAAATTTACTAAACTTTAGTTTACTAACATAATTCGGAATACTAAAGAACCAACAATAAAATTGATGTTCTTGTTTTCAATACAAACCTTTTTTTTTCACTTTTACACTCATTAAAATTAATTATACGACTGTTTACTTATAAATGTATATATGTACTGTAATGTTTCATATAAGAAATTACATTAAGTTTTCCAAGAATGACGCTACATAGTGTAAAATTTAGAAAATTTTTAATATTTTTTATATAATTAAAATGACCAATGCTTTCTAATTATAAGCTTCAAATATAATATGTATGATATTAAATTGACGAAATAAAAAAAAAATCTTAAGGTAAATGTCATAACAATTATTTTAAGTGCGTTAAAATATTCTCGATAAAGATATGACATCTAAAAACGTTGTAAGGAAGAGTAATATAACGACATTATAAAAGAACCATAATTCTACTACAAAATGTTCAAAATATGTTATTTTGTTGTTGTCCATATCAATTTATGTGTTCTTATTTAATTAGGTATGATTTTGGTTTTGGCTATCTACTTATTACCTAGCAATTTAGTATTCGTTCGGTGTAAAAATTAAGAGATGTTATAAATTCTAATTAATTCGTTTCAAAAGCAATGAGAATATTATTTTGCTATAATCTGCGATAAATAAATAATTTTATCGCAAATAATAATATTCTCATTACTTTATTATTATGGACATCCGCAGAGCAACGCCTACTTCTATAAATTATTTAGTTCGTTTCAATATTCGACTACATCCGTAACTATTTATAAGACAGTGGTCTTAATACCTAGTTAACCTTTGCTTCTAAAATAATGTATTCAAAAAGAATTTAATTTATAGACTAAAAAATATATTTTAAAAAAAGAACAGCCATCCTCGGCTATGGAGTATTTCTTCCTATGAACTTATGAGCTATGGTAAGGACTAGGTTACTGAACCATCAGGAAATCGTGACTTGCATACGCATATGCACATGCTTTCCGGCACTCGTTGTTTAATGAATACTGTATATTAATATATTTTTTAAATAAAACTCGAATCAACAATTTTAAAATGTTTTATTTAGCTTATATATTATATATAATTTATTTATTTGGTATGTTTAAAGCTTAAAATTGAATACTAACTAGAGGAACAAAGGTTTTACATCAAATTCAAGAAAAAAAAGTGTTTATTTTTTTAAACTATAAGCTGTAAACGCCGTGTGGTATCTGTCGTGAGTAGAATAGACCACCCTCATTTCTTACCGAGGGGTCGCAAAAGGCGACTAAGGTTAGTCGGCCCGCCGTGTGGTATTAGGCTGAGTAGAATAGACCACCCTCATTTCTTACCGAGGTGTCGTAAAAGGCGACTAAGCTAAGTTGATCCACCGTGTGGTATCCCGTAAAGTAGAATAGACCACCCTCTTTCTTACCGAGGTGTCGTAATAGGCGACTAAGGTAAGTCGAGTGTCGACTCGCCGTGTGGTATCCGTCGTGAGTAGAATAGATCACCCTCATTTCTTACCGAGGGGTCGCAAAAGGCGACTAAGGTAAGTTGACCCACCGTGTGGTATCCGGTTAAGTGGAATAGACCACCCTCGTTTCTTACCGAGGTGTCGTAAAAGGCGATATTTTATAAAAAGGCTATATTTTACGACCGGCCGCCTGTCTGGCGTTATGGTCGTAAAATATAGCCAAATCATGTGACACCATGTTTATAACATGTGCCGACCCCACTTAGAGTGGGATAAGGGTAGGAGAATGGTGATGTTTCAATTTCAATTAGGAAATAATTTTGAGACTTTCACGCTGGCATGTGTATTATATATTGTCGACATAACTGGGATGTAAATCACTTGTGTTTAGATAAATACAAGGTCAAAGGACATCGTTAGAGATTACTCAACAGCGCTTTATTGTGCAACGTTCTGAACTTGTGGTTATCATTGAGATAGCTAGTGATAAATTCAGGCGGATGTCTAGCTAGGAACAGTTCTAAACACATATATTTAGCGGCTGTGAGGCGCTTTCTTTCAGCGCTAGATCGGCAGAGGTTTTTGTGAGCGTGCGCTGCGAAATTTGACGCAACCTTTTCCACTAATTGGACTGTAACCTGCTGGTTTTGGTTGTCTTCAAAAACCGGCTGAAAAAAATATCAAATAACGAATAAAATAATAAATAAATATATGGGACACTTACACACAGTCGTCCGTCTCCAAAGTCAGTAACTTAATACTTGTGTTAGACATACAACTGGTGAATTTATACTTATATAATTTTTAAATACATATGTATATACTTAAATGCAAATATATATGTATTTAAAAATACACCCACCGTATATTACTTACTTATTTATCATACTTTTCTCATAAGTGTCATAGCAGACGAGCGAATAAGCATCGTCGAGAGTGCAAAATTTAGTATAATATAATTTAAATATTAAATAGAATATTTGCATTCAGATTTCTTAGTTTTGGCACCCTCAACGATACTACTGTGTCCAACTGTTCCGTAAATATTTATACTATTTTATAGATACAGCATGCACAATTTTGTTATAAAAGCGGCTCTTTTAAGTCATCATTGGAACAGGCGAACGAAGAAGCATAGTTGAGGTTGTAAAATTTAGCAGCTAAATAGAGCTTCAGCGCTCAACTTTTTGCTTTTTTGAGTACCTTCGACGATGCTTCTGCGCCCAACTGTGCCTAACCGATACGTTGTAAACGCCTAAAAAACAAGCAAGGATTGAATCAGATATTGACAATATATCATTTATAGATACAGCATGGATAATTTCGCCATAAAAGTAGCTTTTACGTCGTCATCGGTACAGGCGAGTGAAAAAGCATAGTTGAGGGTGCAAAAATTATCAAGTGAATATAGTTTCGCCGCTGAAATTTCTGCATTTTGCACCCTCTACGATGCTTCTGCGTTCAATTGTACCGCAACGTGACATTGAAAGCGTCTAACAATCAAGCAAGAATGTTAAAATACATTGACTATATGTACATTTATTTATGTATCATAAAAAACGTAAGAAAAACATTATTAATAAAAAAAGTATACAAATCTCAACTTAGGTAAATATTATTATTTTATAGGTAGAACAATCGCCACGAATCATATTGTTACAACATGTTTTTAATACAACCTCCTTCATAGAGTTGGTCATTAATATGAAATAGCATTGTGCAGAGTTTTTGAGAAAGAGTAAATAGGTTGACTCTGGGAAACGTAACATAAAATTCAAAGGAGTGCAAGTATATAATAATTTACCTAAAGAGGTGAAGAATGCAAAATCATTTATGATATTTAAAAACAAACTTAAAAAAAACATATTAAACGATATTAAATTACTAAATTAAAATAACTTGTCATACTAACATTAGCTATACTGTGGCAACGATTTTGCATTCTTCAACCGGTGTAAAATAAAAGTTAGTGGGTAGATTGCTGAGTTTGTTGTGTTAGATTGCCGAACAAAACTATGTATGTAAATATGATTTTCTCTGTAAGTGAATGTACAAATTCTTTGAGAAAATAAATTCTTTAACCCGAAAACTGTTTTTATTGAATCCGAATAAAGGAGAAATATCATCGTTTGTTATAATGATTCAAAAGTAATGAGAATATTAGTTTGCTATAATCCGCGATAAAAGAAAATATGTGTAATGCTAACAATTGTTTCGCCCCGTAACCGAAGCATCGTCAGGAGATAGACTCCACCACAAAATTGTAAAAGCTTTTACGATTTTGTTGAGATTGTGGTGGTGAATGTGTGCAGTGCTTGTGTATTGTTGTGCCATCGGTGTCGGGTAGTGCATGAGTTCTTACAAATTCTGCATGTATCAGGTATGAGAACGAATAGTACACTCTACATTTGGCATTACACATATTTTATTTTATCGCGGATTATAGCAAAATAATATTCTCATTGCTTTTGTATTATGGACCTCCGGAAAGTAACGCCTAATTATATAAATTATTTATAATATGATTCTTAAACTTACCGAGAATCGAATCCACTGCCAAATCTGTGCCCTAGAAATTTCGGCAGTCGCCGAGTCCTCGACGTTACCATTGTAAAAGAAATGTCCTATCCCAGCAAACCAATGGTATACGAACAATATAGAAACCGCAATATTGTGTTTAAGACCTTGCATCGTCACACCGCCACTTGGGATAGATAAAAGATCTTGTGGTGTTATGATAAGGTCCAATTTGAGATGAATTTGATTTGGAGTACCGCCACTTTTCTTCCAAAGCTGTAATGTTTATAAACTACATTTTATTAAACAAAGCCCCTTAGGTTTTATTTATGACTAGCAATCGCCAGCAGCCCCGCCCGCGTGGAAAGATTAAAACCGTAATATAGTCGTTTGTAACATAAAAATGGTTAAAGTGTGTTAACCTTAAAAGCTAGACATATGCTGTCGCGGACTTTTATTTAGAACAATTTTGTAGTACATGATTTTTGAATAACTTTCACCATTATTGGTTCAGTGGATTCGCCGCGATAGAGTAACATGCATCCATACTCAAAATTTCGCATTTAGGTATATAATTAATAGGATATTATAATTTTATTAAATGTAATAAACAAAAACTTCGAAATGGACAGACTATGGGTTAAGTGTTTACTTACTTGTGAACTTACTTATTAAGAACTATTGATAGCATTTTTTAAAACCAATTACGTTACAAGGCAGCCTTTTTACGTAATGCGGTAGTTAGGAAACGCAATTAGCAATTTCGCGAATAAATGACGCTGAAGAAAAGAAAAGATTTGTATAAAGGAATGACGGTTAGATTGATTGTAGTCATTTAGAAGTTTTAAAAAAAATCATACCATTTTTGTTGGTACTATTTACCAGTGCATTTGAGTTTGATATTTATATTTCATTCTGCACCTTATAGTCACAGTAAATAAATAAATAAATGTATAGGACACTACTACTACTTTGGGGGCACACGTTCGTCCGTCCCCAAAGTAAGTAACTCAATACTTGTGTTATGGTAGACAGACAAATGGTGAATATATACATATATAATTCTTATATACAAATATACACCCAGACTCGAAGATCATTCAGAAGCGACGTAGATATTTTCTGTGGTTCTTTAGCCTCATTCAAAAGCAAATTGTGTAAATGCTTGCGTAACTCTAAGTAGTTTGAAAGAGTAATTTTACTTTAAGTGATCTATGTATACTAATATTTGCATGCTGTGTTCATTTCCAGTACGTTATAATCTTGTCTATTTGTTATTGCATCTTCTTGTACACATGTGAATTGATTATATCCAGTTTAATGAACCAAATAAAAAAAAAAAATCAACAAATTCATTAATAGAAAATTCGTTCTCGGCGGGAATTGAACCCGCGACCCACGGAGCTGAAGGCAGGGCCACTACCCACTGCGCAAACGGGCCGGTAAGAACTGAGGATGATCTATTCTACTCAATCGGATTACACACGCGGGTCATCTTATCTTTAGTCACCTTTTACGTTTTTTCCACCGAGTCCTACAACTTAAATTACTATTTCGTAAAACTTAATTATAATTCTAGTTTCGACATTCAACATGGAGCGGTCTTTATCGGTCAAATGTTTTTAGGTCGGCACATTATTAATGGAGCTGTGATAGCACAGCGGTGAGTACTGTGCGACTATTTTGAGATGATCAGGGTTCAAACCCCAACCAGACAACAATGAGTTTTTCTGCTAAAACTCAAGTGTATAACTGGTGTTGTATCTGGTTGATTATAATAGACCACCTTCTTACCGAGGTGTCGTAAAGAACTAAGGTAAGTCAGGCAGGCGGACGGCCGTGAAATACGCAGCCAAATTATGTGACAATATGTTGTAACATGTTGTGCCGGCCCCACTAAAAGTGGGACAAGGGCAGTAGGAATAAAATTAAGTTAAACGAAACCATCATTTGTTCATTCATCGCGGATTATAGCAAAATAATTTTATTATTACTTTTGTTTAAACGAAACCAAAAATATGTGTAGCATAATTTTCTATTTCTCTATGCTTTTGTGTGACAGATATATAACGCTTTTGAGTAATTTCTGCCTTATTATTTTTTTATTTATTTTTTATTAGTTCATTAACGGCCTGGAATCTAGTCCTTTACGGCCTTAAACCTTATTATTTTAGTATATATGTGACAAAGACTAATAACTTTATGAGTCTGTATTTACTTACTAAAGTCTTATATAAAAATATATTCTTAGGGAGTAAACTTCTGAAAAAATAATCAAGCAATAGATTTATTAGGAGAAACTACACACTACACATACCTCATTTATATGGGAAACTATTCGAGAGTCGTATACCATGAACCCATCGATACCAGCTGCGATTTCCTTTGATTTAGCCTCCAATACTTTGTTGATTATGGCTTTAGATCTAAAAAAAACAGAAGCCTGTCACTATGCAATCATTGGAATTTCCTGCTGATGAGAAAGTAAAACGAAAGAAGAATAGAAGAACAAGGAATTGAAAACAAGTCCCATATCTAGTATAAAAGTTTTCTAATTCAAAATTAGGCTTAATTGAGTTACATCCTTATTTCAATGCAATCTATGTCATCACGTAACGAACTATTACAAAAACTAACGTTTTCTTCCTCTTCTAAGTTATGGATCTCTTTAACGGTCACGAATTTTGTAGGCGCTACGCTATGCTTTATTCGATGTGCCACAAAACAACTTTTTAAATTCGGTCCCTTTAATACTAAGTGTGCAATGTACTTGTTACTGAAGCCTTAGAAAACATTATATCGGAAAAAACCTATAGGCCAACCGTTTAACTCCCCGCCCGTACCTTTGTACCCCGCACACCCTTGTGCCCAGTACGCAGATGAATACCGCACGCCTTCGTACCATGTACGCCCTTCAACCTTGTACCTCGCGCGCGCTTGTACCCCGCACACCCTTGGACCTCACACACCCTTGTATTCGCACGCCCTTGTATTCCGCATGCACTTGTACTCCGCACGCCCTTGTACCCCGCACGCCCTTGTACCCCGCACGCCCTTGTACTCCGCCCGATCTAGTCCTCCGCACGCTCTTGTACCCCACACGCGTCGAGGACAGAGTTGAACGGTTCGCCATAGTATGGACAACTATTAACTACGATTGAGTTGAAAAGGGAAACTCACTTTTCATCAGTGCCATCGCTTCCAGGCTTCAGCATTGCCGCGGCCATACCACCAGTAGCTAACGCGTCCCTTTCATGGCAAGTTTTGATAACCAGCTTCATGTAGCTGTTGAGGAATTTCTTGTCCATATTCACATATTTATTCCTGTCAGGCAGAAGGTACTCTTTGCGGTCATCTGAGTAACGAAATATTTAGACTCTGAATTATCATTACCAACATCACCAAGCGAGATAATTAATCCTTTTAATTGTTGAATCGTGTAAGGTATTTATATTTTGTGTATTGTAACAGTTATGCCGTTGATATCGGGTTGACCCGATATCCCATCAGTCCTAAGTCAAAAACTCTATTTATATATATTTTATGTATAATAACCGGCTATATTTACGCCGTTGATATCGGGTTAACCCGATATGCCATCTGCTGTCAAGCTCTATTTACTTTGTCGCGATGTTATATAATTCCTAAGGTGCTTGGATGTGTTCGAAACTTGTCGGGCTAACCCGATAACGTGAACATAACCGATTCTTAAAATACTATTAAATTTATACGTCCATCAATACTTATATTATAAATGCGAAAGTCTGTCTGTCTGTAACGCTTTCACGGGTAATCCGTTGGACCAATATTGATGAAATTCAGCACAATTAAATCCTGGAGAACATAAAGAATAAAAAAATCCGTTTTTTCGGGAACAGGGAAAAAACATATGGCGTTATTGAGGGAACGTAAACGTAAACTATAAGTTGACACGAACGAAGTCGCAAGTACTTAATAGTCGCTAGTCCTTGTTAAAATTATAACTGTGAAAGTCTGTTTGTCTATCTGTTATGGCAAATGCGCTGAAATTATATGGGCCAAATTTGGCTCAATTATTTTTTATACACCGGGGAAACGTATATGTTTTAAAAACCCTGTTTTTTCTACGGGAAAAGGTAAAGGTTTTAAGGTTTTTTCAGTCTTCTCGGATCGTTCTGATTAATGTGATCGAGATATTTGCAGTGTTGGAGAGTGACAGAAGCTGTTTATTCCGACACTATAGTCTACGCGAACGAATTTGCGGCGAGCCTATACTAATGTTATAAAGAAGAAAAATTTGTATGTGTTATAGAAGTAACAAGTGTTATAGAAGTAACAAGGGTGCTCTATAGTGGTGTTATAATAAATAATGGGTCCCCGTCGGATATTTACATCGTCGGCGTAACTGGACCTTAGGACGCCGTCACCAGGCGGCAAATCATTGCTTTAGAAAACGTTGCCGCCTGCCCATGGGAACAGTAATTAAACGTCGGTGTAACTAGATCAGAGTACACCGTCGTCGTGCGGCAAATCCTTGTAATCGGATATGTTGCCGCCAGCCCTTAGGAATAGTTATTTAATTTAATCATACTGTCCTTAGCATCGAGCTAGGATAGACATTTTTAGTTTATAGTTAGAATGTAATTTTTATGTAAAAATAAATTAGTTTCAAATATTCTAACCTTAGCATTGTGCTAGGAAAGATGTTTTTTTAATTTGTAATTAGATTGTAGTTTATATATAAAATAAATTAGTTTTAGTAATTTGGGTTTTCTTGAATCCTCCGACTCCGACTTTTGTAATTTATGTATGTTTGTAATGTTTTCACACAAAAACTATGGGACCGATTTCAAAAATTTTATCACCATTGGAAAGCTGCATCTTTACTGAGCAACATAGGCTATATGACATTAAAAAAAGGGATCCGTTATAAAAAGTAAATAGGTATAAAAAAAAAATTACGCGGGTGAAACAACGGGATATTACTAGTAATTTATAAACCCAAAAAAATGCATACCAAATTTTGCTATAATCGACGCACAGTAATCCCATATCCCACAATTCAATCCCATACAATGATCTTTTAATGCATATAGAATTTCGTCCAGTTCAAACGTTGAAAATATATTCTCTATCAACACGCACGCCTTTATTGTACCATGGGGCAACCCGAGTTGTTCCTGACTCCATATAAATATATCATTCCATAGACGAGCTTCCGCTGAACCTTCTAATTTAGACAGGTAAAAGAAAGGCCCGCTGTTCGCTTCATACAACTTTATTGCATTATGGTACATTAGAATTCCAAAATCAACCAGAGCGCCTATCGCTTCTTTCCCGTTTATCTAGAAAAAGGATATTTGTTCTCAAAAACGCATATGAAAATCCTACTGGGTAATATCAAAAATGCGAAAGTTTGTGAGTATGGATGTATGTTTGTTACTTTTTCAAGGCGAATCCTCTGAACCAATATCGATAAATTTGGCACAATTATACTTTATACACCGGGGTAACATATAGGCTATAGAAATCCTGGTAATTTTACAGGAATAGGATGCCATTGAAAAGCGCCATCTATTATCGACCACGATACACGAGTAAATGTCCACGCGAACGTAGTCGCTGGTAAAAGCAAAATTAAGGATGATTCACGCTACACCGTGTCGCGACCGGGCCGTGCCACGGCCGGGGCACGGCCACCGTGCGCCGGCCGTGCCAGTCATTCATGTTACACCGGGCTGTTTGGGTTTATTATTTGCACGACTTATGTCTATGTTAAGTAGCTTTTGTCAGCAAGTGATTTCATCTATCGATAGACTTGACGCCTAAATAAATATGCAGTTTCACAATTTGAATTAGCAGCTATTGCAATTGCCATCGATGATGAAGTATTGGAAATTATTTTGTTTGTTATCTAAATACTTAGGATGGCTCATGTCGTAAATCACAGAGCAAATTACACACATTCTAAACAATTTGCATTGTCCATTTTGCTGTTAAGCTGCTAAACTCAAGATTTGACGATGACTGCTCTGCGGGCGCCCGGGCGCAAATGTTTATGTTACAACGTGTCGGGGCCGAACCGTGCCGGAGCCGGGAAACAATACCCACCGACATTTTAAAGGATGATTCACGCTACACCGTGTCGCGACCGGGCCGTGCCACGGCCGGGGCACGGCCACCATGCGTCGGCCGTGCCAGTCATTCATGTTACACCGGGCTGTTTGGGTTTATTATTTGCACGACTTATATCTATGTTAAGTAGCTTTTGTCAGCAAGTGATTTCATCTATCGATAGACTTGACGCCTAAATAAATATGCAGTTTCACAATTTGAATTAGCAGCTATTGCAATTGCCATCGATGATGAAGTATTGGAAATTATTTTATTTGTTATCTAAATACTTAGGATGGCTCATGTCGTAAATCACAATGCAAATTACACACATTCTAAACAATTTGCATTGTCCATTTTGCTGTTAAGCTGCTAAACTCACTAAGATTTGACGTTGACTGCTCTGCGGGCGCCCGGGCGCATATGTTTATGTTACAACGTGTCGGGGCCGAACCGTGCCGGAGCCGGGAAACAATACCCACCGACATTTCAACGCCGTGCCCCGGCCGTGCACGGCCGGGACACGGCCGGGGCACGGTCAGGCATGAATCACTTCATACCAAAAGTATACCATAATGTTCGACCGTGCCCCGGACGGGGCACGGCCCGGTCGCGGCACGGTGTAGCGTGAATCATCCTTTAACAAAAAACATTACTATAACTATTACTCCGCCGTATGGTATCCGGTTGAGTAGAATAGACTACCCTCATTTCTTACCGAGGTGTCGTAAAATATGACTTAAGTAAGTTGACGTCAGGCAGTTTACTTTATGTTATTTTTATATAACTTTTGTCTTGAAACTCATAATCCCTAGTGGAAATTAACAACAAAATTGGAAACTTGAAACATTATAATCTTATTCAGTGATATAACAAACAACATTGTAAGAAACATTAAAGGCAAAATCTTATCAACATTCAATAAACAAACGTAATTACACAATAAAATTGTATGTCTTGCATAATCTCATATCAATCACCAATCATAATCAAGGATTATTTTCATTAGGTTTTCTATAAGAATTTATTCACTTATAAAAACATTATTCAATAAAATATTACCCTTCTAAAGCAAGAGAAACCGCAAAGCAGAAAAGCTCTCAAAGTGATAAAATCAGTAGACCATAATAGTTACCCATTAAATCATAAAAATGGTTAGATAAAATGCTTTATGAGAATTAAAGGGAGCTCAATTTTGTGTTATGATTTTCTTATTATAATAAAAATGATTCCAAACATTATTTGTAATAATTCATGATAACAATTATAATATACAAAAGTACGCGAAGTACAAATCCGCGATTTCATCGCGGATTATAGCAAAATAATTTTATTATTACTTTTGTATTATGGATCTCCGCAAAGTAACGCCTATTTCTATAAATTAATTATAATATACATTATATAAAACTTGTTGTTAATAAGAACTTATACTATTTGTTACTTATACTAACTGTTATTATACAGGGAGGTACCAACCAGGTACCTACAAACCTTAGCAGCCTATATAAAAAAATCAGTTAACTTAGTTAAGTAATTTAACAAAACATGTTTTGAACAAAAATATACATGATATAGAAGGGTGAATGACCGTGCCTCATTCCATTTGGTATGTAATGCATAACCTTGAACAAGAGAATAAAGTGTATGAACAACAAGTGTGAAGACAACAAAACTGTAATGTTATTACATTATACTACAACAATTTAATTAAATTAAAATTGAATTTTGCAAGTTATCTTATATGTTTTAATGATCAGTAGATTCATTTAATGTCCTATCGAACCACTCTGTATATTAAACAAATAATATTAAGATATAAATATGTTATATATAAGTTTATGTTCACACCTATTTATGTAACTTTAATATTGTGTATGAACAAATAAATAAATAAATAATTTGAATCAAAAATCCTTGTATATAATTGTTCCAGACATATACATAATAACATAATCAAATGTTAAGAATAAATAAATAATGAAATATAAAATATCAATCTACGGTATATTATATTTAAAAAATATATAGTACAAACCAATATATCATGATCTATCATATTCCAGGCTCGAGGCCTAAGCATCAATACTGGACAAGTCGTTATACTAATTGGTGCACCTTGAAGCTTCCCATTAACAGCCAAGTTAATATTATTAAAAGCTTGCAATTGGTTTCGCCACGTAGGGCAGTGGCCATCATCAAAGTCTACCTGGACTCCTTGAACATCTGCATTTAGAGCAGCTATAAAATGTGCAGCATTAGAAGCGGACACATCTCCTAGGTCTAAATGACGATTTCTAAAACACAGATATCAATATCAAAAATATACAGGTTTTTTAGTGATTGTGATTTTTTCACTTCTTAAAAGCAAGAGAAACACAAAGCTAATAATATTTTATTAACTTGTTGATTTATATTTTTGTACTGGTCAAATAAAGAGATGAAACAGCTTTTACATATGATGGCACTCTGATTATGATTAGCAACAAGATTTCTACAATATAAATTGAAATAGTCAGTGTTGGAATCTGGAGCTAACATTTTACCTAATTAAGTAGAGTATAGAGTTAGTTATTTAAGCTAACATTACTTTCTTTAAAGACTATATGTTTTACGTTTAATCTTGAGTACATCAAGTTTAGAACACAAGGAATACCCAATAACTTTTTTATATTATTGTTTACCTCCAAGTCTTTGGTTACCTAGTTACGCCATTGTTAGTAACATATGTCCCAGCAGGTCACTTTAAGGGATTTATTTTTAAGTGTCTTGTGCCCACAGTTTTTTAAATATATAAAGTTTGGGATGTAAAATGTTCACAAGCATGTGTCCATTTTACTCCTCAAACTTCATGTGGTGTGCCACAACCTGCCAATAAGACTTTGTTCCCTGATTAATATTAGTATAACACTTTCATGTGACATGTGATTTTAATGCCTAAGCAGTATTCTCAGTTTGATAGGGTTAGCATAGCAATGATTTATTACTGGGTTGTGAGTATTAATTTTAACCCAATAAAACTCTTTGGAAAATTTAGGTCTATGAAATTTAATTTTTAAAAACAAACTTAAATTACCAATTAAAAAAATAAATAAAAGTTTAAACTGGACAATAAATAAGACATCACAAAATAGCATAAAAAGCAAAATGTAGTAAATAAATAGTGCAGTTTATCATTTTACTTAAAAGTAATAAAGGAAGTGGAATATTGCAAACGCAAAGCACGAACATACCCGAAATTAAAATACATACTGAAGCCTAGAAGGTAATGGGGCTATTTTCCAGGATGCATTTACCCTTTCAGGTGACGATTTAAAATCTAAAGTAGATATTAATTTGGTATCTATCGCCCTTTGTACCCTATTCTTGAATAGTTGTTCAACTTTCGAGTCGAATGCATTATGTAGATTCGCCAAGAATTCAAGTGCACCCTTATTAAATAATTTCTTTTGAACATCCTCTAATTTTGTAGGCGCAGATTGTAGTAATAAAACACCAGGCATTTTGTGGGTGAACTATCACAGTAAATCACTGGTCCTTTCAAAGTACTTCTCTAGTTCTAAGCTTTAGTTGACTGATAAAATGATTCCTGATAAACGAAATACATTATTATGGTTTTTATCAGCTGTCATACTTTATCAGTAACAACAAACCAAAGACTAAAATCAACTGCAATTTAAGAAACGGACAAATATAATATACTATATATTCGTTTCGATACTCTCCCTATGCTCTTTAATATTTTATTTTATGTTCAGACTATTTGCAAGGTTGCCTTTTAATATTAATAATTACTTACAATAAAGACTAATTAAAGTGGACAACTACCAAGACGTAAAAACAGATGCGCTGTTTGTGATATTCGATTAAAATATGTAATTCGGCTTCATTGGTGTCATTCAACGATGCATGTCTATTGTCTAATCTTAAAAAAGAAGAAAAAGTTTAAAAAAGGGAAAGGAGAAATAAAATAATCGATTTAAAAAATCGTTTTTTGATAAAAAAAAAAATCGATTATTAAAAAGTTTTTTACATCCCTAGTGCCAATTGTCTATACTGAATAGTGAATACTCTATGAGTCTATAATGCCAAATTTGTAATCTATGATGCCAATTGCCAATATGGCGCTCTTAGATTGAAGTTGGAAGCCATTAAAATTAAATTGTAAAAGTAAATTGTATTGAAAAAATTATTTACGGATATTGAATTCATTTCTTAGAATACATCAACCAAACACTTAATAATGTGATAAGTTTAATGTGTAAGAACGTAGAAAATAATAACTTATCGTAACTTCGCAAATAGAAGCAATTACTATTAGTAATGGATTCTGAAGTAAGCACACAACCTAAAAACGAAGAAGTAGAAATAAAATTTAACTCAAAAAAGAAGAAAAATTTGCGCCAAAGAATGAAAGTTGAGGAAGACGATTGTGAAGAGGAGGAGTTAATTTTGGTTAGATTAGAAGAGACAAAGGAGATTCAGAAGCTTCGAGAAAGACCCAATGGAATAAGCGTGGTTGCGTTGGCCACTGGACAGAAAAGCAATTTAGTTGAGGATGTATGTAAGGATCCTTTCAACGTTAAAGCTGGAGGCATGGTGAATATGCAAGCGTTAAAAAGTGGAAAAGTAAAACAAGTAGATGACGCGTACGATACAGGTATCGGTACGCAGTTTTCAGCAGAAACTAATAAACGCGATGAGGATGAAGAAATGATGAAGTACATTGAAGAACAGTTGGCAAAACGTAAAGGTAATTGATATTTTTTACGTACTTTCCATGATTTATAGAATTAGGCGTTACTTTGTGGAGGTCCATAATACAAAACTAATGAGAATATTATTTTGCTATAATCTGCGATAACAGAAAATATATGTAATGCTAAATGTAGAGTGTACGATTGGTTCTCATACCTGATATATGCAGAATTTTTAGGAACTCATGCACTTCCCGACACACTGATGGCACAACAATACACAAGCACTGCACACATTCTCCACCACTATCTCAACAATTGTTTTGCCCCGTTACCGAAGCATGGAGATAGACTCCACGACATCAACACGGCATAAAATCGTAAAGCTTTATGATCGGTGGTGAATGTGTGCAGTGCTTGTGTATTGTTGTGTTATTGGTGTTGGGTAGTGCATGAGTTCTTATAAATTCTGCATGCATCAGGTATTAGAACGAATAGTACAATCTACAACAAACTGCTACTTACTGATATTATTGTAATAAAAATAAATATACATATTCTATTACATTTATATTCTTTGCGTCAGTAGTTATATTAGCCATGTGGTATCTGGATAAGTAGAATAGTACCACCCTCATTTCTTACCGAAGTGTCGTAAAAGGCGACTAAGGTAAGTCGACCCGCCGTGTGGTATCCGGCTGAGTAGAATAGACCACCCCTCATTTCTTACCGAGATGTCGTAAAAAGCGACTAAGGTAAGTTGACGTCAGGCAGGTGGCCAGTCGTAAAAACGCAGCCAAATCATGTTACAGCATGTTTATAACATAATGGTGCTGACCCCACTTAGAGTGTGATAAGGGCAGAAGGATATATAGTGTCAGTAGTTATATATTTGTAGTATATGGTGTTATATTTTTTTTAGAGGGACATGATCTGACCAGAAAGGATTTTGATGATAATGATACACTTAAATATTTACCACCTGAAGAAGCAGCTTTACTCTCCCTGCCGGAACATTTAAGAGTGTCATCTACACATAGGTCAGAAGAAATGTTATCCAATCAAATGCTTAGTGGGATTCCCGAAGTAGATCTTGGTATAGATGCAAAAATTAAGAATATTGAGGCTACAGAAGAAGCTAAGATGAAATTATTATGGGAAAGACATAATAAAAAAGATGGACCCTCACAGTTTGTGCCTACAAATATGGCAGTGAACTTTGTTCAACATAATAGATTTAATTTAGATAGTGTTAATTCGAAAAAGAGAAAAGTTGAAAAACAGGCAAGTGAAAAGACCGAAGCTAGTGTTGTTGATGAAAGTGTTAATAAGATTGTGAAAAAAGCAAAAGGTGAAAGGGCTACAGATGATTATCATTATGAAAAGTTCAGAAAACAATTTAGGAGATATTAGAAACTATGTGAAATGTAAGATATGGTTTAAAATATAACAAACAATAAATCAACCATTTTATGCTAATTATGATAAGCATATACTAAAACTAAACTCGCCTATATCAACACCTCTTAATTTAGGGGATCTTGACACCTGTGGTTTTTTATTAATGGGGTAACTTTAATTATTTTAAAGTTACTTTAATACTGTAATTAATGGGTTTATCATAAAAAAAAAATTAGACAAATTATTTACTCATTACAATATGTGTTATAAAATTGAACATGTCCATACATAATAATATTCTAGCTGACTTTGTCTGATGTTATATATTAATACAGTCATTTTAAAGCTTTTACAAACAATGTTTAAGTACCACAATTATTTAAGTAGTAGTATGTATGAATATTTACATCCTCCTGCCCTTATCCCATTCTAAGTGGGGTTGATACAACATGTTATAAACATGTTGAAACATGATTTTGCTGCGTTTTTACGACCGGCCGCCTGCCAGACGTCAACTTACCTTAGTCGTATTTTACGACACTTTGGTAAGAAATGAGGTTGGTCTATTCTATGTATGAATAGGTATAGGTATAGGGTGGTCTATTCTACTAAACCGGATACCACACGGTGGGTCAACTTACCTTAGCCGCCTTTTACGACACCTCGGTAAGAAATGAGGTTGGTCTGTTCTATGTATGAATATTTATAAATAATTTTTCCACTCAAAATGATAATCCTTGTTTGTCAATATTCAGTCTTCAGTGAACTTTTTAGAACTTTTCACTTGAGGTAAAAAGGGGACATTTGAAATAGCTTTGACCAATATGCCTTTCGATATAGGTGAAAGCGAAGTCACATTTTAAAAAATATATTAAAAAGTTTTGCAAAGAGTATAACTGGTTATTGTTTTCTTCAGTTTTTAGTTTTCGTCTGTCCTGTGATTATTTTGTCTGATGGGTTAATATCTCTCGATAATTCTGTTTTTATACTGAATTAAATAATTGTTTTTAGTTCTTGTCTTCAGTTTTTAATTTTTGTCTGTCCTGAGAGAAGTATTTTGTCTGATGGGTTGATATATCTCTATAGTTCTGTTTTTAAACTGAATTAAATTAAAAATACAGGGACATATGGTACCTGTTGACTAATAACAACATACACAAAAATATATTTTTGATATTTATTCCTATGGAGGTCAGTCTCAATTCATTGTCTAGATGTTGTCATGGTAAAGTTATGGTAAGAGTATAATTGGTCATTGTTTACAGTTTTTACTTTTTCATATGTTCTGCCTGTAGTTTATTGTCTAATCTGTCAATATCGCTTGATAATTCTATGTTTAGGGTGGAAGGTCTGAAAGGCTGTGAGTGAGGTCCTCACATTTTATTGAATAATAGGCAAATAATAATTAAAAAAGCAACAATTCAAAACAGGCTTTATTTATTATAGATTATTTAAAATAACAAACAAATAATATGTTTAAATATTAATGTAAAGTTATTCTGACAGATTCTTCTATAACTTTATCTTTGATTTTGCCATCAGAACTTAAATCAGAGTCATCTTGCAAATTTATTATAAATGGTTCGATCGGAAATATATATATTGCTAAATGTAGAGTGGACAATCCGTTTTCATACCTGATACATGCAGGATATATATATTTCAACATCATTCTCTTACCCTTATTCCACTCTAAGTAGGGTTGGCACAATATGTCTTCTTTTTCCATTCTCCTCTATCATTCGGATTTCTCCTCTATGCAGAATATATATATTTATTAATTTTTATTTATTCATGATCTATAGCTTTTTGTAAGGTTTCTGAACTAATTTCTCGAGGCATCTGAAAATAACGTATGCCGTAAATACCCCAGTTGTTCAGTCCCCAAATACTCCAAATAGCATTAAAAAAAAATTACAAGGTAAATTTTTACGTAAACAACTTTTTATTAAAATAATCTAAGCAATAAGAATAATGGAATCGCATACCATTATGACAAAGATAAAACAAAAAAAAATTTGGCCGTTCAGAATAAGACATCCGATGATGCTAATTATAAAAATAAAAAAATCATAGTTTCTAAGACGGAAGGCTAAAAATGTTATAAATTTTCAATATCGATAATTTTCTTGTATGGGAAGAGTCTGTAGCTGTTTTATCTTTGGAAACTTTACAGGTTTGTTTAAAATAAATAAATAGTCGAGCAGTAAAGTTTTGCCCTTGGTCGATGAGGATCATCTTGGGTATGGCCAATTAGGAAATGAATGTGTTGCCTTTATCTGTTAACAAAACTATTCTATTTTTCTGAGGATACAGTTATTTTTAATGACTTAAAAGTATTCTTTTCTGGGTTAAAACAGGGACAGATAGAAGCGGTTTCTAAATATCTAACGTTAATATCAGCTTGTTTGTAATGACGGCCAACTTAGGATTTCTAAAATTTTGTCAGATATATCTTGGGGAATTTTATACTTAAGCCTTTTTCCAAGCGCCCTTTGATTGGCTGGAATAGTTTTTTCACATTGAGGTTTTAATTACTCATAAATGTAGGAAAAACTGATAATTTGAAACGAATAGTTACTTAATATATTTTATTACTAGCTTAACCCATTAACGCCCAAAATGAAACTGCAGTATATTTTTCTATTGTTTTTCTATTTATTAGTCCATAAGGGATAAAATATGCTATATAAGAAGATAAAATGAAAAAAATATATTTACGTATCAAATTTTAGGGGCGTAATCAGCCGTGTACAATGGGCGCTTTAGGAGTGAAATTGTTTGAAACAAGGTCGTTCAACATAGCGTTTTCAAACATATTTCGCAACGCCAGCGAATTCGCGAATTCTTTGGTGACAGATAACACATCGCAATGGGTTTTCCATCCGTTCAGGATTATGACCATTATTGTTCCGACCCCCTAGTGCCGCTGAGGATGACGGACGGCTCTTAGTTCTCGTTGGACGTAAATAAGTCCGTACAATAATTCGTCTGAAAGATAACTGGTCCATGTAAGTTATCTCTTGTTTAGTTTTACTGAGCAAAACATGTAGTCGCCAAGCATTTGATATCGCCATATCTAACAAATAGGTAAATATAACCCACCACCACTTTTTTCCTTTTATTGAAATCCGATAAAGGCTGATAGACTGATCCATTTGGTCAACTCCACCCATTCCTTTATTATAGTTGACAAACATTTTAGGTATATTTACGTCAACCTTTTGCTTTCTGATGTTACACCATCGTTTGACTTTGCCCAGAGGCTCTATGTCATCAAATTTAGTTCCCATTGTAACGACATTATTGTCCTTCCAAAGTGCCATAGTTATCTCATTCTTTGTATCAAAACTATAATCATATTCCGACCTAGGCTAAAATATGAAGAAGACTTCATATTTTTTAATATGAAGAAGACTTCATATTTTTTACTGTGATCAGGGGACATTTCTTCGTCCGATTCTCTCGAACGGTTCCAGTACTTCTAAAACCTAGTCTACCAAAATCGAGCAACAATTGATGATTGGTAAAAAAATTATCGATATATACGATATGCTCTTTAGGAACTAGAGGCATTTTAGCCAATAAAGATTTCACGACTCTCGCACCAAGGGTATCATTAGAAGGTTCTGTGGATTTTCCACAATAAACATCAAACGCGTAGCAATAATCATCTGAACTTGTCGCAGCCCAATTGCGATAACCAAATCTTTTGTATGATATCGGTAATTTCATAAGTAGAACTATAGGTTGGCTGAGTTTTCCTCCATACACACACACATCCATACATCACATTTTTTGGCACGTTTTGCAGGAATAGGTCTTAGCGGCTCATCATCACTGTCGCTCAATTCCGAAACATCGTAGTCAGGATGACGCCGACCTACCTCAATAGTCCCTGGAACGTCCATAGGGAATCTTGAAGCCGCCAAATTATCTTCATTACCTTCTTCCTCATCACTCACCACAGCCGGATCTGGTGGCACTAATACCATATCGTACTCTTCATCATTGCTTTCATCAGCCAAAATTGATTCCAAGGCTTCCTCCAGTCTCTTATAGCTGGTAAATACGTTCCGATTGGCCATTTCAACTTATAAGTAATACTGTAAACAAAACGAAATTTTAGTACGAATCTGCCCGCTGTACCCGCCTGTGTACAACAAATGAAACAAACCCTACTTTACAAGTTTTGTAATGAACTTTAATTCTTATGTTATTATTACCAACATAAATAAATAGACTCCATAAAAATAAAAAAAGAAGTTGAAATATTTCACTATTTTTGATAAAAACCAACAAAATAATCTTACCTTGTATGTCTGGACACCGTATTTTATTACAAAATAAGTGACATTTGTTTTCGCGCCACCGCCGATTTTTATTTATTATATGGAAACTAGTGTCATCTAGATTTGTAATTTGTAACTACTTTCAACACTTACCACAGATAAAATACATAATTTATCGATTAAGTAGTTGTACCTGTGCAGGTACAGAGGGCGGTAATGGGTTAAGAACCGTTATATCTTTTCACGGATCTTGAGACAGAGCAAAATTGTGGCCCATATATTTATTTACTTATTTATTTAAAAAAAAACATATAGAAGTTTAATACAGATATGGTTATTTAGTAACAACTTGTCAACTCTGCGCACAAATGTCACATTGAGGGCGAAAATGTTTTTTTTTATATTATTGAGCTAATTATTTGAAGTAGGTTGTACTTCCTGATAACATTTGCGACCCCGAAAATCTACCGAACCCCTGGGAATGATTCACCACCGGTTCGGAATGCTGATTGTACTGAGAAGAATCATCAAGAAACTCAATACTTGCTCTTTAACCCTGTAGATCAAAACCGCATATGTTATGATATGACAGGACTAATAACCTATTTAAGCATTTCGCACTTCAAGCTCACCCCATCTCACACTTAATCATTGTCATGGCAAAACACTGCATCAATAATGGCAACCAACTCCGCAGATTCAAACGTAACAGACTTGCAAATGTTAACGCTCAAAGAACAGTCACCTCTAGGCAGTCGTTAGATGGATAGTCGTCGCACATGGCCACAGTCTAAAAAACAATCGTTACAACTGGAAAGAATCCAGAGAACAATCTTCATTCTACCTGACAGTTTCATCAAACAAGTCACAGGGCGTCTAAGGCCTTAGGCACATCGTCACGTTGACCTCACAGAGTTAATAAACCAAATATCATTGATTATCATTATTAATCTTTCCAATAATGGTTTAAATATGAACCTTATGCAGAGATTTTGAAGGCGCCAAAGTTCATTAATTTGCTCCTTAGTAATATCAAGGTATAACAAAAGTCGGCATAATCAAGGACCGGTAAAAGGAGAGAAAACAAAGACAATCTTTTAGATATTTTTTATTTTTAGGTTACAAAAACTTGGACACATTGTTTATGTGCCCACTCTTTGCAATCTTCTCATTGGATCCACTTCCTTTTTTGGTACGCTGTCAGACCAGACTTCGCTCCTAACCAGGCAGATTCATCTTTGTCACTTTCATCACTTGACTGAAGTAATTTTTACAATCACTTTTTTCTCAACTTTTTCTTCTTTTGCTTCTTACCTTTTTGACTAAATTTGTTTTTTTCTTGCAACGCCTTTTTCTCAGGTGTATCTGTAAGAATTGCAGCTTTTTTCTTTCTTCGAATACTTGTACTTATCTTTCTTGGAACTAACTGCCTTTGGTTATGACCAAACATTTTTTAGGGAAAATGCCTGTGGTGAATCGAACTGTTCATTTTCTCTATTGGTCATACTGGGCTCAGGTTCACGTTGACTGGTAGAGATAGACGGAAAGGGATTAGGTTGAATAGGTAGAGTGGTGGACATTGCTTGTTCTTGGCGATCTCTGTCTAGGTCAATCGATTCTGGATCTGGACGGTCGGTTACAAACTATGCTGAAAACTAATCGTCCCTAAAAATGTTGGGATTATTTGCGAAGATGTCAGTCTTTTTAAAACCATTCATAATATTTATACTTGTCTGAGCAAAAGACAGTGAATCAGCGACTATTTTTGGGATATCGTAAATTTTTATAGTTTTCCCTGGATTGTTTCGTAGTCATGAATCTTGTGCAGGGGGCAAAATTTTTTTTCGAATACTGTGACGTCCAAAAGGCTGACACTTATGGTTACAATGCGGGATGAAAGGTAACATAACGATGCCATTGTCTTTAGCCAAATTCAATGTCTCCACGTGTAAA
This sequence comes from Morpho achilles, assembly GCA_947086495.1. Taxonomy (NCBI): domain Eukaryota; kingdom Metazoa; phylum Arthropoda; class Insecta; order Lepidoptera; family Nymphalidae; genus Morpho; species Morpho achilles. The sequence continues at coordinate 6,859,530 of CAMTZB010000018.1, read as the reverse complement.
TGAGATGAGTAATTGTCTAACATAGTTGATAAAGTGTTGCAAAGGCCGATTTCCTTGTTCGAATGTCTTAATATTCAGAATATTCAGAAGCTGCAATGTAGCTACTTCACTTAAGCGATCCTAACCCGTCTACTAGACCACTTTTCCCAAATTTTTTGTGTGATGTATCCTTAGGGATATTATCATTGTGGCAGCTAATTTTCTATCTATCTAAAGCCTCTGTAGCATAACACAACGAAAATAGATATGATTGTAAAATTTCAGAACAAAGTTTTTTAATGCTATGCACAGAGGCTAGAAATGCAGGAGTGGGAATTAAGTCTGTTTTATCTGAATTTTTTTAATTTTACTGTTTAAAAAGGTTCTATGATTTCGACTAAAAGAGGAGCACCGAGGAAACAAAGCATACTTTTATGCACTATGCTAATGTTAGGAGCAAGTTAAACAATTTTGTCACCGCTAAACAATTTTTCGGTGCCAGTTTATCAGTAAAAAAAACTTCACATTTCTCTTCTATCTTCAGAAAAGTCAGGATACTGAAGAATAGGGTCATTAGTTAAAAGATTTTGACATTTTGAAACAGTTTACGTATTCCGAATCCATTGATATTTTATTTTTTAGACATCGCTTAGTGATACTGTGCCGTTAACCCCGGTTCCTAACCACCTAATGGCGTAAATGAAACCAGGGTTTCGTGCAGCATTAATTTATTCAAGGATAATGACAAAAGTTTTGCCCGGCACACAAATTTATGAAAAGGGTCGTGGTGTGGTGCCAATCTGTTTTGACCTTTGCCGCAGCCTAAGTACTCTCCTGGCGGGTCCGTGTACGGTGGTGGCTGGCACCGTTCAGGTCGAGACTTCTTGTTGGGTGTGGCTCTTCGGTAGTAATTCCGGTTAAACCCTGGGTACTCGGTATTCTATGTTATTTCATCCGGATTTAAGCGCACCGGGCATCGTGTTAGGTGTCCTACTTCTTAACACGGTAATTTCTATCAACGAACGCCGGAATAGCGTTTGTTCTTACGCCAGCTGGCCCTCTGGAGGAAAAGTGACTATCTCGTAAGGAGGGGTAATCAAAGTGGATTACTGGTTGAAACAAACCGGCCATCTCAAAGTTGTCATTGGTATGAGCCACCCAACCACCGGGAGCATGTCCCGCTGCCGTAACATAGCACAGCCCGCGTGCCTGTTGGTGTCTGCGCCTATGCAAACATTCAATATTTGCTTGATTGGCTATACTTGATCCTTGTGAGCCAAAACTGTGGATGTTAACAGTTCTATTGAACAACGGTATTTGTCCATCGTTTACAGGTCCAATAGCTTCAACGAAAGTTAAGTTAGTAGCAAATGATAAAAGCTTTGAACCTGAAATATTACGAGCTTCACTAAATTCGTTGACCCGTTGTATAAAGGATCGCACGCACGACTTACCATTGAATTTAAATCTACCTAATTCTGAAGATAGCTTACTGCGACCCTCACATGTAACTGAGACGTTAACTGGTGTAGAAATTGGCTGCGATTCCGAGATAGACCCAGCGGATGAAAGAGGATCGATACTATTTTTCACCAGGATAGCCAGCTTTTCAAATAAAAATTTAAATAACATAACACATTCCTCATGTCTATCTGCCGATTTTATATCCGGACAAATTCGATTAAGTCTGTGATACAAGTGATGAAAAATATTTTGAATACGACCTAAAATATTTTTGTCATGAATGTCTTCAACAAAAGATGAGTTTATTTTATCCAATATTTCCTTGACGCATTTTAAATCCTCGACAGGATCTAAATGAGAACATAAAATCTCTTCAGACGGGAAAGTCTGACATAATTTGTTAATTTGCTTCCTAAGATCAGCAACGGTATTAGTAGGAGTTTCCCCTCTAACAGCAACCTCATATTCTAATTCCGATTTTTGCAAAGATAAAAATCTCTGATAGGGTAAGACATTTTGTAAAAACAAAAAAATATTTATATGTAATGTACAAAATAATCTCCGAAAGGTATGTTGTAAATGGCACAAAACAAATGATTTGAAAAAAAAATAATAGCTCCGTTCTGTTACTATCAACTTTAACGGAACGTTTTGGTTTGATGCTGAAAATTGATGATCGATGATGATGATGACGCTAGCTAAAAACACAAAAAACGCGCACAAAAAAAACACAAAAAGCTTAAAATGTAACTGGTGTGAATGCAGCTTTATAATAATACTATTATAATACAAAGAAGTTCAATTCTCTATACAACAAAACAAAAAAATATATATCTAAAACATAGATTGACAAAATTTAAAAAAGTACAAAGATTAATTCTTTAAATTTGAACCTCTGAATTATTAAAATAATTAGCCAAATAGTTTATACATTAATAAATAAGATAACGAATAATGAATACAAAGTTACTATTCACCTCAGTTACCGCAAACCACAAATAAAAACGTTTCACAAACAAAAACACACAACAAAAACTAACTACTAACTACGGACAAAAGCCAAAACAGATGTAAACCACGTTGAGGGCGCCAGTGGTCAGTATAAACGGTAAAAGGTTGTCCGTTTTCAATATAACAGCGCCAGTGTTCAACGGCAGTAACTACAGCGAGCGTTTCACGTTCCGTGATACTGTAGTTCCGTTCGGCGGCAGTTAAGGATTTGCTCATGTAGGCAATCGGGTGTTCTTTCCCATCGACAGTCTGCGTGAGCATTGCCCCTATACCGTAGTTGCTGGCATCAGTGTGGATCTCGAATGGCTTGTCATAATCTGGACATGATAAAACTGGAGCTGATACTAAGCATTCTTTAAGTTTTTGAAAAGCAGCGTTAGCTTCAGAAGTCCACTTAAAAGAAGGTGTACCTTTTTTGGTAGAGGTTAATTTGTTTAACGGTCCTGCTATGGTACTAAAGTTTGGCACGAAACGTCTGTACCAAGTAGCAGTTCCTAGGAAACGCTTAAGATCCTTGCGACTTGTAGGTGTGGGGTAGTTAAGTATAGCCTCCACCTTGACTGGATCGGTACGTAAGCCATGTTTATCGACAAGGTAACCAAGATACTTTAATTGAGAACGGAAAAAATTACATTTTTCGAGACCAATGGTTAAATTCGCATGTCGTAATTTATTAAGTACGCGTAAAAGCAAAGCCACGTGACTATCAAAATCTTTTGAAATAATGATAATATCATCTAAATATGCAAAAACTTTACGGTCAAATTCAGTAAACAACAAATCAACTAACCGCTGTTGAGTTGCTGGAGCATTAGTGAGCCCAAAGGCAGTCCTTTTAAAACGAAATGTGCCCCTACCGGGAATGTAAAAGGCAGTTTTGTCGCGATCTTCCACAGCAATAGGTATCTGCCAAAAAGCTTTTGACAGGTCAATACTGGTTAAGTACCGAGCGTCTCTAAGATTGTCTAACGTTTCGGAAATATACGGAAGATTGTAGGCGTCGCGCTTCGTAACCGAGTTGAGCTTTCTACTGTCAAGGCAAAAACGGGGTTCACCATTCTTCTTCTTAACTAGAAGGACAGGAGACTGCCAGGCACTCTCACAAGGTTCCACAACATCTAGACGTAACATCTCGTCTACTTGTTCGACAAGGACTTTCTGCTTTTCAGGGGAAAGTCTGTAGTATCTTTGTCTAATGGGAGGAGAATCGCCAGTATCGATACGGTGCGTTATAGTCAATGCCGGGATTATAATATCTTATCTTATTACCAACCAGAGCTAGGCACTCGAAGCTAATACCGAGTACCCAGGGTTTAACCGGAATTACTACCGAAGAGCCACACCCAACAAGAAGTCTCGACCTGAACGGTGCCAGCCACCACCGTACACGGACCCGCCAGGAGAGTACTTAGGCTGCGGCAAAGGTCAAAACAGATTGGCACCACACCACGACCCTTTTCATAAATTTGTGTGCCGGGCAAAACTTTTGTCATTATCCTTGAATAAATTAATGCTGCACGAAACCCTGGTTTCATTTACGCCATTAGGTGGTTAGGAACCGGGGTTAACGGCACAATACGATCAGGTATGAATTTCCTATAGTAACCCAAGAGGCCTAAGAATTGTTTTATTTCTTTATTAGTTTTTAGAATGAGGTACTTTTCTAGTACTGCTTTTTTCACAGGATTTGCGTTTGTAGAAATTAAATGCCCTAGGTAAGCTTTCTATAAGAATTAAGGCTTGTCTATCTGGACCTTGAAGTTCGATTCTTTTAATTTTTTAAAAACCTTTTCCAAGTAAACTAGAGGTTCTTGTAAAGAAGTACAGAATTCGACTTTATCGTCTAAATACGAGGACAGTCGGATAAGTACTTTTAGCCTACAAACGAAAAACAAAAATTTTGGAAAGGTGGCGATTTAGTTCTCAACATAGTCTCCTTTTAGCTCGATACACTTGACTCAGCGATGCTCCAACTTCTTTAACCCATCTGAAAAATACGTTTTCTCGAGGTGTGCAAAGTAGGCTTCTGTGGCGGCGATGACCTCCTCATTCGACAGGTTACTCGTAACTTTTTCAAGTTTCGAAACAAAAAAAGTAGCACGGGGCCAAATCTGGAGAATACGGTGGACGGGGCATCAGTTCGTAGTGCAATTCGACCACTTTGGCCGTGGCGACGGCGGAGGTGTGAGCCGGTGCGTTGTCATGGTGGAAGAGCACTTTTTTCTTCGCCAAATGGGGCAGTTTTTTCTGCAATTCGGCGTCGAATCGGCCCAATAATTCGGCAAAGTAGACCTGTGACCGTTTTGCCCTTCTCCAGGTAGTCGATGTAGATCACACCTTGTGAGTCCCAGAAAACGGTGGCCATCACCTTTCCGGCCGATAGGACAGTCTTCGCCTTCTTCGGAGCACGTTCGCCGGGTGAAGTCCACTGTTTTGACTGTTCCTTGGTCTCTGGTGTGTACCAGTGGATCCATGTTTCGTCGACGGTCACGAAACGACGCGGAAACTCCTTGGGATTGCGCTTAAACAGCGTCAAACACTGCTCTTAAGTGGTCTCACGATTGCGCTTGTTGTCCGGAGTGAGCAAACGTGGCACTCATCGCGCCGACAGCTTTCTCATGCCCAAAATTTCATGCAGGATATGACCCACGCGGTCTTTTGAGATGAGAGTAGCCGTCTACGAGAACGTACTACACGATAGTGGATATCTCTCTTGTGATACTGGCACCATCGGGCGGTGAGGCTAAGTACTTGTCGGACCACCCCCGTAGACAAGGCAAACGGTATTTTGTAAGTCTTTAAGCACGTTATCCATTATGCGTTGAAAGGTAGACGGCGAATTATATATGATCAAACGAACTTGCCTGAAGTGAAGTTCGATCATTATTATATGAATCGCTTTATTCAGCGATATTACCTGCTTTGCAGAATCGCCACCAAAGCTTGTAATAGACGTTGTATTGTTTTTTAGTACTGTTACTTATCGACGTCAGCATCAAATCAACAGACTCGGTCGGTATGTTTTGCCGAAGATACATCATCCTGAGAGCCTCGCTGCAACCAAGATAAGTTTTGTGTTTTCCGGCTCCAGAGGCATATCGCTGGCTCAGTTGGGCGCCACATCTACTGTTGGACTATACTCCCGGTTGTATTTTTAGGAAGTTGAACTATTTTGTAGCGTTGACATTCCCTGAGTCTTCGTTACACAAACTCGAAGAAATCGTGCGAAATGGCGTAACGCCTAATTTGATAATACGCGTCCATCGGGTCGGTTATGATCTGCTGTAGTTCAAGCAGCTGATTCTTGCTCAAGGGGGTTGACTGCCTCCATCCTAGAAGTTTCACCGTAGGTAGTGCGGCTGCATCTGCAATAATAGCATGTTGTATTTTGCACAATTTAAGTATTTTTAAAGGAGAGGAGTAGCCCATTAATTTATCTAATTTGTTCTAGTTTCCAAAGGCGTAGGTTCCGCAGCCGTTGATTCCGGTGTTGACATTGATGTAGTTATCGGAACCGGTGCATACAATGAATTAGTAGACGACGCCGACGTTGTTCTACTCATTGGAGAAGTGTAAGAAGGCTCTGCTTGCTCTCACTCCAAATCTTGTACTACTGCAAATATTTTCGTTTTGCAAGAACTGATAGTAAGGGGAAAACAAACCGTTGAAAAGCATCAATAGAGTAAATGTATTGTGTGTTGGACTTTTTTTTATTCTTTAGAATGTACTCCATTAATGCGCTTGACGCAGAGGACTGGGACTGTAGCACTATGCGATTGCGGTTGCCGGAACGAGTGAATTGTGCCGTTGACGGGGGATTTGTATTCGGATCAACAGGTCGCGTAAAATTTTGTTCACTAATTGCTGGTGAGTGATCTTCCTGTTGCAGCGGTTCATTGGTGTTAATTGTTTTGTCGTGCGTAGTGACTGCCAAAGTAACTGTTTGTTTTTGCGGCTCTTCGTTTAAAGAGTCGATACTTGTTATTGTATTTCGATCCTGTATATGAGGCAATAAAAAATTCAGGCTCTCTTCATACTTATATTTTTTTTATAGCAACAGCACCCTGTCCACTCTTGGTTTCACGTTTGTTCCTTTTTTTGACATACATCGTCTGCAAAAAGATAGTATAGAACGAACAATTGAAGTACTTTTCCAGTCGTATTTAATGTCTTGTTTAAATGAAAACGAGTATATTACTTTCACCATTTTTAACTTGTGCTTATTTTTTATTATACTTTAAACCGTATATTTACTGTTTTTTATTGGCACGCCAACAGTTTATAGGTCAAATATACACAAAATACAGGTCAAAAATATAAAAGCTAGCCTACTTACTAATAATAGGTGTGAGACAACATTCATATAAACTAAATAACAAAAACACATATTTGAGATTAAAATACAGAAGAGTCCAAGTTAAATATATGTTAACAATATTAAAAAATGATAAAAGAGAGTAATATGTCTTATATTATGAGAAAATACTATTACTATTGTCTGAATAGTCTGAATGTGCGTCATCATTGTTTGAGTTTCGTTGGAGTATTGGCTGTTTTCATTGCGAAAATGTATCCTTGAAAATATAATTATTTTTTAAGTGAAAAATCATTATAAGTTCTTTGGAATCTGTTATATGCATTAGAAATCGCCATCTGGTTAATTACGTCGAGCTCTTTGTTGAAACTATTTTTGGAAAGAGGGACGTATAAAAGTCTACGAATATAATTTTAAATAAAACTTTATAGTGGCAAGTTTGTGTTGCCAAGAACAAGTTGCATGAACAAGCTGATATGGTCGGATCAGCATTTGCCGGTTTTGCGAAAGATCTCAAATATATGTTTCTTGTCATGTCGATTAATAGTGAGATCGAAATTTGTAGAGTTGCATGTCCATTCCTGTACAGCATATTTGGGTTCTGCTCAAGGATATAAGAATACAAATGTGCATGCCTGTCAGCACAAACTCTTGTTATGCACATAATAAAACATAAGTGTGCCTATGAAGTGTTTATGTATGAAGTGATCTGTGGATAAGATCGCACTCTGGTGATAAAAAAAATAGTGATATTGATATTCTTTCTTAATGGGACTATTAAATATAATTATTTAATTCATCTGTTCCCTCATAATGCCCACCACTAACAATGGTGAGACCAAGCTGCATAATCATTGGGATCTTTACTTTCAAATTTTTGAATTCCGATAGGTTGCATTGGTTCCGATTGATGGACTTGGCGCATCGGGCGATGCTAAGACGCTTCTCACCTGACTTCTCTGACTGACTTCTCCAACACGATCAATCCGAGTAGAACTCCCACATCTTGTCATTGGTGTCTCTATAGTGATTGCGGCCATGCCCGAACTGTAGGTACGAATAAAATTGTAAATAAGACTAGATGTTTCCGCTGGTGGTCCATGTTTAACTGTCCAACAGGCCCCCGGATTTCGGGGTCTATGACAGACACAGCGTTGTATAAGAGTTTATTCCTATTATTTTTTCAATGTCCCATTTCTTTCTGTAATGTTTTCTTAAGAGGTTCTTAACATCAGTCATCATCAGTTGATTCACTAATTAGAATCAGTTTGGGCTTCAACACTCAAAATTTTTTGGCTTTACATATACTTATCAGAGTATATATATATCTGAATTATAAAACAGCACATCACGAACTTATATTTGCTAGGCTAGTTGTCTAAGATCTTTTCATGATGAACCTTTTATTTTAAAAATAGAGTTGAGCAGTACTTTTGAATACGTGTTGTGCAGATGTCTTCCAGTCTTCGCAAATATGCTTTTATAGTTTCAGTATTACTATAACTGTGCTTTGTCGTATCTTGTATATTGCGAAAACTCTTATCTGGTGGCATAAAGGAATAGCCAATGATTGGAAATATAAATGTGTTTGTTATGCAAAATACACCTGGAGCATACTGAAAGCATCGTGTTATTTTTATTCCATCCTCCTCATTTATCGGCTACAAATGTGAGTCAAACTTGCAAAATCTGCTTTATTTTGTCTATAATAAACAGCAGAAGCGTTTTGAGTACCAGCTTTTCAAAACTGTTTTTTCTCGGCTTTTAAACTATTGTAACGCCGGTTTCATTCAAGTTTAAAAAAAAGTCAGGCTTGAAGTATAGGCAACTTAAAAAAGGAAAATAAGAGAGCCTGTCAGGGGCCTGGTTACTAGGCTGAATCAAATTGACCAATTATCAGGAGCTCAAAATCTAGAAATCCAGTGCTTACCAGAGAATAAGTCAGAAAACTTAATAACTGTAGTAAAGCAAATAGGTCGGGTTGTAAATTAATTTCAACAAAAACCACGTAGAGAATAAACTAAACACCAGTCACCTCGGAATTGGTGGGCAGTTTATGTAGTATAGAATATGTCTCCAGAAAACAAATCCTTACATGCTGAATTGCTCGGCGAGGATGCCGGCGGGTTAAACAGGCGGCGTTGGATCACGACGGTATCTACCGTTCACCAGTTAGTGATTGTCGAGCTTACGGAGTGGCTGTGTATTTTTTATAGATCAGCGTAACTATAAATTAAATTGCGTAATTATTGATATTAAAATAAAATGCTAAAAATATGATCGAAAACGCTTGTGGAATTATAGCATGGCCCTTCGGAAAGCGGACGCGGGCCAGCGGGTTTAGTGTGTAGAGGGCATTAGATAATATAAAAATGTGAGATAAAATGAATCACGTACTCGTAAAATACGTACGGCGCCAAGCGAACTTCCAAAAAAAACCGAAGATCACAAGAAAATCACAAAAACTTAACTAAAATACGTGTCACTTCACTGATGTGAGGATATCTAGTTTTGGTTTCTGTCTTGCTTTATTTAATCTTGATGACTTTTTGGGTTATCCGAAGAGGTCGGTGCTCGTGACCGTTGAATGAAACTTTGGGATTTTCTTAATTAGTTTAATATTTTGTTAAAGTACAATTTAATACAAAATTTAATATGATGGAAGCTTTAAGAGAGAGAGGAGGTTACACCAATACGAAGGAAACTAAGAGAATGATTGTTAGGAGACGCAGCTCCCTATTTTACTGAAAACGGTAACCATGCAACGAGCCCCTCCGAGTAGAGGATCATTCATATTCCAAGGAAATCGTAAAATCTAATTTATGGCTTTAATCCTCGGAAAAATATATGGTTGTCAGTCGTAAATTGCAAACTTAAGCACAATTTTTATTGCCAAACGTGATTTTAAAAAATGTTACTGATTTCATGATTGTATAATCATCGCCTGCAACATTGTTGCCGATTACCAGGCGGATGATGTAACTCCTCCCTCCTTAAGAGGAAAATTATCTGGAAGAGAATTTTACAAAAAGAAAATATTACAATATTATCTTAATCTACCCTTTGCGGTTTTCACTGATGTCTTTTTATTTTCACTTATCACTTTTAATATTTGCCTTTTGAATTTCAAAGTTTTTCAGTTGTAGACCTGCTACGGTTCCGTTACATTCGTAGCTTTGTAGAGTCATTTTACAAGTGCGTGTAGCTTTGTAACTTATCGTAGCTCTCACTGCTACGTTTCAGTTACAGTTTTTCTTTTTCAAAATGTATCTTGTTAAGGCTTTCATGAACGGGATAGGATAAAGGAAGGGTGTGTCCTTTTACAAAATATTCTTAACCTAACTTACCCTATTCGTACATTCTTCTCTTTCATACCTTTTTAGAATTATAATTTTTTATATTACCGTTAATCATATTGAAAAGTTAGCGTAATTGAATTAACCTATATTAAACCATAATGTTATCTTATAAAATTTATAAAAATATGGCACAAAAATTTTTGATTATACAGTTGAAATATGCGTTACTAGATTATAATTATTATTTTAATTAATTTAATGAACTAGGATTCTTTAACTTTTAAAAAGTTTAAAATTCTTTTAATCTTGTTTGGCTTTTTGACATTTCTTATTGGAACTGTGGTTTCTCTGTTTCTAATAGTAATTGGTACAATATTTCTTTGTGGACTTTCTGTGACTATCGCTTTTTCATATCTAGGCTTATCTTTAGCGAGTCTTTTATTAACCATTTTGGTATGGATTTCATCTCCCTTTTCGAAAGATGATGTTGAGGGTGCAGATAAATTTTCTAAATTTTTACGCGTTTCTTTTTTAGACTGAAGCATTTTTGTACTGATGTCTTCATAAAAGATTTTTGTCTTTTTAGTATTATCTCTCATAAGATGTTGCATATAGTGTTGATTGAATTGAACATCAAATGTACTTCTGATATCCGTATGACCAAAAGTATTTCCAATGGTGTAAAACTAGTCATTGTGTGAATAGTGTTATTGTATGCTAGAAGGGCATAATTCATGGTGTCATTAGGATCTGTAAATTTTTGTTCCTCTTTTACTATTCGATAAATTTCTACTAATGTATTATGAAATCTTTCAACGATTCCCATTGAATTAGGATTGTTGGGTGTTCTTATGAGTAAATCTATCTTATGAAAATTTAAAAGTTCTTTAATTAAAGAATTATTGAATTCTGTGCCTGGATCGCTACTTATCTTATGTGGTACTCCATATAGAGAAAAATATTTAATTAAAGCTTTCATTATCTCTGGTGTGGATCTATTTATAATTTTTATTGCTTGTCCGAATTTACTAAAAGCGTCTACTAAAGTTAAATAACTACATTTTTCAATCAAAAATGAATCCATGAAAATTCTTCAAAAGGTTTGTTTTGTGTAGGCGTTAATTGAATTAATGGCTTTAATGGGTTTCTATCGTATTTAATTTTTTTACAAATTTTACATTCATTAATATTTCTTATTACAGTTTCTTTCATATTTGGCCAGTAATAATTTATTTTTACTCGATTATAAGTTTCAGTTATTCCTCTATGACATGTTTTTCCTTCATGACATTTAATTATTATCTTTTTGTTCATCTTCATTACATAGACTGTTGATCTCTTAGTACACTCTATCAATGGGATTTTTGATTTATGAAATAATTTATTTATTACTGAATTAAACAAGTCTCTTAAGTTATTATTTCCGAAGTATATAAAATATTTTTTTTGGGTATCAATATTTTCTTTTAAAAAATTTTCAACTAATTTAGAATGTAACGGTAAAATATTTCTAAAATTTTAGTTTTATTTTTGGATATATCCAGAATTTTTATTTCATCTTTATACCAATGATATATTATTAATTGATCAATACATCAATGGCTTCATGTAATATTGGAATAATTGAGTCGTCCTCATTAAAGTCTTAGAGAGTAGTAGAGTAGAGTAGAGCGCAGAAGCTCTACTAGCGTCGGGGAACGTCGTCCTAAGGGTGCCTCCTGTGAGGCCGGACCACGGCTTAGGACGACGTGTAGTGGAGGGCTGATGATATGACTTTGATTAGTCAATACGACGACGGAAGGGTGGCAAGAAGCCACGACCAATCGATGTCAGAAATCTGGGACCTCGTCTTCGCCGGCGAAGACGCTGTGTGTGTGTATTACGTGTTTTTGTGTTTGCGATCGTTATTTGATCGTCAGGGTCATATAGGACGCTTTTTGGACGCCTATATTTTCGGTGGTCAGACCTAACTGGGATGTAGGTGGAAGCAACTGAAATTAGAGGGTTCGGGTGTACCTCGGATTTCTCGAAGTAAGACTTCGAAAAACGTTTAAAGAGGTGAGTAATGGTAGGGAGGTCGATGTCTCTATGGAGGTCAACGTTTCGCATGAACCACGGACAACCAGTGGCTGTACGCATAAATCGGTTCTGCATTCTTTGGAGCGTGAGCAATCTGACCTTTGAAACGTGCGCGAACGCAACGCTCGCATAGGACATTATTGGTCTTATGCAAGTTTTGTAGAGTGTCACTTTGTTGCGGAGTGACATTTTACTTTTCTTGCATAACATCGGATAAAGTCGTCCCATGACATACGCAGCCTTATTGCAGACTGTGCGTATGTGCTCGTGGAAGGTCATGAAAGGTTGGAAGGTGACACCTAGGTACTTGACTTTCTGTTGCCAGTGAATTGGTGTATCGTAAAGGGAAATTTCCGTAGGTGTGTCTATGTGAGATCGGAAACGATTACCGATAAAGTGCATAGCTTTCTCCATCGGCGGAACCAGCGTCCGAGCCTGTTTACCGCTTTCTGGAGACGTCTAGTGATAACTTGAGGTTGGCGAGATGTGGTATATACAGCGGTGTCATCCGCGAAAAGGGCAAGATGAGTGCGCTCTTTAATAGGCGCCCGTGGAATGTCACTCGTGTAGAGCGAGTACAATAAGGGTGCCAGCACAGATCCTTGAGGGACACCGGCACGGATAGGGCGGCGAGACGACAGAGTGCCGTCTACGCGGTACCGAAATGTACGATTAGTGAGGTAGTTTCGTATGATAAGTACGAGTCTGTCAGGTATATTTAATAGGAGCAACTTGTGGATTAAGCCTGCATGCCAAACCTTATCGAAGGCTTTGGCGACATCGAAGAATATGACACCTGTAAACTGCTTGGTTTGCAAACCTTTGCAATATGTGCTCCATGAGCAGGTGTGTTTTGGACGAAATCCGAACTGTTCGTTGGGAAGGAGATTATAAGTATCGGCTACGGATTTTAATCGGGCAAGGATAATTCGCTCGTATATTTTTCTTAAGCTATTTAACAAACTAATGGGACGACAGCTAATCGGGAGATTTCGAGGCTTTCCCGGTTTGGGGATACCTATCACTGTAGCTTCTTTCCACTCGTCAGGAAAGGAGCATCCGGCAAGAAGGGCATTAAAAATCAGTACCAATAGGTGGATGATTTGATCGGGAAGGCACTTCAGTGCCCTGTTGGAGATGGAATCAGGACCGGGAGCTTTTTTGGAGTGGAGGTTTTTAATTATGATTCGGACTTCTTCTCCGGTAGTGGGAAGTAACGGCTCGCTTTCGGGAGTCGTTGCGGAAAAATTGTCTGCCACCTTTTCCACTCTGGAGTGGAATTCGGTGAATTCGGGTACACTAGGGTTGGGAGAGCATTGGTTTTCCAGGCTGTCTGCCAAGCATTCGGCCTTTTCAGCATCGTCAAACGCAGGTGGGAGATTCGGGCGAAGTAGTGGTGGGGTGGCTGCGTACCCATCGGCTTTTAGAGATTTTGCCAAGCACCAGTAGGCCTGGTGTCCTGGCTTGATCTCTGAGAGCTTTCTATTCCAGGAATCGTTGTGGAAAGAGGTTAATTTTTCTTTAACCTCTTTCTGTAATCTATTGAGCGTACTCCGGTTTTCTCGGGTCGGGTATCTGTCGCGTGCCCTAGTGGCAGCACGTTTTTTAGCAATTAATTCTCGCAGATCATCTGGTAGTTCTGGACAACAAAAATTATCGGGAATTTCCCTAGAGCAATCCTTGAGAGTATCGCATAAGTGAGCTGTGAGATGAGTGGTCGCTGTTTTTGCAGTTTCCACTGAATCTATACGGTCAGGAATCTTTTTGAGGTGGTCTGAATCGAGAATTTGGAGACGCTCGCTAAGTTTTTTCCATTCGATAATGGTTTTGTTTCGAGAAACCGCGGTTGGAGGGGGTCCTAGCTGAAGTAAGACTGGGCGGTGGTCCGAGTCTAGGTCATGAATGACTTGTATGCTATGTAGCTGAAGGGTAATATTTTGGATTAGTGCCATGTCGATGGTACTGGCAGTCGAAATGGGATGGGTAGGCCGAGAGTATCGCGTGGGCTCGTCTGGAGCCAGAATATCAAAGTTCAGGAACGCAGAGTTGCTGAGCCTATGTAAGAGATTGCCATTGGCATTTGGAGACGATCGATTCCATTGACTATGTTTTGAATTGAAGTCACCGCCTAGTAAGACGGCGTCTCCAAGTCCTAACAAAGTCCTAATGTCGCTTTCCAAGAGAGGGCTTTGACGGACTGAGATAGATTGATGCTAATGTAATCGGCTGATGGCCGGTCATCCCTAACTGACATACTGAGGCCTCGATATTAGTAAGTCGAGGGGGATCTAGAGGAGTACAGTGAAGGGACTTCCTGTAGTAAATTGCTGTGCCTCCAAGAGGGCCTGTGAGTCGGTCATTTCTGATTAAGACAAAGTTTGCTATCTTAGGATCGCGATGGAAAGGCTTCAGGAATGTCTCTTGCACTAAGAGGATGTCGATCGGGTACGCAGCCATAAATTCGCGCACTTCGTATATTTTATCCCAAAGACCGTCTGCGTTGAACAGACTTATGGAGAGTCGGTTCGGTTTAATTCTGCCTTTAGGTGTACTATCCATATTAGGCATTTATTTTTTGAATTACTTCAATGAGCCGGTGATGCTCAAGAAGTGCTGATAGACGATCTTGAGGATTATTCCTCAGTTTGTTTGCTAGTACCGACAGTTCGTTTACGTCGATAAGCGCAACAATAGAGCTAATAAGCTTCATGTCTTCCACGAAACTATTAGCGGTATTGCTTACTGGATTGGCGGCCACCTGTGTGGGCTTTGTTTTAATCGCCGGAAGGGGTTGGGGTACGGGGAGGGAGACAGCAGCTGTTTGCTGCTTTTTATACCAGGGATTAGTAGCGGGCAATGGAGCCGGTATATACCTGTCCGCCACAGGTGTTTTATGACCCTCACGTGCATTATTTTTACGCACTGGTACTTTTTTAGTGCGTTTCACCTTTCGCGGAGCTTTTGGGCAACCGCGATAGTTTGCAGGATGCCCTTTGGTCCTACAAAGTACGCAGCTCGGTGGTTCCTCAGTCGGAACCGTACGAGAGCAATCTGACGTACCATGGTCTCCTAAACATTTCACGCATCGGGGTCGTGCGTGACAATTACGTGCTGAGTGCCCGTAAAGCTGGCAGCGATGGCATTGGCCGATCGCGCCTCGGTTACGTGGGACTTCGATACGTAGCCCAGACAATCTACATATTGATGTCACGTTGAAGATATTTTTGCCTTCAGGTGACAAGTCTAGCACAACAAGGCAAAGTTCGTAGGGAACTTTGGTCCACGAATGGTACATACGATGTACCTCTCTAACGGGAAGATTTTGGGACTTAAGGTCCTCTTTAATGAACTCTGTGTCTATCTCGACAGGTAGACCGCGGATGACGACGCGAAGTTCGCGTTCATCTTCTAGGGCATATGAGTGATACTCAATATTGTCGTCTCTCAGTAGCGCTGTCAGTCGGCGGTGGTCATTAGAGGTAGGCGGAGAAACCCTAATGCCAACATTAGTGGAGCGTGCGCTCCCGAATGAGATCGATTGGGCTTCGATCTTAGGTAAAAGGCGCTGCCATGCAGCTTTTTCCCTGAAATAAAGGGGTGGGACTTTTTCTCGCCGTTCGGTCATCGGGGAGTCTTGTGGCTCCTCGCTGGCCTCACTTTGAGCATCTCGGACAGGAGGCTTAGCCGCGGTAGTGACGGGCCTCTTAGAAGATAAATTATATCAAAATCATACTCTTGTAATCTAAGTCTCCATCGAGTTAATTTACTATTGGGTTCTTTTAATGAATATAACCATGCTAATGGTCTATGATCAGTATATATGGTAAATTTCTTTCCATATAAATATGGTCTGAAATGTCTTGCAGCCCATAAAACTGCTAAAAGTTCTTTTTCAATAGTACTATATTTTTGTTCGGGAGAATTTAAATTTCTACTTGGGTAAGCAATTGGTTTATCTTGGCCTTCGATTGTTTGAGACAAAACGGCTCCTAATGCTATGTTTGAAGCGTCTGTACTTAATATAAATGGTTTATTAAAGTCTGTGTATTGAAGTATAGGTGAACTAGTTAAAATATTTTTACAAGTTTCGAATGATTGTAAAAATTCGTCATTTATTTCGAATTTTTGACCCTTTTTTAATAATTGAGTCATAGGTTTGGTAATTTTCGCGAAATATTTAATGAACTTTCTATAGTAACCTAATAATCCTAGAAATGATCTTATTTCTTTTACTTTACTGTTCCTATTAATTGGATAATTATTTAGTGGATAATTATTTTGTGAAGAATTATTTAGTGAATTACTTTGTGGATAATTATTATTTTGTCCATTATTATTAAATCTCATATTTCGATTTTGAGGGAAGTTATTTCTACGATAATTTTGATTTTGGTTATTATAATTTGGCATTCTTGGCCTAAAATGTTTAGAATGACGTAGTTGCGGTTGCATAGTTTTAATAGCGTTTTTATTGCCATGATTTGCCATGCCATTTAATTCGTTTCGTAATTTATATTGTTTTTCAAAGTTTACTTCCTCGCTGACAAATTTTATGGCTTCTTCTAATATCATAGGATTTTTTAAACGGATTATACGTAATAAATCTAGTGGAAGACTAAAAGGAAAACGTTTAATGCGGTATTGTTATAAATTGATATTTTAGCGTCTCTAGATAATGTATCCAATAACGGTGGGATTTTTGAGAATAAATTCGATTGTACTAATTGTATTCTATTTCCGAATTCTACATTAGTTTCATGTGGTCTTTTGTTTAGTGATTCTAGTTTTAGTTTTAAACATTCTTCCGTCTTTTGATCTCCAAAGTATTGAATTAATTATTGTTTTAAATTGGGCCAATTAAATATAATATAATCATTTTCGCTAGCAATTATCGCTGCTTTTCCTGTTAGTTTACTTGTTATAACTTCTAATATGAATTCCTGATGATCCCTACTTGCATAACCATATCTTTCTAGTACATAATCTCCTTTTCTTAAAAATAAATTTAACGTTTGGGAATTACCATCGAATGAAGGAATTAAAGCAGAAATTTCTGATAACCGAAATCTTGGGTCGTGATTTACTTCAGGTATTATTTGATCATGAGTGTGAGGAATATTTTCCATTTGAGAATAAGCAGGTGGTGGTGTAGAGTGTATATGTTCACTAGGTTCCGGAGAATAATAATGAGGTTCTGGACTTCTAATCGGACTTTCGTGATGAGTTACCGTTGAACTGGGTAATAAACTTGTTGTAATATGTTCCGCGATTCGATTTGCTATTGTATTAGTTGCATTATGGATTTCCTGATGTAAAGCAGTGGTTGCATGTTCAGTAGCAGACTCGGCTGCTCTTTGTAAAGCAGAAGATGCGTTACCTACTTCATTTCTAATAGCCTCAGCTGTTTGTCCAGCTGCTCTTGCTAAATAGTCCATGATTAATTATAAAAATTTACTTTATTGAAACTGATAAAAAGCCTTTTTATATTTTATAATTTAATTTAGATGAATCCTATTTCATTAAATACTGTTTTTATATGAATTCGATTAACTTTTATCACAGTTAAATGTTGCGTCACAATTATTATCTTATTTAAACACAATATTTATTAATTATTCAAAATATAAAATTATTATAAAATAATTGTGAAAATATAAACTAATTATGCGTTTATATACATCTTATAAAATTATTATCGTGTATATAATTATTAGCGCGTATAAATTGTTTTGGGGATATATAAACTTTATATATAAACTTTTATGGGATATAAATTTTTTTTTGGGGGCTCCTATATTATATGCATAAATTCCCTTCAATAATACAATGGGTATTATTTTATCTTCAATTTTTCTTTACAAATTAATTTCCCCTTTTAATAATCATTAATATATCATCATCATCAATAAATTTTTCCCTTTTTAAAACTTTTTCTTGTTCATGAACATAAAATTTTTAAGTCGACACTATAAATCAACAGCGGGTAATCCCTCCGCAAACTTAATATCTAATAATTATAACTATGTAGGCTATGCCCCTTATAATAGTTATAATTATATAAGCCTTTGTTAGCTACTCAGGGCAACTTTTATAATTATATTCAGGCATTAGAACCTAACATCGCAGGACGATAATTAGTACAAGTGCTGGCTTTCTTCCTAATAATGAAATTCTAGTAGACACAATCAAAATTCACTTTCAAAATAATGGCCTTTTTAACTTTTCCCCTATGTGAGATTATCACACATTAATATAACATTAACAATATTATAACTAAAATATGAAGTACTATAATCGATACAAGAATATAGTATGAATACAGAAAATACAGAAAATAATATAATATTTTATGCGCATATAAAATACAAGACAGAGGAAGGGGTTAAGGGAGGATTAAGCCTTGTAATCTTTTCTCCTACCGATCCACCAGTCTCCTTTGTTCTCTCTCTTTTATAGTATCCTTTTGCGTCAATTCTTAAAACAGTAACCATGCCGCGAGCCCCTCCGAGTGGGGGATTATTCATATTCCAAGGAAATCGTAAAATCTAATTTATGGCTTTAATCCTCGGAAAAATATATGGTTGTCAGTCGTAAATTGCAAACTTAACCACAATTTTTATTGCCAAACGTGATTTTAAAATATGTTACTGATTTCATGGTTGTATAATCATCGCCTGCAACATTGTTGCCGATTACCAGGCGGTTGATGTTACTATCTTGTGCGGGGTGTTGTGCATCGGAATGGGTCGGAGACGGCGAGGCGGGGGTTGCGCAATCCAATGTCCTACGGTTTTACGGGAAGCAACTGTATTCCGCAAAACGTGGGTGGTCGGAAGAATGCATGTTGCCTCATAGCGTAACATCTCCCTCCCGAAGAACAGCATTTATTTGGAAACCTTTGTTAAAAATAATGCTGATAACAAAAGGTGTTTCTATGGGGCTGTGCCTATTTTTTGTACAGCTGGACTTATCTTCCTTTTGAATGTCTTCATCTGATCTTTTATAGGTTGACATTTATTCAGTAAGGCGCTGACGAAGGGCGATATAAACCATTAACATGAATGTGATACTTAACAACATACTGGTATTGTAGTGTGATAGTAGAGGGTTACTTTATCTGAAGTTTTCAGCGATATAGGTTCCTGAATAGTTATTTCAGAGGTACTGAAATACAGATTAGGCAGATCAATGTTGTTAAGCCATCTCGATTTTCCAAGTATCTCATGTAAATTTTCAATGTTGATTTCAGTTACATCAATAATTTTTAATAATTGTCCTCTAATTTTATCTTCATAGTTATGAACATTGGGCACATATGAGCAACATGAATATGAGCAACATTCTGTATTCTTCATGGGCACAGGTTAAATGAACTTTCGTTAAGTTAGGAAAGCTCACGATGTAATGTTTGATCATCTAGCTGCTCCATGGGATCCGAAGAAAGAATAACTGAGTTGAACTGGCAGGAGTCTTCGATCTGTTGCGGAAGTATGAGGGTTCTGATGCACGACGATTGTTCTCCAGAGCGACGTCTTAAATTGTCTTCGCAAAGGTGGCCTAGACTGAACTTCGGACATTCTGTCGCTATATATAAAAGTTCTTTCTCGTTAATCGCTATGTGAGGACAGGTTAAGGCCAGGATCCTATTGTAACGATTAGGTGCTAAGGATTATTTATATAGGATGAAATTAGTTTCATAAACAATAGGAAACTTTAAAACTAAAACTATACTATTATCCTTATAATATCCTAATCTTATTATATCTAAATATTCCCTAAAATTCAAATTCAAATATTTGTTCCTTATTATATAATATATAACTTATATAAAATTTCTTTAAAGGCACAAAAATCTATATCGAATGATGAGTGCTTTTAGCTCTAATAAATGCCAAATAATTTAGTAATTTTGAAATCTCTAAGGATAAACTATCAATGTTATCTCCTAGTATTAGAAATAGTTGAGCTAAGTGAGAGTATTCAATATCGCTCGTCTCGTTTGTTTAATAGATTTTTTTTAAATTCCTTATTTTGATTTTTTATTATCAAATCAGTAATATTAAAACTTTGTGAAACCCATTACTTGCTTAAGCTAATTATTTAAATTGCTAAATAATTTTTATTTTTCTTTTAAATTTGCTATATATATATATATATATATATATATATATATATATATATATATATATATATATATATATATATATATATATATATATATATATATATACTTGCTTAAGCTAATTATTTAAATTGCTAAATAATTTTTATTTTTCTTTTAAATTTGCTATATATATATATATATATATATATATATATATATATATATATAACTTATATAGTAAACTTATTCTCTTTTGATATCCATTGTTATGTAATGTAACTTTTGTATTTAAAAAAAGGCCTTTACAGCCCTTTTGGTGGGCGGTATGTTTAGTATATATTGTCAACTCTGTCAACCTATAAAACAGTCGCAATTAGGCCGGGACTCCACCAAAGCAGAGATGTGTGCGGTGTGCTGTGTGCTGTGCGAGAAGAGATGTTTTTCAGCTCGCGGGACTCCACCAAAGCGGAGATGTGTGCGGTGTGCTGTGTGCTGTGCGAGAAGAGATGTTTTTCAGCTCGGGTGCGGGGCGTTGAGTGCTCAGTACGCATTCTGACACGAAAGGTAGACGATGTCGCTATTATTACAAAAAAAGTATCTTCTTTTACTTGAAGAAGAACTACAGTCTGAAGAAGCAGAATTGATAGCTTTATACTACCTAAACAAAAGAAAACATCGGTTTTGGAAAAGAAGTCACTTGTATTACCATACCAGTCATGGAGAATTTTTTACTCTGTTTAATGAGTTAGATGATGAAAGTTTTACCAAGTCCTACAGACTACCGAGGAATATATTCTACGAACTACATAACTTAATTAAACCGCATATATTTAAGCAAGATACTAACTACAGGAGATCTATCTGTACCCAAGAGCGGCTAGCAGTATGTTTGAAGTAAGTACCTACCTAATTATTTTTTTGTTAATGTGTGTTTGTGTTTATGTGTGTTATCTGCGTTTGAATGTGATCAGTCTTTTTTGAGTGTTTGTTTTTTTTTGTGTAAAAGGGCTAAGTGAGAAGTACTCAAAACGAGAATCAAGAAGTACGAGAATACATGAAAAATATTATGTAAACTGAGGTATGTAAGGATTACGAGAAATCGAGATCCGTTGTCTCTTTCTACCCCTCCGGGAGACTGGAGTGATGCATATTATGTAAAAACCAAATATATTTTTATATTATCTTATTTATTCATAAAGAAAACAAAAAAATCAACTGCCGTTCTGGCAGTAGCAAAAAAAACGTAAGGTTATATTAGAAACATAACGTACAAAAAAATTATAACAGTAAATCACATGAGACATATTGCTTTCTTTTCCATATAGTTACAAATTATCATATGTGTCTTCTTCGTTTCTGAATGCTTCTATCTGTTCATCGGTCATGTGCGTATCTTCCAAGCTTGGAACAGGTGCCTGTGTCGAACTTGGACCCGGTATTTGTGTTGAGCTAGGAACCGGTGCCTGTGTTGAGTTAGGACCACCGGCCTGTGTTGATGTAAGAACCGGTGCCTGTGTTGAGCTAGGACCCGGTGTCGAACTTGGACCCGGTGCTGAAGTGTAACCGGGGGAATACCAATTATTTTCATTTGTGCTATACCATGTGTTTTGTAGCTCAAGTTCTTCCAATTCTAAAAGAACATTGAAAATTTTACGTTTAGCCTGAAGCTGCATATATTGAGAAAGCTTTTTTACACTTTTTGATATCGACAGAAAAAAAGTGTCCATTTCGTCAAGGGTATTATTTTTCTCTATCAATGATTGTATTTCTAGTTTTTCTTGGCGTATTCTTTCACGGTTTGCATGGTGCTGTATAAGTAAATTACTTATTTCATCCGATTTTCTTGTTGCATTTCTGCATGTCGAGGCTGAGACGCTTGATGTCGGTGACGGCGAATGTTGTACAGATGGACGATCTTCTGGAGTGCTTCTTGTATGATTGCTTGATGTTTCAAAAAACTCATCGGTTACATTACTTTCCAATGAATTTGTTTCCTGTTCATTTATATTTGTTTGTGAGGTATAATTTGTAGTCCTGTTTCTATTCGTCATATATGGTATCAAAAATTCCATTACCTTCTCATATTTCCATTCACGAATTTGTTTACCACTCTGTCCACTTCTAGTGGCATTCTTCCTTTTTAATGCGTCCCGGTGGCTGTCTCTCAACTTTTTCCACTTAGATTTAGCCGTTTTTACTGAAATAAAAATAATTGAAATCATTATAAATATTAAATGTTGACATTGCCATAGTCAAAATATACTTACCGCATTATCACTCATGCAGAATTTATAACCATTATAAATATTTAAAAAATACCAGAGTTTCAAGGGAAACCAATTTATAAAAAAAATATCTGAAATCAAACAAACAAAACGGATTGTATCTCTCGTACGTGGTCGCGGCAGACGGCGGCGTCGAAATTTGAAATGTTAATAAATAACGAGTGATAAATCCATTTTATTTGTTTGATTTCAATGTGTTGTGCTCGTGAATCTTAGACTTTTAATTGTTTCTTTTCTATTATTTAAAAATGGCTATAACTTTTGAACGAGTGAAAATTCTGTAAATACATAATTTCAGTAATGCCTAATCTTTTATAGTTCCGGAAACAACACGACACTGATTAAGATATTATTTTGAAATGACCCTTCTATTCTAACTGAAACCACGACACATAAATATAAATCTATATTATAATTATTACAGGTATTTGGCGACTGGTTCAAAATTTTCACAAATAGCTGAAAATTTTAGGATTGGAAAATCGACTGTTCCAAGAATTATAGAAGATGTCTGCGATGCCTTGTGGACAGTATTACAACCTTTGGTTTTGCCAGAACTTAATGAAAATGATTGGAAAAAAATTTCAAAGCAATTTGAAGAAATCTGGCAATTCCAAAACTGCGTCGGGGCCATTGATGGCAAGCATGTGTACATGTTTGCACCCCCAAAATCTGGGTCCTCATATTACTGTTATAAACACAGGTTTTCAACTGTAATGATGTGCGTAGCCGACGCTACCCGAAGAATAATTATGGTAGATATAGGTTCAATGGGAAGGTTCAGCGATGGTGGTATTTTTGCTGATAGTATATTCGGAATTCGTTTGAGAGAAAACAGACTAAATCTACCACAGCCACAACCCTTGTACCAAAATGGAGAACCTGTACCGTTTGTTTTTATTGGAGACGAAGCTTTCCCTTTGATGACTAACTTAATGAGACCATATCCACGCGATAATTTAAATAACGAAAAACGAACATACAATTATAGACTTTCAAGAGCTCGTCGTATTGTGGAAGCTACATTTGGTGTATTATCACGGAAATGGTACGTATACCGTAAAGAATTTGAATGTAAAATAGAAACAGTGGAAAAAGTGATAAAAGCAACGTGTGTTCTACACAACTTTTTAATTGACAAGATGCCTGGCTATCTAGATAATAATGAAACGGGTTTGGCCACGACTATGTTTAACGACACAAACGTGGAAAATCTATTATCGAATGACAATATGGATGCCTATCAAGTTCGAGAAAAATTCTGTAGTTATTTCAACAACGAGGGCGCCGTTCCATGGCAAGACACTCGTATTACAACATTACTTGAACGAAATACTTAATATAATAAATTGCACTTACCGTCAGATAATTGAGTTTCTTTCAAAACGTTCTCCCAAGCTGCATCTTTGACGTCAGTAAGTTTATAGGTATCTATTGATGTGTTCCATAGACATGGATATTTTTTTACTGATTCAATAAATTGTTCATCCATTACGTTTTATTTAAATTAACTAATTGTTTACGTTGAAAAATACAAACTGCACAAATTATTCACGATAAAAGCGTGTGCTCGCGCGCACGGTACTAGCAAGATGGCCGGCCGGCGCGCGCGCGGGGTTCTGCGGGTTGCTAGCGGGCGAGAGGGGGGAGGGTGACATCGCTCACTGCACGCCGCTCACATCTCTCGTCTCCACTGCGCGTCGTCCGCGCACAGCTCACATCTCCGCTTCCATCGCGACATACAAATATTACACATCTCCGCACAGCGATCTCCACTGAAGCTGAGCGGAGAGGAGACGTGTCAATAACTCAATTCTATTGGTTGTTTAAAAAACATCTCCTCTCCGCTCGTCTCGTCTCCGCTTTGGTGGAGTCCCGGCCTTAAACATCTAAGCTGTGCACACGTTTGTTTCAATCGAAGAAATCCCTGCAGTAGAATTTGAATCTAAACTACATCAACATATGGTCGCAATCGTGCCGGATCTTACAAGCGACAAACGAACCGTCGCTCACGCAGCGAGAACAATAGGCCTGCATTCAAGAGATAAGAACGCGTCGTTTGAAGCAATTACTTATTCGAAGTTTTATAACTTTGTTTACGTGAATATTATTGAAGAATATTTGCTCGTAAATTGTTTTTTTCGGGAAAAATGGCTGCTTCACAAGAACAAACACAATTATTAGCAGTTTTGGAAGACACAGCGAAAGTATTACAAAAGACCCAAGTCAACTTAAAGAAATGTTCAAAGTCAAGGATAACAAAAGGATACATAGAAGCGAGAATAAAAATAATTCAGGATTATTGGAATACGTTTAAGAAGGCACATATTGAACTTGTAAGAATAACACCTAAAGAATTGAAAGGAGCTTTGCCATATTTTCTTAATGAAGAATTTTTTATTTATGAAGATTTGTACGGAGATTTAAGTGACATGCTTCTGGCGATAACCTGAACCTTCTACCAGCCAGCCGAGGTCAACGAATTCATCGTTTGATATTGGAAATACCCAAAGCAATATATCACAACTGCCAAAAATACAATTGCCAACATTCAGCGGAAGCTATGAGGCTTAGCCCGCATTCCATGACCTTTTCGTTTCTTTAGTCCATAGTAATACATATTTAACCGAGGTTCAAAAATTACACTATCTCAAGTCAAGCGTTACATCAGAAGCAGAGAATCTTTTAAGGCACATAACAATAACGGCGAGCAACTATAACCATGCTTGGGAAGTTTTGAAGGCGAGATATGGAAACAAAAAGGTAATTTTAAACGCTACTATGAAGAGATTATTTAGCCAAAAAAAATTGAATTCTCAGTCGTCTGTTCATATCAAAAATTTATTGGACACTACAACCGAATGTTTGAACACTCTAGAAAACCTTGAGGTTGCTACGAGCTCATGGGATCCAATAATAATATATCTTGTGGTGCAGAAAATGGACCCTGAAACACATAAGGACTGGGAAGAACACGCTTACAAGGAAGAATCAGAAGCATTACCTACCTGGAATGAATTGAAGAAATTTTTGGAGTCTAAATTCCGCACTTTGGAATTAATCAATACACCTTCAAGAGAAACTACCAATCGCATTAAAGAACGCACTTATCATGTTACCACGCTGAAAGAAAAAGAGTGCATTATGTGTCAAGATAATCACACCTTATGCCATTGCAAGAAATTTACAAGTATGGAACCTGCAAATAGAAACGAGTTTATTAAATAAACATACGGGTCATATCGCGTTATAATCGATTACCTTTGTATAAGGTTTTACGTTTCGGCAGAGTTGCATCCACCGTGGTCACGAACTGACTGGAGCGTCGCGGCGTCTTCGTTCCCGAGTACTACAGTCATTATTTTTTTTATCTACCCGCACTTGAACCGCACAATCCATATAAAGTCACACTGATATTATCCGCACGCGATATAGCTTGCAACGATTTCTTTCGCGAGTTATATTTATTGATCACTGGATCCCAAGTCGTTGACAATCTGAAGCCCTCTTCTCTGTTGAATGTGCGATGCTTTTTGATCTCAACGCCACTCTTGCATAATAGTGGGCATCAGTTGACAGGACTTTGGGATCATGAAGCTCAATCCAGTGATTGCTCCCCGAATTAAGCAGATGGTCTGACTTCGTTGGCTGGTTATTTTTAACTGCAGCTATGTGTTCTTTGATATGACCCGTATGTTTATTTAATAATCAGTATGAATCGCGAAAGTTTAAAATCTACTAGAAACGAGTTTGTTAGAAACAAACAATTATGTTACAACTGTCTTGTACCAGGACATCCGGTATCAAAGTGTAAACTACCAATGTCCTGTAGAATATGTAAAAGGCGTCATCATTCACTGCTTCATGTTAATATGAGTACAGACGCTGCGGCTTCACCGAGCACTTCACAACCGCAGGTTTCAACACATGTAGTAGAAGAGGAAGAAATTCAAGTCAACACAATGATTTCGTCATAATCCAGTACTAGTCAGCGAATAGCACTACTAGCGACAGCGATAGTGGAAGCAACAAACGAATACGGACACACCATTCTACTACGAGCGCTAATAGACCAGGGTTCTCAAGCAACATTTATTAGTGAAAAGGCGACTCAATCACTAAAACTCAAACGACAACCTGTTAAAGGGTCTGTCACAGGTGTAGGATCTACGAGAGCGAAGATTACACATGTGGTGCAACTACAAATAAGATCACATTGGGACCAATCAAACAACTTTAGTTTACCCATACAAGCCAATGTGATGTCGAAACAGTTGACTGCAAAGATACCTACAAATACACTGGCCACACAAACCTGGCCTCCATAAAGGGCTCAAGCTAGCAGATCCATCTTATATCAAATTAGGATCTATAGATCTCTTGCTAGGAGTTAAAGAGTATACACAAATATTAGAAGACGGGTTTATCAGAGGTCCACCAGGGGGACCAAGCGCCCAAAAGACCACTCTTGGTTGGATTCTGTTCGGAGAAATTTATTCAAAACCTGAAACTAACAATTTATTAGTAATGCATCATCAAATTGATATGGAAGATATGTTAAAATCAATATGGGAAATAGACGTTGATAACAAAAGACATTTTACTATAAAAGGACAACTTTGTGAGAACATATATAAAACAACTACTAGAAATGAGGAAGGAAGATACATAGTCAAGTTACCATTTAAAACTGACAGTCCACAATCACCGAATGGAAATTTGAAAGATATAGCTACACAGAGATTTTTACAACTAGAAAGAAAATTGAAGAGAACACCAGATCTGAAAATAGAATACACTAAAGTTATTAACGGCTATTTAGAAGAAGGACATCTGGAGAAAGTACCTGAAACAGAAAGAGAAGGAAATTCAGTTTACTTACCTCACCACGCAGTAATTCGCAACGATAAGGAGTCCACTCGAACACGCGTCGTATTTGATGCTTCCTGTAAAGGATCAAATAACGTTTCATTAAATGATGAATTACTTGTCGGCCCCCAGCTACAGGATGATTAGAGAAATCTGTTGATAAGATGGAGAATGAAACATGTCTGTTTTGTTGCTGATATACAACAAATGTATCGGCAAATATTGGTTACTGAAGATGACGCAGACTGTCAACGCATTCTATGGAGATCAAACGAGTCCGAGAACCTGGAAGAATATCGTCTTCGTCGAATTACCTTTGGGACAGCCCCTGCACCATACTTGGCTGTGAAGACATTGCACCAAGTAGCCCATGATGAAGCTTATGATCATAGTCGCGCTGTACAAACTATAAAAGAAGACTTTTATATGGACGATTTACTTTCTGGAGGAGACTCAGTAGAAGATGCTGTAAAATTATCTAGAGAAATCTCAGACATACTAAAGAAAGGTAGATTTCAACTTACAAAATGGTCATCTAACAACATCGAATTCATGAAGTCAATTGATGAAAACAAAAAATCTGCTAATGCACAAATAGATTTGAATCTCGATGGCACTATTAAAACTTTAGGAATAGTTTGGAATTTAAAAACAGATCAGTTTCAGTACAATATAGGTTTACTAGCTAAAAATAAATCTATCACAAAACGTGGCATCTTATCTGATCTACAAAAACTATTTGACCCGCTTGGATGGATAGCTCCGAGTACTGTTATGGCTAAAATGCTTATACAAAAACTGTGGGTTGAAAAAGTAGACTGGGATGAAAGAGTAAGTGAAACACTGGAGGAAGAATGGAAAAGGATCAGATCAGATTTGATTCATATTAATGATATACACATAGAAAGATGGTTTGGCACATTTAGTGAGAACAAAGAAGATTTACAAATCCATGGGTTTTGCGATGCTTCTATGTGTGCATATGGAGCAGTCGTTTATATCAGAACTGAAACGGCGAATAAAGTTAAAACAAACCTGATTGCTGCTAGAACTAGAGTAGCACCATTGAAAACAATATCCCTACCACGCTTAGAACTCTGCGGTGCGCTGCTACTATTTAAGTTAATGAAACAAGTAGGCGAAGCAATGAGAATACCCACATCGCAAATGTATGCATGGACAGACTCTTCAATTGTTATTGCATGGCTTTGTGGCGAACCTAACAGATGGAAACCCTTTGTTGCAAACAGAGTGGTTGAAATTGTCGAAAATCTCAACAACAAGCACTGGTATCATATTCAATCACCTGAAAATCCTGCTGATTTGGCCTCCCGTGGAATGTTACTATCAGAACTGAAGAACTGTAGACTGTGGTGGAAAGGACCGCGATGTCTATCTGAAAAAGAAATAAATATTAGTAAACAAGAAATAGTACAAACAGATTTAGAAAAAAGGACAACTAAAATTAATACTTACCTTAATACCATGACGTCGGAGAATGAAGAAGAGAAGTCTTTAATTTCACAATTTGAAGATTTTGATAATTTAACGCAACTACTAAAAACGATAATTTATTGTAGAAGATTTTTAAACAGAAAAAAAGAACTGATGGATATTAGCAAAGATATAACAACAAACGAATTAGAAGAATCCCTAAACATCTGTATAAGAAAAGTACAAGAACAAGAGTATAAAGAAGAAATAGAAAGAATAAAACTTAAAAAGCTAGTAAAAATAAAAAGTCAATTGCGATCCCTGAACCCATATTTAGACGAGAATAATATACTCAGGGTGGGCGGTCGCCTTCGACATAGAGATTCACCTGAAATAAAAAATATTAAAATACCTACCTTATCACGCTGGCAGCATACTCAAAAACTGTCCAGATTACAGCAAAGACCTAAATGGCGGAAAAGAGAAAAGAAGTTTAAAATAGGAGATATTGTAATAATTAAAACAGACTTACCTTTAGGCAAATGGGCGTTAGGACGGGTGGTAGATAAACATCCAGGCGCAGATGGATTCACTAGGGTTTATAGTGTTAAAAGTAGTGGCTCTGTCATTAAACGATCTATAACGAAACTATGTGCATTGCCCATTGATTATAAATGTAACTTTTGTATTTAAAAAAAGGCCTTTACAGCCCTTTTGGTGGGCGGTATGTTTAGTATATATTGTCAACTCTGTCAACCTATAAAACAGTCGCAATTAAACATCTAAGCTGTGCACACGTTTGTTTCAATCGAAGAAATCCCTGCAGTAGAATTTGAATTTTAACTACATCAACAAAAGGTCTTATTACTTAAACGAGGTATCAGGTCACACATCTGTCCTTTAACTGATTTTAGATTATTACGAATAATGTCAAGATTTATAATTTGACTAAAGGAATCGTAGTGAGATAAGTAAGTATACTTAAGTATCTCCCAGGTTAAAAGATAAGAAACCAGGACTATTTGCTAGGCTGCCAAGTATTATCTCGTCTGCTCGGACCAGAGTCAGTGTCAGTAGTATTTTCAGTCAGCCATCGATGTCTTGATAAGTTCACTGCAGCACGACGTGTAGATTTAGATGTTCTAGCGCGGCTAGAGAGCCACACGGGCGGCTTTTCTAAATGCGATTTTTAGGCGAAACTGACCGTGAAAATTCTACCGACTGCGCCAAATACGTACGGCGGCAAGCGCGCTTCCAAAAAAGCCTGAAATATATTAAAATATATATAAAATAACTCATAATCCCGTTAAAATCCCACCGCAGCAAAAATTTCATAGTTTTGTGTCCGCAAAGAATAAAAATACAAAACTCACCCGCGTTTGCAATATGTGCAATGGAGGTCATTCACTTCATGCTTGCAATCAATTCTTGAATTTACCGGCCAAGGATAAATTAGATTTCGTGAACCGTAATAATTTATGTATAAATTGTTTACGTATATGCCACTCAAAACACTGTCACAAAAAACGTAACAGCTTACTCCACAATAATTCTGATTACACATCATCTTCATTACAACCACTTCAAACAGAACCACAACTCCCACGCCACCCTCACGCGATGCAGCCGCCGTCCGTCACACTGTCACACAATCACGCATTAATATTGATTGTCAGGACAGTGCGAGCCTTATAAACACACACACATCAGAATCGGTATTGTTATCCACGGCAATAGTCGAAGTTGCCGGTGAAAATAACATATTTCATAAGGCCCGCGCACTACTCGACAGTGGCAGCCAGCAGTGTATAATAACATTATTAAATAAGTTACACGTTAAATCGTAACAATCCGCAATTCAAATAACAGGAGTAGGACATTCAATCACACAGTCAAACCAATCCTGCGAAATTAAAACTAAGTCTTTGAATAGCAGCTATAATTCACGCATAAAATATTTCGTTTTACCTCATATAACAAGCGCATTACCCACTTTCACTTTACATCCAACCGCTATTGATATACCCAAACATATAAAACTAGCCGACCCATCTTTTTATACTCCGTCTAATATTGATATATTTTACATGATGCTCCAGTCTATTAGTCTTCGTAGTCTTATTCTATACTTTTGAGAGCCGTGCTCTCAAGGTCCACCGGTATGTTCCCAATACAGCCAGCGCCATCTATTGACAATTCTAACTACTAGCAACTGAAGTTCAATTTCATCTTTTGTGACATGTATAATCTGTGCCGTTTATCAATCTTTGTCGGCAGAATCATATAAAACTTGAATACGAAAAAATAATTGAAGAAGAAAGCAATTGACTCATCAAGGAAACGAAACTCACATTCTAAATGGTGGTGAACAATAGGAAAATACCAAACCCTATGAAAATCGAAATCATATAGAATTATTATTTGTTATATATTGTGTAACTAATTAAAATGTGTGTTAATAAAATCTTGTCGGGTCCTATTATTTTCATTTCTCCCAAAATTCATGACATCTTCTTGAAAGTCCTCTCCATTATTATGCACAGATTCTAAAATATTAAATAAAAATTAGTGAAACAGGTAGTAATAATAACAGCTGTATAAAAAAATATGAAGTAAATGTACAGCACTTCAAATACATAAATCAACAAAATTTTGTACCTCTGTCATCATTAATTTCGATGAATTCAAGGGATAAATTATGTAAGACTACATATGCAATGATTGTTGTCTTGCTTGGTGAGAGAGCCCCTCATAACTTCTAAAATTCTAAATCTTTGTTTCAATAGCCCAAAGCAGCGTTCAACAACATTTCTAGTTCGAATATGACTAATGTTATATCTATTTTCAACCACTGTTTGTGGCCTTTGTACTGGGGTAAAAAGAAAGTGAGTACATGGATACCCAGTGACACCCAATAGTCTACCATGGAACTCATTTGACTCCAATCTTTGTTTAATGCTGCTTTCTCTGTAAACTCTGGCATCATGAGTGCTTCCTCTCCAGTGACATACTATGTCAATTATTTTTAATGAAGTATTACAAACAACCTGTAAACCACAATAGATTGGTATAACTGTAATACTATACTTAATATTGAGATTGAAACAGCAGAATAATAAATTGGTAAAATATATCTGTGTGTTTATAGAAATACTCCTTTTCTATTTACATAAAACAAACCATTTACACCGACTTTCCTTATTTGTATATGTGTACAATTTATAGCTCCAATAACATGAGGAAAGCCACATATAGCCTGGAAATTATTTATGGTTCTTATCTGTTCTTACAATGTAGCAGGCATTTTTATAAATAGTGTAGTCTTACTAGACAGTGCAATAGCCACTTTTTTACACCGAGTCAGAGTTTGTTGGCTCATTCCACATATGCACGGTCATATTGTATCTGTATTAAATTGTTGAAAATTACATACATATCGATCGGCTAATACGATAATGCGTTAGCTACGTTTAATAATTGAAAAAATGGACGACGTCGATTTCCGCCGCAAATACAGATTTTTCAAAGAAAATATGAAAAAGATCATTGATCTTTATAAAGTTGATCTGGAAGGGGACACACGAGGTGTTTGTATACCAGTTGATATACAAGTGATGGCTGTGATAGGCTACTGGAGACGGCACGTGGTGAAAAATTCTCTTCAAATTAAGGAATACAGTTTAAATTTGCCTTATGAATAATTCCAAACGTGCTTATTCTGATTGAGGGCGTTCGCGTTTGAATTCTCGTCTGATTACAAGCATGTTATCAGATCCGAATGACATGTCGTATTTGACTCTTGGTCACTTTTTGACAAGAGCTTCGTTATCCTGAACTTTATGTTTTATGTTATTTTCCCGAACTTTAAAATAACTTTTTAATTAAATTTAATTAGCATTTTTGGCATTTTGTTAATTGTTCGATTAAAAATTTTTAAATCCTTTTTTGACAAGTCAGTAGATTTCACTGATGTCACCATAAATATGAAAGAATCTCTTCTAGATTTAGCTGCCGATGGCATGCTTAAAATAGAATTTTTATTCGCAAAGTGTCGACGTATTTTTGGTGAAAAGAAAAGCCGAGTATCCAGGAGCTCGCAAGGGAAGCTCTCATTTTATACGTGCCATTCGCCACTACATACTTGTGTGAACTAACATTTTCTGCCATGGTAGTAGGCATTAAAACTAGAAAACGAAATAGACTGCAAGTAGAAAATTATTTGAAAATAGCACCACAATTTGATAAATTTATGAAAAATAAACAAGACCATTCTTCTCACTAAAATTGTGTTTTATATTGTAGTGTCGGTGACCCCCCGAATAAAGCTTCGCGACCCCCTTAGGGGTCGCGACCCATAATTTGAAAAGCACTGCCCTAGACTCATATTAAGGTTTAATGAATTTTGTTAACATATTTAATACTACTTCACCACATGTTAATGGGCGTTATGGTAACAAAAGATAACATATCAATCATCATTTAATTTTTTTATTTAACATTCAATCTATAACTCGGGAATCTGAAAGGGCATTAAGATACTTGGTGGATCACGTAACTAAAAATATTCGAGCTTTATCAACCCTGGGGCTGCCTACAGAGCATTGGGATGTGCTCTTTATATTGTCTTCTAAATTAGACAGCAGCACCCTACTCAAATGGGAGAAGCTTCCGTAATACACTAGATGACGTACCAAGTTTAGATCAATTTTATAAGTTTTTAACAAGTCGCGCTGACGTTCTCGAATCAATAAACAGGAATAAATCATACAATCAAAATAAAACTGTAAGTAGCAATATATCAAATGAAATTTCAAAAATCTTTTAATCAAAATAAAATAATATTTGCAAATCAAAATCACAATAAAATTAATTCGTTCTTGTGTATAATTTGTGATCAAAATCATAAAATTTACGATTGTAGTAAGTTTAAATAAAAAAATGAAGAAGAAAAATATGCTGATATATCGAAAATTTATCAAAATTGCGCAAAATTTGAGGCTATACTAAACGGTCATCCTCTATGTCTATTATCTTCATCCCCTCACGACTTCCTCTCACTTTCCCCGGGGCATTTCCTGATTGGAAGACCACTACATGCGATGCCAGTACCCAAGTCCATTATGGAGGACTCTAATCAAAATAACATGAACCGATATGTTCGCCTTGAAATTATCCGAAAACATGTCTGGCAACGATGGCAGAAGGAGTACCTCAGTGAACTACAACAGCGAGTCAAATGGAGTAATAATACATCCAAATTGAAAATAAATGATCTTGTGGTATTACAAGAAGACCAAGCTCCACCTCTATCTTGGCGATTAGGAAGAGTTGTTCGCCTATTTCCTGGTCCAGATGGGATTTCCAGGGTTGCTGATATTGCCACTGCTACAGGCTGCGTAAGACGTCCACTGATACGTCTCTGTCCACTGCCTACAACCGATGAGCTTCAGGCTTAAATGACTCCATCCTTCAAGGGCGGGGAAGATGTTACGGCTTGAGAAGCCGCCCTGTGAAACTTAATGGCAATAGTGCAGTACTTTGTTATTAAATTTTACAGGCGTATTTATTATACAATTGATAATGACATTTGTCACATTCAATTGTCATTCACCTCTCACCACGCTGTGTGTCAACAACTTATAATATTGTATTTTTCTAAAGTTTTAATATATACTTTTGGATACGAGGTTGTTGTATATTGTTATTCCTCAACTTCCATTCAAGCCAACCAAAGGGTTGATCATCATTACTTATCATTCAAAATTACAATTCATATTATTTTAATCTACAAATTCCCATCAACAGATATTTAATTTTATATATATTAACACGTTCTATTCACGTTTGCTGTATAAAACTTGATACTGGCAAACCGTCGCAGCGAAATATCTTTAGAGTTTCCGTATTTGCATGCAGGATCATCAGAATTCAAAGGTAATGTAACTATGTACCGACCGAACTCATCACGGTTTTTAGTTTCATAAAGTATCTCTTCATACCTTTTTTCCTCTGATGTGAGATGTTTCCTTAGAATATTCGCTGGAATATTCAGGTTCCAGCTCCCAATTTTTTTTCAAAATATCTTTTTTATTTGGTTCGGGTTCATTTATGAGTAAATTACAACTTGGCGTTAAATTGTTCGTTTCACCTAACCCGACCTAACCAGAAAGTATCCACCCCAGCTTTGTAATTTGGGCGACTGGATAACCCGGCAGACCCCTTAGTAACTCTTCTTAGATCACTTGACCATAAATATCAAAACCCAATAAAATATCAATTCTATTAGGTTGATGGGAAGTTGGATCAAGTTCAATCCTACCAAGTTCTGACCAATCTAGTACCTCTACTTTCTTCGAAAGGAGGAAAGTAGTGATCGATGTCAGAACTTATGCGTTTACAGAAACGACAACGTTAGGATTGATCCTTGATTTAATTTTTACATTAACCATTGCCTTGGAGATTATCGAAATTTTACGAGGCCTCGGATAATTTATAGGCAAACCGGAGTTACTTTCGATATCCCACCGGTGCCACCATTTGTTATGGGATTTAAACCAATTGCCTTTTAAAAAAATACTCGTATTTATTTTATTAAAAATCACACTTACAAATATATGAGAGTGAGAGAATATATACGAGGGCAGTTCGATAAGTACTTAGCCTACAAGAAAAACAAAACTTTTGGAAAAGTGGCGATTTATTTCCCAACATAGTCTCCTTTTAGCTCGATACACTTGACCCAGCGATGCTCCAACTTCTTTAACCCATCTGAAAAATACGTTTTCTCGAGGTGTGCAAATTAGGCCTCCGTAGCGGCGATGACCTCCTCATTCGACAGAAATTTCTGCCCGGCGAGTGACTTTTTCAAATTTGGAAACAAAAAAAATAGCACGGGGCCAAATCTGGAGAATACGGTGGACGGTGCATCAGTTCGTAGCGCAATTCGACCAATTTGGCCGTGGCGACGGCGGAGGTGTGAGCCGGTGCGTTGTCATGGTGGAAGAGCACTTTCTGTTACAGTGCTCCACTATCGGCGCAATTTTTTCTACTTTGCGGTCGCATCCCCTAGTTAAAAGGGTATCGTTGTTTGCAAAGTGCAAAAATTTGGTAATGAGCAAGAATCTATCCCGCGACATCATTTTGCCAAATGCCTGCATTCCCAAAACCCCGGTCGTCCAGTAGTCCTGAATGTCAGAGCGCACACAAACAGAAATATAGATAAGAATCGAAAAAAATCGGTACAACTCTCCAACAGTGACTTCAATCCAGCTATTCAAATATTTTGGAATAGCCACATCGTTATCAGGGTCGGAGAGCTTACTGATGGCCTCGCACGCATATCTATTAGTCTCCTCGACTATGGTCTGCATAAACTCAGGATCCCATATTTTTAAAAAGATTTCACTGGGATCCTGTGAAGAAAAAGTTGGGCCGGCCTCCCGTAAATAAGTTTCTCTCTGGCCAGTGAAAGTTGAATAATCTTCCGACCAGACGAAATTATAATCTACAGGTGTCGTAGGAGCCGCAGCAGAGTCATTCCTTTCAAATATTTCATCTGCTACATCCTCATTCTCGTTATTTGACCCTCGCAATCTTTTGGCGACCTTCCGCTCTCCGAACAGATCACTTCCCTGGTCATGGTCCTCCGCGTCGCCGTCAGGGTACTCGCCATCGCTCCCCGAATCTGATGGGTTATTAAGGAAAAACAAGTACTTCAAAGATGCAACAAGATAACATTTATTACACTCAGACTTTATAATAATATACATGTGTCAAAGTAGCCGGTCGGAAGCGGAAAGAGAAGGTTTACATTAGTATGACAATGACAATGAATGACAGTTCAATATTGACATTTGTTTAGCTTTACTAACACCACCCCTTAAACTAAGGCAATATTATATAAACAGTTTACAAACTTTAAATGTTTTTCTTTTGTTAATGACTTTGTAAAAATATCTGCTAACATTTCTTCAGTACATACATAACTCAAATTAACAATTTTCTTACTTATTAAATCTCTAACAAAATGTCTTATATCTATGTGCTTGGTTCTAGAATGAGACATACTATTGTTACACAATTTCTGAGCAGATTGATTATCATTATACAAAAGTATTTTACATAATATACCAGTACATTCATGAACAAAGGTTTGCAAAAATAAAGCTTCTTTACAAGAGTCAGAGATTGCCATGTACTCAGCCTCTGTGCTAGAGAGTGCCACTGTTCTCTGTTTACGGCTTTCCCAGGATACTACACAGTTACCAAGACTAAATACATACCCTGTAAAAGATCTACGGTCCAGGTGATCTCCTCCCCAATCAGCGTCATAGTGCTTCTTTTATATAAAAGAGAATAATTTAAAGTGCCCTTCAAGTAGCGTAATACTCTCTTCGCAGCTTTCCAATGACATTCAGAAAAACAATTGTTGAATTGACTAAGATAACTCACACTGTGTGCTATATCAGGCCTCGAACATACACTTAAGTACATCAAGTACCCAATAAGACTTCTATAATCATAATTACAATTTTCACTGTTTTCCTTTTGTAATTTAAGCCCCACTTCCATAGGTGTCTTTGCTGGTTTGCAATCTGACATTTTAAATTTATTCAAAATTCTTTTGATATAGTTTGCCTGATCTAATGTGAATCCATCAGAAGTTCTGGTTATTCTCATTCCTAAAATGTGATTAGCCATACCCAAATCTTTCATTTCAAATTCACACATCAGCTGTTTCTTGATTATATTCTTTTTCTGAGAAGTTTTCAATGAAAATAATATTATATCATCAACATATAGTGCTATTATAATCATTTCATTATCTTGATTATAAATATATACACAAGCCTCTGAAGACAACCTTTTAAAACTTAACTTGTTACATAACACATTGTTTATCTTATCATACCAAGCTTTTGCTGCTTGTTTTAAGCCATAAATTGCTTTATGCAACTTATATACTTTCTTTTCATTATTTTTATCAATGAATCCTTCAGGTTGTTCCATGTAAACAGTTTCTGTAAGATTTCCATTTAGAAATGCTGTCTTAACATCAAGATGTTCAATTATCATATCATACTGAGCGGCCAAAGCAAGTAATAATCTTATAGTAGAGTATCGAACAACTGGTGAAAACGTTTCATGATAGTTTATCCCATATTTTTGTGTGTAACCTTTTGCTACAAGCCTCGCTTTATATTTAAGCAGCTCATTATTGACACCTCGTTTCTTGCTAAAAACCCATTTACATTTCACTGGTTTGATTTGACAGCTTCACTGGTTAGTTTAATGTTGGAGTTTTCTAGGGCCATGATCAACGGATCAAAATCACTTGTTAATCCACTAAGCAATATAACTGCTATGAACTCATCGTCAAGAGGGGAACCAATATCAGTTAGCTGTTGTGCTAATTCCGTAATTTTTGAAATGTAAACCTGCATACCTTCCGTTTCCTTTAGTTTTACACTGAACAATCCTCTCAAAAGACCCAGCCTTCTGCACAGTCCTCTATCTTCATATGCTCTTTGTAATGTGATCCACGCTTCATGTGGTGACTGAGCATTTCGAACATG
Organism: Morpho achilles; assembly: GCA_947086495.1. Lineage (NCBI taxonomy): Eukaryota > Metazoa > Arthropoda > Insecta > Lepidoptera > Nymphalidae > Morpho > Morpho achilles. The sequence goes on along the minus strand of CAMTZB010000018.1, from coordinate 6,821,116 downwards.
CTGTAAAGCAGACGGCCCCACAGACAAATTTTCGCTAGTGCTTTTTGTTTCTTTTTCTCGTCTCTGCAGCCATCTGTTTCGATGCAATCATAGAGATCTTCGTGCATTAGAATCATTTTCATCATAAATTTCCAATTGTTGTAATCTTCGATCCCTTTTAATTTCTCTATTGGGATTCCAACTAAAGTAGAAGCCATGATAAATTTTTAAAGATACGAACCGGCCGGTGTGACAACTCGTGGTATAGGTTATATTTAATTTATTTTCCAATTTTACCAAAATACTTGTTATTTCGTGTTGCGCGGACGTTTCTGGGCCCATAACCTGATGGGTTATTAAGGAAAAACAAGTACTTCAAAGATGCAACAAGATAACATTTATTACACTCAGACTTTATAATAATATACATGTGTCAAAGTAGCCGGTCGGAAGCGGAAAGAGAAGGTTTACATTAGTATGACAATGACAATGAATGACAGTTCAATATTGACATTTGTTTAGCTTTACTAACAGAATCTTCGAGCAGCTCCATGATTTGTTCATCTTGAAGATGAAGGGAACGACGGCCCCTCTTCGCACTCTGTCCCTGCGACGACGTTGAGGCCAACAGCTCCGGGGTCGACGATTCCCAAGGCTAGAAGGAACATTGAAGAACATTATAACACAAAAGTTTTACACGTCAAGTAACATACACACAGCTAGGTATATTTAAAAAGTACTTACAACCATGATCCCACCGGGTCTCATTTCGAAGAGCGAGGGGTCGCTATCTTCTACCCATGTATGCTGCTTTACCCCACTTGACCCTGGGCGATTCTCCATTGTAATCTGACATTAGAAATTTAACCGTATTTAAAAAATTTACAAATATTCTGATTATGTTATGAAATTGAGGATTCAGGATATATTAGATTACAAAAAATAATAAAAACAAATGAACTACCAAATCAAATAAATAAATAAATACACTATCAAATTTGCTTTAACATTAGCTATAACAGACGCACAGACAGACACAAGAGTTATCTTTAAGACCACTTGTGTGTTCATTCCGTTTTTTATTTTTTCGTTCGGAACCCAAAAAACAATTATTAGCATATTCTGCTGAATATTCATAACGTAACAAAAGAATATACCAAAAAATTAAAACATCAAAGTTTAAAAAAAAATCAAGTAAACAAAAAAAGAACATACTATATCGTAAATAGCTCGACCGCCATGATGGAATGCACACATACATACAAATACCTTGCGAGTGTGTGAGTGTAATTTGGTCCCTTACATGGTTTATCGAAGAAAATAACTTTGATCAAATAATACGGATGAATATGGATTCTACATGATATTTCCTATTAAAATTAGTGTTCCTAACAGCGTTTCAAATAAAATTACATACTTTTTTTCTCACTGCGAATCGGGAATAGAATCTTTGTTCATCCATAGGCGATCGATTTTACATCTTTTTATCAATTGAAATAGTAGAAATCACTGTTCTAATAAATTATATTGGTCACAAATATTGTCTAGTATACTGCGTCCATCATATTATCAGTCTTCTGACAGCTCACGCTCATTAAGTTTTGTATTGCTTACGTACAAATATCATACAAATAATATTTGTACTTTATGGATGGGTACCGCCCACTTAGTGATGTCACACATAATGGTTACTACGATTATGCCACAGATTAAAAATAATCGGTAGAAATCGATGTTACGAGTATTAAAAGACATTTAATAACATTATATAAAGTTTTACTTTCTTCTTAGTTAATACATGAATACAAATAAAACAATCAGGATATTTTAATTTATTTTATTAGCACGAGTCGTCGGAATGATAATAAACACTAGACTCCTCCGATGAGGAGTCTTCAGTAGCAGTTATTATTAGCTCTTGTGTAGATAATATATTATCAAACGCAATATCACGTTCCCAATCAGAGAATATTACTCTTTTAGTTCTTTCCACCACACTTGCCCAGTTCTCGGCCGTTACGTGGGTGCAAGCATTTTTTAGCAATTGCAACATTTTATTCGCTGTGAATGGGGGGCTTGTATTGCATCTCGCAGTATGCCCTTTTACTTGTGCCCATATAAGTTCTATTGCGTTGTACTGGCAGTGGTATGGAGGAATCCGAAGAACAGTATGGCCATATTCTGCTGCCATTTCATTGATTACATAGCGTTTTGCTCTCTTTTTGGTTTTTAATATTTTTATTAATTCAACTTTTAACATTGAGTCGTCCACATTTTCTCCATTGTCCCGAAGCCAATTAATAATAATAATAATAATAATCATCTTTATTTAAGACTGCACAGTCAGTCCAGTTGTTAGTAAAATACCTTAAGCCTAAGTGTTAGTAAATACAATATAAATTTAACTTATAATTACCTAATACTACTCTAACCTAATAATTGTTCGGACAAAATGAGCAAATAATTTGGTGTCCATTTTGTCCGACAATACTTTTAGAATACTGTTGGCACTATTCCGCGTTCTCTCCAACAAACTAGCAATTCTTCTCCGGATGATGCAATAAAAGTCGTTGGTACGAGCTATTGCAAACATACCGGAGGCACTGCAGAAACGCGGAAGTCCCAACAGCATTCTAAATCCATTATTATATTGGACTCGCAGAGCATCCAGCGATGCACGTGTGTAGCTGCACCACAGACTGCTCGTGTAGAAGGACTGACAGTATGCTTTGAACAATGTTATTTTAACGTCCTCACTACATCGTGCAAACCTGTGAGTCAGCATGTTACACCTGACCGCTAGAGCTCTGCGTTCCCGATCTATATCTATATTGTCTTTGAGGTCCTCGGTGACAAAGTGGCCAAGATATTTAAACTGTTGTACCTGTTTAAGTGCAGCATTATTTAGAAAAATAGCTGGAGCAACAGCACACTTCTTTCCGGGAGCCTTAAAGACCATGAAAACACTTTTGTTCACATTATACAGAAAACCATGGCTAGTTGCGTATTCTTCACAGTGTTGAAGCAGCTCTCTAATGGCACCAGCAGTGGGACCCATAAGCACCATATCATCTGCGTAACTTATATTGTTAACACAAACGTTATCCACCCAACAGCCTGTACGTTTATTACTGAGCCCTTTAATGAGTTCGTTTATATAGAGGTTAAACAGCCTCGGAGAACTTAATCCTCCCTGTCTAACCCCACACTCCAACTTATAGGGCTCAGACAAAGTATTTCCCCAACGGATGGTATTGTGTTGGTTAGAGTACCAGTACTGAAAGATTTTGGTGACTTCTGGTGGTACGTTTGTTTCCCTCAGCTTAGCCCACAGTGTATCATAGCAGACGAGATCGAACGCTTTAGACAAATCTAGAAAGCAAGCGTATACCGACGTACCCCTATCGATGTAGTACTGGACAGTTTGCTTGAGACTAAATATTGCACTTTCAGTCGACAGACCTGGCTGAAACCCGAACTGCGAGTCGTGTATGTGGAGGTGTTCATTAAGTACTTTATCAAGCAGACTGTCCAGCACCTTAGCAACAACGGTAGCCAGTGAGATCGGCCTATAATTAGATTTGTCCGACATATCGCCTGTTTTATTTTTAGCAACGGGTACCACAATAGTCTTCATCAGATCCTCTGGCAAATATGCGTGGCTAATACACAACGAGTAGAACATAGAGAGTACTCTCGGCAAGTGTATTCCAGCGAACTTCAGGTGTTCTATGCTCAGGCTGTCATGACCAGGTGACTTGCCTTTTTTCATACTCTGGATCGCATGAGCTACCAGTTTGCTGGAAAATGTGAACAAAAGTTAATTATTTCATGCTTTTTATTAGCCTGTGTTGGCATTTTGTCAATTTGACGGGAGTGGTAGGGCGCATTATCAATAAAAATTATTGATGGTTCTTCCAATGAAATGAGCATTTTTTTGAACCACTCTTCATACACATTTGCATTCATCTCTTCGTGGTAGTCATTTGATTTCTTCGATTTAAATGCCAACAGTGCGTCTTGTACAAATCCTTTTGCTGTACCTGCATGGCAAATGATTAGGCGCTCACCTTTTCCCATTGGTACTGAGGAAGTGGAATCAGCAGTATCATCAGTCCAGAAACGAGATAGTGTGTGGTTAGCGTTGAGCCATGTTTCATCCGTGAAAACAATATTTGCCCAATCTTGTATTTTCTTTGCCTCTCTTAAAAAATCACAACGTGCTATAGCTATATCTGTGCGTTCCATTAATAATTTTCTTTTATTTAACTTTTTATATGAAAAGCCAATTGTGTTCAAAACTTTGACCAAAGAAGATTTTTCACCATGAAATAGACCACTTCTTTTCAAAGAAACAATAAGTTTTCTCAAAGTTGGAATTTCTTTTCTCAAGTAGTAATCATATACATGACGACGAATAGCGTCAGCGTCAAAGTCATCAACAGCTGTCACCTTATGAGCCCGGCGCTTTCTTTTTGGTGTAGATGGTTTTAACACTAACTGTCTCGATTGTGCTTTCAACACACGTCCTTTCGGCATTTTCACGATCAATTAATATAAGTTTCACAAAAGTTTTTCCGAGGAATAAAGCTACTTAACTCAAGGTGTAACAGATGCGAGAGAACACTCAGCGAACGTAAATGCGTGTGACTATCACGCAAATGCGTTTCGTTGAGAGTGACAGATCACGTCAAAATGGCGGCCGAGCGGAAGGTCTGTTGATGTTGCCAGTTGATGTATAATATATTTTTTATGATTATAATAAATACACACGGATTAACATTTATTTTCAAAAAACTAAGGCAATATTAAATCAAAATGTTGATTTCTATATCTGTTATTAGTTTACGTAGGTTATCATTAATCGAATTACTTAGGTACGTAATTCGATTAATGATAGTAGGTACTATAATCGGAATGGTATCGCATACGAGAATCTTTAGGACATCACTAAATATGTAAATCGTCAATCTGTCAAAAGATGGTTAATATAATGGACAGTGTATAGTGATTTAAAATATAACTTACCGGTTTAAATTTGAAAATTATTCACAATATAAATAAACGCACGCGCATACAACTCCGTACAACAACTCGTTTTGGCGCGGAGTGAAATGACCTTGTAAACGGTTGAATTTAATTTTTCTACGAGAGAGAGCGAAGCAATAGTTTTGTTTATTACCCGTGTCGCTCTAAAACAGATTGCCACAGAGAAACAATCCCTGATTAATTTGTAATAAGGCAAAAAGTGGCCTGCGGGTTCTTGTCATGCCGGCATGTCAACCGCATTAGAGTGTATCGTTCGTTTTGTCATGCCGGCATGACTACCGAGTTTAAGAAGTACGTCGAGTACCAATCTCTGTCTCAACCGTTATGTGAAGAAGAAGAACATGATGAATTCCCGAATGATCCTGTCTCGAAATCCAACTTTTTATAGCCCTTTTTATAGATGTTTTTGACTACAGAGTTTACGGCGTCTATATTTAATTCGTGATTCTTCAGGAGAATCTATCGGATGTTCTGGCGATGGATTGGGAATCAACGCGAGATTAAATAAGAAATGTGGTATTATTTAAAGTCAAACTTGTTATTTTATTTCAAGTTTTTGTAATAAATTTCATTAAACTTATATTTAGTTTATTTTATTACGTATAGAATTAAATAGATAATCGATAAATACACAGTCTTATTTATTACAAATAGTTATTTTTTATTCAAGTTTTAAACAAAGAACTTTAAACATTTGTTGCACAAGTTTATCGTTTGTGGCATTAGAAAAAAAATCAATTAAGTTAGACATTGAAACATGATTAAACTTAAATATAAACTAAACAATAGAGTCGACATGAAATAATTCAACTGAAATAATTTTGAAGTATTTTATTATTAGAAATCCACTTTTTACAGTGGGTTTTTAAAGTATTTCATGATATCCTTCTGATTTGCGACCAAACGAATCAAAATATTCTCCACATCCGTAAGTATCTACATATATGCCCAATGTGATCCAGGTCTTGTATATCAGGATCTAAATTTGAAATGAGATATACTGGCTTAGTAAAAAAATACACAGGCATTTGATTCGCTGGAAACACATTAAACTGAATATTTTTATCTATTTGTTTTAAATAATTTTTCTCTTTTGTATTCATACTTTTGTGATACCACGACCTAATAAATAATGACTTTAACATTAGAAATCTCACTTATATTTATCTTAACTATTATAATCTAAGCGTACTTCTCGATTTTTATTGATTGACATGTATTGGGAAGTTTTATTTAATTTAATCCCATAGAGATTAAGCCATTCGGCTAATTAAAAAAATATTTTATTTATAAACACCATTTTTAAACACCGATTTTGCAGTCTCGTGCGTACGCGTTTAGCGAGTGGACGCTTGTTTGTCTACAATAGGATACAATTTCATGCGCGAACATTATTTACTATTGAAATTTAATTATAATGCAGTTTTCAAAATGCCGTTTGTTTGTATCATTGGCCAAAGATGACATTATTAAATGTAAAGGACCGTGTGAAGGTGTCTATCACAAAAAGCGTAGAAACTGGAAAAGGTTTCAAAAGAAAAATGAATTCTGTGATTCTTGTTTGCAAAGTGAAGAGACTTCACAAATAGACGTTAACCTGAGGCAGCTTCTTCTACTAAGACCCTTTTGAAGAAAATCCACAAAAAATTAGGAGTGATTTATAAAATTGAAAAAAAGATTGAGAAACTGAGTGAAGCCGTGGACTTCTATACCGAAAAATACCAGCAGATGGTTGAGTTTAAAGAAGATACCAAAAAAAACGAAATCTTTAGAGCAAAAAACGTATTTCTTGAGAAGTGTAGTAAGGCACTAGACTCTAGAGGAAAGACTGTTAGACATTGAAAGTTAAGAACGTGGAAATTGTGGGGCTGGAAAAGCGGAAAAATGAAAGTGGCACGCGACTCGAGCAAACAGTTCGTAAAATTGCCCAAAAATTAAAATTGAACCTGGATTATATAAAGGAAGTGTACAGAGTAGGTAGAGAACGTGATGGTAAAGTGCAACCATTAATATTAAAAACTAAAAATGCTCAAGAGCAATGTAGCAGTTCTCGAGAGAGATATATGGGAACAACAGTGCTATGTGGATGGGCCATATTTTGGTCTTAAAAACCAGCTAAAAGGAATATGTAAATATGTGTGGGTTCAATATTCTAATGTTTTAGCCAGAAAGGAAAATGAGACAAAAATTTATAGGATTACTTCAGAAAACGACATAAAAAAAATATCGTATTGTAATATAACTGGATTATTTGAAAAAAATATTTAATATTTAGGGACCTTATTGATTTATCGTCTTTATTTTTCATTTATTTATTTATTTCACAAAAGTTCAAGTTTACGGTGTTAGCGCAAACTCTTTATTAGTAAGTAAAGATAATGAAACATGCGGGTAGGTAAGACGCAGGGCAAGAAACATATTGTTCCCGTTTATTGTGCATGATGTGAGTAATTATGATACAGGTTGATTTCTTATTTGAAGTGAACTTTATTATTTTATTTTCTATACTTTAAGTCAATCACGAATATTTTATTATTGTTTTTGTTTATAAAAAAATTATAGTTTATATTTTAATTTTTTTTGCGTTATTTCGTCCCTTATTGATTTAGGATGCTGATTGATTAAATTTGGAACTACATATTTAAGTGTTCTTTTTCCATATACATTTTTATATCTGAAATAACGTATGACAGATATGGAAACATTGAGGTATGGACTCATAATCATATGTGATCGGACAAAAAATTGTATATTCTTCGTTTAAATATAAGGTCACTTAGAAAACACTTTAATGAATTTTTGGTTTTATTAGATACTAGCGGCCTGCCTCTGCTTCGCACGGGTATAAAATATATGTCAGTCAGTGTAAAAAAAAAATGATTAAAATCGATCCAGTAGTTTTCATTTATTCATTACAGCCCGTGGCCCGCAAGCGTTAAATTTGGAGAAAAACAATTTCCTTTCCCTATACCAACAAGATTTCCTGCTATCTTTGGAATATCTAAATTCATATAGTACATTTTTACTTATTTACTTTTACATTTTCCCTATGTATTTTATGTTTACAATTAATTACAGAATGTCCTTATATACTACATTCACAGCTTTCTTGTCATTAAACAAACTCTTGAAACAACGACATATAGCTGTTAAATGCGAAGTGCTATAGGTCGAAGCGCGGCCTCCTCGCGGGATTTCAAATCTGTAATATCTCCGAAAATGTTCACTTAAATTACATGCTGTAAACGGCAATATTGATCTATATTATATCAACAATTTATTTAAGGTACCTAATTGGATAAGGATTAATGCTGTATTTAATAAAAATTGCTTTGAACATAAGCCATCATTTTTCGTAAAAAGTAAATGACAAAAACTGCTATTGTGGGTTATCCATAAGAGATAGACATATACCATCGCGGACTTTTCTGTAGACCTTTTCATGGTGTACAAATACTCAGTACATCATTTTGATAAATCTCGTAGGGTTTAGCCTGCGTTTGCAATGTAAGCGGAAAAAATGTAATTATTACAGAAACTTCAAAAATTACAGTATTTCTCTACTCCATATTGAATGCTATTAGACATGTAAACCTTCCTCTACAATCACTCTATCTATTAAAAAAACCGCATCAAAATCTGTTGCATAGTTTTAAAGATTGAAGCATACATAGGGATATACGGACATACGGACAGACAGAGAATGCAACTTTGTTTTATACTATGTAGTGATATTATTTATTTTTACAATTGATTAGACAATGTCTTTACATACAACATTCCTAGCTTTCTTATCATTAGACAATATAAACCTGAAAGAAGGACATTTAGTTGCGCCTCCGGTCGCTGCTAAATTCGAAGTGCTTATAGGTCGAAGCGCGGCCTCCTCGCGGGATTTTAAATCTGTAATATCTCCGAAAATGTTCACTTAAATTACATGCTGTAAACGGCAATAATAACGGCAGTATTTCTCTACTTCGTATTAAATGTTATTATACGTACAAACCTTCCTTTTGAATCACTCTATCTATTAAAAAAAACCGCATCAAAATCGGTTGCGTAGTTTTAAAGTTTTATGCGTACATACGATATATGTGACTTTGTTTTATAATATGTAGTGAAGGCGAAATATAAAATACATGTAATCATACTAACTGAAATAAGTATCAGAGAAGACGAAATCCCCTTGTATACTATAGAAGGATACATACCATATTACAAGACGCGAGAATTAACTAAAGGAGGAGGAATATTATAATATATAAAAAATTACTTAAATATAACAATGAAGGAATCTCAAATTACTTCTTTCGAGGCATTATACAGCACGTTAAAAATGGATAATGATATTTTGCATATTTTGACAGTATACAGATCTCCCAGTAAAAGCAAAATTTACTTCATAGAACAAATAAGTGATTGGGTGAAACGATTTTCAAGAAATGAGAATTTGCTTATAATAGGAGACGTTAATATAGATATTATAGAAAATAAAATAAATTCAACCACGATAAGATACAAAAACACTTTGTGTGAGCACGGGCTTCAGTGTGCGAAAACGTAATGTTTAGAGAAGAGCAACAAGCTGGTGCTAACACATCAAGTGATAGGGCACAGAAAATTTTTAAGTCTTCAAAAAGAAAACGGGTGTGTCCGAAATCATCGTTACACGATTCTGATATATCTTTATTACGAAGAACAATTATGTCATTTTATCAAGAACTCAATAAAATGCAGATTGTATGTGGACCTGATTGACAAATTTATAATATTTTTGCTGAAAGATCTGGATCTGTCTGAAAATCATATGGATCAAGGAACAATACGTGGTTTACGGATACGGATATGAATAATATCTGCTTCCACCAGTGCCTCATCCAGAGACAAATTCAGAGGAAAATTATAACAAAGCCCATGTTACTATATGATAAAATCTTGTTATAAAGAGTATATGATTAGATTAGAAACGTCAATAAAGGATAAACCAAAATTATTTTGATCCTTTTTGAAACACAAGAGAAAAAATAGCGCTACATATCAATCGGTTATGAAATTTGATTGTGCTAAAATATGTAATATGTTTGCAAAAAATTTTTCTTCTGTTTATAACAAACCATTAGTGAACCCTACAAACGTTAATATTACCATAAAAGAGCCCTCCACGAGTCATACAATCAGTAACATCTCATTTCCAGAAAAGGAAGTGCTCAAAGTTCTCACCAGCGTTCACGAGTTCTAAGGCGCTGGTTCAGATGCCGTTCCTCCCAGATTTATTTCCAGACGCGTGTTATAGTGCTAAATAAGCAAACCCCAGCGCGGTGCGGGGTACAGTGTGGGAATAGTGCGGCCGGGGGCATCGCTAGCACTCTTGGTTCGACCCTCTTCGAAAGTAGGCCTTTTATTGTAATTTTAATGAATAAAGTTATTACTATTCAAAAGTTTTATTAAATCTAAAACATTCGGCCACTTAAAAATTATAACTGGCGCAGTCTCAAAGTATTGTTGTAGGAAGAGCTTTTTAGAAATCAAAACTCTACATTGTTACGACAACTGCCTCGTTCCTGGGACCTTGGACGAGAAATATGATGAACTTGTGGACCTGGACTCTCATCTTATCGTAAGTCCAGATCTATTATTTGATTGATTTTGTGGATTAATATTAAAAGATAAATTATCGGAAACTTCAGAAATTTATTTTATATTTTTATTATATAGTCGAACAAGAGTGAATTTTATTTTTATTTTTAAGAATTTGTATAACATATTGTACTTTATAAGATTTTGTTACCCATTGTTAAATAAAAAAGAATGTAATATTATTATTTTTGCAAAATGGATACTTTATCCTCATTAAAAACTGGGATGTTAATTATTCCTAAATATGATGGAAATCCCAATCTATTAAATAGATTTATAACAACTTGTGAAAGCATCTTAACACAATATTATGACAGAAATGAACCTGAATGTTTTAACAACACCATACTACTACATAGCATTCTAAATTGTTAAGAAGGAAAAGCTGAGGAAATTGTTAATATTAACGGTGTAGTATCTTGAGATCAGATGAAAATTGTTTTATTAAAAAATTTTAGTGATCGACAGGATGAAAATTGTTTAAATAGAGATTTAGTGAACATGAGGCAAAAAAATGAATCGCCTCATGATTTTTATAATCGATGTATGAAAATTTTAAATACTATTATTAATTACGTAGGCTTGCACGAAATAGACCAAGAAATAATTAAATGTAAAAGAATATTCTTTTAATCCCAAACTTTGAAAACATTTTTAGCAGGTCTAAAAGAACCTTTAGGTACAACTATTAGAGCTATGCGACCCATAGATTTGCCGACAGCACTTAATTACATAAAAGAAGAGGAAAGTATTAGATACGCACAGAAAAATAAATTTATTAGTAACAATCTTCAACAGAACGACAATATACGTTTTAGATCGTTCGGAAACATTAATAAACCATTAAAACCCCTTAAACCTAATAATACGCTACAGATTAGACCATTTTCACAGTTTAATCGCTATAATAATCAACCTCATTTCGTAAAAAGAAATTTCAATAATTCTAACATTAATTCTACTCCGTGGAATCGAACCCAGTACCCATATAAACCACCGCAACAAGTTTCAAAAAACCAACATGTTAATAGTATCCCAAATAATCAACCCAAGCCAGAACCTATGAGTGGAATATCCCATCAATTTGCGTACAGACCGAAATTTCAAGCAAATTGTCATGGTACATATAATATGAATGAAGCTGCATGCAATCAATTCGACGTATTAGAGGCAAATCCAAACGTCGCCCACGCACATCCGTGTTGCGACCCGTACCTTACTGATAACAACATTCCTTTTGAATCTTATTCTACATTTGAAAACAATTGTAATGATTATTATGAACCTGAATATTCTTATGTTGAAAATTTACAATTAAAAACAGATAATTTAGTACAAAGTGAGCAAAATTTTTGCCAGGAGTTGAATGTCAAACCCGAAACTTAACAGAGATGAATTTTCATATGCAGAGACGATTACCATACACTGAGATTAGTCAACCGCCCCTTAAATTATTGATTGATACAGGAGCTAATCAGTCGTTTTTGTCTCCAGAAATAATTCAAAAACATTATCATGAAGTAGCACTGAATTATGAACTTTTCACGGTTACAAATCTGAACTCTACTACGATTAATAATTACTCTATTGATATTCCAACCTTTCCCGAACTAAATGAAAGCTCTTATTCTAAGTTTTATATATATAAATTTCATAATATTTTCGACGGGTTAATCTGTTAAGAAATGTTACAAAGTTTGAAGTCTAACGTGGACCTTCATCACAAAAAATTGATATCGAGCGTCACGCTACCTTAAGATCTAGAGAAACGCTAGAACAGTTTCAGCTCCGTAAAAGTTTAGATGCAGAACGACATGTATCTGTTAGAGCTGCAGAAAACTCACAGCAGTCGGAGAGCCGTCGAAGCTTAGATGCTAATCGACATAAATCTGCGAGAGCTGCTGAAACTTTAGAGCAGTCAGGGAGCCGTCGAAGCTTAGATGCTAATCGAAATGCGTGTGCGAGAGCTACTGAAACATTAGAGCAGTCTGAGAGTTGTCGAAGCTTAGATGTTAATCGACATGCATCCGCAAGAGCTGCTGAAACTTTAGAGAAATCTCAGGTCCGCCAGAGCGTAGATGCTGAACGACACGTTTCTCTAAGAGCATCTGAGACATTGGATCAGTCTCAGACACGTCGGCTTTTGAACGCTGACCGGCATGCAGAGCAAAGACGTGCTTTTACAAGTAACACTTGGAAAGCTTTTGAAAATGCTGCATTTGATTATGACCCGAAAATTGATTATGTTGATCACGAGTTAATTATTTTAGGGAGAATGGATAAAAAATGCAGGCACTGTGAAGCCTTAAAATGGAAAGAAGAAACTAATGGCATGTGTTATGTGTTGTGTGGCAAGATATCCCTTCCATTATTGGGTGAACCTCATGAACCTCTGAAAACTTTAATGTTGTATGAATGCGATGAATCCAAACCTTTTTTGAATAAAATAAGGAAATACAACTCGTGTTTTCAAATGACTTCATTTGGTGTAGATAGAGAGGTCATTATGCCAGGATTTTCACCTACTTTTACAATTCAAGGCCAAATTTATCATAGAGTTGGGTCTTTACTTCCGCCTGACAACCAACACCACAAATTTTTACAAATCTACTTTATGGAAGATGAAACATCAGAAGCAGATCATAGGTCAAAATATTCAAGGCATCGATAAAAAAATTGTTTTAAAGCTTCAAAGAATGATGCACGAACATAATAGCCTCATCACTACTTTTAAAACCGCTATAGAGAGAATGCCACAAGAAGATTACAAATTAGTCATGTACCCCGACCGTATACGAAGCGGAGAACATGAGAGGCGATATAACGCGCCATTAATAAACGAAATTGCAGCCATGGTCACGGGCGAACAGTTCGCAAGTCGCGATATAATTTTGCATTTACGGGATAACAGATTAAGTAGAGTGCCTGATACCCACAAATATTATGATGCATTGCAATATCCAATCATTTTTAGCAAGGGACAGAAGGGGTATCACTTTCATATACCGCAAATTAACCCAATTACGGGACTTCCCTTACCAAATAAAAAAGTATCATGTATGGACTTTTATGCTTATCACATGATGGTTCGAGAAAATCAATTTAATACCATACAACGATGCAGGCAACTGACTAATCAGTTTTATGTAGATATGTATGTTAAAGTTGAAAGCGAAAGACTGCGGTTTATATCATTAAATAAAGCTAAATTAAGAGCAGATAACTATATCCATCTTCAAGATGCTGTGGTTAATGACGGAAATATACAGGGTGTTTGGAAGGTCGATGCAAAGCTGCAAACAGGAGCTAGTATAGACTATTTAGAACCATTTAAACTGAACTTATGTTAGGCGAAGTGAGACTATTTTTTTTTTATAAAATTTTAAAGATTTTTGAAGAAAAATCCGAAGTTATGTCATTATTTGCTAATAATCGGCCATTTTGAAGCCAAAGTCAATTATTTTTTATTTTATTTTATTAAACTAATGTGTAAACAGTGTAATAAAACATGATTAAGGTATCTGTGTTAAGAGATATTTTTTTTACAGATATTTGAAGTCAATCATTTCTTTTAAGATCAGAGAAAGCTGATTTTTGATGGCATTTAAAAAAAAAATAGATTGTGCTTTTTTAGTTCAAACATTTTATTAATATGCCTGGTCATTGTTCTTTATTTTGAGGTATCAACTATGCGGATAGCCCGCAAATTATTGAAATTAAGATCTACAAACTAAATTGCGAGAGAAAATTAAAATTTATAGGCGAAGTAATTAAAACAAAATTTTAATGAAAATCATTTATTTTTCGTGTTCAAAATGTCCGCCGCGGTGTATAACACAGGTCCGGCCCGTCTTATTATTTTCATTTTTGTTTTTGAGAAGTGACTATGGCTACTTTTTCGAACGAAGAATATGCTGACATCGTTTTTATGTATGGCAAAGCAGACGGCAATGGTTCTTTAGCACGAAGGATGTACCAAGAACGCTATCCTAATCGCAGAGTACCGAATGTGAGAGTATTTTACAACACATTTCGTCGGCTTGCTGAAGATGGGATACACCGTGTGGAACCTGGAGTCAATGCAGGTAGACATAGTACTGATATTGAGGATGATATTTTGGCGGCGTTTCAAGCTGATCCACATACTAGCACGAGAAAAGTAGCACGAAATTTAAACATTTGTCATTGGAAGGTGTGGAATACAATGCACAAAAACAACAAGTACCCGTTTCATGGTACGGGTGTTCAAGGCCTTGAAGAGCGAGATCCTCAGAGTAGGATTCAGTTTTGTCGTTTTCTTCTCAACTCAGACATTGAAGATGCATGGTTCCTGAAGTCAATCTTGTGGACAGATGAAAGTAAATTTTCAAGGGAAGGCATTATTAATTTCCATAACCTTCATCTATGGGCTGAAAAACATAATAATCCACATTGGAAAACGCAAAAATCATTCCAAAAGAAATTCTCGGTCAATGTGTGGGCCGGAGTTATTGGCAAAATTTTGATTGGGCCTCATTTCTTACCAGATAATTTAAATGGAAATAATTATTTAGAATTCCTGCAAAATGATCTTCCAGAGCTTGTAGAGGAGTCTGGGGCCATCATTTACGACGCTGAAAAGAGTTGTGTATTATTAATATTTACACCTACGCCATGTATAAACCACTATATACAGCAAATAAATGAATTAAATCAAATTAATCATTATTCATGTAAGATTTTTACAAGCACTTTTGCAGTCTTTTAAACATTTCAAATTTACATTATTTAGCTGTATTCTTGTTATAAACGGAAAGATTTATAATTAAAGAATTTTTTATCATTCAAATAATCTTCAAATGTGTGCATAACTCATAAGCATATTTCTTGATATTCGTTAGCGACCGAGAGCTCATTTTTCAACAAGATGGTTGTCCAGCGCATTGGACATTAAATGTACGGGAGCAGTTAAACAATTGTTTCCCCAATAGCTGGATCGGCAGAGATGGGCCCATCCCTTGGCCCGCCCGTTCACCTGACCTGACTCCGCTTGACTTTTACGTGTGGGGTCGGGCTAAGGAGCTAGTATACACAAATGTGGAAATAAACCGGAATATCGACATTCACAAAAACGACATTACTTCCCGGTCCACCTATTATTAACCCTGTAACTTATAATAAGAATGACTTGATATTGGTTAAAAATGAAACGGGTAATTGATTGTCAACCCCAGTATATTCAGGTCCTTATAAAGTAATAGAAGATTTAAATGTCAAAGTTATATGACGATAATTAAATCATATAAAATATATAACTTTTATAATCTTTTTTATTTTTAAGGTTTTTCTATAAAAAAAATGTAAACTAATGTTAATTTTTTTTTTCTTGTTGATGAGGCATGTAGTGTGATGAGAGCTTAATAATCGTTATACATTACTCACGTGTAAACTAGTATAAGATGTAGTATTTAGCCTATTATAAAAGAGTATTAAAGAAAACATCAAAGTATACGATCGTTTGTTTTCATAACCTAATCCGCACCTTACACAGTAATTAGCTGGGAACTGCTCAAAAAACAATGTTACATGTCCAGAAGTAGTGATGCGTGATAATAAATACATGGACGATATGGACCTTACAGACCAGCGCAAAGCATGTTATGAGGTTGATCGCAAAGCTAAAATCAAATATTACTGCGCCTTTTTTTGACATCGTAGATATCGCTATGGATAACTCATTAGCTCCTCCGTCTCGTCATTAGTATTAATATTCGTAGCCTGGCTCATATTCAGGATAATACAGTCTCTGAGTAGTAATTATTGTCATAATCGTAGTAATTTTGGTCGTAATCCTGGGCGTAAATTTCGTTTATCGGAAAACTCGGTTTACGCGACAGAGCAGTTTGCATGGATACATCGTTTTGTCCACTTTGGTGTAAGTTAAGCCGGCATCGGGGGTCGATATTTATTGGTGGTGGATACCCTAATTGTTGTACCGAATGTTGTCCGTATTGAGGATTCACCCTTGATGGTGATATATGTGGTCCTCTTGGCATTCCAAATTTAAATGGGGATAAATTTGGTTTAAATTCCATAGGTATGTGGGGTTTTTAATTTTTATGCGGTATTCCAAATTTTAACTGAGGTGGTTAGTTAAAATCGAATTACCTTTTTATAAGATTCGACGTTTCAGCAGAGTTGCATCCACCGTGGTCACGGGCGTCTTCGTTGCCGAATACTACAGTCGTTATTTTGTTCATCTACCCTCGCTTGAACCGCACAATCCATGTAAAGTTTGCTGCGCACAACACTGATATTATACGCACGCGATATAGCATGCAACGATTTCGCGAGTTATTTTTAATGATCACTGGATCCCAAGTTGTTGACAATCTGACGCCCTCGTTCTTCTCTGTTGAACGTGTGATGCTTTTTGATCTCAACAGCTTCACGCGCCTCTCTTGTATAATAATGGGCATCAGTTAGCAGGAATTTGGGATCATGAAGCTCAATCCACTGATTGCTCCCCGAATTTAGCAGATAGTCTGCCATCGCTAACTTCGTTTTCTGTTGGATGCGTTCTTACACCCGCTCAGCAATTTGTTTAGCCGATGTATGCGCAAACATGTATGTGCTGCCACAACGGCAGTTAATCTTATACGAGTATCCCTTGTACTGTAGTACTCACGAATACGCCGCGGCGCTCCATTCAATTCGTGACCACGGTGGATGCAACTCTGCCAAAACGTCGAATCTTATACAAAGGTAATTAGATTTTAACGCGATGTGACCCGTATGTTTATATAATTAATAATGTGGTTGGTTTGGTTGATAAATCGGCTATGGATTTTTATTATATTTAAATGGGGGTTTATAATCATGTTGAGGTTTTGGTGTTGATTATGGGGCTTTACTACTTCGCTAACATTGATTGTTCGAAGAATTTTACTTCTTCTAGCACTATGCTTAATGCAGCCTCTAAATATTTGGGTGTATTTAATCGTACTATCCTGACCATATTTTACGGCAAATTATAAAGGAAAACATTTAAGACTGTATATCATACACACATATATATAAGGTATACACATGTATATTATAAATCATAATTTTGCTGTGTTTTATGTCCTCGTCCACCATTTGTTTAACTTTGGATATAAGAACTGAGCGTACAGACTGCACTATATTACAAAAACCTAGATAACTTTCCTCTGAATTTTTTAAATTTTCTTATTCTATTGCTATGCATTCTTCAAAACGCGGTTCACCAAATTGAGCTCTTTAAATTCCGTCCATGATGTGACATCCTCGCGTTCGCTAACAAGCTCTGCGGCTTTGTTTACTAATCTACTCGTAATACTATGCATAACATATTGATTTTGCGTGTCGCTTACCTTGGAATCATTATTACACACAGACACTTCCGAAGAAATAGATTTAACTGCTGTTCAGTACTTTGTACTGCCCGCGCAGTCCGAACAAGTTGTTGAATAAGACAAGGGTCTATTCATTTCTAATTGGCTTGTTGTAAGAAGACTTTTTTGAGATTCACCCCCTTCCTGAGCATTTTTTTTGTAGATAATCCAAGAATTTATGAAGGCAAGGCCAAACAAATGAAAACATATAATACGCAGGTACCATTTTTTAGACCTCATAGTAATATGATTTCTGCCCAAAAAGCTATCGATGAGGTCAACTCCATCCATGTGTTTATTATATTCTTGGACAATAAACGAGCAAGTGATGTCAATTTTTTCTTTATTTGATTTGTTATATCTGTTAACTTTAGTCACAGGCAATGCTCCAGCATAAGTAGATAACAAGGTTTCTATGTTATTATCTTTCCAAGCTACACAAGACGTATCTAGTCCATCAAGCACAGAAACTCTCTCTTCATAACTATCTCTGGACACTGATTTCTTCATGAGATCTTTTTTTTTCAGGTAATTTGTTTGGTATCCTTCCGTATATAACTTTACGTATAAAATTTATCATATGCAGAATTTTATAGTTTTTTTTTCTACACTATTCTTACAGTTATTTATTTTGTTTATAATCACTTTTTGAAAGTTTTCACAATAATAAAATAAATAAAACATAAGAAAACCAAAAAACGTTATACTGAGAGAAGTCCTATCTCAAAATAACCAAGACAACTAAAGGAAATTATTTACTTCGTTATTTACTTTCATGGTCCTATACACTATTAAATATATTTTACTGGTGATGTTCTCTTACTTTACATCCACAATAGCTAAAATATTGAGTTGTATTGGCATATTGAGTCTCGGAAATCTTATGAAAATTTTCGCTTTGTATTATTTTAAACACATTACATCGTTTACAGTTTTACTACCGAGATTTTACTATTTTATATTTATAAAACTCCTTGATGTTTTTCAACAGACTATATATTTATTAAGTAACATTAAAGATTATAAGATATATAGTTTTATATATACAATAAATGGTATTACTAGCCTAATATTGTGTTACTAAATTTTTATTTAATTTAATTGTCTTATTGTTGGAATATTATGTAAAGAGGGGGGCTCTTTACATAATATTCCAACAATAAGGGTGGATTGCACCAAAATTCTTGTTAATGTAATTGATAAAGGTAACTATTACAATAACGAAATCAGTTAATCGTCACTTTCATCAGAATGCGTTGCACCATCAATTTTTTTGTTAACGTTAAAGTTATATGGGCTGCCAGTGTAATAACACCTTTTTCTCCCTAAAATTATTGCTGGTAATTTTTTTATGTTGCAAGACAGGATACAAAATGTCATCAACCTTTAACTTACTTTTTGTTATCTATAAAATAGGAATGTCTAATGTCTTTCATGACAGATAAATATAAGATTAGTAATCTGTTCCGGAGTTTGGTAGACGACGTGTTTTAAAAATTTTGTTCGAGCGGATTGCTTTTAAGATGTCGGAGAATAAAATGCTTTTATTAGAAAACTTCTTCTCAAAGTATTATATATTATTTATACAAAGCAAATTAATGAATACTCCTGAAATTCTCAAATGATGTATTACTAAAGTACTAACCAAGCGTGTTAATTTTTGTCACTAAAATATGAATTTTAATTTAATTTTTAGAGAACGAAGTACTAACTTTTCGAGAGGTGAAGTTGAAAGACTTTATCTCGTGGCGAAGTATAAAGATGTTATACTTTGTAAAAAAACCGATGGCACCAGCGCCAAACAAAAATATATGGAGATGTATTGCCAAGGAATTTAATGGATAATATTTAATACGGAAACACCGCGGACGATTAAACAATTAAAGTACAAATTTGATAATATGAAAAGGGCGTTAAAAAAGGTACAGATATATTAAAACTATTAATATAACCAATTTTCAGTTAATTGACTCATACAAATTGCATGAACTAAAAACATGTTTTTCTGTAGGTAACTACCAATAAGAGGCAAAAAATGATTAAAACTGGGGGTGGCCGGCTCACTCCTTCTCCACCACTATCTACTGGGCAAAAATGTGACTCGGAGTGGTTGAAAACAATAATGTCAACATCGATAGATGGCAATGAAGCCATTTATGATGATGATGTAATATCGGAGGTAACATTATTAAAATATTTTCCTAATATCATTTTTCATGTGACATAAATAGCTGAAAAAGATACTTTATCTTAATTTTTTTACAGCCTTTGATGGTAGTCCAGGATGTCAACTTGCAGATTGATGGCGATGTGACCCTTACAAATGAAGAAGCTAAAGATCTTAGCACAAGTAGAAGGTAGCTACTGTTTACCTTAGGTTAAATTTAAGTATGACTACTTTGTTTTGTATAATTCTTTAGCTTTGTTTTCATATTCTTTTCAGATTGATAAGAGTGAAACAGAAACTGTAGCAAATACATTCCAAGTTTTGGAGGCGAGCAGTCCTCATTCATCACTGAAGAGACCTATCTCTTCACCACTAGAAAGACGAAATCTTTCTAAAAATGAATTATCGTCCCACTTGACGAATCTATCGATTCTAGAAAGATATCTCTTTTTACGCCGCAGCAAAGTATTCACCATGACATTGCTTTCCTCGTCCGAGTCCGAACTACTTGTTTCCCACAAGATATCTCGTAGCAAAGCCATTATAATTAAAATAGTACTGACTATAAATTTATAAACACAGTACAAATTCGCACTTCAAATACTTCAAAAAATGATACGATCTAAAAACCTCAAGAGAAGTGACATAAGATATTTGTCCCATATTCAGCGGTAATTGGTCAACGTTAAATAATGACGTCATTTTACTTAACGAAACCTGGTGCAACTCAAATTCAGCTTGACGCTGACGATTTTACGTTTACGTTCGATATTTAACGATAACGTTAGATGGTGCAATCCACCCTTTTACAGTTACAAGTTTATTTATTTTTATTTATTTATTTATTTATTTATTTATTTATTCAAATACATAATATTTATTACAATTTATTTCTTAATATCCTTAAGCCTTGACGACTTGTCTGGATATTGCACATTCCTCTTAAATAAATCAGAATACAAACTTAAATAAATTAACAAAATTATACAGAAAAAAATATTAAATTATAACTAAGTATTCTTAATAATATGTAGTGCGGGTAGATTTTATTACAATTACTGCGAGCGAAACAGAAAAATAATGTTGGAGATAACGATCACGACAAGTTATACAGGTTGATTCTGAAATGTATTTATTAACTGATTTTATTATTTTTTTTTTATTTCTGTTCAGATTTTTAGAAGGTGTTCTTTGATTTTATATTTTATATTTTGTTTTGTTATTGTTGATTTTAAGGAGTTAGGTAAATCATTTATCAATCTTGGAATTAAATAGTCTGCAGTACGTGCACCATAAAAGTTGTTAGCTTTGCATGTTTTTACTTTTTGTTCAGTTATTTTTCTTGTTACTATTTTGTGTTCGATATAACGCTGATTATAATCAAAATAGTTTTGAGTTATTAGTGCGTGTTTAACTTTTTTACAAATAGGGAGTATTTTACAATATTTAAATAAGGCTTCTTCTTTATTATCTATTTGATATAATTTATTTTTAACTTTTGTAGGGACTATAATTTTAAGACTTCTTATTTGGATATTTTGAATTTTCTTTAGATAAGTTTTGAACGTCCGCCCATATGAGCTGATCCCGTACGAAATGATACTATCTACAAGAGTGTTGTATAGTTGTAAAGCTGTTTTAAAATTAATTTTATTTTTTATTATGTTTAATTTTGCCATTATTAATCTGAGTTTATTACATATGGTGTCAACGTGTTTATCCCAATTAAACCTCTGGTCTATCACAAGGCCTAGATAAGGGTGCTTAGTAACTTTTTCAATGCTTTTACAGTGACAGGTTTGCGGTTCTGTATGTAAGCAATCATGAGTGTGGGATATAATAAAAGGATTCTCAACAGTTTGATTATGACTAGAGCATATATGCATCAATTTTGTTTTTTGCGAATTGATCACCAATCCCATATCATGAGACCACTTACATAGAAGATTAAAATCGCTTTGAAGGTCGTTTATTGCGGTTTTGATATTCTTATTGGCAGCTATAATGCAAGTATCATCCGCGTATTGAAAAAGTTTGCATTTATTTATAACATTATGTAGGTCATTTACATAGGCTAAGTAGTGAAGTGGTCCTAGGACGGACCCTTGAGCCGTGCCTTCCTCTATTGGCGTTAAGTCACTAATTTCTCCACCTATTTTTACGACGTAGGCGCGATTGGTAACATAGTTATCAAGCCATTTTAACAAAGGTCCCCTTATACCAGTTTCCTCTTACTTTCATCAATAAACACAATTAGGACATGTTTTTTATTATCAAGGCACATATTTATATGATCTGTTAACTTCGATAGTAGTTGTGTTGTATTTTTATTAGGTTGGAAACCATATTGTTGATTTGCTAAAATGTTATTAGTTTTGTAATAATGATAAATTTGGGCAGATATGTATTTTTCAACTATTTTATTTATTATGGGCAGAATGGTAATAGGACGATAGTTATTGTAATCTTTATTGCATCCTTTTTTAAATATAGGCCGTACCATTCCTAATTTTAAGTCATTTGGATATTGACCAGAAGAAATGCTTAAATTAATCAACTTAGTGATAGCTCCTGTTATTTTACTGGCGATAAGTTTTATATCAATGGGTCTAATTCCATCGATCCCAGGGGATTTTTGTGATTTGATTTTGGTAAGTATTTTAAATATGTCATTAGAGTCCGCGGTTTTCAATCTCATTGAAATGTTTGTGGGTTTTTTTATATGTATTAGGATCCATAAGAGGTATTTTACAACGTTGTAAGGTATTTTGTATGGCTTCTTTATACCCTTTGGAGAAATTATTAGCTATAGCCTTACAATTTGTGTCACTGTTAAAAGCTCTAAGTATAGTGTTATCTACTGTTTCTTTGACCCTGCCTGTTAATCTGTTAAGAATGTTCCATAATTTTTTCGGTTCATTACTGTTATGTATTATGTCTTTTTGTATATGTTCGTTTTTTTGCTTTTGTATCACTCTATTACATTTATTACGCAATTTTATGTATTCTAATTTAAGTATCTTATTATTTATATCTTTTTTCCACTCAATAAATTTGGTATCTTTAAGTTTACATAAGTCAATTACCTTCTTGTTTACCCATTTTTCCGAGTTTCTTTTAGAGTAATTTACTTTAACGGTATATTTTCCTAATTCGTAACATTTTAGAATCTGTGATTTTAAAATGTTATGTAAAGTTACAGTTTACAAAATGATGCAAGTATTTTAATAAACAATATTTTTTTTAAATAAATACTTATTTTAATTTACCTCTTCATCATATCCACAAATTTATGTTTATTTGCACAAAGCCTTTTAGTAAATAATATATGCAGGCATAGAAGAAGTTTGCAAATAATCAATTTGAATTTCTTTATTTATAACACAGTTTAACACACTAGTGTGATAATAACGTACATCAATGTGCTTAGTATGTTTGTGAAATAATGGATTAGCACTTAGCAGCCAATTTCAAAGAACTTTGATTATCACTGTGCAAGCTCAATGATTTAATCATACACACCAAGTTCTGACACTATTTTTTTTTAAATCGCTTTAATGACACGAGGTCTTTACTGTTGCTGATAAAATCTCCTTTGACTTTTCAACGTTTAATCTGTACCCATCATTTTCCAAGCTTGCTTCACAAATGGAAACATTCTGAGCATTGTAAATGTAACATCCATTTTTGTTGAAGGAAACCTTGTTACCATTTGCAATCATTCTGCTCACTGAAAGCAAATTTGTACTGAGTGTAAGTATGCACAAAACATTTTTTATTTTACTTCATGTGTTATAGTATTCACTTGCGTAGTAAGTCGAACATTACCAGAGCACAATATTGAAACATTCGTGCGATAGCCCACAATAATCTCTTTAACTTTCGGTTCATAAGACAAGTTTTGTTTACGTTTTTGTTTGACAAGCGAGCCAATGCACTCAACGTTTATTTCGTAACCGGTGCCCTTCAAATGTTGAGCCGTTTCAACTAGTTAGCTAACGTAACTGGTCATACAATCATAACTCTCCAAACGTATTGATATGAGGTTTCTTAATAAAGTAATCTTGCGAGTAAAACCTGTATCGTCAAAAAAAACGAAAAATACTTTGGTCCAAAGATTGCTAAATGTGGCCAAGTCAAAGGCCAGACAACTCTAACGTAAAACGTTTAAAGATGATTCTGTCACGGGCGTTCGGTCATACTAAATCACAATGTAGATTGCTATTCATTTGCTGACCTAACAGTTGGCTACCTATGGAGACATGTCAGCACTGAGACCAATCCGTGCTGGATTAGATACATCATTATGAAACATCATTTAATAAATAATAATCATGAAATACGAGCATCTGCGTCTATTCCATGCCCAACTACTTTTATTATCTATCCAAGAACAATTTTGGTCTATAGGAGGCAGGAACCTGGCAAACGACAAACTATTAAAAAATGCGTTATTTGCCTATGTGGAAAACCTATACAGCCTGTAATAGGGAATCTACCAACAGTGAGAACTGTTCCAAATTTTCCATTTTATTCAACTGGGGTCGACTTTGCAGGAAATATTTAGAATATCAAGTAGAAAGGGAAGAGGTAATTGGATCTGTAAATATTACCTGTGTTTGTTTGTGTGCCTCACTACTAAAGCAGTTTATTTAAATGCCCGCGCAAATTCTTATGGGCAGAAAGTTAAACACGCGGTTACCTACTTATCATGCTCAATTCGGAGAAGCGGTCGATCGTAAGAAGAACTACACCGCCGTAATAAAACATCAACAAAAACAAAAAGTTCTATATGATAGGTTGACCAGAGATCTTCCAGTCCTCTATTACAACGACAAAGTTGTGATGACGGACGGTAAAGAGCGGAAGTTCGCGAAAGTGGTTAGTCAGGCTGCGGAACCTCGGTCTTACATAGTACAGGACGAAATGGGGCGCAAATATCGACGTAACCGGCGGCATCTCGTACAGCGACAGGTACAATATCCGCTGCGCGATGACGTGCAAGCTGGTCGCGATGCGGACACTGCATGCGGCGGAGGGTCCGACAATCGAACCGCGGACATGGCGATAGAACCAAAACGCGATAGTTAACGGGAATCTTTTCCTGTGATACGCGGTCCTGTTACAAGAAAACAAGCTCGATTACTCATAAATAATGATTAAATATAACATTTTCATTACCGCTTTAAGTCAAGCTCACTAATTTTATCTATCTATTACCAATCAGGATATATATTTGTTGCAAATGTATTATTTTATAGTTATGTTGTTTTATGTATATATTATGTAATTGTTATATTATGTAAGAATCGACACTGATGGCGCAACATTGTCCGTGACAAATTGATCCGTGGAGGGGGTCACGACCCTCAGCATTGAGGACACCGACGCGAGGAGGAGGATGTAATTGTTATTCTTTTTATTACTTTTACTTATTGTTTTTCTTTTCTACCGAGATTGTAAGTTACGTTAGCTTTAAGTCAAAATTATTTTTGCTTATAAGTTAATTGTTGCTTTTAAAATATGGATAACTTAAGTAATCAATGCCTACATGTACTAAAAATATATTTTAACCCTTAACTTGATTTTGTTCACTGTGAGAAACATATGAGAAAAAAAATGATTTCGTTATATTTTTACACCAAATTCGTATTTTTTGTAATGTTATCATACCGTATATAATATTTTTTAATAGTAAAAAAATAGTCTACGCACCTGGCAACACTTTTACTTGTCATTGTCAAAGCAAAATGTCGACGCCTCGCGGGTCGTCTATGTTCTGCAAGGTAAATATAAAGATTTTACTTGATTTTCTATTGTTTCAAGTATTTTAATGCTTTCACTAACTTATCTAGACTATTTGTTATATTTTGGTGTGTGAATTATGTGAATCCTCAAGTTTTATGACCCGCCAAAAGCTTATGTTTATTGTGATGAACATTGCCAAATAACCTATAAAGTACCTACAATTTGTTATGTTCATCACGGTCAACGATGCCAAATACCTAATGATAAATTAATCCAAAATAGTTATGTCTTTTTTTTTTAACATTTTGAAGTTATGGGTTTTATTTTGCTTATTTCGGTATTTTCTGTTGCCAACAGCATACTTTGCATGGACGCACGGCAAAAATATTGGCGCTTGTGCCTATACAGCATGCTCCCTCAGATACCAGTGATAGGTCCGACATGGACAATGAATTGGCAGATCTGCATACTCCAAGTTTAGCTTCATCATCAGCACCATCTTTAGATTCATCTTTAGAGCGAATGCATATTTTAAGCAGTCCTGAACCTGATGCTGAAGACCATGACACTGGGGACGATCCACCTGAATTTGATTTTACAGAAACATCATTGCAATTGACTCCAGTTCTACGTCAAATTTGCCCAGCTACACCGACTAGAGAACCGAACTACGAGAACATACCTTCCTTATCTTCTATACCATCTCTTCCGTCTGAAGCCCCTTTATCTACTCCTGAAAGTGCTACCAGGAAAACTCGAGCCCAAAGGCACATTACTCCAGTGCTGGCTAAAAGACGAAAGAAAGTTCCGAAATTTCTACTAACCTATAAATGGAAAAAAAGCGTCACCTCCCGTCACCAAGCTATAATTGAAGAAAACCAAGACCATAATATAATGAATGCCTCTTTCCTGCCCACTGCAGATTCCCTAGAATATTTTAATTTATTTTTTTCTTCAGACATTGTGACCGATATTACCGTACAGTCAAATCTATACTCTGTTCAAAAAACTGGCAAATCTATTCAAGTGTCAGAAGACGAAATGCGTGATTTTATAGCTATCCATATACTTATGGGTATTGTGTCAATGCCTAGTTACCTAGACTATTGGAGCAGTAGATTCCGGTATGCTCCGATAGCAGATCTAATGAGTTTAAAACGCTATCAACAGATTCGTAGATTTCTACACTTTGCTGATAATAGCTTAGAAGATACTGATAGATATTACAAAGTAAGACCAATAGCAGAAAAATAAGAAAAAACTGTTTGCTGCAAGAAAATGAAAACAAATTTAGTATAGATGAGATGATGATTGCTTATAAAGGAAGAAAGGCAGGCAACAGAAAGCAGTACATGAAAGATAAACCCAACAAGTGGGGATTCAAAAATTACGTGCGAGCTGGAGTAAGTGGCATGATTTATGACTTTATCCTATATGGAGGAGAAGATACATTCCGTTTTCATAAATTCACTGAATAAGAAATTTCAATTGGGTTTGGGGCACAAATTGTAATAGCTCTGTGTCAATCTATTCAAAGAAAGCCAGCCACCATATTTTGTGACAATTTTTTTTCATCGCCTGAGTTATTTTATATTTTAAAAGAAAATTATGGCGTATTTGGTTTAGGTACGATTCGTAACAATAGAACCAGGGGAGCTGGATCTATTTTGCCTAGTGAAAAGGCAATGAAAAAGAAAAAGAGAGGAGCTTATTCACAGGTCGTATGTGACAAAACCAAGCTGGCTCTCGTTCGCTTTAACGACAATAAGCCTGTCACCCTGATAAGTTCATTTGTTGGATGCACACCTGTGCATAAAATAAAGAGATATTGTAAGGTAGAAAAGCGAAAGTTAGATGTTGACTGTCCTCAAATAGTAAGGGAGTACAATAAACATATGGGGGCTGTAGACCTGGGTGATATGTTAGTATCTCTTTATAAAATACCATTCAAGTCTAGAAGATGGTATATAGGTATATTTTGCCAGTTGTTAGATATAAGTATAAATAATTCATGGATTTTATATAAAAAAATACTAACGACAGAAAAAAAATGTCTTTGATAATATTTCGGCAAGATCTATATCTAAATTTAACAAATAAGAACCGGTCTGTACGTTCTCACTCTATCGTTGAAAATTCAACAATAAAGAACCCTAAGTTACCCAGGCCCATTAGCCCCATACGTTTCGACAATATTTGCCACTTTCCTAATACAAAAGAAGACAATGGGGAGGTGCAAATATTGCCTAAAAAATACTACTGTGTACTGCATGAAATGTAATATGAGACTCTGTTTTGTTACCGGAAAAAAATCTCGTAATTATAATAAACATTACAATAAAGTGGTATTTCTCGACAGATTTGGCAATGTTCACTCTGATGAACATTGGTTTCCTGGAAACCTGAAGGTCGCAACGTTTTTTATTTTTTCTGGATTCCTTACTACCCTAAACTTATAAATATACATAAATTTTACATATATATAACACATTGAACCTCTACCAAATTAAGGGTTAAAAAAAAAAGAAAACAAATATAATAACGGCGTTGCGTTTATACGTGTGTTATAGAAGTAACAATGGTGCTCTATAGTTGTTATAATAAATAATGGGTCCATGCGGATATTTACATCGTCGGCGTAACTGGACCATAGGACGCCGTCACCGGGCGGCAAATCATTGTAATCGGATATGTTGCCGCCAGCCCTTAGGAATAGCTATTTAATTTAATCATTCTGTCCTTAGCATCGAGCTAGGATAGACAATTTTAGTTTATAGTTAGAATGTAGTTTTTATATAAAATAAATTAGTTTAAAATATTCTTTTCGTAGCATCGAGCTAGAAAAGACGCTTTTAATTTGTAATTAGTTTGTAGTTTTTATATTAGGTGTAGTAAAAAGTAATCCATTATTTTTGCACGATATTGACGGCTTCATCTAGTGTAGTTAAACATATCCGATTTGGTTCATCTATGCATCGTTTTGTTCGATAGCTTATTGCCATTTTTAAAGTAATTTTATTTTGCCATTTTCACAGAAATCTTTTTTGATATTGGCAAAAAATTGAGACATTCGATTTTCACAAGCTTCTCTTGAGACGAATTTTTCACCAACAAAAAAATTTGCCAGTGGCAAGAACAGTTGGTAATCATCTGGAACTAGGTTAAGACTATAAGATGAATGCAAAAAAAAATCCCAACCAAGCTCTAGGAACTTTTGGCGAGGCACTATTGAAGTGTGTGGTCTAGCGTTGTCCTGATAAATCATAATGCCTTTCCTATTGGCCAAACCTGGCCGCTTCTGGGCAATTGCATTCTTCAGATGGTCCAATTATTGAAAGTACAGGTTAAAATTAAGAGTTTGGCCTTAGTAGAATAGCTCATAATAGAGCCAATCCCACCAAACACACAGAAGAACTTTTTTGACCATTAATCCTGTCTTAGCGACCAATTGCGCCGGCTCACCGCAGTTCAACCCCGACTATTTTTGCTTAACGTTGTCGTAAGTTCATCCTTTTCCTTCCCTTTTCATCTCCACTCAACATCCACTGAAGAAATGGGTTAATTTTGTTGCGATTCAGCAGTGATTTGCAGATGGAAATTAGTTCCATGTGGTTTTTTCTACGGAAATTCATGTAGCACCCATACATAGGGCATTTTTTTATATCCAGCCTATTAAAGTGGTTCTAAAAAGTTTTTTGTGCAATATTCAGCTCCTGCGCAATTGAAAAAGTGCTAGTATGACGGTCGAAATAGAAGATTTTCATTATTTTATAGACATTTTCGACAACTAGGCCTACGGAACGTCGTGCGTATTTAACATCAAAATTACCGGATCGGAATCGACGAACCCAAAATTACACATGATGAGCTGATACAATATCAGGACCATAGACATTATTCAAATTTTTAACCGCCTGGCTTACGTTTTCGCCTTTATCTAAGAAAAACTGAAAAAAAGGAAAAATTTATCTTTTTGGTGCCCATCTTTGGCACGCGCAAACAATATTCAATCAAGCAGTCACAAAAATGTCTGTCTGTCTGCTTTTAGTACGAAAGCATATGCTTCTGACACCGTTTAGTGTATATTGATGGCACTTATGCAAGGCAAGTTATCGATTACTAACGACATGATCGAAAAATAATGGATTACTTTTTACTAGACATATTATAAAAATAAATTAGTATTAGTTATTTTGGGTTTTCTTGAATCCTCCGACAGCGACTTCTGTAATTGGTGCAGTCGGTAAAGGATGCTTCAGGCCGTTTTATGGTAGATTTTGGCTAGGAATTCCAAAATTGAAGACCTAAATTTTCAAATTTCTACCACGAGCGACGGAGCATTAAAAGAACCAGAAGTTTGGAGCGGAGGAAAATCCGAAAATCGATATTCCCGAGTACCAGATTCTTGCCCAGTAAGTACACAAAAATTTTTTCTGTGTGTTGCCTTTTATCCTTAGTCCTTACCTATAAGCTACCAAAATTTTTTATCCTAAGCAAAGTACCTATGTGGGGTTTTCGCGTGCTAAAATCGCCCGGAGCCTTCAGTTGGACAATAATAGAGACATTAGTTTAAATTTAGTTAGTAATTCTAGTATTTTTAAACGTTCTTTAGATTATTACGACAAAATGACGGACGTAGATGCGATTTTTAAAACTTTACGTTTAGTGCCAGAGTTTGACGGCAACCCACATATATTACCCAGATTTATCCATCTGTGTGATCAAATCGTAAATGAATATGAAAGTCTAAATCCTGATAATGAACTATCGAAGCTTTGCATCATTAACGAGATCTTAAATAAAATCACAGGGCAACCTAAATATGACCGTAATCCTATTAAACGAAACTTAACATAGTTCCTCCTGCTACAAAGCCATTCGAAATTTTACATTTAGGTTTACTCTCAATTCAAAATGAAAAATATCTAACATTAATCGATGCGTTTTCTAAATACGCACAGGCGTATTACCTAAAAGATAGCACACTTATTACTATACACATTAGCGTTATACAAGCACTTTCAAAATTTTCTACTCATCACGGTCTGCCTCTTACTATAGTTTCAGACAACGGTACAAAATTTACTCATCAGCTATTTAATTAATTTACTAATTTACACAAAATACAGCATCATAAGATCTTGCCGAATTCACCGAATGATAATGGTATGGTAGAAAGATTTCACTCCACATTGCTGGAGCATATACGTATTTTAAAATTACGTAATGAAAATGAAACTGTTAATAACCTCGTCCCTTACGGTATCTTAGCTTATAATAGTTCAGTTCACAGTTTCACTTAGAGTAGGCTGTTTGACATTATAACGGGACACCTCGATCCGCGAGATCCCTTCGATGTTGACCTGACTAAACATTTATTACAACAGTACACGCAAAATCATCGTGAACAGATGAAATTAGTTTATAACGAGATAAACGAATTTATTCTCATAGATCGTGAAAAACTAATGGAAAATCGCAATAAGAACCGGGAATCGGTAATCGATTATATGCCCAATCAGCAAGTTTATATTAAAAACCCGTTAGCTAGCCGTAAAAAGATAGCTGCTAGGTACACTAAAATAAAGTATTAGCAAACTTACTAATATATAATTATACATCCCGCAAACGTGCACCAGTTGCTAAAAATAGACTATGAGTCCACGGGACAAAACCTAAAATTACTTTTTTTAAATCATAAAAAAAATAGTATATATTTAAAATAGAATTATAGTATAAAGTAGTATTATACTTAAGCTTCTTATATTTAGCAAAAGAAAATTTGACTTTTGTAAAATAACCAATAGCCCCAAATAAACTTAATCAAGTCCTAATCCTTCCCTGCTAAACCTTTCCTGGTAACATATGGAGAAGGATATGTGTACATTGAGGCTGAATGCCCGAAGTTCGATACCTGGTACATCTGCATCGAGAAACTTCACCACCAACTTCGAAAGCTACCAGACTGTACAAGAACTCTCATCGTAAATTAATTCCACGGGAAGGGCTGCAAGATGACTACAGTAACCCTGTCAAAAATTGCACTGGAAATACTCAACGAGAAACACTGTGTGATGTCATTTCCAAATATCACCATAGTACATACTGTAAGGATACCGTTGAGAAGAAATCATTTGAACTGAATCTTCAAACCATTGATCTAAGAAAATTACGTCATCATAATCATAAGCTTATATCTCAGCCGAAGTTGAACCTTAAGAATACCCCAAAGGAGTTCATCTGCCATACGAAAATTAACTATACATCTTATTATGTGCACTTGCACTCAGTATATTCATCGCGACGACGATATTTGGCGCATAAAGAGCAAATTAAGACAGAACCACTGCAGATGAAGGTAGTCAGAATTAGAGGCCAGGAACAGCTTCTCCTAACTATACCAGCAATATTTTTTCATCTGAAGCTAAACAATAATTGCCCAACTGAGGGTGGAGGTGTTATAGAAGTAACAATGTGCTCTATAGTTGTTATAATAAATAATGGGTTCATGCGGATATTTACATCGTCGGCGTAACTGGACCATAGGACACCGTCACCGGGCGGCAAATCATTGTAATCGGATATGTTGCCGCCAGCCCTTAGGAATAGCTATTTAATTTAATCATTCTGTCCTTAGCATCGAGCTAGGATAGACACTTTTAGTTTATAGTTAGAATGTAGTTTTTATATGAAATAAATTAGTTTAAAATATTCTTTTCGTAGCATCGACCTAGAAAAGACGCTTTAATTTGTAATTAGTTTGTAGTTTTTATATAAAAATAAATTAGTATTAGTTATTTTGGGTTTTCTTGAATCCTCCGACAGCGACTTCTGTAATTCGTGCATGCATGCTTTATTGGTAAATTTGTATTTCTTTTATGAGGGGAAAGATGTATGTTGTTGTCAGTTATGTAGGTAAGCAAATAATAAAGTCAGTCACAAACAAGCAAGCGTCGTTTCATTACAGAGATCATTAGTGAATTGACTGCCAGTGTATTTATTTTATCGGTACGTAGATTTATACATCGTCGAGGTAAACCTAGCGCTCTTTATTGTGATAACGGTACAAATTTTGTTGAAGCTAAAAATGAGTTAGACAAAATGCTTAGTCAATCCAGTCGTGAGCCAGTGTCCAATTTCTGTAGCGAAGATAATATGATTTTTTTAAATGGATTTCTAGCCAGATAAACTTAGCATAAATAATTCAACTGAACTCATGCGAAGGTAAGTTTCTAGCTTTAGTCTTTTGTGTCATCGTTAATAATCGTTGCACAAATCGCGCAGTTGTATAATTTTTCGATGACCTTTTTGACAGCGTAAAAAGAACTCTGCACAGAAAAATCGACAATACAATATACAAGTATAATATATCTAATAACACATATATTTATTTTAAAAATAAATCATTTTAGTCATTTTTGAAAGCACCAAAATGTAACTTGATAGCTATTTTTAGATATAAAATAATGGTTTGGAAAAAATTAAGAGTTATTCAATTTCTTATTTACACATATGTGCCCTTTTCGAAATTGCATATTCAATTATAATTGTTGGTTAGAAATCGTAAGGGTAAGTATTAATTAAGTGTAAAAAGGGTAAGTATTAATTAAGTGTAAAAAGGGTAAGTATTAATTATGTACTTTATATATTTTTTTATAAATAATGAATAATTGTAATAATTATTTTCTATTTCTTTTTCTTTTAAAAATGCTAGCAGCCTAGCAGCTATAAAAATTTGCAAATGGCGATATCATGACCAAATGCAATTTATTAATGAATTCATAAATTGTGACAGCCTACGAATATCCACTATTACCGATGAGATAGTTAACAATGAAAATATTCGTGATACGGATATCGAAGAATCAGATAAAGTAACAACTGTGTTAAAAGAAATTGATGCCAATGAAGAAGCTGAATTGGAATTAATTCCGTCAAAGCGTTCGCTAGTAACGTACTACCGGCTCGCAAGCAACAAAAAAGAGAGGGCCTCAACAGAAACTGCATCATCAACCTTAATGAAATACATTTTAGAAATTAAAGTACAGGAACATAGAGCGCATTCCATAGATCATTTGATTTTCATAGCCTCTAGCATTGTCAAAACATTTTCCGCTATTGGTCAACATTTCATTAGAATAAATTATTCACTTTCGTGAGTTAAATTGAAGAAATTCATCACTTCTTCGCAGCTTTGTCACCCGCAGAGTAGAATGTTTGTTACAGTGAAAACAGCGAAGAATGAGAAATGAAAAAATTACATGATAGTCATCAAAGGATGAAATCCAGTGAAGTAGTAAGGCTGCTTCTGTAACAAACAACTAGAAATATGCAGAGTTAGTCGAATTTCTTTTATCCCACATGAAAACTCCTAAGAGAACTAATTCACTTAATTATTAATTTTGAAAGATAAAGCAAATACACTTCATGAATATCTCAAGAGAGAAGATTTTTTACAAGGGCTAGCGTACTTAGCAGATATTTTTTCTCATTTGAACGAAATTAACCTGTCTCTTCAGGGTCCTGCAGTGACTATCGTGGATGCATCTGAACGGTTGAAAGGTTTTTTATGTAAACTGCCTCTTTGGAAAAGGAGGACAGAATCCAATAACTTCGCAAATTTTCCGATGTTAGAAGAGTACTTGACACAAGGTGACGGAAACATGACGAAAATTACATCAAAAATTCAAAATGAAATGTCTAAACATCTGGAGACATTACAGACGTCTTTTGAAGGCTATTTCAGCTCCGAACAACTCAACAAAGAAACATGGGTGCAAAGTCCATTTTTAATTGAAATTGACAGCACCAGCGATGAAGATCTTATCAAAGACGACTTAATTGACATGAGATCTAAAGCAGTTTTGAAGGCTGAATTTCATGCAAAAGGTCTTGGCGAGTTTTGGTGTTCATTGAGTGAAGCTTACCCTCTTCTTGTCAAGCGAGCTTTGTCCGTTCTAATACCATATGCTACTAAGTATCTTTGTCAGGCCGGGTTCTCGGCTTTAGTGTCAATAAAAACAAAAAGTCGAAATCGCTTGAACGTCGCCGATGACATGCGCCTTGCTTTGTCGAAGACAACCCCACAATTTAACGTTCTTATCGAGGCCAAACAGCAACAGCCTTCTCATTAGTTTTAGAAAAAAGAATAGTGCCATTATTACTACCAACTAATAAAAGAGATTTTATAAATTGGCTTGTTTTCTTTACTTAAGATTAAGAAGATATTCTTTGATAGGGGTCCGTGGAATTATTTATATTGTGAAAGTGGTTCGTGACTGCAAAAAGGTTAAGAAACCCTGACTTAATAATACTATGTTTTACTCTTGGGTGGGATGTAATAAAGAGGAACTTAACACATTATTAAATGAAATCCTACAGTTTGCTCAAATTAAAAGGTCTAAACTAGCATTAATTAAACTAAGATCTGGGGAACCTGAGGATAGATTGGCGACTTTATTCCAATAGTCAAGGAGCACTTTGGAAGCTTATATAAAAAAGCACGTATATTCTACATGAATATTTTGTATATATTGGTATCATAAATCATATAAATCGCAACCAGTTAGCACAGAGTAATCTGCTGATACCAAATGGACTATTTGGTAATCTTCTCTATCCATCCGTGAAAGATCATTTTAAGCGTCCCGTTCTGCTTCAGAAGATCGGTACGGTCTTCTGGGAAGGTCTATCGCAATGAAATTAATATCATTAGGCAACCATCAATGCTTGATTGCGGAGAAGATAATTAACGACACTCTACTCGATGCCGTGATGGGCAATTCAAAATCGTCGCAGTTTAACTTTTGTTTCATCAAGGCTGCATCTTCTAAAGTCATTATTTAGTGTGAAATTAAGAGACTGAAGGAATGCAGGTATACATATCCAAAATTACAGAACTAGCCACAACAATTATCTGATATAGGTTCACTTCTTGATGATTTCATCGCAGTAATACTGCTGTTTTAATTATACTCCTTGCAGTGTAGCTTTGTGCGGATGACAATTGCCATTTTCACTTAAAAAAAAATTACTGCTACCACTTCGAAAGAATCATCATACAAATTTGGACACCGTAACACAGTCCATGTTTGCGGAGAAGTTTCTTATAGAAATAAAAATTTGCACGTACAAATCTTTGCACTTGGGGTAAAAACAAACAAGCAGTACCCCTTTAAACACATCAAAATTTTCTCTAATTCTCTCTCTGCCATCAAGGCATCGGAAAATCGGAGCAACACATCCCCTCTCGTCGCACACATACATCACACAGTCAGCAAACACAACACAGGCACTATCAACTCCGCGTGGGTGCGGAGCCACGTAGTCATCCCTGAGAATGAGGCGGCACACGCGGCGGCCATGACAGGCGTCGGGCTACACAGCAGCCCCTCCTACTCTCATTTCCCTATCTACTCAAGACCGAAAGCATCAACGACGCGACAAGACAGTATCAAACATCGCTCACTGGCCGACATACTCGAGCACTATTGCCCACGCTCGACCACATTAGGGCATTGTTTGACAAAACTAGAATCGACTTCTACCTGACTCAAGCATTGACAAGGCACGGTTATCACAAGCAACACCTAAAAAGGTTCAAAATTACACCAGATGACCTTTGCCCTAGCGATAATCTCACACTCCAAACGGTTGAGCATTTAGTTCAACAGTGCCCTTACTTTAACACGTACCGCCTCAACCATGAACAGACGTGCCAATACTATGACGTCACACCATACACACTGACTGAACTGCTTAATCATCATAAGATCATTCACTCATACGTGACTTCAATAAAAAATATCAACAGTCGACTGAAAACGTTTAACGGGACAGCAACGCAGACGAATAACTCAGCTACTCCTCCCAACTGAAAATAGACTAGATGGACTTTAATCTTTAATTTGAAAATTTTTATACCATTATCTATCAATCCTAAATTTTAAAATCATTGTTCTACTTAGCTTTAAGATTATACATTTTATTCAGTTCCTTTTATAATTGTTAGCTTTAAGACATTTTATCACTATAAATTAAGAAGACATTCTGTATTATACACTGTCCATTATATTAACCATCTTTTGACAGATTGACGATTTACATATTTAGTGATGTCCTAAAGATTCTCGTATGCGATACCATTCCGATTATAGTACCTACTATCATTAATCGAATTACGTACCTAAGTAATTCGATTAATGATAACCTACGTAAACTAAAAACAGATATAGAAATCAACATTTTGATTTAATATTGCCTTAGTTTTTTGAAAATAAATGTTAATCCGTGTGTATTTATTATAATCATAAAAAATATATTATACATCAACTGGCAACATCAACAGACCTTCCGCTCGGCCGCCATTTTGACGTGATCTGTCACTCTCAACGAAACGCCCGTGATAGTCACACGCATTTACGTTCGCTGAGTGTTCTCTCGCATCTGTTACACCTTGAGTTAAGTAGCTTTATTCCTCGGAAAAACTTTTGTGAAACTTATATTTGTTACATACGCGAGGAGCGGGACACAAGTAACACGCGAGATGGTTGTCAACGCACTGCTTTATTGAACAAAGGTAAGTGTCGTGGTGGGCGCAGCCACGCACACATGGACGCGTACATAACATCCCTTCCCCTATTACAATTATTCTTATACTAAATTAGGTACTTAAAGTTTTCTAATATTTAAAGACGCCTACGTAACGATCTTCCTGACTTCTGTACATGCCAGCTCACAGACTCCTGACATTCGTCCTCTGAACTGGTCTGTTCCAAATCGCTCGCGCATTCGCCTTCTCCTGATATTGGCGTACCGTTGGGCATATATATTCCCATTCTTCGCCTACGATCCGAGTTGAGCGCAGCACGACCGATACCCGGGGTCGAGTCATCCAACTGAGGCGACACAATTGGTAAGTCGCTTGATGAATGCCGGGGTGGTGACGGTGACAATGGTGGTGGCGGAGACGACTGCGGTGGTGGCGATGGCGATGATGGTGGCGACTGCGATGGCGGTGGTGACGGCGACGGCGACGGCGGTGGCGACGAAGACGATGGCAACGGCGGTGCGAGTGAGGTAAGTGTTTCAGGTAACTTTCTACTTTGTATATTTTCCCGATCGTTACGTGGCCCTTTATATAGCAATATTTGATTTACGTGCCTTTTAAATTCCTTTAAATTATAAATGTCTTTAATTATGTATAACACTTTCCCTATTCTTTTTACGATAATTCCCTTTCTCCATGTATAGTTCGTTTTAGTATGGAATTGTTTATAAAGAACAGTGTCATTTATTTTAAAAATCGCATTCTTAGGGCTCATTTGGCGCTCAGTTTGCATACACTGTTGATTCGTTACATGACGGGTTACAGCCGGTGACGAAAGTGTTAATGGATTTGGGTTAATTAAATCTAATCGACACCTCAACTTACGACCGAAAACCATTTGAGCGGGCGATAACCCAGTGGTGGAGTGAACAGAGTTACGATAATCCATTATATATTTAAGTAATTTTAATCTCGCCCCCTTCACTGTATGGCTCGATAAAACACATGATTTTAATCCCTTTTTTATGACCTTAACAAAACTTTCTGCCTGCCCGTTGCTGGGCGCGTGGTACACCGGAGAAGTTAGATGCGTGCTCCCGTTGGACGCACAAAACATCTCAAATTCTTGTGAGCAAAAAGCTGTGCCGTTATCACTAACTATTGTTTGAGGAACTCCAAATCTTGACATAAAATCGCAAAGTTTCTCTATTACCGCTGATGATGTAGTGTTATGGTTCATTGTATAGACTTCTACCCATTTTGTATGTGCATCGACTACGACTAAATATACACAACCTCTAATGGGACCTAAAAAGTCTATGTGTATTCTGTAAAACGGTTGGCGGGGAAATTTCCAGCAAGCGATCGCCGCGCGCGGGGGGGACTGGCGTAGTTGAATACAGACCTCACACGAAGCTATCATACTTTCTATAGCTTGATCTATCCCAGGAAACCAAAATCTCGAGCGGGCCTCAGCTTTGGTTTTAACAATACCTAAATGGGACGTATGCAACTCTTTTAACACCAATTCGTATAAGTTTTCGGGTATGACAACCTTATGACCTCTCATGACGCAACCATTTTCATATGATAATTGTAATTTACACATGAAATATGGTTTTAACTGTAAATCGCTAATTTTCGATGGCCATCCGTTTAATATAAAATCTGTAACGCGCCTAAGTACAACATCATTCATAGTCTCCTGCCGTAATTTATCTAAAGTGACCGGCATGCTGCCGTCTACAACAAAACAAACGTACGTAGCTCGATCGCAGCTCGCTTCGCACTGGCAACGTTCAGTGCACGCGCCCTGGCCGCACCGAGGCTCCGCCGTAGCTTTAGTTAAACTCGCGCGGGAGAAATAGTCGGCGCTGTTATCATTACTCCGTATATATTCTATCGCATAGTTATAACTACTTAGGAATAAAGCGTAGCGTTGCAATCTGTTTGCTGACATCTCGGGTATCCCTTTATGTTGGCCGAATATAGATAACAACGGCTTGTGATCTGTCCGTAATATTAACGGCTCAGACCTCCCGTATAAATATTGGTGATAGCGCCGTACCCCATAAACAATCGCAGTGGCCTCCTTCTGAATCTGAGCATATCGTTTCTCCGCCGTATTTAATGTACGAGATGCATACGATATGGGCCTCTCGACGCCATCTGATCCTACTTGCGATAGAATCGCTCCTAGCCCGCTGGGGGAGGCGTCAACGGTTAAAATTAATTTAGCATGTGGATCGAAATGAGCAAGGATGGAATTCGATGTCATCAATTTTTTTATTGTCTCGAAAGCCTTGTTATGAACCTCTGTAAAATTCCAACTACAACCTTTTTTTAACAAATCATATAGGGGACTAAGAATACTAGACGCGTTCGGTATGAAATTCCTATAGTAATTAATAAGCCCTAAGAAAGATTGTAGTTGACTAACGTTTGCAGGTATGGGGGCATCTACCATGGCTTTAGTTTTTTCCGGCGCCTTCTTTAAGCCATCCTTGGTAATAATATATCCCAGGTATGTTACTTCATCTTGAAAGAAGTAACATTTATCTTTCCTTAAAGTTAATCCTGCATCTTGTAAACGCGATAACACTGCATTCAACCTTTTTAAATGTTCATCCCTGTCCTTCCCAGTGACTAATATATCGTCTAATAAGCATAAAACCCCTTCCATACCCGCCAACACCCCCTCGATGGCCCGCTGGAATATAGCCGGCGCGCTCGACAGCCCAAACACGAGACGATTAAATCTATATAATCCACGGCTAGTTTTAATGCAAGTTAAGTTTTTTGAATTATCGTCTAGAACAAATTGGTTATATGCCATGGATAAATCGAGCTTACTGAATTGTTGACCACCGTGAATCTTTGAAAACAACTCACTAGTAGTCGGGAGCGGGTACTGTTCGACGAGTAGTTGCTTATTTATGGAAACGGAATAGTCGGCGCACAGCCTAACAGTTCCATCACGTTTTAATACCGGGACAATGGGTGACGCATATGAAGAGTACTCCACCGGTTCTAGAATACCTAAGTCTACCAACCTATCGATTTCCTTCTCAACTTTATCGCGTAATGCGAATGCTACGGGTCGTGCTTTAAAAAAAACCGGTTTGACATTATCTTTCAATGATAATTTAATTTTATATTTGTTAAATGTACCTAACTTATCAGCAAATAATTCCGAGTACTGTTGTTGCAAGTTCCTAAGGCACAGATCTGTTCCTTGACAATAATTAATCGGCACGAACTGTAAATTAAATTTGGAAATAAAATCCCTGCCAAGAAGTGGCGGCCCACCGTCGCGAACGACATAAAATACAATTACATGCGATTGCCCCGCATAGCACACGGACAAACAGATTGTACCTAAACAAATAATACTCCTACCATTATACGTCATCAGTTGTTTACGCGTTATTACTAACGGTTCATTTTTAAAATTAATTTTGTAGAAACTTTCCGAAATTACCGTAACCGCTGAGCCACTATCAATCTCAAACTTAAATTCGGTATTATTAATTCTGATCGTCTCCACCATGGGTTTACCGTTATAAGACCGGATATAATAAATCTTACCGTCATCGTCACTCTCGTCACCGACATCCACCTCTACGTAGTTCACCTTCCTGCACATTTTACGCAAGTGGCCTTTTTCGTGACACTTTTTACACGTATAATTTTTGTATTTACACTCGGATGACTTGTGATTTGTAAACCCACATACACTACACTTTACTTTTCCTAAATTTTCTTTTCTGCCGTTGTTCGTGATCTTGTACAACTGCGCGTCAGGCGGGTCGAGCGCGGCGGCGGGCAGCGAAGGCGCGGGCGCGCTGGCCGAAGCGGCCGCAGCGCGCGCGCAGCACAGGTTCTCCGCCATCTCCACGACCTTTGCCAGCGTCAGGCTCGTTAGCTCTTGGGCGTAAAGTTTTTCTTTTTCGAATCCCGGGCGCATTCCCATTAGGAATTTATCCCGAAGCGCCTCTTCGACGTTTAAAAACCCGCACTGTGCCGTGAGCCCTCGTAGTCTCGCAGCCCACTGCGAGTGCGATTCGGAAACTCGTTGGGTAGCCGAATAAAAATTGTGTCGCTCGCCAAATCCCACTCGCTTAGGCGTAAAATGATCATCTAGGAGTTTCAACAAGTCTTCGTAGGGCACGTCTTCGACAGTCTTAGGCAGCGCCAAGTCCGTTGCTAGGCTGTACGTGCCCTCGCTGAGTGCGCTGAGCAGGATCGCTTTTCTCCTTTTACCATTAAGATCTGACCGCTCGCTTAAGTCATTGGCCAAGAAATATTGGCTAATACGACCTTTATACGTTTTCCAACTTTGTATGTTATGGTCGAATATACTCAGTATTCCGAATTGATGACTCATTTTGCTTTTAATATTTTAATAACGTGGGTAACTCGTCGTCACTGTTACATACGCGAGGAGCGGGACACAAGTAACACGCGAGATGGTTGTCAACGCA
Source organism: Morpho achilles (assembly GCA_947086495.1). Taxonomy (NCBI): domain Eukaryota; kingdom Metazoa; phylum Arthropoda; class Insecta; order Lepidoptera; family Nymphalidae; genus Morpho; species Morpho achilles. The sequence continues at coordinate 6,779,110 of CAMTZB010000018.1, read as the reverse complement.
CTGCTTTATTGAACAAAGGTAAGTGTCGTGGTGGGCGCAGCCACGCACACCTGGACGCGTACATAACAATATTAATTGATCGTGAAAATGCCGAAAGGACGTGTGTTGAAAGCACAATCGAGACAGTTAGTGTTAAAACTTCATGAGTATTTTGAGCAAGAAAATCAAAATGGCGGACCTCTTATACCTATCACGCAAGTCCAAGGCCGCGTTGGGGATCAGTCTATCAACTGTGACTAAAATCACTACTGATGCCTACGGCAGGAGCGGCTTGGAGCAAAACAAACCATCTACACCAAAAAGAAAGCGCCGGGCTCATAAGGTGACAGCTGTTGATGACTTTGACGCTGACGCTATTCGTCGTCATGTATATGATTACTACTTGAGAAAAGAAATTCCAACTTTGAGAAAACTTATTGTTTCTTTGAAAAGAAGTGGTCTATTTCATGGTGAAAAATCTTCTTTGGTCAAAGTTTTGAACACAATTGGCTTTTCATATAAAAAGTTAAATAAAAGAAAATTATTAATGGAACGCACAGATATAGCTATAGCACGTTGTGATTTTTTAAGAGAGGCAAAGAAAATACAAGATTGAGCAAATATTGTTTTCACGGATGAAACATGGCTCAACGCTAACCACACACTATCTCGTTTCTGGACTGATGATACTGCTGATTCCACTTCCTCAGTACCAATGGGAAAAGGTGAGCGCCTAATCATTTGCCATGCAGGTACAGCAAAAGGATTTGTACAAGACGCACTGTTGGCATTTAAATCGAAGAAATCAAATGACTACCACGAAGAGATGAATGCAAATGTGTATGAAGAGTGGTTCAAAAAAATGCTCATTTCATTGGAAGAACCATCAATAATTTTTATTGATAATGCGCCCTACCACTCCCGTCAAATTGACAAAATGCCAACACAGGCTAATAAAAAGCATGAAATAATTAATTGGCTTCGGGACAATGGAGAAAATGTGGACGACTCAATGTTAAAAGTTGAATTAATAAAAATATTAAAAACCAAAAAGAGAGCAAAACGCTATGTAATCAATGAAATGGCAGCAGAATATGGCCATACTGTTCTTCGGATTCCTCCATACCACTGCCAGTACAACGCAATAGAACTTATATGGGCACAAGTAAAAGGGCATGCTGCGAGATGCAATACAAGCCCCCCATTCACAGCGAATAAAATGTTGCAATTGCTAAAAAATGCTTGCACCCACGTAACGGCCGAGAACTGGGCAAGTGTGGTGGAAAGAACTAAAAGAGTAATATTCTCTGATTGGGAACGTGATATTGCGTTTGATAATATATTATCTACACAAGAGCTAATAATAACTGCTACTGAAGACTCCTCATCGGAGGAGTCTAGTGTTGATTATCATTCCGACGACTCGTGCTAATAAAATAAATTAAAATATCCTGATTGTTTTATTTGTATTCATGTATTAACTAAGAAGAAAGTAAAACTTTATATAATGTTATTAAATGTCTTTTAATACTCGTAACATCGATTTCTACCGATTATTTTTAATCTGTGGCATAATCGTAGTAACCATTATGTGTGACATCACTAAGTGGGCGGTACCCATCCATAAAGTACAAATATTATTTGTATGATATTTGTACGTAAGCAATACAAAACTTAATGAGCGTGAGCTGTCAAAAGACTGATAATATGATGGACGCAGTATATTTAAATAGCTAATCAACGTGCATAAAATCATCTCATCATTTTATTCCAATATTGTTCATATTCATTTAGCTTTAAGTACAACAAATCTTTGTAAACTCTTATACTGAAACTTTCAGTGGCTCGGACAGCACCTGGGAGAAGTTTATGTTTTCAAGAGTTTTTAATCTTTAACCTTAAAATCCTTTTGTTCCACTTAGCTTTAAGATTATATTTCAGTTCGTTTATAATTGCTAGCTTTAAGACGAACTAATCACTGCAATTTAAGGAAACATTCTGTATACTTTAAACAACTGTTGAGAATTCTAGAAGAAGGCGGCAACACCGGGGGGCCGCGTTACCACGGCAACGAGAATAATATGAAAAAGGGAGTAACAAGGGTGTCAATGTTGGAACTTAGATAATCTTGGATAATAAATATATAATTGGATAAAACACACAGATCCTATTCTTGGAATTATCCCCAATATATTTGGTGACCCGGACGTGATCATATTTGGTGACCCCGACGTGATCTGTTAATTTACTCTGTGCTAAGGCCAAGGTCAGTCCGTTGAAATCTGAAACTATTCCACGCTTAGAGCTCCTAGGCGCTTTGCTTGGCGGTAAATTATATTCTAAGGTTATACAGTCACTTAAAATTCCTATTACTCGTTCTGTATTCTGGACAGATTCTACTATTGTTCTGGGATGGCTGCACACTCCACCTAAAACACTTAAAACGTTTGTTAGTAATCGTATTGAACAAATTAGGGACTTAACTAATGAAAACTGCTGGCGTCATGTACCTACCGAATTGAATCCTGCTGACATGACTTCCACAGGGATTCAGCCTCGTCTTCTTCCTGGGAATGTCCTTTGGTGGCACGGCCCGTCCTTTCTGGCTAAACCTGAAAAAGAATGGCCTTCTTCTCCACATGCTCCTGCTGTGTTACCTGAAACAAGAATAAGCTTAAATACTAATATTCTACCTAATGATGTAATACCGTTCAATAAATACTCTAAACTCTATAAATTGCAAAGAATTATTGGTTATGTACTGAGATTTATAAATAATATTAGAAAAAATAAAACCAAAATAACTGGTTATCTCGCCTGTTCTGAATTGCACACTTCACTTACCTTGCTAGCGAAAGCTTCACAAAGAGAAACTTTCATTAAAGATATACTCGCTAGAAACTGATAAAATCCTAAATCTTCTATTCTTTCTTTAAATCCGTTTTTGGACGATCAAGGCATATTACGTGTCGGTGGTCGTATCGACAACGCTTCACATTGCCCTTATAATAAAAGGCATCCTATTTTACTAGACCCTAAACATGTATTTACAATAATGTTATTTGAAAAAGAACACTTACGGCTTTTACATTGTGGTCCTCAACAGTTGTTGAGTTCCATTAGAGAACTTTTTTGGCCATTAGGTGGCAAAGTGTTAGCAACTGCTACTGTACGATTATGTGTACGTTGTCAAAGATTTAAGGCTAAGCCTATGCAACAATTAATGGGTGACTTACCTGAACCTCATGTTACTCCTGCTTCTCCTTTTGAGACTTGTGGCACCGACTTCGCTGGACCTTTTCTTATTCTTAATCGTAAAGGTAGAGGCGCAAAGACTTCCAAGTGCTACTTATGTATTTTCATCTGTTTTGCTACAAAGGCTGTACACTTGGAAGTAGTTAGCGACCTAAGTAGCAATGCGTTTATTCTATGCTTGCGTAGGTTTATCGCAAGACGTGGTAAACCTCATACTATTTTTTCCGATAATGGGAAAAACTTTGTAGGAGCTAGTAATGAACTAAACAGACTTCTAAAGAAATGTCAAGCACCAGTCAGCGACTTCGCGTGCAATGAAGGTATTAATTTTAAATTTTCTCCCGTCTATGCACCTAATTTTGGTGGGGTCTGGGAGGCAGGAGTTAAATCGGCCAAATACCATTTAAAACGAATAGCAGGTAACTCTAGTCTAACTTTCGAAGAATTGTATACACAGTTTGCTCAGGTTGAAGCGATCATGAACTCACGTACACTCACGTCAATGTCATCTGATCCCTTTGATCTACTACCTTTGACACCTAAGCACTTCTTAGTGGGTCGACCGTTGACTTCACTGCCTTCGCCTAATATCGAACGTAACAGCCTCAACAGATACGAGCTGATCGAACGCCTGAGACATCACTTTTGGTCACGCTGGAAAAGGGATTACTTGTCGACTCTAGAGAAACGTGTGAAATGGAGGACAAGACAGCGAGATGTCAAGATCGGTGATCTTGTCTTTGTACTGGATGATCACTTACCGCCGATGAAGTGGCTTCTGGGCCGCATCCATCAACTCTACCTTGGTGCCGACGGACTATGCAGAGTCGTCGACGTTCAAACTGCAGGTGGTATCATCAAGAGATCCATCTCGAAACTTTATGCACTGGAAGGCACGTCAGATTCCCAAGAGCTCTTTGGGAAGCAAGTTCCCAAAGGGGGGGGAGGATGTTGGGAATTCTAGCGGCAACACCGGGGGGCCGCGTTACCACGGCAACTAGAATAATAAGAAAAAGAGAGTAACAAGGCTGTCAATTTTGGAACTTAGATAATCTTGAATAAATAAATATATAATTGGATAAAACACACAGATCCTATTCTTGGAATTATCCCCATCAACTATTTTGTTTCAGAGCAAGGACAACTTCCATGGCAAAATTACATTTCTTAAATTAAACATATTTTTTTGAGAACAACATTTATTTAGCATATAAGTATCTGTGTTCGCTGAACTAACTGTACGTCAATTATTCTTTTTAACCATTACTCTAAGAGCCCACACATTAACTGGTTTTAATCCCTCACTCCAAATTAACAGTCGTAGAATTATTGTTTTTCCATCCATTCGTTTCCATCAAACATCCTTCTTTGAACATCAACATTAATTTTTAGCATCCTTTGTATATAATAAAATAAACAAACATTTGAACATCTATCCATTATTCAAAGGTGCAGTCAAAACTAAAATTTTATCTTGGGTACAACAAATGAATTATCAACAATCTGAAGACTTAATCTAAAAGAGTTTTAATTATTTTCCAAATATGACAAAAGACTGTCCTGAGTATCAGAATTGTCGGTGTAAGTAGAATGGCTAGTGGAAGGACGTACACTTTCAGGGGTCGAAGTGGTAAAATATCCTTGATCTGATACCACCGTAGAAGGTCTTGAGTAAACACTCAATTTCACCCCGATAAATTATATTTTGAATATGATGCTGTACTGTAGTTATTGTTATAGGATCCATTTTTCGTATTTTACTTGCTATGTATTCTCCGAATATCAAGGCATCGTCACGAGCAGATGACGAGGCTGACATATGTTTTAAAATTTGTAGAGCTTCGGCAATATCACTGTCTCCATCAGTAGCGCATCTCTTTTTCCGGGAACTAGTCGCTGTTGCATTATTTTGCTGACTTTCTTGCGAATGCTTCTGTAAATAGAAGGCAATATCATTTTTTTTATCATGGGGGGCAATGATATTACATACAAAAAGCAGTAGATACGGCACTAGCGTCTGAAAGTGTCGCTTCTTTATTTTAGTATTTATGTTCGGTGACCGCGGGTAGTTAGTCTGTGATAAAATAAACAAGAAATATAGGAAACATGAATACTTACATCATTCTCACTATTTACCGTGGGTAATGGTTTATTTTTGTTTTGCAAAAAGTTTAATGCCTTGTAAGCAAACCACTTTGGTTCCTGTACATCGTCTATGCCTGCGCCAGATTTGTGCGACTGTTCAACCTTCTTTTTTTCCCGAAAATAATGAGAGCTTAAATTTTGTAAATTTCTCTCTACTTCGCCTTTATCGATGTCAAATACACTTGCAATTATGTTCAATGCGTCCGTTCGTTTGTTCCTATTTTTATAGTCTGCATTTCTGGGATTCCATAATATATCATTTTCATGAAATTTTTTCGTCGTCCCAATGAAAAGACATTTTAATTTCTATAATACCTACAAACAAACCGCACACTACTAACGCTTGAATGCCAGGAACGAACTGACGCCGGCAAGCCGCGTAACCTGCCGGCACCCCCCGGCGGCTCTGTTGGCGGCTCCTTTATATGGCAAAGGCACTGTGTATACTAGCCTTTACAGCTCAGCGATACATTGAGTAGGTTATAAGACCCCATGTGTTATCATTTGCACAGAGAACCGGTGCTAGATTTAAGTTGATACACGACAATGCACGCAGCACATAAGAGCTGCTTTAGAGGATGCTGATATTCAGGTGTTGGCCCGCAAACAGTCTGATAGAACTCAACCTGAATGAACACATGTGGGACCTACGCGAACAAAGCGTTTGAAACATTGACCGACCAGTTCATAACGAAAGACAACGACGATTGAGGTGCTCAAATCAATCTGGGAGCAGATTCCGGAAAAATGTGTCAATCTTCAGTGGATAAGGAAGAAATCTTTTTGAATCAAAATTCGGCAGGTGGAAATAACGCCAATCTGCGAGATTTAGGATGGCACTTAAATACAATGAATGTTATGATGACTATTATTACCGTGATGCTGGGATTGGTTTTGATTTATTTTGCATATAAAGTATATGCTTGTTGCATATAACATATTATTTTATTATTGGTTAAGTTTAATTTTTATTTTAATTCACTGGACTAATATTAACCTTTTTTTTAAATTTTAGACTGCTTGGCTGGAAGAGATTCCAATTCCGGAATAAGCTCGCCATTGCAAATTATGTTGTTTTATATTATTATTTTTATTTGAATTAATGCAATTAAGAAATTACAAACAAACTAAGGGAAACATGCAGACTTGCGTTTAAAGTACTACATAAAATCCAATACTGATAAATATGATCAGACACGAGATATAATATACAACATTACAAAGCAGATCACCTGCAAGGATGACTGAAAAAAATATTTCATTGACAAAGACAATAAGAAACAAAAGAACTTTCTGTAACTCATCACAAAGCAAACCCATAACGTTACCTGCGTTACAAAAACCTTTTAAAATAATATAACCCCCACTGCAGCTCTCGTCTCGCAAACAAAATTATAAAGAGATTAGTCATTCGCTACAAGCTTTCATACTAAGTGAAACAAAACACAATGGCTGAGCTTGATAACTCTCTATACGACGAAGACATGGTCACGATATGTGAAGAAATTGATTTAGAAGATATGTGTCGTGTCTTGAATAAGAACGAAGAGAGTGAAATTGAAAGAAAATTAGTGTTGATGTGTGAGGACGTGGACGACCAAATTAAAAGGGTTTATTCCAATCCAATATCTCAGTTATACATCGAGTATCTTCAGGAGAATCTATTGGATCTTCTGGCGATGGATTGGAAATCAACGCGAGAAAAAATAAGAAATGTGGTATTATTTTAAGTCAAACATGTTATTTTATTTTAAGTTTTTGTAATAAATTTCATTAAACTTATATTTAGTTTATTTTATTACGAATTAAAAAGATAATCGAAATAAATACATAGTCTTATTTATTACAAATAGTTATTTTTTATTCAAGTTTTAAACAAAGAACTTTAAACATTTGTTGTACAAGTTTATCGTTTGTTAGAGTGGCATTAGAAAAAAAATCACTTAAGTTAGACATTGAAACATGATTAAACTTAAATATAAACTAAACAATAGAGTCGACATGAAATAATTTTGAAGTATTTTATTATTAGAAATCCACTTTTTACATGTGGTTTTTAAAATATTTCATGATATCCTGCTGGTTTGCGACCAAACGAATCAAAATATTCTCCACATCCGTAAGTATCTACATATATGCTCAATGTGATCCAGGTCTTGTATCAGGATCAAAATTTGAAATGAGATATACTGGCTAAATAAAAAAATACACAGGCATTTGATTCGCCGGAAACACATTAAACTGAATCTCTTTTGTATTCATACTTTTGTGATACCACGACCTAATAAATAATGACTTAAACATTACAAATCTCCACTTATATTTATCTTAACTGTTATAATCTAAGCGTACTTCTCGAATTTTATTGATTGACTTGTATTGGGATGTTTTATTTAATTTAATCCCATAGAGATTAAGCCATTCGGCTAATTAAAAAAATATTTTATTTATAAACACCATTTTTAAACACCAGTTTTGCAGTCTTGTGCGTACTCGTTTAGCGAGTGGACGCTTGTTTGTCTACAATAGGATACAATTTCATGCGCGAACATTATTTACTATTGAAATTTAATTATGGTGCAGTTTTCAAAATGCTTGTTTGTATCATTGGCCAAAGATGACATTATTAAATGTAAAGGACCGTGTGAAGGCGTCTATCACAAAAAGCGTAGAAACTAGAAAAGGTTTTAAAAGAAAAATGAATTCTGTGATTCTTGTTTGCAAAGTGAAGAGACTTCACAAATAGACGTTAACCTGAGGCAGCTTCTACTGAGACCCTTTTGAAGGAAATCAACAAAAAATTAGGAGTGATTTATAAAATTGATAAAAAGATTGAGAACCTGAGTGAAGCCGTGGACTTCTATATCGAAAAATACCAGCAGATGGTTGAGTTTAAAGAAGATACCGAAAAAAACGAAATCTTTAGAGCAAAAAACGTATTTCTTGAGAAGTGTAGTAAGGCACTAGAGGAAAGACTGTTAGACATTGAAAGTTAAAAACGTGGAAATTGTGGGGCTGGAAAAGCGGAAAAATGAAAGTGGCACGCAACTCGAGCAAACGGTTCGTAAAATTGCCCAGAAATTAAAATTGAACCCGGATTATATAAAGGAAGTGTACAGAGTAGGCACAGAACGTGATGGTAAAGTGCAACCAGTAATAATAAAATTAAAAACTAAAAAAGCTCAAGAGCAATGGATCAGTTCTCGAAAAAGTGGATTATCAAATGGAGAGATATATGGGCCATCCACATAAACGAAGACCTCCAACGTCAAAAGCGGCAGATATTTTGGTCTTAAAAACCAGCTAAAAGGAGTATGTAAATATGTGTGGGTTCAATGATCTAATGTTTTTGCCAGAAAGGAAAATGAGACAAAAATTTATAGGATTACTTCAGAAAACGACATTAAAAAAATATCGTATTATAATATAACTGGATTATTTGAAAAAAATATTTAATATTTAGGGACCTTATTGATTTATCGTTTTTATTTTTTATTTATTTCACAAAAGTTCAAGTTTACAGTGTTAGCGCAAACATAAACTCTTTATTAGTAAGTAAAGATAATGAAACATGCGGGGGGAGTAAGACGCAAGGGCAAGAAACCTATTGTTCCCACTTATTGTGCATGTAATTATGATACAGGTTGATTCCTTATTTGAAGTGAACTATATTATTTTATTTTCTACTAGCGGCCTGCCCCTGCTTAGCACGGGTATAAAATATATATCCCATGTCAGTCAGTGTAAAAAAAATGCTTAAAATCGATCCAGTAGTTTTGATTTATTCATTACTGCTTGTGGCCCGCAAGCGTTAAATTTGGAGAAAAACAATTTCCTTTCCCTATACAAAGACGATTTCCTGCTTTCTTTGGAATACCTAAACTCATATAGTACATTTTTACTTATTTACTTTTACATTTTACCTATGTATTTTATTTTTACAATTAATTACAGAATGTCTTTAAACAAACTCTTAAAAGATTGGAAGTGCTATAGGGTGAAGCGCGGCATCCTCACGGCATTTTAAATCTGTAATATATCCGAAAATGTTCACTTAAATTACATGCTATAAACGGCCATATTGATCTTTTATTAAATCAACAATTTATTTAAGGTACTTAATTGGATAACGATTAATGCTGTATTGTATAAAAATTGCTTTGAACATAAGGCATTATTTTTCGTAAAAAGTAAATGACAAAAAATGCTATTGTGGATTATCCATAAGAGATAGACATACGAGGTGTGTTCAAAAAGTATCGCGAATTTTGTGTATTTTCAAAAACTATTTATTTATTCGTGAATATTTATTTTGTCCCCTTCAAAGTAATCCCCCAGGGTTATTATACACTTGTGCCAACGTTTTTCCAATCTTCGAAGCACTTCAAAAACTCATTATTTTGTATCTTGTTAAGCTCCTCCTTCGATGCCGTCTTTATCTCCTCAGTCGTGGCGTAGCGTCGTCCTTTCATGGGCCTTTTCAGTTTCGGGAACAAGAAAAAGTCACAGGGAGCCAGATCTGGGGAATAAGGTGGCTGCGGTATCAATAGTGTGTTGTTTTTGGCCAAGAAGCCGCGTACAAGCAGCGATGTGTGAGCAGGGGCGTTATCGTGGTGCAAAAGCCAATTTTTGTTTTTCCACAAATTCGGGCGTTTCTGGCGGATTGCTTCGCGCAAATTGCGCATAACTTGCAGGTAATATTCCTTATTCACCGTTCTACCCTGTAGCAAGAACTCATGATGCACCACGCCCCTGCAATCGAAGAAAACTGTAAGCAAAACTTTCACATTCGACCGAACATGGCGTGCTTTTTTCGGTCTTGGTTCGTGCGGCAGCTTCCATTCTGATGATTGAGCTTTGGTTTCCACGTCATAACCATAAACCCACGACTCGTCACCAGTTATGACCCTCTGGAGCAAATTCGGGTCGTCGCGGACAGATTCTAACATCTCATTAGCAATGTTCATGCGATGCTGTTTTTGATCGAAATTGAGCAATTTTGATACGAATTTTGCGGCGACCCGTCTCATACCCAAATTATCGATTAAAATCGAATGGCACGAGCCAATCGATATGCCTAGGTCCTCGGCAATTTCTCTAACGGTGATTCGACGATTGGCCGATACAATTTTCTTCACTTCATCAATTTTTTCGTCTGTTGTTGAAGTGCTCGGGCGTCCGGCACGCTTTTCGTCGTTCACATCTTCTCGGCCTTCTGAAAACATTTTGTACCACCGATAAACGTTGCTTTTATCTAAAGTTGCTTCTCCGTATGCCACAGTCAACATTCGGAATGCATCCGCGCACTTAATTTCGTTTTTCACACAAAATTTGATACAGGTTCTTTGTTCCATTTTTTTGAATAAGTAAAAATCGAAGACGAACCAAAACACATGCAAGCAAAACAGCTGTCAACAATTAACTGAAAATTCAAAATGACCGAACTTTTCAGCATAAGTGAGGCACAAATTTACCAACATAACAATATTTAATACGTCAATTAAGACTGGTATATTTCCAAAAGTTTGGAACGAGGCAATAATAGTTCCAAATCACAAAAATGGTGATGTCTCCTTGATAGATAATTATCGTCCAATATCAATATTATGCAACCTCGCAAAAGTGTTTGAATCACTAGTTTTTCCTTTAATTTCTTGGCAAACTAAACAGTATATGCGTTTCAGTCAACATGGCTTTATTAGAGCCCGATCTGCTGCAACTAACTTGACGTCATTTCTTTCTAACGTTATTCAGAATGTTCTAAAAAAAAAAATTCTAAAGTTTGTACTGATGTAATTTACACTGACTTCAGTAAAGCTTTTGATAAAGTGGACCATAGAAAGCTCAAATTAGCTCGCTGTGGTATCTCAGGTAATTTATTAAGCTGGTGCTTTTCGTACTTAAGTGACCGTTTATCCAAAGTAGTGCTGCATGGTTATAAGTCGGAAGCATTTCCCGCATTTTCAGGCGTTCCTCAGGGATCACATTTAGGCCCCCTATTTTTCAATATATTTATTAATGACCTTTTTGCAGATGATTTAAAAATTGTGAAAGGTATACACATTGAAAAAAGTAGCTCTCTTCTTCAAGATGATCTAGATCGTCTTAGTCGTTTGTGCGATGAAAATCATATTCCGCTGAATATCAATATATGTACACACATCCGTTTTACAAGAAAGAAAAACAACATTAACTCTTCATACCATATTAAAAACCAAGTGTTGCAAACATCTCATGTAGTTACTTACAGAATTAGGTGTTATTTTAGATGATAAATTACAATTTAGCCGTCATATAGATCAGATTGTGTCAAAAAGTTTCAAAATGTTGGGATTTATCATTAGAAACACCAAACACCAAGTACCACAGCTTCGGACATGGGACATAGTCATCATTCCAATAATTCATATATTTGAAATATATTAAATTTATGTTACTAGTCATTTATATCATATAGAAAAAATGTCATCTTCTAATCGAGTATCACCAGTTAGAAGTAGTTTTAAAGAAAAAACAACAAAGAAATTAAGTTTATTGTCAAAAGTTTTTGATACTGTTAAATCAACTCAAATTCAAGAATATGGAACATTATCTCCCGAAGCAGCGATTATCGATACTATCTTATTTTCTGATCTTATAGAAGATACGGAATATATTAATGAAAAAATTGCTCAATTCAAAATTAAGTGATGCACCTGTGATCCTTGATTCTATATTAAAGTCTCGTACAAATTCAATTAAAACTGATAAAAATTTAGAATTTAGTCAAAAGGAAGTTAATATTTATTCTGACCTTCAAACTGCAAATTCATCATCATTGTCATCTCAAACTACTGTTCGATCGATTTCTCCTTTTCCTTCTTCTTTTGAAGCCTATCCAATGCAAACAGAAGGAATTCAGGATCCACAAGAGGATGATGGTGATATTGAGGATTCATATAAAGTAAATCAAGAAAAATTTGAAAAACAAGCAGATTATTTTAGAAGATTTCCAAATTTGCCAAGACTGAGATGTCCTCCCACCTTATATGTTAGTAAATTAAGACCAAAATATTTAGAAGAAATTTATTCAATTCATCCCGAAGTATATCCTGTGAATTGGGAAGATTTAAGGACATCAGATCCAATACAAGCTTGGACATCTCTAAATATAACTATTATTAATTATATGAATGAGACTTGGAAACATCAAGGATTAAGTCTAGAAGGAGCATCAAGTGCAGTTGATTATTATAATATAAATGATTTAAAGAGTGCGATTGTTGATACTATTAAAGAAGTATTTTATAGTTTTAATAATGTAAGTCTTGTTGGTTATCCTAATAAATAAAGATAAGTTAAGATAAAATTGTATATACATTTCTAAATTTTCTAAACAATTCGGCAACAATTAAAGATACAATTTAATGAGAGTAGCATAAAAATTAGTTTTTACTCTGTGACTAAACTTCCTTTTTTGTTTTTGATTTATACTGTCACTCTGTTATAATATTAACCCTTTGGAAAGATATTTTGCATTTATTTCAACAGATTGCACATTTCCCTAGTGTAGTTAGAGCTGTTGATGATACTCATATTCCAACACATATCCCAAATGGAGCGTATGCAGAAGTATTCGGAAACCGTAAATAAGTTAATTCTGTATAGGTACAGATTGTGTGTGGACCTGATTTACAAATTTATAATATTTTTGCTGAAAGACCTAGATCTGTCCTCAAAAATCGCATATTTCAAATCTGCGCATTGAAGACACATACAGATTTAGGATCAATATGTGGTTTGCGATAAGGGGATTGCGGATACGGATGTGAACAATTTGCTTTCACCAGTGCGTCATCCAGAGACAAATTCAGAGGAAAATTATAACAAAGCCCATGTTACAACCAGAAACACAGTTACTATAGGTGTCTGGAAAAGAATATTTCCTTGTACCTTATCAAAAAGTTGACATTAAATTTAACAACTACGTGTCACACTGCTGCTATTCCAGTGCTGTATAATATTTTAAAGGCTCATGGTGTAAATTGCTCATATTGAACAAAGTATAACAGCACAACAAGGAACTTCAGTAAAACATTTTAAAAGTAACCGGGAAGGTCATCCTTATCGAAGAATGTTCATAGATCGACATTTTTATGTCATATTTTATTTGTTCTGTATCAATAAAAATATACATCAAGAGAAATGCTGTATTTTTGAATATTTATCATTACCTGCACTATAAATTCAAAAAGCCTTAGGATTTATGAATAACTTTTATTTTAGATAAGTTGACCTTTCTAAACTTTTCTACCAATAATGTTTTTTTATGGTTCATAAATAAAAAAATAAAATATTCCTTGGAAACACATATGGCTATGCTTTATAAACAGTCAAATTTTCCGATGCCTGTTTTTTTAATTCGATATTTTTTGCATTCAAAGACGGGCCTTTCGGTTCGCGATCTGACGAACTGAAGAATCAACGAATCAAACCTCATTACCCACCTGTTCAGATACTTCAGACGCTATTCCTACTTTCAACTGGAGAAATAACTCGCACATTCAATGAAAGTGAGTATGATTTTGGGTGCATAAATAAATTATCTGACCGGCATGGCATGTTGTTGCCAATATACATTTTCATGGAAGTGGCACAAATGATCATGTCTAATATCATAATAAAAGCAAGTGTCAAATGCACAACAAACTGGAACACTTTTACAGCTTGGATGGAATGAAGGCATTTTTGGGCATGAATTTTGTAATAGCTTATCGTGTTTTACCAACTCTTAGGAATTACTGGTCGACTAATGAAGATACGGTGTGCTTTTCATTGCAAACTTTATGCCAAGAACTAGATTTGAACTGATTCGGCAATATTTACACTTCTCTGATAACTACAATCGAGTGACCGACCGTAAAAAAAAAGATCTAGTTATGCAACATTTCCATTAGTGTTTTCAAGAAGCAATGAATAACTCACTAAGGTAATCCATTGATGAACACATGATCAGGGCACATTATGAAGTAATCAAAAATAAACCTATAAGATTGGGGTTCAAGATATGGTGTATATTTCATATCTTCGGTGCCAACTAGCACAGTTGTAGTGTGATGAGAGCTTAATAATCATTATACATTACTCAAGTTTAAACTAGTATAAGACGTAGTATTTAGCCTGTTATAAAAGAGTATTAAAGAAGACATCAAAGTATACGGTCGTTTGTTTTCATAACCTAATCCGCACCTTACATGGCAACCCTGCAACAGGAGTCTGCCTCGAGCGCGATAGACACATTCCTTACCATATATGGAACACTAACTAATAACAATGGAGTTAAATTATATTGAAGAGTAAAAAAATATCTCACCTGTTTACGTAAAACCGTTTCGTTTACCTAAATCTCAAAAACCAGAATTAGATAGGCAAATAAAGCAAATGCTGGATGACAATGTAATCGAAGAGTGTCAAAGGGATTGGTCAAGCCCAGTTCAGTTCTTCTCGTGCCAAAGAAAAATTATTCTACAAACGAAAAGAAATGGCGAGTAGTTATAGATTATCGAAAATTAAATGACACAATAAAAGACGATAAATTCCCCTTACCCAATATTTGTGAAATTTCGGACGCATTATCTGGATCTATTTATTTTAGTCACTTAGACCTTTCTCAAGGATATTTTAAAGTAGAGTTAGAACCAAATAGTCGAAAATGTACTGCATTTACACCCGATAAACAATATCAATTTAAGCGATTACCAATGGGTTTAAAAATTAGCCCTAGTGCTTTTAGCCGGGTTATGGCAGTTGCCATGTCAGGATTAATCAAACGAAAAATGTCTTATTTATTTAGATGACCTAATATGTTTTGGTACCTCTCGCAAGATGGGGTTGCCGTAAAAATTTTCTTTTCTTTACGGTATAGTTAAACTAATATTTTTAGAAAATACATTTATGTCTCATGCATTGCAATATATTTTACCACATATAAACTAATAATATATATTAATAAGTCAAGTTATGGCCCGAATATTTATTTATTTATTTACAACTTCTCTAATAAAAAACCACAATTATAACTTCATTACAGAGACGTCTAGTATGTGCAATGACCTGCCTCTGCACATTTCAAAATTAATTCACCTTCGTCTTTCCGGAGTTCTCTGCTCGAACTCTGGGCTCGTACCATCTTCAATGGACGAGTTCAGGAGCTGTAGTTACAATTGGATCCTCAATTCGATTGTAAATTACAATCCTCCCCCCATTAGGTATTAAGTGACAAATAACAAACTGACTGACGGACATCGAGGTATCGGAATCAGCCGGCACTGCCCTTCGCTCCAGCGGAACCCAGCGGTTAATTCCCATAAAGACATTACTCACATTTTATACGTGATTTTATACGTGAGCAACCAACATCGCAATCATGCCACTCGCCCATTCACCGACCAGGCAAAGGGCCTTTGGCAGTGCTACTGTTGCCACCCCAAGTGAAGCCAGAACAGAGGACACCACGAACCTTAGCAGCGGGCGTCTACAGCCCATCGCTGATAGAACGGAAGAGTTGTGTGCAGACATAGCTAAACTAGCGGAGACAATTGAATGCAAGTTAAATGAAGGCAAATCGGTCACGAGGGTCAACAGACTCACGGTGACCCAGTTACTACTGGATATGACCAAAAGATGCCGCAAGTTTCAAGAACAAATAACCGACCTACTAGATCCCATTACACAATCTCTCAATGAGCTACAAGGGGCGGCAATAACGGCGTCAGTTCCTGCTATCCCGCAAAGAAGAGTTGAAACGGCCGACGCGGAGGTCATGGCTGTCCTTGATCGGGAGAGCAAAGGTACTCTCACGTCAGCATCCTCATACAATATCGAGCCGAACAGTGCCCTCCGGGTCCACAGACGGCGGGATTTCCGGCAGCGGCACAAAAGGTCAGCAAGCCAGCAATCATAGTGGCTACCAAGGCGCCAACAGCAACCAGACAAGAGGCAGTCACCACCTGGAGGGCAGCAATTAGTTTTAAGAATTCTTCATACGCACCTTCCAGGGTATCACCGATCTCTAGCAATAAGTTGAGGGTGGAATTCGAGACACCCGCACATAGGGACGACGCACTTAAGCGACTAGCGGGGTCCGACAAGGTTAGTGCCGAGGTAGCTCGTAAGCAGAAACCGATGCTCATCTTGAGGGGTATATCCAAGGATGTCCCCTCGGAAGAACTAATCGGAATAATTAGAAATCAGAACCCGGGAATCAGGCGGGAGGGAGAAGAGGATGGCCTGGCCTTACGATTTCTCAGAAACAACAAAAAATCTAGTTTATATAATGCCGTATTAGTTGCGGAACCCGCCTCCTGGCGCCTAGCAATAGAAATGGAACGCGTAAACGTGGACCACCAGAAAGTGCTGGTTCACGAGTTCACCCCCTTCATCCAATGCCACTCGTGCCTGCAGTTCGGGCACACTAGTAAGTACTGCAGCACTAAAGATACAATACCATGCCACTACTGCGGAGATACGGAACACAAGGAGGCCGAATGCCCCTCCAAGACTAGGAAAGCCCCCCCAAAATGCGTCAATTACGCCAACAGAAACATTAAATACAACACCAAAACCAGCGAAGACCATCAGGCTACCTCACGTTGATGTCCCCTTCTGCGCGCAATCAGGAAAAGAATAGAACAAAACGTCGATTATGGATATTAAAACCATAATCGACGTAGTTCAGTGCAACTCGACCGGTCCAAGAGCTGCCTGCAGGAGTTCACTAACTTCTTCATAGGCAGCAAACACTCAATTGCGTTAGTAGCCGAGCCTTACATCGGGGCTGGCCGTGAAGTCAAGTCCATTCCTGGCCTCCAAATCTTCCAATTCCCGGGCATACACAAAACAAAGGCATGCATCCTCGCCAAGTCCCACGTCACTTCCATTATTGGTCTCGCCCAATTCTCCACGGCCAACCTGTGTGTGGTTCAACTCTGCTCGGGGGGGCGCAGGACATACTTGGCCTCGGTCTACATAGAGCCGGGGGAGGATGTTCTGGGCACCCTCGACGGAGTTAACTCTTTCATTGCTCAGATCGGGGATACTCGTGTCCTAGTGGGAGGGGACATGAATGGGTGGCACCCTGTATGGGGGAGTGTTAGAATCAACCAACGAGGTAAGGAAGTATATGAGATGGCCTGTGGTCGCGATCTGTTCATTTGTAATGTGGGCACTACTCCCACCTTTGAGACTGTGACGCACGGGAGAAATCGGTCATCGATAATCGATATAACTCTCGCGTCCGCGGATATCGCGGATTGGGTCGTCGGATGGGGGGTTAACATAGATATATGTCCTTTGTCCCAACATAACGGAATAGAATTCTCTATCCATCTAGACCATCTCATCGACAGACGGACACACGACTCGTGAACATTTAAATTTAAGAGCTAAAAAGCCCAGTGGGTAGACTTTAAAACTTCACTACTCACACAAATGGCACAAACCAATATATCAGATCTAGACATCTCTACTATGGACACTACACAACTAGACTCATTCATTGAACATCTCACCAGCATCATACAAACGGCGTGCGAGGCTTCAATGCCCGTCAAGACCCCTGGGACGCGCCATAAACCTCCTTGGTGGAGTGATGCGCTAGAGTCCCGAAAAAGGGAGGTCATTGAGGCGCATAGAAGACTGCATGCCGCAAACACACAAAACAACATTACACAAACATTGGTAGACAGGCTGGCTTCTTTGAGGGGGATGTACGCCAGGGAAATCAGAGAGGCCTCCTCTAGCAACTTTAAAGCTTTTTGCTCCTTGCAGACGAAGGAGAACGTTTGGTCTCTGACGAACAGACTCCTCAGGGACGCCAATCCAAGAAGGGCACCTGTCACATTGCAATTACAACATGCGTACACGTCGGACGGGGAGGAAACGGCACGGATACTGCTCGATCATTTCTTTCCGGACGATCTCATCACAGACAATACACATGACAGACACCACGCACTCAGACATAGAGAACACTTACAGACATCTAACACACAGGACGATCTTCCATTCGATCAGGAAGAGGTGCTGGAGGCTCTCGGGCTCATGAGTCAGAAGAAAGCCCCGGGGCTGGATCACCTGACTGCGGACATTTGCCAGCGGGTTGCGGCCGCGTACCCTAAGCTGTTAACTGACGTGCTCAACAGTTGTCTCGAATTGCACCACTTTCCGGTCAAGTGGAAGACCGCGCTTGTAAAAATCATACCGAAGCCAGGCAAAACTAATTACACCGAATTAGATTCACTCCGTCCTATTGGGCTTATCCCAGTGTTCGGAAAACTTCTAGAGAAACTCTTCATCAGGAGAGTTACTTTCGCATTAGGCAAGTCTGGTTTCAACAATCCGGCACAGTTTGGGTTTAGGGAGCAGACGAGCACTGTTATGGCCATCGACTCGGCGCTCGCCAAAGTCCGGCAAGCAAAGGCTGAAGGGCAGCTCGTGGTCGCCGTGTCGCTGGACATAAAGGCTGCTTTTAACAACGCGTGGTGGCCCGCCCTCCTCGAGCGATTGAGGCTTACCAACTGCCCCCGGAACATATTTGGACTCATACAGAGTTATCTTAGTGAAAGAACAGTCATCATAGATCACGCTTCTGCTAGAGTCAGTAAGACTATGACTAAGGGCTGCGTACAGGGATCTGTGTGCGGTCCTGTGTTGTGGAATCTTATACTAGATGAGCTGCTCGGCACACAACTACCTAATGGCTGCTATATTCAAGCGTTTGCCGATGATGTGCTTCTTATCGCACGCCACAGACACATTAATGGCCTCCAAGAAATTACCAACACGGCGTTACAAATAATATTTGACTGGGGGAAGAGCGTTAAACTTACCTTTGGTCCGGCCAAGACTAAACTAATGGCTTTCACTAGGAAGGCCGAAGCCGCTCATATTTCCATGGACGGTCACAGGCTGCCTTTCGTACGGGAATTCAAATTCTTGGGGGTCATTATTGACGCAAGACTCAATTTCAACAGTCACGTCACACATATCATCAGCAAGGCCTCGCGCATCTTCAATAAACTCTGCCTCTACTGCAGACCAACCTGGGGGGTCCATCCAGAAAATATACAGGCTATATATCTCCGAGTCATTGAGCCTATCGTCACTTACGCGGCGGGTATATGGGGACAGGCAGCTCTTAAGAAAGGAGTAAAGAGGAGACTATTGAGCTTGCAGCGCGGCTTTGCTATAAGGGCCATCAAAGGATTTCGCACTGTTTCCACACCAGCGGCGATAGCTATCACTCAATTCACTCCTCTGGATTTAAAAGTTCGGGAGGTACACGAGATCGAACTCATCAAACTCACACAACACACTGAGTTCCTTCCGCACGACATTCCTCTTGAGCGGGCAGCAGGTCCTTATGACCTGCTTCATCCTTCTCAGAGGATCACTGTTTCACACACCACACCTTCTAACACAGAGCTCGATGCTCTGCATTCTACTCCACAGCACATACAGTTATACACGGATGGCAGCAAGCAGGAAAACGGAGCGACTGGAGCTGCTTTTGTGGCCTTTGAGGGCATCCGGATGGTTACTTGCAAAAAGTATAAGTTGCACGACAGCTGCTCCGTCTTTCAGGCCGAGCTGCTTGCCATACACAACGCCTGCCTTTGGGCAGAAAAACTCATAAACACAGACAGACATAAACACTACAAATTCACGGTGCTTTCTGACTCCTTGTCCGCTCTAGCGGCCTTGGGGGACAGAAGCAACATACACCCTTTGGTGGCGGACATTCATCACACTTTACATGCACACCCTTCAGTTATTAAATTCGCTTGGGTAAGGGCACACGTCGGCATCGCCGGGAATGAAGCAGCAGACGCGGCAGCTAAGAATGGAACGGCGCTACACAAGGAACCAGCATACGCGTACTTCCCACGAGCTCGGCCCAAGGCGGGCGCACGCGGACGCTTCTTCCCCGGTTAGAGGACATAAAGATTTTATTCCGTAACACGAAACACTCATTCTTACTAACACAGCTGCTCACTGGACACGCGTTCAACAAAGAGTATTTACACAGATTCAAGATCTCCAGTGATGACAAATGTCCTTGCGACAGCTCCACTATCCAATCGTTGGATCACCTAGTGCAGGAGTGCCCAGTGTTTGTATGCGCGCGATCGGATCACGAGGCGCTCTGTAGGTATTTCGGTGTGTCTCCTTATAATATTCCTGATCTATGCTCGAAAGTTCCAGCGTTGGAATCCTACATAAAACTCTCGAATTCCATCCTCGGTGCATTGAAATCCTTCAACCAATAGAATTAGTTTGACATACAGTATAGTAAAATGAATAGCGCTATATTACTTACAAAATAAATATAAAAAAATAATATAGAATTTGTAAATTAGGACATAGATTATATTATGTTTTATTGTCTTTTTTTTTAGGATAAGCTAAATACTTTATATTGTTTTCTATCTGTATGTTTCTTTTTCTTTTGTTAAAAATTTAAACTGAATTTGATTTAACATTAAGCAGGAAAACTCTTTGATTTTTGTTATTTTTATGATCATTACTATTCTTACTCTTACTTTTATACATTGTATTCTCTACTCTAAATAAGAAACAAAAATTTTTTTTGTATCATACCTGCGACTACGGAGATAAGACAAATGGCTCTGGACGAACGTATCAAATAGCGGGCGTCCTAAGTCAAATATGTCTCGATTCAAAATGTAAATAGTACTTAAGCGTAATAATAAAACAAACAATTACAAATTAAGAAAAAAAAAAAAAAAAAAAAAAAAAAAAAAAAAAAAAAAAAAAAAAAAAAAAAAAAAAAAAAAAAAAAAAAAAAAAAAAAAAAAAAAAAAGTTTTGGTAGAAACCTTGATCAACATAATAAAAATCTAATCAATATTTTTGAAAGATTAAGACTAGTCAATCTAAAATTAAATCCAGCTAAATGACAATTTTTGAAGAAAGAGTTGTTATATTATTGTTATTAGCAAAGGCAACAAAGCTTTTGACTTCGTCTTTATTGCATGGTTTTGGATAGTTTTTAATTGCTTCAATTTTTCCTGGATCTGGTCTAATACCGTCAGCAGGAACAACATGATCTAAATATAAGTAATAAATAAATAAATATATGGGACATTTACACACGCGGTCGTCCATCCCCAAAGTAAGTAACTTAATACTTGTATTATGGGTGACAGACAACTGGTGAATGTATACTTATATATTTTTTAAATACATACTTAAATACAAATATACACCCAGGCTCAAAGACCAACAAATTCATTTATAGAAAATGTTGGCCCTCGGCGGGAATCGAACCCGCGACCCATGGAGCTAAAGGCAGGGTCACTACCCACCGCGTCAACGGGCCAGTCATAACTGAACTCGCAATTTGTTCGTGATAAATATGTATAAGTATTTAAATTCTGTATGTGATACAGTATTCAATAAAGAAGATAATTTATTTGATTACAATTAATAATGAATATTGTGCTTTTCTTCATATAAACATTGACATAAACTGTTCTCTGGGTGGAAAAAACAATCCTCTGGGTGGCAAAACAGTCCTCTGCCGCACTTTTTTTATAAAATTGCCTATAATTCGAAAAATAAGAGAAAATTACAATGGTTTCTTGTTTATATGTATTTATATTTTCTATCTATCGATTTAACATATTATATTTTAAATTTTCTAGAAAAATAGGGTTTGGACAATTGTCAATAAACAAGTTTCCAGTTAGTAGAGAAAGGCCCATTTATATAACACAGTTTAACACACTAATGTGATAATAACGTACATCAATGTGCTTAGTACGTTTGTGAAATAATAGATTAGCAGCCAATTTCAAAGAACTTTGATTATCACTGTGCTCAGCTCAATGATTTAATCATACACACCAAGTTCTGACACTATTTTTTTTTAATCGCCTTAATGACACGAGGTCTTTACTGTTGCTGTTAAATCTCCTTTGACTTTTCAACGTTTAATCTACCCATCATTTTCCAAGCTTGCTTCACAAATGGAAACATCCTGGCATTGTAAATGTAACATCCATTTTTGTTGAAGGAAACCTTGTTACCATTTGCAATCATTCTGCTCACTGAAAGCAAATTTGTACTGAGTGTAAGTATGCACAAAACATTTTTTATTTTACTTCATGTGTTATAGTATTCACTTGCGTAGTAAGTCGAACATTACCAGAGCACAATATTGAAACATTCGTGCGATAGCCCACAACAATCTCTTTAACTTTTGGTTCATAAGACAAGTTTTGTTTACGTTTTTGTTTGACAAGCGAGCCAATCCACTCAACGTTTATTTCGTAACCGGTGCCCTTCAACTGTTGAGCCGTTTCAACTAGTAACTGTAACTGGCTAACGTAACTGGTCATACAATCATAACTCTCCAAACGTATTGATATGAGGTTTCTTAATAAAGTAATCTTGCGAGAAAAACCTGAATCGTCAAAAAAAACGAAAAATACTGTGGCGCGAAGTGGATCTCATATATCTGTAATAGATTCATCGTAAAAGTAGTCGCTAATCAATAAGTAAACCCCCCCCAACCCAACCCAGTACCCCAGTTGCACCCCAGTACCAACTTAAGCCATTCGATCGCATACAGCGCAGAGCAGCTCGTATTATTGGGGATAAGGCGGTTAGCAAACAACTGGACTGTTTGGCGATGCGTAGAAACGTATCATCACTGTGCGTTTTCTACCGCATCTTTCACGGAGAGTGTTCCACCGAACTGCACGACCTGATTCCTGCCGCTAAATTCCATAACCGCACTGTACGTCACAGGTTAAAATATCATCCTCATCATCTGGATGCTTGGCGATCCACGACAATGCGTTTTTCAAATAATTTTATTCCGCGCACCACCATTTTATGGAACGATCTTCCTTTGGCAGTGTTTCCAGATCGGTACGACATAAGTACCTTCAAAAAACGTGTTTTCCACTTCTTTAAAGGACGGCAACGCACTCGCTCTGCGAGAGGTCGTGGGCGGCGGTGATTACTTTAAGATAAACCGCATGCTCGTTTGCCATCCTATACCATAAAAAAAAAAAAAAAAACTTGTTAGACTTATCCATAATAAATCTATCTTCACCTGCCTTCTTTAATTTCGCGCAACATCAAAAGAAGTAACAACCACATAACACCTACTCCACACTGGTGACCCCACTGAAGAACACAAAAATAGAAAATGACTTCTCCAGCGACTCAAAATTCAAATTCAAATTCAAAATATTCTTTATTCAAATAAACTTGTAAACAAGTGCTTTTGAATCGTCAACTCTACTGCTGGTTCGGAAAGCTGTTCCTACCGAGAAGAGCCAGCAAGAAACTCGGCGGTTGCTCTTTTAAAAATATAATTCTCAATATTATTTACATTAAGTCGTTACTGTCTTGTACAGGTTCAAAGAGAGCTATATCCACACATTCTTGTCTTCCAAATAATCTTCAAGAGTATAGTAGGCTTTCTGTATCAGCCTCAAGTCAGCAAATCGGCGAATATTGTGGAAACAGCTGACCTGGCAAGCGTAACTGTTTCTTCAAGAATACCTGACTTCTGGAGCGATCAACCACGTTTATGGTTTGTGCAGTATGAAGCTATTTTAGCACCGCAAAAATTGGGTGATGAAACGAAGTTTAACTTGGTCGTGGCCAAATTAGGCAAGGAATGTATTCAGCAAGTATCGAACATTTTGTTAAATCCGCTAGAGGGGCGAAAATACGAAACATTGAAAAAACGTTTATTAACGGTGTACGAAGAATCAGAAAACCGGCAATTTCAAAAATTACTTAGCGAAATGGAACTAGGTGATCAAAAGCCTTCCCAACCTTTACGCCGCATGCGAGATTTGGCGCGAGGTAAAATGACGGATGAGACTCTCTGCTTGATGTGGCAAGGACATTTACCTTCAGCAGTTCGAGCAGTTTTAGCAGTCTGTGAAGTGAAAGACCTGGAAAACTTGGGAGCTATTGCAGACAAAGTGATGGAGACTACTGAACCCATGCACGTAGCTGAGATACAACCTTCTTCTAGTTCTCGAGATCATAATTTAATATTATCGGAAATTGCAAAATTAAGCCTTCGAATACAACACCTAGAAAATAGAACATCAAGATACCATCCACGGAACTACAGGGGCCGCTTTTCTAGATCGTCATCGCGCGAAAGAAATTCGATCCGCTCCGCATCGGGTAACGAGTATTGTTATTATCATCAACGCTTTCGCCGCAGAGCTAATAAATGTATAGACCCGTGCTCGTGGAATAAATCGTAGAATCAAAATTCGGAAAACTAAGACAAGTGCAATCGCAGGCCGAGATTTGCACTATTACTCCTCATCACCGCCTCTGCATCACAGATATAAATTCGGGAACACGATTTCTTGTCGACACTGGCGCAAATATTTCAGTCTTACCAGTTGCCAAAAAGCCATTTAAGAGCAAAAGCAATATGACTACATATTATACGCAGCAAACGGCTCCCAAATTAATACATACGGTGTGAAAACTCTAGACCTGAACTTCAAGCTAAGAAGACCCTTCCGATGGACTTTCGTCTTGGCGGATGTTAAGCAGCCAATCCTGGGCGCAGACTTTTTCAGCCATCACAAACTTCTAGTAGATGTGCGCAACAAAAAACTAATCGACGAAATAACAAATTTATCTACGGTCGCCTCTATTACTTTACATGATCAGCCATCCATAAGAACGATAGATTCCGATAATGAATACAGCGATCTTTTGGACTTATTTCCTGAGATTACTAAACCCATGTGTTTTAAAGAGAATTCATGCCATAATATCGTCCACCAAATTGAAACGAATGGTTCACCTGTCTTCGCTCGCCCTCGTCCCTTACCTCCAAATAAATATAACATAGTCAAGAAAGAATGTCAACGAATGATAGACATGGGAATATGCAGACCCTCCAAAAGCGCATGGGCAAGCCCACTACACGTGGTTACAAAGAAGAACGGAGAAATAAGGCCATGAGGAGACTAGCGCCGCTTAAACGCTATAACTAAGCCCGACAGATATCCCATTCCACGGATACAAGACTGTGTCTATCTACTTTCTGGAAAAGAAATATTCTCACGCTTGGACTTGCAACCAGCATATCATAATATTAACATTGCTGAACAGGACATAGAAAAGACAGCCATAACTACCTCATTCGGCTTGTATGAATTTACAATGATGACCTTCGGACTCAAAAATGCAGCACAAACATTCCAAAGATTTTTAAACAATGTAGTACTTCGCGATCTAGACTTTTTATTCACCTACATCGATGACGTCACAATTGCATCATCCTCTACGTCAGAACATCGACATCATTTGAAGCTCGTTTTCGAACGACTAAAACAATTTGTAATTACTATAAATTTAGCGAAATGTGAATTCGGAAAAACCGAATTAAATTGCTTAGGGCATCGCGTTACACATCAAGGAATACGACCACTAGAAGAGAATATGAAAGCAATTACGCAATATCCCAAACCAAAAAACGGTAGAAGAATTAAGAAGATTTATGGGCATGTTGAACTTTTACCGAAGACACTTACCTAAAGCAGCGCAGATTCATAGCAAATTAATCGTATTTCTACAAAACGCGAAGAAAAAAGAGAAATCCCAATTCCATGGTCCGAGGAAACCAATGAGGCTTTTGAACAATGTAAACGTAGCCTACAAGACGCAATTACATTGTCTTTTCCAATTCCGGATGCTCCTTTAACAATAATGACAGACTGCTCAAACACATGCGCAGGGGCAGTTCTACAACTAAGAGACCCTACTAAGAATACATGGAGACCATTAGGAGTTTTTTCAAATAAACTAAGTAACGCCCAACAATGCTATAGTACTTTCGATCGGGAATTACTCGCAATTTATATAGCAATCAAATATTTTCGCTACCATATTGAAGGAAAACCCCTAACGGTATACACAGACCACAAGCACTTGGTTCAAGCCTTTAAAAAGAACACCATAAGTCCAAATGATACACCAAGAAGGTTGCGTCATCTATACTGCGTCCATCATATTATCAGTCTTTTGACAGCTCACGCTCATTAAGTTTTGTATTGCTTACGTACAAATATCATACAAATAATATTTGTACTTTATGGATGGGTACCGCCCACTTAGTGATGTCACACATAATGGTTACTACGATTATGCCACAGATTAAAAATAATCGGTAGAAATCGATGTTACGAGTATTAAAAGACATTTAATAACATTATATAAAGTTTTACTTTCTTCTTAGTTAATACATGAATACAAATAAAACAATCAGGATATTTTAATTTATTTTATTAGCACGAGTCGTCGGAATGATAATCAACACTAGACTCCTCCGATGAGGAGTCTTCAGTAGCAGTTATTATTAGCTCTTGTGTAGATAATATATTATCAAACGCAATATCACGTTCCCAATCAGAGAATATTACTCTTTTAGTTCTTTCCACCACACTTGCCCAGTTCTCGGCCGTTACGTGGGTGCAAGCATTTTTTAGCAATTGCAACATTTTATTCGCTGTGAATGGGGGGCTTGTATTGCATCTCGCAGCATGCCCTTTTACTTGTGCCCATATGAGTTCTATTGCGTTGTACTGGCAGTGGTATGGAGGAATCCGAAGAACAGTATGGCCATATTCTGCTGCCATTTCATTGATTACATAGCGTTTTGCTCTCTTTTTGGTTTTTAATATTTTTATTAATTCAACTTTTAACATTGAGTCGTCCACATTTTTTCCATTGTCCCGAAGCCAATTAATTATTTCATGCTTTTTATTAGCCTGTGTTGGCATTTTGTCAATTTGACGGGAGTGGTAGGGCGCATTATCAATAAAAATTATTGATGGTTCTTCCAATGAAATGAGCATTTTTTTGAACCACTCTTCATACACATTTGCATTCATCTCTTCGTGGTAGTCATTTGATTTCTTCGATTTAAATGCCAACAGTGCGTCTTGTACAAATCCTTTTGCTGTACCTGCATGGCAAATGATTAGGCGCTCACCTTTTCCCATTGGTACTGAGGAAGTGGAATCAGCAGTATCATCAGTCCAGAAACGAGATAGTGTGTGGTTAGCGTTGAGCCATGTTTCATCCGTGAAAACAATATTTTTATATTATAATATCTTGTATTTTCTTTGCCTCTCTTAAAAAATCACAACGTGCTATAGCTATATCTGTGCGTTCCATTAATAATTTTCTTTTATTTAACTTTTTATATGAAAAGCCAATTGTGTTCAAAACTTTGACCAAAGAAGATTTTTCACCATGAAATAGACCACTTCTTTTCAAAGAAACAATAAGTTTTCTCAAAGTTGGAATTTCTTTTCTCAAGTAGTAATCATATACATGACGACGAATAGCGTCAGCGTCAAAGTCATCAACAGCTGTCACCTTATGAGCCCGGCGCTTTCTTTTTGGTGTAGATGGTTTGTTTTGCTCCAAGCCGCTCCTGCCGTAGGCATCAGTAGTGATTTTAGTCACAGTTGATAGACTGATCCCCAACGCGGCCTTGGACTTGCGTGATAGGTATAAGAGGTCCGCCATTTTGATTTTCTTGCTCAAAATACTCATGAAGTTTTAACACTAACTGTCTCGATTGTGCTTTCAACACACGTCCTTTCGGCATTTTCACGATCAATTAATATAAGTTTCACAAAAGTTTTTCCGAGGAATAAAGCTACTTAACTCAAGGTGTAACAGATGCGAGAGAACACTCAGCGAACGTAAATGCGTGTGACTATCACGGGCGTTTCGTTGAGAGTGACAGATCACGTCAAAATGGCGGCCGAGCGGAAGGTCTGTTGATGTTGCCAGTTGATGTATAATATATTTTTTATGACTATAATAAATACACACGGATTAACATTTATTTTCAAAAAACTAAGGCAATATTAAATCAAAATGTTGATTTCTATATCTGTTATTAGTTTACGTAGGTTATCATTAATCGAATTACTTAGGTACGTAATTCGATTAATGATAGTAGGTACAGGTAGGACAGTGTATAGATTTCATATTACAATTTTGTAGCTCTATGGAACACATAAAAGGATCAGAAAATGTGTAACGTTGCAATTAAATTATTAAATATACTAATATTAAATCACCGCGCCGCGTACGCATCCCTAGCAACAAAACCTGTTTGTTACGAGGGCCGCGCCGCGGTGAGCGAGGTCGACCTTCCTTTGCCCGGCGCCCCGGTAGTATGCTTTCAACCTGCATAGAGGACGGCCGTACTACCTTTTTAACTGTCCACAACTATTATATTAGATTACGTGTTGTAACGTGAACCCGCTGGGGTGAGTTCCATTTTTAAAATAATAATCTAGCTGCTCGCTAAAGAGATAACCGCAGAAAATATAGCTGAAATTGTTTACACTGGCTGGATTTCTCGTTTCGGTTTCCCTTTAAGAAAAACAACTGACCAGGGAAGACAATTTGAGTCATGCCTTTTCAGCAATTTGTCAAAAAGAATGGGTACAGAAAAGATTAGAACATGCGCATATCATCCTCAAGCAAACGGAGCCATAGAAAGATGGCATAGTTGTTTAAAAACCGCTCTCATCTGTAGAGAAAGTACAACACACTGGGTTAGTGAGTTACCAACTGTATTACTCGGTTTAAGAACAAGTTTACGTGATTATACGAAAACCAGTGCAGCGGAGATGCTGTATGGAGAAACAATCAGACTACCGGGAGATTTCTTTGAATCCTGATGAAGATGCTTTCTTAAAAGAACTGCGAACCAAAATTACCACGTTGTCATCAATTCCAAAAAAAGAATTAACACAAGGAAAAATATTCGTTCATCCTGAGCTCCAACATACTTCACACGTTTTCGTTAGATGTGATACAATGATAAAATCCCTCACACCGCCGCATATTGGACCCTACAAGGTTATAGAGAGAAATGAAAAAAAAAATAAAATCCTACAAGGAGATACAGAAAAAGTTATTAGCATAGATCGCCTTAAACCCGCATTCTTATTAAGTACGCAAGATGAGTCGAATAGTAACATATCAAAACAACACCAAAATGGTGAAGAGCCCGGCGCCGTAACACGAGTAACACGATCACGACGCATCAGCAAACCTGTGGTTCGGTTCACTCGCTCATAACAATTTCAAACAAACGGTTACCTACCGCGTATAATTCACTTAATACTTTTATTCTATAATTAAATTTTAAAGTATAAAAAATACTCTATAAGATGGGTAAACAACAAAGTGTTCCAGTACAAGAAGAAATCATTATCGCGCAAAACGGGGGAAATGATAATTCTGCTTCAGCAACAGAGAAATCTTCAAACTTTTTCATCAATATAGACTTGATGTTATTCTGTATCCTGACTATCTTACTCGCTGCGACGGAATATTATATATGGAAAAAGTGTAAAGTCACGTATGGTAATTATGTATTGTATGTAACGGCCTGTTACTATCCCACTGCTGGGCATAGGCCTCTACTCTCCGTTTTTTTTTTTTTTGGAGAGAAGGATTGGAGCTAAGACCTACCACGCTGCTCCAATGCGGATTGGTAGGTTACACATATCCCCAGAATTCTCTAGGGATATGCAGGTTTCCTCACGATGTTTTCCTTCACCGAAAAGCGTGTGATAAATTGCAATTATCAATTAGACACATAAGTTTTTACTAGAAAACTCATTGGTGCCTGCCCGGGGTTTGAACCCTAGACCTTCTCGAAAGAGGCGCACGGTGATACCGCTGGGCTACCACAGCTTGCCTTTTTCTATGTTTCAGCACGCAATGGCAACACACTTAAACTTGGAGATTCTAGAAACCGCTCGCAAGGCTGGCCAAAATGTATTAAATGGACGTTGGAAGACTGGGCGTACGAGCCAGCACCATACGATCCAAAATATGAAAAGAACATTTCTTGGAAACCAACTCAAAGGTCCGAGGAATACAGAAAGCGTAACAGCTAGCCGAAGACGGAAAAACCGGCACCAACACAAACTGTCGTCCCTAGTACGGAGGAGGATCCACCACGCGATGAGCCGCTATACGACATAGGCCCGCACTCTACACTGGTTCCTGACAGGGATAGATATTGCCAGAATTTTGACTACTCTGGATTTGTTCCCCTAGTGGAGCAAACGTATGAAGAGCTCCGGGGTGTAGACCCAAGGCTGGTTGACCGATTGCCTTTTTCTGGTAATTATATAAGAAGAGAATTACAACTGCCAGACAATATCGTAATGAGAAGCTCTGAAAGAATTATGAACGCGCCTCAACAAGTGATCGTATAAACATTAAGTGAATATATTTAAGTGATTTTTTTCTCAATAGTGTTATATTCTAATAATTTTTATATTTTTATAGTTATGTATACTATTTTTAAACAGTAATTTTTACACCCCTTTTACATAGTTTAATATTTCTTTATATAACAATTTCATATTATTTTTATATTGCATTTTTTTTCAAAAAAATGGGGAAATGATGTAGCGCGAAGTCAGCGGATCTCATATATCCGTAATAGATTCATCGTATAGGTAGTCGCTAATCAATAAGCAAACTTGTTAGACGTATCCATAATAAATCTATCTTCACCTGCCTTCTTTAATTTCGCGCAACATCAAAAGAAGTAACAACCACATAACACCTACTCCACAAATACTTTGGTCCAAGGATTGCTAAATGTGGCCAAGTCAAAGGCCAGACGACTCTAACGTAAAACGTTTAAAGATGATTCTGTCACGAGCGTTCGGTCTTACTAAATCACAATGTAGATTGTTATTCATTTGCTGAACTAACAGGTGGCTACCTATGGGGACATGTCAGCACTGAGACCAATCCGTGCTGGATTAGATACATCATTATGAAACATCATTTAATTAATAATAATCATGAAATACGAGCATCTGCGCGTATTCCATGCCCAACTACTTTTATCATCTATCCGAGAACAATTTTGGTCTATAGGAGGCAGGAACCTGGCAAACGACAAACTATTAAAAAATGCTTTATTTGCCTATGTGGAAAACCTATACAGCCTGTAATAGGGAATCTACCAACAGTGAGAACTGTTCCAAATTTTCCATTTTATTCAACTGGGGTCGACTTTGCGGGACCATTTAGAATATCAAGTAGAAAAGGAAGAGGTATTCGGATCTGTAAATATTACCTGTGTTTGTTTGTGGGCCTCACTACTAAAGCAGTTCATTTAGAGATCATTAGTGAATTGACTGCCAGCGTATTTATTTTATCGGTACGTTGATTTATAAATCGTCGAGGTAAACCTAGCGCTCTTTATTGTGATAACGGTACAAATTTTGTTGGAGCTAAAAATGAGTTAGGCAAAATGCTTAGTCAATCCAGTCGTGAGCCAGGGTCCAATTTCTGTAGCAAAGATAATATAATTTTTTTTAATGGATTTCTAGTCAGATAAACTTAGCATAAATAATTCCACTGAACTCATGCGAAGGTAAGTTTCTAGCTTTAGTCTTTTGTGTCATCGTTAATAATCGTTGCACAAATCGCGCAGAAGTTGTATAATTTTTCGATGACCTTTTTGACAGCGTTAAAAAGAACTCTTCAGCACAGAAAAATCGAATTATATACAAATATAATATATCTAATAACACATATATATTTATTTTAAAAATAAATCATTTTAGTCATTTTTGAAAGCACCAAAATGTAACTTGATAGCTATTTTTAGATATAAAACAATGGTTTGGAAATAATAGTTTTTCAATTTGTAATTTACAGATATGTGCCCTTTTCGAAATTGCATATTCAATTATAATTGTTGGTTATAAATCGTGAGAAAGGGTAAGTATTAATTATGTACTTTATATATTTTTTTATAAATAATGAATAATTGTAATAATTATTTTCACCAACTTTTCTATTTCTTTATTCTTTTAAAAATGACCTAGCAGCTATAAAAATTTGCAAATGGCGATATCATGACCAAATGCAATTTATTAATGAATTCATAAATTGTGACAGGCTACGAATATCCACTATTACCGATGAGATAGTTAACAATGAAAATATTCGTGATATGGATATAGAAGATTCAGATAAAGTAACAACTGTGTTAAAAGAAATTGATGCCAATGAAGGAGCTGAATTAGAATTAATTCCGTCAATGCATTCGCTAGTAACGTACCACCGGCTCGCAAGCAACAGAAAAGAGAGGGCCTCAACAGAAACTGCATCATCAACCTTAATGAAATACATTTTAGAAATTAAAGTACAGGAACATAGAGCGCATCCCATAGACTATTTTATTTTCATAGCCTCTGGCATTGTCAAAACAAAAATTTCCGCTATTGGTCAACATTTCATTAGAACAAATTATTCACTTTCGTGAGTTAAATTGAAGAAATTCATCACTTCTTCGCAGTTTTGTTGTTTGTTACAGTGAACACAGCGAAGAATGAGAAATGAAAAAATTACATGATAGTTATCAAAAGTCACTCAAAAGGATGAAATCAAGTGAAGTAGTAAGGCTGCTTCTGTAACAAACAACTAGAAATATGCCGAGTTACTCGAATTTCTTTTATCCCACATGAAAAATTCGAAGAGAACTATTAATGTCTCACTTAATAATACTATGTTTTACTCTTGGGTGGGATGTAATGAAAAAGAGCAATTTAACACATTCTTAAATGAAATCCCACAATTTGCTCAAATTAAAAGGTCTAAACTAGCATTAGACTGCTTATTTAATTAAACTAAGATCTGGGGAACCTGAGGATAGATTGGAGACTTTATTACAATAGTCAAGGAGCACTATGGAAGCTTATATAAAAAAGCACGTGATATCCTACATGAATATTTTGTACCCCACCATATAGGTATCATAAATCATATAAATCGCAACCAGTTAGCACAGAGTAATCTGCTGATACCAAATGGACTATTTGGTAATCTTCTCTATCCATCCGTGAAAGATCATTTTAAGCGTCCCGTCCTGCTTCAGAAGATCGGTACGGTCTTCTGGGAAGGTCTATCGCAATGAAATTAATATCATTAGACAACCATTCAAAATCGTCGCAGTTTAACTTTTGCTTCATCAAGGCTGCATCTTCTAAAGTCATTATTTAGTGTGAAATTAAGAGACTGAAGAAATGCAGGTATAATATCCATAGGTACAATATCCAGAATTACAGAACTAGCCACAACAATTATCTGATATAGGTTCACTTCTTGATGATTTCATCGCAGTAATACTGCTTAGTGTTTTAATTATACTCCTTGCAGTGTAGCTTTGTGCGGAAGACAATTGCCATTTTCACTAAAAAAAAATGACTGCTACCACTTCGAAAGAATCATCATACAAATTTGGACACCGTAACACAGTCCATTTTTGCGGAGAAGTTTCTTATAGAAATTACATTTGCACGTACAAATTTTTGCACTTGGGGTACCAAACAGTACCCCTTTAAACACATCAAAATTTTCTCTAATTCTCTCTCTGCCATCAAGGCATTGGAAAATCGGAGCAACACATCCCCTCTCGTCGCACACATACATCACACAGTCAGCAAACACAACACAGGCACTATCAAGTCCGCATGGGTGCGGGGCCACGTAGGCATCCCTGAGAATAAGGCGGCCCACGCGGCGGCCATGACAGGCGTCGGGCTACACAGCAGCCCCTCCTACTATCATTTCCCTATCTACTCAAGACCGAAAGCATCAACGACGCGACAAGACAGTACCAAACATCGCTCACTGGCCGACATACTCACGCACTATTGCCCACGCTCGACCACATTAGGGTACTGTTTGACAAAACTAGAATCGACTTCTACCTGACTCAAGCATTGACAGGGTTAACGGTTGTCACAAGCAATACCTAGAAAGGTTCAAAATTACACCAGATGACCTTTGCCCTTGCAATAATCTCACACCCCAAACGATTGAGATGATGATGATTGAACATCTACTTCAACAGTGCCCTTACTTAAACACGTACCGCCTCAACCATGAACAGACGTGCCAATACTATGACGTCTCACCATACACACTGACTTAACTGCTTAATCATCATTACCCATTCACTCATACGTGACTTCAATAAAAAATATCAACAGTCGACTGAAAACGTTTAACGGGACAGCAACGCGGACGAATAACTCAGCTACTCCTCCCAACTAAAAATAGACTAGATGGACTTTAATCTTTATAAAGACTAAATTATTGGAAGGAGGAATTTCTTCCAATAAAACATTTTAAGAAAATTGCGACTCAATAATCAATTTTAAGTGATAAATTAAAAAAACCGTATGGCTAAACTAGTTATAAGAAAAAGAAAAGTCCTATTCTAGAGAAAGTCTACAAGCTTTAGCAAGCTTAGGGCTGTCAGAAACGGGTCTTTGAGTGGCTACATGGCTGCAACAGAATTCCAAATGCCCAGAATGACGATTATGGACCATTTCAATAATAAGAGGATTAAATCTAATTCACTAGGATGAAACACTGCATAGTCATTGGAAGTAAAAAAAAACTGGCATCATCTCTACACCTCATGGAAAAACATGAGGCAGAAATGCTGGAATCAGTTGAAGAATATGTAAAGAAAAATCAAATACTGACGCCATTTAAAGATAGAAACCAGGTAATTTCTGATTTACCGCGTTTAAAAAACGGCATTGCCTTAGTGTCAAGAAACCTAAAGCGGTTGATGAATACTCATGAGAGGGCAAAAATCCTTTTATCGTATTCCTTACATAATTTCGTGTGGAGAAAGTACTCAAGCTCCCGGTGCTTAGGCCTCTAGACTAAGGAACCTCCTCACAATCCGTGCTGTCTGAAGCATTACTGCCTTTTGTATCCTACAATTGATCCAACAACTAAGTGAGACCCTCTTAAGATGTTGGTCGATGCTTTTCGCGATCAGACCACTAACCGATACAACAATCAATAGTTGCGATTGTGAATGATTTGTTGAATCAATATCCCACATGGCGGTTATCTCATGAGCTAGGTCTTATACGGTCTATATTTAATTAATATTTTTAAAGCTCTTATGAGATTATCGTCATGCTGGACAGTGATATCCACAATAACAACTAACCGGAAGTTTGGAAAATCTCTCGGGTAGTTCCTGTGCCAAAAAAGAGTTACAGTTTTGATATAAGTGGTTTTAGGGTCATTGCAGTTTTGTCTACCTTCGGCAAACTGTTTGCATCGATATTGGAGTATCAAATAAGAAAATAGTTTGAATTCTAGCACAAATTAATGAACAGAACAGAAATGAATGTTACATTCCGTACATGTATAAAAAATATTTGTGTTAAAGCATATAAAACTAGGTTTCATAAGTGGAAATCAAGAACTCAATAAAGTAATAAAAATGGAACTTAACGAGGGTAAATCTTTGAACAAAAACAAATAGATTAAAAATTGAAGACTTGCTACACTTGCTAACCATTAATTTTTTGCAGTTAATATGTAAGTACCATTTTCTTGGCTAATAATGTTATAACATGAGAAGATAAGAATGCAATCTTACAAATTGCATTTTTTATCTTTTGTGTAAAGTGCATATTTATTATTATTAATCTATTTATATAGATTTTCATTATTTATAATTTTCTCTCTTTCTATATTACCCGTATTTCACTTCTTATCGTTTTCTTTCTATTACTCTAAGGTTCACTGGAAGAGATCCTTTTTAGAGATAAGTCCGCCTTTGAACATGTGCTATTTTACTTTTATTAACAATATGTCAGAAAAGAGAAAGAAACAAAGTACAATATGTAAATAAAAGAAATAAATAAATAAGATCCATATCCGATTCCACATATCTTACAAAATACCCAAGTAATTATTTAAGAACTATTTATGTCCTAAAACAAAAGTTCTAAACAACGACTTAGGCGAAACTTCTTTTGCTGCTCCAAGCAATATAAAAAACTTCAGATTAACACAAAGAATTTTTGTTAACAATTAAATTATCTATGCTAGTGCTATATTATCTCAAGATACAGTTGGATCTGATAAACCTATCATAACACATCCACAATCCTCAGTTCTAGCTAACTCAACTATACCACAACAAAAAAAAGCACTTAGCTAGCTAGTGTTTGGGCGATTAAATATTTCAAGCCATTATTATTTAGTTTTATTTTCTTTTTTTTTGTTTAAATTGTTTAATTTATGCAGAAAAAAGTTTGTTTTGTGTTAATATTAATTTTTTTTAGTAATTTGATGTTTAATAAATTTTTTTATCACAGAATCCATAATTTTTGTCTGACCAAAAGCAATTTGTGCTAAATTCTGTGTACACACTCAATAAAATATACTATACCCTTCTTATTTTATTATAATTAAAATAAAATAAGCATTGCAGTTAACAAAGATATACCCACTACAAAAAAGATTCATGGATATGATGTGAATAACATCATCCCCCCAATATTGTTGCATTGTACTAAATTTCACCATTTTTTTTGTTAATTGTGATTAGTTTTAAAGATTATTTGAAGCAAACATTTTTATTTTAGTGGATTTGATTTGATTGTATTTTATAATTGATAACATGGATTTTATACATTGTTTTTTACTTTTCCCTCTATATTTTATTAGATAGTATATTGCATCAGTATGGTTTACACTTTCTCTTGTTTAAAAAGCCACATCTTCCGAAGCACAAAATTAAAGCGTAGGGAATATTTTAAGACATGATGTTGTGAACACAGCCACAACATTTTTTTTATCTTTGTGCATTTTGTAAAATTAAAAAAATCTTGACTACTTGTAACGGATATCATACTCATGTATACTGATGAATAAACCTGAACGAAGAAGACCACCTTTGTATCATTTACCAGCACCTAATATCTTTACATCAACTAAGAAAAAAATGCATGAAAAACTATTTAAAAGTTATATTTGTATTTGCATATATTCATAACAAACCAACACAATGACTACAATATGAGAAAACCAATAATTTTATCAATATCAGAGTCCACTAACTATACTACATGTCCCTATGTATACCAATTTGATAATAAACAAATTAAACCATC
Source organism: Morpho achilles (assembly GCA_947086495.1). Taxonomy (NCBI): domain Eukaryota; kingdom Metazoa; phylum Arthropoda; class Insecta; order Lepidoptera; family Nymphalidae; genus Morpho; species Morpho achilles. The sequence goes on along the minus strand of CAMTZB010000018.1, from coordinate 6,741,663 downwards.
AATTTTGGTAAAGAATCTTGAACCACCAAAAGACAACAAATTACTTTCTTTTTACAGGATGATAATAACCCATAATAAATTATTCTATGTTTTGTCATATTGTTCTTTTTCTAAATCTTTTCAAAATTATTTTGTATGAATACAATAAAGGAAGTGCAAACAGCTGCAAGGCAAGAATAATTAAACCAAACCGTGTCAAGAGCTACCAATTTAAAAAGGTTTATAACTGAAATCAATATCAGCTAAAATATCAGAAACATGTTTGACTCAACAAATCATTATAACGTACAACTTATCGCCGAGAAGGCTGAAGAAACCGGCAGGTCAAGAAACCATTATGTTAAATAATTCACTGAGACTAATATTATTTATGCTGTTGAAATTGATGATAACTGAAAGATAAGTACTAATCACTATAATATTTTTTTCCACTCAACTTTATAATATTTTTCAACACACGCTTCTGTTAAATTTTTAGACACCTTTTGGGTTTACTAGTGATGTGAAAAAATAATCGATTTTTAAAATAAACGATTATTTTGCAAAATAATCGATAATTTTAATCAAAAATCTTTTTTTAATAATCGATTATTTTAGGTATCCCTTTTTATTTTTTTACTCTTTTTGTTGTTTTTTAATAATAAATATGCATTGTCGTATGAAACCAATTTAGCCAAACTACACATTTTAATCCAAATTCACAAACAGCGCATCTGATAAATTTAGTAGTGTCCACTTTAATTAGCTTTTATTGTAATTATTTGTATAAAAAAGACACCTTTTGAAAAAATCGATTACTTTTAATGGAATAAAAATCGATTATTTATTCATCTATTTTTAACTCCAAGACATCTATGAACCACATGATCTAGGGATATCAAAATTATCGATTATTATTATTTATAATCGATTTTTAACATTAAAAATCGATGATTTTTTCGATTATTTCAATGCCAATTAATAATTTTTTAAAATTACTTTCGATTTTTTCTACTCATCCCTACATTGATGCACACTTTTTTTTTTATCGATAGGTATTTGATATTCTTCAGGTATTTGATATTGTATTGTATTTGATTTTAGTGGGACCTCCAATTTTTCCCCGATTGGTTTGGAAAATCAGAGCAGACTGGCAAAATGTTCCCACATTTTGCCAGTCTGCTCTGATTTTCGGTACCTTGGTTCGCTTTTTCAAAACGACGGTGAAATAGATCGAGATGTGGGTAAAAGAATGAATGCAGGATGGATGAAGTGGCGGCAGGTCTCAGGCACAATATGTGACCCTCGAATGCCCCTTAAAGTTAAGGGAAAAATTTATAAAGCAGTCATAAGACCTGTCGTATTGTATGGATCAGAATGTTGGGCAATGAAAAGGAGGGATGAAAGAAGAGTACATGCAAATGAGATGAGAATGTTAAGGTGGATGTGTGGTGTGACAAAACTGGATAAAATACGAAACGAGTATATTAGGGGAAGTCTGAAAGTTGCGCCTATTATAGAAAAGTCGAGAAGTGCAAGATTGAGATGGTATGGACATGTAATGAGGAGGGATGAAAATCATGTGACCAAACGTGTGTTAAATTTGAATGTGGATGGATATGTGCCTAGAGGGAGGCCTAAAAAGAGATGGTTGAATTGTGTGAAGTATGATATGCATATAAAAGGAGTGGCGCCAGAGTTGACGAAAGATAGGACAGAATGGAAGAGAAAAACATGTTGTGCCGACCCCACTTGTGGATAGTGGGATAAGGACAGGATGATATATAGGTATTTGATATTCTTAACGTTGTTGTACTATCTAGTCATTTGAGACCAAAGACAGTATTTTCGTTTTATAAAATTATTAAAAGCTTGGAAGTATTTAAAATATAAATAAATAAAAGAAAAATAACAGAGAATATTTTTATTTTAACTTTTTTCCTCCCTTTTATTAGTATTCATTAAGGCCACTAATGACCACGTGGCAATATGTAGTACCTTTTCATAAATGTACTAGCGTCATCTAGCATCACTAAAGCTAAAAACATTTTTGTTATTGAATTTATTTCTATGGACCTCCGCAAAGTAAAAGTGGCATAGGTTATGATTCAGCTAATTTACGGATTCAAACGAAAATAAGGCAAATCAAAAAGACCTACTATGGTAGGTAAGATTCTAGGCCACTATCTTCCCAAAAAAACCTAAAAAAAATTATAGTACTGTATATGCTGGACAATCCTTTAGGATGGCTGAAATGCAAATACCTGGGCCAAATAAAAACCTACCTGGGTAAATCCGGCTGAGTAGAATAGACCACCTTCATTTCTTACCGAGGTGTCGTAAAAGGCGACTAAGGTAAGTTGACCCACCGTGTAGTATCCGATTGAGTAGAATAGACCACCCTCTTTCTTACCGAGGTGTCGTGGTGTACGACTAAGGTAAGTTGATGTCAGGAAGGCGGCCGGTCGTAAAATACGACCAAATCACGTGACAACATGTTTATAACATATTGTGCTGACCCCTCTTAGAGTGGGATAAGGACAGGAGGATGACAAATACAATTTGATTGCACGATCTTTTTATTTATCAGAAATCTAGACTTTAATAAAACGTAAATATTTAGGTAAATAAATATCGGACGGAGATTAGTTAAATATACAAAAAATTACATGATATTCATCATTTTGAGATTAACTTAAAATAGACTACTAGCTTCAAATGATGGTATATAATAACTATATACTAAAGAAAACATAAGTAACAGACTTTCATTATAACTGATTAACCTTTCTTCTTTTAGTTTTGTATTTTGTCAATAAGTGATAGAAGCAATTTATATATACCGTCAATCATTTAAAGTTAGCTTTAATTGAGATAATTATAATAATAAAATAAAAATAAATGAGATTTCCTTAAGTAGTATAAAAAGAGATGGATTTATGTAAAGTGAAAATAATTGAGACGTACATAAAATTCATAATCTTAATAATACACTTGACTCCATGAAATTCAGAAAGTTCAAAGTTGTATATTAAATAGCATAATAATGACTTCATTTAATTTATTGGTTAGATATAAAACAAATTTAATATTCATTTATCTTTTTTCATATACTTGAAATGTAGGATCGGGAGAGTAAACCATATAATTTTATACGATATACCATCCAACTAAAGATTAACTCACTCGATAATTTATCGCAGAACGAATAAACTTTTACTTTAAATTTAATTGTTCTTTTACATAAAATATAGTTTTTGACTATTAGCTTTACTCTGCTAACCCTAGAAATAATCGTCGGACGAATTTTCTATTATATATTTCGCAAGGTTAGTATTAAAGTGACCTAATTCAAAATTGTATTATAATAAGATTGCATCTTGCATTTTCTATACAAACTTATTTTACGGTTATACGCAATTTTGCTTTTTATGTGAAAAAAAAAACTTATATTTGTTTCGAAAAATTCAAAACAGTGAGAATTTGTTATAGATATATATATATATTTTTTAGTATTGTAATTGTTTAAATAATATTAGGTTTTATACCGACTAACTAAATTCCGAGAAATACGAAAGAATATAATACATACTAATAAATCCATGTATATTTGTTATATAAAAGCGATAACGATTTCTAAATAGAATTTTGAGAAACATGAATTTAGTCAAATTTTAATAAAAACTACCATATTTATCCAAAAAGAAAAAAAACATTTGCTTCAAAAGCAATTAATACAATGATAGAAAATAACAATAATAAAAATCTGATTTAAGATTAAGCTTAAATAACTAGAATCCTACTTTTTATATTGGTTAAAGTAACAATAAAAAAAAATCTTTAGTAAGTTTAAATATGAATGTATACATGTGACTAGAGGGAGATCTACAAAGAGATGGTTGGATTGTGTGAAGTGACATGGAGATAAAAGGAGTAGAGAGAGTTGACGAGTAGGAGAGAATGGAAGAGAAAAAAATGTTATGCCGTTTCCACTTAGAGTGGGATAAGGACAAGAAAATGATGACTACGTTTAATTGTAGATAATATTTTAAAAGATTTACAATCCAAAAAGAGTATTGCTAAAAACTAACCTTTTCCCAACTATCCGAAATTATATTAACCATTGATTGAGATATCCGATACTATTTTGTCTCTACAACAGCGAACCTTTTGAATTGTCCCGGTTTATCGTTAGGGCAATAAATTTTATGTTTTCTTGATTTTCTAAATAAATATTTAACTTTAACCACAACTTTAGCTAACAAAATAGTCACGTCAAAAATTCATTCATGTCATGAGCCGCAAGGAAGTCTATGTCTCGAAGAACGCCTTCGCAAAGCCAGATGAAAAGATAGACAGAGATCGCTCGCTAGTCACGAGGTGGTAAATATTATCAAAGGGCTTGAAGCAAGCCCAGTCGAATGAGTAGGACAACCTAATAGAGCGAGAACCCCAGATATTCGTCATTTTATAAAAGCTGAAAGTTTGAAAGTTTGTCAGCGCATACTCCCAATACAGTTAAGAACGATGGTACATTGTGGAATTTGGAAGATAAACAGGGTCCTCAAGATGTGTAAAATACCAATCTACTTTCGTCAAAGTATAGAGGCTGATTTTTTGGTATAACCTTCAGAATAATATTGAAAATCGCGTCAATGCCAGACACCTAGCATCGTGGCAAACCCCTCGCCAGACACCCTTATAGTTCATATAATTCTATTTACGTCATAGTTTAAAGTTGATTTTAATATATATAACTTGGATAATAATAAGATGATGTTTCCTCACTAGCCAGACATTTTTGACAGTTCCAACCCCTACCAGACAACCATGTAGGGTAGCTATAGGAGCGAATACGAGGTAAACATAACAGGGCACAACCCAAATAATGGGAACAGGCACAGAAAGAAGAAATTCCCCAGTTTTACCTAAAGATTTTAAGTTATTGTTACTTTAACCAATAATTAAACAACGGACCTTTACTTATATATAAGGTCTCAAAACTAAACGAGGACCAGATTTCGGACGGATAGAATAATAACTAATATCGCCAGCACCATAAATAATTTACTAATGCCTTCGTGTAGTGGTATAAACCACCAATAAAATTGTATAACTGAAATATGTATATATAAACACTTTTTAAATACGACTTAATTTTGACTGTATTGACGTGTTTTAATACATGCCTGCTTATTTACAGTTTAACCCATATATTTCTATCGATTTATCCGCGGATAGCTTAACAATATGGCAAACTAAACAAATTCCATGTTACACATGAAATACAGAATCGCGTATTACGTTATAATTAATTTATGATTGATAATATTTTGATCTAGTTTATCTACATAATTCGCGCATTTAAAGGCATTGAAGTATTATTAATTATTCATAGTGTCGACGTTTAACTATACAATGTAAAAATAAAGGTTAACATAAGTTAGGGCTGATTAACGAAACTTGTTGGACGTGTGAAAGATATACATGAAGAATTATAAAGAAAGAAATTATATCATTCTAAAATTTACGATATATATTAGTTCTATTGCACGCAACACGCGCTTTCGTAAACATGCACACGAGCGTTTACGCTCGCATGCACTAAAGCGCTTACGAACGCAGGACATAGCGCTCGTATGTATGCGTGCAAAAGCGCTTGTGTGCATGCGTTCGTAAGCGCTTTTGTGCATGCGAGAGAGAGCGCACGCATACATACGAGCGCTATGTATGCAGAAGCGCACGCATGCATAGCGCTCGTATGTTTGCGTGCGCTCTCTCGCATGCACAAAAGCGCTTATGCACGCATGCATACAAGCGATTCCGCACGCATCTATACAACGGCTTACTTCCGAAGCATTCAATGGAAATACAAATAAATACAGGTGGAATTCGTTAACGTAACATTTTAGTGCAACTATTTTACGTTTGCTATATTTGTTTATTGTAGAGACTTTCCAACAAGTGTCATTAATCTAATAATTCGAATATTTATACTATATCAGAGAAATACAAGGCACATTTCCGAGGCCAAGGCACAATTTCCATAACTAAAATAAATATTTACACAATATATTGTTCCCATCCAAATATAAACATAATAATATAAACTTATATTAATGTGATGGTCGCGGATAACGAGCCTGGTGGGGTTTTTTCTTATAATATCAATTGTGTATTTACAATATAAACCTTAACATGTAAATCTAAATTCTTAACTCAGTTTGTATCAATAGTAAAGTCAATTTTAACTATAGATTAGGTGATAATATAATGTGTCTATTGAAAAAAAGGGAAACTAAATGAGGTTATGCTTGTGTGTCTCTTTTTTGTGTGATTAGACAGAGATAGGTATGGATCAGGGTTGCATATTGCTTCCCTAATCTATGTATAATAACTGTATGTTTTTTTTATGAAGTGTGTTGGATGATATTAGTTGATTATTGTTGTTAGGTCTGTTATTATTATTATTTTAAAGTTTCTAGCAATTTGAGTTTTAAATTACTAATAAACTTGTTAACTCCTCCAGCTAAGCTAAATGCTTGTGTTAGTGGGTTCACGTCGGTAGTATAATGGCCGGGATTCGAACCCACGACCTCTCTATGGCAAGTCCGTTACCCTAACCATACTGCTAACGCTTTTGGTCTTATGTTCAAAGCATATTAATTTTGAATGAAAAAAGTTAGCTGAAAGTTACACATATAAATCAATTATTTAATGATATAAACAATGATTGACTACTTTAGTTAATCATAATAGACAAAGTTGTGCCATTTACGAGATTATTTAGTCGCTATCAGGGATTCTTAAACCAATCATCCTCTTTGGTTTCAACAGATGTAATCTTTGAAATAACTTGTTAAACATTTACGACCTGTTTTACAAGTTACTGATAAAGTGTCTGATAGTTAATCGACATTAAACTAAGTAGCAGATAAATGTCTCTAAAAAGAGACTCTAAAAAGTGAAAAATTAATAAAAAATCGCGGCCATTTTGATACAGATATTTGCTATCCAGCAGATAAACAAAATAACAGCCACATGATCCACCTGTTAACTTATTAGGGACTGTAAGAGCTGAATAAACCTATCAGAAACCTGAGAAACGCAAAATTCCGAGATATTTGTCAGATACGTTCCGAATAAGCTAACTGACAATTTATTGATAACTTGTGTAACAGGCCCTAAATATACCAGTTATCATGTTAAAATTTAGATTTAATACCAAAACCACAAATATTTAATCGTCTTGATACAAACTGATCTAAAACAATTTTTAAAATGTAAATTAAACCTATGCACGAGTTATACTTTATGTTGAATAATTTACAAAAAAAGCATAGAGTATATGACTATTTTTTAAATCATTTATAGAAGTAGGTGTAACTATGCTGAATTCCATACTGCATAAGTAATGGTAGAATTTATTTTGCTCTATATATTTGCATAATAATTCTTAACAGAGAGAACATTCTTCTTCTTTTTTTTAAGAAAAGATTCAATTCAAATTTCAAATTTTAAGAAAAAAATTTGGGTAAATTATGTAATAACATAACTTTCCTTATTTTTGAATTTTAAACTATCGTGTTATTCATAATTAATGTATAGATTCCGGCTATACTCACGTCTGATTTTATCGTATGAGTTTACCCAACTAGTTTCTAACTTTAATAACTTTCCTTTAGAAAAATAGTCAAATACTCGATTGTGAAAGTGTAGAAATATTTTTGTTTCTTTATGCAACACTTTGTGCTTATATAACAATACACATATATTTAGAACTATGTTCAAACAAAATATACATTATAATCTTATACTAAATATATAAAAAAAAACAAATTATAATAACTAGTCAATTTTCTATGCAATAGCTTATGAATAAAATATATAAATATATTTTTACAATCCATAATTAATTCTAAGTTAATATTAGTGCCTTCTACAGGTAATTCATTCAAGACTACAAAATTTGCAGAATTATTTTGCTATAATTCGCGTTTGTATGCACAGAACAAACAAACGCAATTTATAGCAAAATAATTAATAATTATTCTAAATAATTTGAAAATCCTTTTACCTTCATACATAACCGCGGTTTAATAATAAAAATTGAAAATGTTTAAAAGATTGACCGCTGAGTTTCGTGCTGTTTATACTCGATAATAATTGTAGCTTCATTAATCATATTAATCCTTGACGATTCAAAATTGCTTGAAAAAGCTTATTTGAATAAACATCATTTTGATTCTTCAATCAACATTTCCGTAATTAAGTAAACAGTAGTTGAATAATGCGTTTAAAGTTAAAAACTGATATTTGAGAAAGAGAAATACTGATATTTTAGCTTTAAAAAAACTATATATACCATACTCAAATACATCAAATTTAGATAATAAATTAATTATTTTGTTAAGTTCTCTAGTTTTAATATTTATAGAACTCTGTAATTGTTCAACAACATTAAAAGTTGACAAAAATCTTACAACTTTAAAGCCCATATAATATTAAAATATACTAGATATCAATTTTGCGATATTATTTTGAAATTGCTATTATAAAATGGAATGTTTTTTTGTATATACCAAGTTATTACATCTTATTTAGTTAATATTGGCAATAGATCGTTACCCAGGTCGATTTCATAGGAGATTGCAAGTTCACGCTATATGAAATTAATATAGTCTTCATTAATACACCCGAGTACTATGAGTTTATAAGTGTACATTTTCCATTCAAAGATGGCGAGCGAAGACTTTCTTTATACCTACGGTACAAGTTCACGCTTTATAAAATATAGTATTCTTTATTACACAGTACTATTTGTAATAATTTCTACTCAAAGATGCCGATTGAAAAAAAATCACATGTACGTTATACCTACAGTACAAGTTCACGCTGTATAAAATATAGTATTCGTTATTACATCTCAGTTCTATGCGTGCTTATATTTATTTAATGGTGGCGTGTGAAAATGTTCACATATACTTTGTACCTACGGTACAAGTTCACGTTGTACAAAATTAATAGTCTTCATTAATACACCCCAGTACTATGAGTTTATAAGTGTACATTTTCCATTCAAAGATGACGAGTGAAAATGTTTACATATACTTTATGCCTACGTTACAAGTTCACGCTGTACAAAATTAATAGTCTTCATTAATACACCCCAGTACTATGAATTTGTGCGCGTACATTTTCTGTTCAAAGGTGTAGAGTGAAAATGTTCACATATAATACCTACGGTACAAGTTCATGCTGTATAAAATTAATATAGTCTTCATTATACACCCCAGTACTAAGAGTTTATAAGTATACATTTTCCATTCAAAGATGGCGAGTGACAATGTTTACATATACTTTATACCTACGGTACAAATTCACGCTGTATAAAATTAATATAGGCTTCATTAATACACCCCAGTACTATGAGTTTATACGTGTACATTTTCCATTAAAAGATGGCGAGTGAAAATGTTTACATATACTTTATACCTAGGGTACAAGTTCACGCTGTATAAAATTAATAATTAAAATAATACACCCCAGTACAATGAGTATATAAGTGTATAAGTGTACATTATCTATTCAAAGATAGCGAGTGAAAATGTTTACATATACTTTATACAAGTTCACGCTGTATAAAATATAGTATTCGTTATTACACCTCAGTACTATGCGTTTGTATGCGTACCTTTTTCTGACTACCGTTTCTATTCAAAGGTGGCGAGTGTTCAGCGAAACCGTGGTTCCTTCTGCCCAAACCACCGGGTTCGCCTTCCGGTGGTCTCGGTTTCTTCAACGAGGACCGGAGCGGTGACCTCGTGATGGTGCTTGCATCTGAGAGGCCGGTGAGAGTGGTAGCTGTGGTGTTCATTGAAGCAACGCTACCATGGCCGTTCGTGCTGTAGGGTTTCCCTGAAGCATCTGTCATTGATATACCTGGAGTCGAATAATAATTAATGGGTATCTTCTGTTTCACATAAATGTATATTAGTTACAGGAATTGATTTACGCCGTGTGGTATCCGGCTGAATAGGTAGAGGCCTGTTACTATCACACTGCTGGGAATAGGCCTCTTCTCGCCGTGTTTGGATTAGATTAGAGCTAAGACCTACCACACTGCTCCATTGCGGATTGGTAGGTTACATATATCCCCAGAATTCTCTAGAGATATGCAGGTTTCCTCACCATGTTTTCCTTCACTGAAAAGCGTGTGATAAATAGCAATTATCAATTAGACACATAAGTTTTAACAGAAAAACTCATTTGAGTCTGCCCGAGTTTGAACCCATGACCTCCTCGAAAGAGTCGAACGGTGCTACCGCTGGTCTACCACATGTTCAATACCACAGTTTATACAAATACAAATAAATAAATAAATATACCTACGCGCGGCCGCGGAGTCAAAACGTTCGACCAGAGAGGTAATTTAATTTTTTTTTTCTAAATTCTTGTGGAACCCCAACAGAGGTATCGCAGAACCCTAGGGTTCCGCGGAACACACTTTGAGTAAAGCTTCACTAGACACATATATAGAAAACTTACCTCTGCCTTCCTTGAAGCCGGGGTTATTAATGGTGGTGCTATTGTCTGGATCGCCCAACGGATTGGTGGGGTCGCCGCCCACTCGCCGCGAGAACAGCGTGTCGTATATAGACATTATGAACAACGCCGAATTTATAACTATACATATTATCTGGAAACAATAAAACATATGTGAATGATAAACAAAGTTAAAATTAACTGGTACATTTAATAATTGTTTGTGATATCCACAAGGTAGAAGAAGTCGAAGGGTTATTTTGGTCAAAAATGTTTATTTTTTACTTTATTATATTATACATTTATTTTTTTTATTTTTATACATATATTTAGAAAAGAGAAAGAAAAATTCAAAAAAGCACATGTATAAAGGCGGACTTATCCCTAAAAAGGGATCTCTTCCAGTCAATCTTTTAGTAACATAAGGAAAAAACAAGAATTAAAGTAGAAAGAGAGTACGAGTCATATAGAGAAATTTATTATTAATAAATTTAACTATTTAATCTATTAATTAATTTTGGTAAAAAAAAAATTACTTTAATGCGGTACCCAAATGTACTTAATATTTGTGTTAATTGTTTATTACAACAATGCCCAAAAGTAATGAAGATATTATTTTGCTATAATCCACGACAAAAGAAATCATATGAAATGCCAAATGTAGAATGTACCGTCCGTTCTCATGTCTGATACATGCAGAATTCGTCAAAATGTATGCATTATTAACGACCAATAACACAACTATACGCACCGCACACATTCACTACCACAATCTCAACAATTGTTTCACAACATAACCAAAGCAATGTAACCAGGAGATAAGACTCCACAACAAAATCGATTTCTATTGAGTGTACGAGTTTTTACGAATTGATAGTTCAAATTTAAATTAAATTTTTTTTTATTCAAATAAACTTGTAAACAAGTACTTCCGCAATCAATTTTGGCACTGCCATTACAGCAGTTTAAAAACACTGTTAAAAAGAGGCTGATACATAAAGCCTACTATACTCTTGAAGATTTTTAAGAAGATAAGAATGTGTGGATATAGCTCTCTTTGAACCTGTACAAGACAGTAATGACTTAATGTAAATAATATTAAGAATTATATTTTTAAAAGAGCAACCGCCGAGTTTCTTGCTGGCTCTTCTCGGTAGGAACAGCTTTCCGAACCAGCTGTAAAGTTGACGATTCAAAAGCACTTGTTTACAAGTTTATTTGAATAAAGAATATTATGAATTTGAATTTGAATCGTCAATTCTACGCTGGTTCGGAAAGCTGTTCCTAACGAGAAGAGCCAGCAAGAAACTCGGCGGTTGCTCTTTTCAATAAAATAATACTTATAACTAGTTCCATTAAGTCATACTATCTTATACAGGGTCGGATAGTAGCTATATCCATGCTTTCTTATCATCTAAATAATCCTCAACAGTATCAACCTCTCTTTAACAGTTTTTTTTAAAAATGGTAATGGCAAAGCTTAAATTGATTGCGGAATTTTATTATAGAATCTTATACCTCCCACTAACGAATTACGTACCTTTGCAATGCGTAAAGCAGGAGCCGCAAGCTTATTTCGGTTCCTACTTTGTCTATTATTTAAATCACCTATCGTTTTATAATTTTTTATATTTTATGAACAAAATTAAATTACTTAAAATATGCTGAAGCAAATGCAAGAATACCTATTTCCTTACACTTCTCTCGCAGGGAATCAGGCGGACTTAAATTGTAAATGCCACGTATGACTCTTTTTTGTATTACAATTTTTTTTTCATTTTCCGTTCATTTACCCAAATAATTTCTATTCCATAAGACATAATGCTATGGAAAATAAGGTAAGGTAAGCAAAATAAGGTGATCGTACCTGTACGTAAAAAGCTGGGCCTCTAACTAGATAGAATTCCCTGTCGTTGCCTTGCACCGCGAATAGTCCAGCTGCGGCTATCGAAAGTAATGCTGGAAGATAAAAATAAATAAAAATTTATATTCTACTTCATTTTTTCAGATTAATTTTGCTGAATAATTCCTTAATTATTTCGTGAATCACAACGCACCGTATTTTCAAAATTATTATTCATTCAAGTTGTGTTTTACAAACACTTTCGGTTCGTCAAATTACAATGAAGCTACAAATATTTCAAAAAGGTGCTTATACCGCGAAGAACCAGCAAGCAACTCAGCCTTCACTCTTTTCGAAAATAATGATTTAATTTTTTTTTACTGCAAAAATGTACAAGTTATATCTAAATAAAAAGTAACTACTTTTTAATACTCATTTTTTTTCACAAATTACAATATAATCTAGTGCGTAGCATCTTGTAACTTAAATAAAAGCTTTATTATCATTAATAAATATATATAATATTTTTAATTGCTTTTTTGAACTTGCGTAGAAGTAAATACAAAACAGATTGTGGAAATTAATTAGAAAAACGTATACCAAAGTTCACCAATGATCTACGAACTTTCTTAATCAGTAGCCTTTAGACAGGATACTGATCTACGAACTTTTTAATCAGTAGCCTTTAGACAGGATACTGATCTACGAACTTTCTTAATTAGTAGCCTTTAGACAGGATACTGATCTACGAACTTTCTTAATCAGTAGCCTTTAGACAGGATACTGATCTACGAACTTACTTAATCAGTAGCCTTTAGACAGGTTACTGATCTACGAACTTTCTTAATCAGTAGTCTTTAGACAGGATACTGATCTACGAACTTTCTTATTCAGTAGCCTTTAGACAGGATACTGATCTACGAACTTTCTTAATCAGTAGCCTTTAGACAGGATACTGATCTACGAACTTACTTAATCAGTAGCCTTTAGACAGGTTACTGATCTACGAACTTTCTTAATTAGTAGCCTTTAGACAGGATACTGATCTACGAACTTTCTTAATCAGTAGCCTATAGATAGGATACTTACTTGCCAAAAGGGCTAAGGCTAGTTTCGTCATCACAAGGTGTGTGTACTTGAAGCAGACCCGCTCCTTCGACGAGACCATGGCCAGCTGTAGCACTGAGAGGATACAGAATAAGCCAAGCACCGACACGCCTATCGATGCCACCATACCCGCTATATATACAGCCGCTGAAACGATAAAAGTTTGTATTTGAGGAATTTATTTATTTATCGAGGTGTCGTAAAAATGCGACTAAGGTAAGTTGTTTTTAAATTTAAACTATCGTGAGTAGTATTCATAGTTAATGTATAGAACCGGCTATACCCACGTCTTATTCTATCGGGCTAGCCCGACTAGTTTACTACTATGACCGCCGCGATAACGTCGTGTAAACAGCTCATGAATATGTGCACCGGATGGGTTCGAAACTAGTCGGTCTAACTCGATACGATAAGACGTGAGTATAGCCGGTTCTATATACTAAGGTAAGTTGACCCGCCGTGTGGTATCTGGTTGAGTAAAATAGACCACCCTTTTTCTTACCGAGGTGTCGCAAAATGCGACTAAGGTAAGTTGACATCAGTCAAGCGGCCGGTCGTAAAATTCTTCGCCAAATCATTTAACAGCTTGTTTCCAACCCCTCCTTCGTGCCGACCGCACTTAGAGTGGGATATGGGCAGGAAAATGATGATTTTAAAGATACTGAAACTTCAAAAGGTCAAGTGTACAATAAAGGGACAATTTTCCATAATACTGATAATGCGAAACGCAGGGTCACCCATCCTTTTTTGTCATGCCCCAAAAGAGCAATTATCTTATTCAATATAAAATACATAACTTTTAATAAATAGTGAATTGTTCACTTAGAAAACTTAAAGTCTTTAGGAGAAAGGAAAGAAAGGAGAAAGAAAGTTTAGGAGAAGAATTTGCTTTTTTGTTACATTTGGCTTTAACGGCTAATCCACTACAGCAATATTAATGAAATTTAGTACATTTAAAGTTAATACACCAAGCTAATGTATAAAATAAAATTGGTGTTCTTTTAAAATAGGGAGTACGCTTCCTTCTCTCAAAACACATCCAAAAACACATACTACACAATTGAGGGTATTTTAACAAGTCGATATGAACAAAGTAACAGGCACAACTAGTTATATATCCTCCTGCCCTTGCCCTTATCTCACTCTAAGTGGGGACGGCACAACATGCTGTAACATGATTTGGCTGCGTTTTTACGATCGGCCGCCTGCCTGACGTCCACTTACCTAAGTCGTTTTTTACGACACCTCGGTAAAAAATGAGGGGTTCTACTCAGCCGGATACCACACGACGGGTTGACTTACCTTAGTCGCCTTTTAAGACGCCTCGGTAAGAAAGAGGGTGGTCTATTCTACTAAACCGGATACAACACGGTGGCTCAACTTACCTTAGTCGCCTTTTACGACACCTCGGTAAGAAATGAGGGTGGTACTATTCTACTTAGCCGGACACCACACGGCTAGGGCACAACTAGTTAGTATTTGTACATATTACTTTTACTTTACCATCTAAAGAATGCAACTGTTCGGCCAACCTTCGAGTTCCTATTATTTATAGGGACTAAGTGGAGTGCCTACTACTGGATTACTACTGGGCACTGCCTGTTAAACAGACACCTGTCAATAATAAGAATAAAATAAGACGCAACGTGCCCAGTGTGTGGAGAGGAAGTAACAAGTCTTCACCTAATGGCTGAGTGTCCTATGTACTCGCTGGTAAGATGGAAGATACTAGGTAAGGATGAAATTGAAATTGAGGACCTAACAAATATCCCCTTCAAGGATATTATCAGGTTTGTAAAAGCAACAGGTAGGTTGAAGCAGGTGACACTGTCGGGACAGCAGTGAAACCCATGTCCCAACATGGGGAAATGGGTGGAATAGTCCAGAATAAGAGCTGACCACCCGACCTGCAACGACGGGCGTCTCCGCAATTAAATAGATAGAAGTGGAGTGCCTAAGTTACTTAAGTTAAGTGCCTAAAATACTAAAAGAGATAAATTTACTTTTTCTATCTGGTTTTCGTTAAATTTCATAATACCTTTGTCATAGATTTACTATATGGTATGTCAGTGAACACATAAAATACAAGATTGTTCGTGTCTGTGCTAATATAATGTGTGGGTTTAAAAAATCGTTTTTAGACTGGCACGTGGGCCATGTTATAAACATACCGAAATGGATGATGTTGCACAAACAAACAACTGTCATGTTATCGCTTAAACAATGATACAATTGATTTTGCAAGAGTGATTGACCTATTAATAATCATATCATAATAATAATATCATATGATATATATCCTCCTGCCCTTATCCCACTCTAAGTGGGGTCGACACAACATGTTATAAACATGCTGTAACATGATTTGGCTGCGTTTTTACGATCGGCCGCCTGCCTGACGTCAACTTACCTTAGTCGTATTTTACGACACCTCGGTAAGAAGGAAGGTGGTCTATCCTACTAAACCGGATACCACACGGTGGTTCAACTTACCTTAGTCGCCTTTTACGACACCTCGGTAAGAAATGAGGGTGGTACTATTCTACTTAGCCGGATAACACACGGATACTATTAATAATCATATTATTATCGTTAAATATGTTACTCATTTCAAATGTAGTATGTATTTAATTTATACTTATACTAGTGGCAGCCGCCCCGCCGTGTGGTATCCGGCTGAGTAGAATAGACCACTCTTATTTCTTACCGAGGTGTCGTAACAGGCGAGTAAGGTAAGGTGGACCATCGTGTGGTATCCGGCTAAATAGAATAGACCCTCATTTCTTACCCAGGTGTCGTAAAAGGTGATTAAGGTATTACGTCTGGCAGGCGGTCGTCAAGTAACTATCCAAATATGTAACAATATGTTTAAAACATGTTGTGCCGATTTCACTTAGAGTAGAATAGAATGATGACTAGTGGTAACTGCGACTTCATTCACGACGACTTAAGCGTTTAATTACCCATAATAATGCATTATCATTTAAAACATACAGTGTAATAAACGAATCTTGTTCTATTTATACACTATCTAAATCTACGTATGTCTTTTCTAGCAATTATCTCAGTGCAAATGTCTTTCTTCCGCTCGAACCGGTTCAAAAATGCTCCGATGTCGTTATACAAATTTCATATATTCATATATCTTTCACATTTCAACACTTGAAGTAAATAAGGCACTAAGTACCTAAAAATTAAACTGCGTTCGTTAAAAATGAAATTAGTTCGAATTTTAATTTTTAGTTACTTGCTAGGCAGGTAGGCTGCCTGATCCTTTATATACTCCTGGCTTAATTCATTATTGTTTCAAAGACTAGTAAAAAGCAGATAATTCTAAGGCATACTAAAAAACATGTTAAAATGCGTTCTAGGCTGATAAACGTAATTAACTTGCGTGAGAATCAACTTACGGTAGCAAAGTTAATTAAAATAGAGCGGAGAAATGTCGTCAGAGCCGTAAAGAATTTTTACGTTTATATTACGGCTAAGATTATTGATCTATTCTTCTTTATTATACAAAAAATACAAAATATTTTATTATTCAAATATTGTAACAAACAAAATTTTCTGCAGGCAACTCCAAATTAAGTTTAATAAAATCTGTATCTCAGAGTACTCCCAGATAATACAAAAAATTAGAAGCAGGTGAACAGACAGAGGTATATAGAAAAACATAAAATAAGGAAAACAAAATAAAAGTTTATTTACGATATGTGTGTTGGTTATTGTAGCAGACAAAATTTGAAAGTGTGTGATGAGTTTGTATGCGAGTGTGTGTATTATTCTAAACTAGTATGTTAAGACCGCTTTGCCGTGCTTAATTTAAAGATATATTAATTACAGTTATAACAAAAATGCTCCGATCGCCGCGAAATTACAGTATGCAAGTACCAGTATCGCAGTATAAGACATTCAACTTAAAATTGTCATATCATTTTTATTTGCTGACCGATTGTAATATAACATATGTTAAGTGAGGCTTTCTACTATGTATAGTAAAAACAGCGTCTAAATCAGATTAGCGGTTTTTGAGATTAGCGGGAACAAACGCACAGAGATTTGACATCTCAACGATTCTATTATATGTATAGAAGATAGATAGATAGATAGATAGATAGATAGATAGATAGATAGATAGATAAAAAGATAGATAGATAGAAAGAAAAGATAGAAGAAGATAATTGAATACTATAGAAACTCTGATCAAGGTAACATTAGTTTACGAATATAAAATTTAGATTAGTTTATTCCAGATGTGCAATCTTGGTCAGATCGCTTAGTATTAAAGTGACCTAATTCAAAAAAGTTGTTTTGTGGCAAAGCGTGGGCGTCTACAAAACTTTTCATCAAGGGTGAGAAATTAGGAGAGATAAGTTTAAGTACTTGCGTAGGGGGACGTCATCGTAAGTTTACTATTGTGAGACCGGAAAATAGGTTAGGACGAACTGTAAAGAAGCCCAACTGTTAAAATGTGATAAGTCATCACGCTGTCAGCATCACTAATCTATTGATTAAACTATTAACATAGTTTGCATAGTCATATGTGTCGTAGAAACTTGTTTGCAACACACTTCATTGAGAATCTCTCCTCCGATATGCATTAAATCGCAAAAAACGGATATAGCCGAGACGCCGTCTAGTCGCATCTTTCACTACATTAACATATTTGTTGATGATAATTGCGATACGTGATCAAAGATGATTATCAAAAAAAAATATATAGTGATAAGTTCTTATTTACGTGTTCCATATAAAAAAGTGATAGTATCCTATTATCCCAACGCCGTGTGGTATCCGGCTGAATAGAATAGTACCACCCTCATTTCTTATCGGGGTGCCGTAAAAGGCGATTAAGGTAAGTCGACCCGCCGTGTGGTATCCGGCCGAGTAGAATAGACCTACCTCATTTCTTATCGAGATGTGAAATACGACTGAGGTAAGTTGACGTCAGGTAGGCGGCCGGTCGTAAAGACGCAGCCAAATCATGTGACAGCATGTTTATAACATGTTGTGCCGACCCCACTTGGAATGGGATAAGGACAGGAAGATGATGGTATCTTATTATCCCACAGCTGGGCATAGGGCTCTCTCCGTTTTTGGAGAGAAAGGTTGGAGTAAAGACCTACCACGAGAATAATGCTATCAACATTCAGATGTGTAAATGTGGTTACATTAATAGCAGTTAATAATAGGGTAATTAAACAAATTAAATATTAATAGCTTAAGTTTGAACATTAGCCAACTCACTCGTCCATAAGTAAATGTGAATGTGAGGCAAATACTAAAATGCCGAAGTAAGGTGGCAAGTTGCTAAGCCTAATTGTATATAAGCGAAAATAAAATTTTCCTTAACAGTAAAATGTATAAGCAACCTAATAAAACGCTTTTAAATGTAAAACGTCCTACATGATACATGTTGTAAAAAAACGAAATTATTCTGTTAAAACTTGTATATCGTTAAAACTATGTACTCATCATCCCCCTGCCCTTATCCCTAAGTGGGGTCGGCACAACATGTTATAAACATGCTGTCACATGATTTGGCTGCGTTATTACGACTGGCCTCCTGCCTGACGTCAACTTACCTTAGTCGCCTTTTACGACACCTCGGTAAGAAATGAGGGTGGTCAATTCTACTCAGCCGGATACCACACGGCGGGTCGACTTACCTTAGTCGCCTTTTACACCTCAGTAAGAAATGAGGGTGGTACTATTCTATTCAGCCGGATACCACACGGCGTACTTTCCTAAAGTATGTAACTATAAATTAATTGTAATTCAAAATTGTATTAACACTTGTAATACATAGTTGTTGTGTGTGTCCCATTTATTTTATTTTTTATTGTAATACCCATTCAGGGTAAAAAAACAACACGAAACTAACAAATAATGTCAACTCTCAAGGGACCTGCTAATGTTAAGGGAAGTTAAAAAAAAAATTAGACCTACCACGCTTCGCAATGCGCTTTTGTAGGTTACCACACAGCGGTTCAACTTACCTATATCGCCTTTTACGATACGTTGGTAACAAATGGGGGCGGTCTATTCTACTCGGCCGGATACCACACGGCGGGTCGACTTACCTTAGTCGCCTTTTACGACACCTCGGTAAGAAATGAGGGTGGTACTATTCTACTTAGCCGGATACCACGCATACAAACTGTATTGTTTGTTATTTTATGACGGTTAAAAAAACAATTATCACTTTTCCGTAACATAAAGGCCTGGCCCATTAGTTAAGTTATGCCATCCGTTAGATTTCTCAGTTTAACGTGTGTCACTGTTAGTTAAACTCATTAACTAATTGTCCTTTACATTTTGATGGTATGTAAAGAATGTTTCGACAGGATTAAGTTTAAAAGATAAGAAATATTTAAAGTAAATACCAGCATAGTATTTTTCTAATAGTGCTTTACGAGTTGAAATGGAAAATCTTATATATACAATTCCCATGTCACAATGATAGTTACCATACTCCTCGAAACGGCTTGATCGATTTTTATGAAATTTTATATGCACATTAAGTAAATGAAATTCATAGCGGATTATAGCGATCTACTTAAGCAAAATAATTTTATTATTACTTTTGTACTTTGATATATATTCGAGCGAATTGGACGGTCAGAATCCACTTTTATAAAAAACTATAATAAATACAATTATATAATTTTTCTGCAATTTTTAATTTTAGATTTTTGTATGTTTCTAAAGGAATTCTAAAACTATATATTTTTATTTATTTTATTTAATATATGTTATTGCACACCAAAACTTCAGAGTACAAAATAAACTTACATCTAGAAGACATGTACAAAGTGGCGGTCTTATCGCTTAGCGGCGATTTCTACCAGACAACGGAGAAAGAAATTATATTATAATGAGTCGGTATTTTCATATGTATATGTATATTATTACCTAATAAATAAATCGTCAAAAAAAATTAATTTATTTTTCTTATATATTTGTATGGGGTCGTCAAACGCCGTGTGGTATCCGGCTGATCAGAATAGTACCACCCTCATTTCTCACCGAGGTGTCGTAAAAGGCGACTAAGGTAAGTCGACCCGCCGTGTGGTATTCGGCTGAGTAGGATAGACCAACCTCATTTCTTACCGAGGTGTCGTAAAAGGCGACTAAGGTAAGTTGACCGACCGTGTGGTATCCAGTTTAGTAGAATAGACCACCCTCTTCCTTACCGAGGTGTCGTAAAATAAGACTAAGGTAAGTTGACGTCAGTCAGTCGCAAAAACGCAGCTAAATCATGTGACAGCATGTTTATAACATGTTGTGCCGACCCCACTTAGAGTAAGGTAGATAAGGGCAGAAGGATGATGATTTTTTTTTGTTTTAATCTTTATTTTTAAGGACTTTTATACAATTGTACATGTCAGTCCTATAGTACCCTTTTACTTAATTCTATACAAAATGATATTTTTATATGTATATTGTAACCTAATAAATAAATCGTCAAAAAAATATTAATTTATTTTTCCTATATAATTGTATGGGGTCGTCAAGAAACTCGCAATCATAAATGGGGGTCCTGAATGACCAAAAGTTTAAGAAGCCCTGGTATGGATAATACTGCGCAATTTCTCCCATGGGTCGGATAGTGAGAACGAAAGTTTTTCAAAACAGTTTGAAAGCAGTCACGATTGTGAATCGTGTGCATTTGTCAAGTCGACTCGCACGCGCCACTTAGCTTACAATGCAGACTCGCTCACAAACTGTATACAAAAGATAATCGCTTAAATTAGAATGCACAGCTATAGCGTCATGGAAACAAATTTTATGCGAACGAAATCACAGGTCATGGAATTGTCAGTAGATAAAGTATATCATTAGGTTGTCTATGTCTACAATAACATTCCGCCAACCTTAATAGACCTAGGTGTGACATGGAGTATAAAGAATCGATTAATAAATAATCGATTTTTTTTCCTTTAAAAATAAATCAACTTAAATTTTGATACGAAATAATTGATTTTTTAAAAATCGTTTTTTTCGGCTATTTGTAATGTTTCCTTTTTAATATAAATAAATAATTACAATAAAGACTGATTAAAGTGGACAACTACCAAGAAATGATAATAGATGTGCTGTTATTGAAATTTGAATAAAATGTGTAGTTTGGCTACATTGGTTTCATCCAACAATGCATAGCTAATCTTGAAAACCAAGAAAAATGATATAAAGAAAAAGAGGATACAAAAGCAAAATAATTTTATTATTATAAAATTATTTTGCTATAATCCGCGAAGAAGTGAAATAGAAAATATATATAATTGTAAAGTGGACAATCGGTTATCGGATCTCCGAAAAGTAACGCCTACTTCTAAAAATTATTTAAAAAGAGCATAATTAAAATAATCGATTTAAAAAAAATTGATTTTTGATGAAAAGATAATCGAATTTAAAAATCGATTATTTAAAAAAAAAAGATTATTTTAAAATTCGACTATTTTTTAACATCCACTAAGTAGACCCACAGAAAGGATTAAATAAAGTGTTAGGAATATTGTTTATAAGTAAAGCATATTACACGATTTAGTGTTGAATGAGAAGGATAAAAATGCTTGGATTTTAAAACCCCTTATCTTCATACAAGACTGCAGTTCCATTATGTAAATTGAAAATAATTTACAGAATTGTGCGGTAATTTGCTGATATTTATTATCTATCTATACTATATAACATCACGCTAAGATGAATAGGAGAGGAGCAGCAATAAAAATTATTTCGCAAACGTCATAATTTAAAGCTTTCCTTGTGTGCGCTGAGTAAACAGTAATAGTTATTCAAAATCATGTATTACAAAAATGTTCCCCTCTAAAAGTTCTAGCTTTATGTCTAGCTTTTAAGGTTAATACACTTTAACCATTTTATGGTTATGAAAATACTATATTACGGTTTAAATCTTTCCACGCGTGTGGAGCCTGTGGCGATTGCTAGTCATATATATATCTTTAAATTTCAAATGCAGTATGCATTATTTTATAATGTTATTGTTATAATTCAATGAATCCGGTAGACAGAAAGGTTTGAATTTCTGTATACGCATCTCCTACAAATTGAGCTTACACATAAATGCAAACTTTCACCATCAAAAGTAAAACATGGCTTTCCCATGTAGCTACTGTCCGTCACAGAGTTAAACCGCACTGCGATAACTTCAAGTGGGTGTAATGTTAGTACACCCACATTGTTCTTACCTACTTAGGCAACGTTTACATACAAAGTTTTTTGTTCGTAATCTTTAACATTCAAATGAGTTAATTTTGTATGTATATATATAAATATATTTTCGGAATCTCGGAAACGGCTCCAACGATTTCGTGAAATTCAGCATGTGGGGATCTTGGAGGAGAAAAATCGATTTACCTAGGTAAAAAAACACGTTTTATTCGTATTTTTGGGCATTAAAAAGAACTACTAAAATAGAAACAGAAAGCAATAGATATTTAACAGTTTAATGGTAACGCTACGCTACTCTACTAAGCCGGCTACCACACGGCGGGTCAACTTACCTTAGTCGGCTTTTACGAGACCTCGGCAAGAAATGAGGGTGGTCTATTCTACTCAGCCGGATACCGTACGGCGGTTTGTTTCAAAATATATAAAATCAAATTAATACAAAAACACTAAACACATTAACATAAATTTGAAAAGAAAGACAACATAATGACCTCCGTGTCGCAGTTCAACTTTCTCTATTAAGAGGACTGAAGTTAAGAACCATAGATAATAATACACTATATAGGATATTAAGAACCACAACTTTGCTCCTATATGCAATCTCAGTTGGCACATAAATCAAAAATTCTCTATGGATCATCATCCATAATATAATTGTGAAAGCCTATCTGTCTGTCCGTTTTCCGTAAAAATTCCCGTATTTTTCGGGAGCAAGGAAAAAAACATATATTGCATTATTGAAGGTATTTAAACGCTAGTTGGTGCGAAAAAAGTCATGGATACCACTAGTATTACCGTAAATAGAAAGCACATCATTCTACTTCCTTCCTACTAATATTATAAATGCGAAAGTTTGTGAGTATATATGTTTGTTACTCTTTCACGGCGAATCCGCTGGACGTATATCGATGAAATTTGGCACAATTGTTCCTTACTCACAAATTTTAAATTTTGCCGTTTTCGCAATACTTTTTATTGCTGCTCCTCTCCTATTTATCTTAGCGTGAAGCCTATGGCCTTCATAGATAAATGGACTATCTTTCACTGAAAGAATTTTTCAAATCGGCCCAGTAGCTCTTGAGATTAGCCCGTTCAAACAATCAAACTCTTCAGTTTTATATATTAGAATAGAAGTATACCGGGGTAACATACATACAGGCTATACAAATCCTGTTAATTCTACAAGAATAGGATGAAATTAAAAAGTGCCATCTATTATCAACCTATCACGCGACAACAGTCCACGCGAACAAAGTTGCATGTAAAGGCTACTTATGTATATTTTTTTTTTAAATTGCAGAAAAATAAAATCGCTAAAATATATATTTATATTCGTCATCTATACGGTATTACATTATATTGACTTGAAGACGCATTTGCACAGAAGTAGAATCAACGATTTCTTTACACAATGCATCGGAGTACTACAACAATGACCGCCGCCATTAAACCACAATTTTGCTTCACGCCGCAACCGTATTGTTCCGCGTCGTATATGGCGAGGTGCAGAGGGACGCGTCCGGCATTGTAATGGCTACTGTTTTGAAACAGGTGTTCACTCTAGATTAGGATTCGTCACAGATACCGTTAATCTTATTTGGGAACCGTATTGTCTTAGATGCTTATACAGGATGTCCCGTAAAGAATGGACAACCTTATAACACCTGATAGTAGATCTCCAAAAAAAACCCATTAAATTCACTTATATGTAGCTGTGGTAAACATGAACGCAAATTAATGTGAAGAAATCGAAGATTTCCAAAAACAAAAATCGTAACTTGAGTACTACTTCGAAAATGTATTTTTACTAGTCTATACAAATATTATAAAGAGGAAAAATTTGTATGTACCTATGTTTGTAATGTTCTCACACAAAAACTACTGGACCGATTTCAAAAATTCTTACAACATTGGAAAGCTGCATCTTTACTGAGCAACAAGGGCTATATCATATTTTCAAAAAAAAAAGGGATCTGTTATAAAAATGTAATAAGGTGTAAAAAAATAAAAATTACGCGGGTGAAACCGCGGGATTTTACTAGTATATAATAATTTCGAATCAGTGGTAGGTTTATTACCAAGTGTTTCAAAGGAGTAAATAAATTGTTATTATTATTATTATATCCGCAAGTTCGTTCGCGTCGATTTTGGTCGCTTGATAGGTTGATAATATATGGCTATTTTCAATGTCATCCTATTCCTGAAGAATTAATAGAATTTCTATAGCCTATATGTTACCCCGGTGTATAAAGAATAAACGTGCCCAATTTCATCGATATTAGTTCAGCAGATTAACCGTGAAGGAGTCACAAACATACACTTTCGCATTTATAATACTAGTAGGATAGGATAAAAGCTTATGTAAAAAAACTTGCCGTGTCTGTATGTGAAGGTGGAATCTTGCAAGTTAAATTTAACCCACTTCCCGGTTTGAGTTTCAATTAAGGTGCAATTTTACACTCTGGTTCATTCCCGATGACGTTGCATGTTTATGATAAGCACGACCTAGTTCTGCTGCCAGTATTTGCATCAGACGAGGTAAATCCTCGACGGTTAACAGTAGGAATATGAAATTTTGTTAAAAGCTTTTATTATGTTTAACTTATTTCAATTTTTGAATTTAAACTATCGTAAGTAGTATTCATAGTTAATGTATAGAACCGGCTATACTCACGTGTTATTCTATCGGGTTAGCCCGACTAGTTTATTTCAATTTAGTTATAGATGAATAGATGAACTATCAGGTGTTACAAAGTTATGCATTTTTTACGGTACACTTGTACAAAGCCTGTTCTACTGTTCAAATAAAAACAAACAATAAAAATCAAGACAAAAATGTTGTTTTGAAATTTATAAAAGCTGTATTTAGCTTAGCACTGGATGTTTATAAATTAGAAATCGTGATAATGAGGTGATGACTCTTTAGATACATACTGTATTAGAGAATTTAAAGTACAATAACGTATTTAGATTAAGAGCTATTCGCACTACAAACAATGAAGGTCGTTTTGATAACTTCACATGGACCGAATTAGATTTAGTAACATTTACGGTACTATTTAATGAAGTATACATATCGCCGGTTTTATTTCTCTTTGAACTTTTTTTTCTGTGTAAGCTTTTAGTGCCCATTTTAGTTACATACACACACAGCATGTTAAAAACATGTTGTCATATGATTTAGCTACGTATTTTACGACCGGCCACCTTCCTGACGTCAACTTACCTTAGTCGTATTTTACGACTCCTCGGTAAGAAATAAGAGTAGTCTATTCTACTCAGCCCAAAACCACACGGCGGGTCAACTTACCTTAGTCGCTATTTACGACAACTCGGTAAGAAATGAGGTTGGTCTATTCTACTCAGCAGGAAACCAGACGGCGGGTCGACTTACCTTAGTCGCCTATTACGACACCTCGGTGAGAAATGAGGGTGGTATTATTATATTCAGCCGAATACCACACGGCGTACGTATAATACACGATATCTAGATAAAAAGAATTTGTGTCGTATTTAATTATTAAGAAAAGATTCCAAGATAATAACAGTTATTATAACTCTAATCAATTATAAGTCATGTAATGACCATTATCTTGTTTAAGCATGACTCGGCGGCGCTACATACGTGCAAAAATGTCATCCTGACTTCATTATACGCGTATGACGTGCTCAAAAACTTTATTTAGATTTTAAACAACAGTTCTACCATATAATCTTATAATATGAAATTAAACATTTAATTTTTTAAAGGTCCTTTTGAACCGGATTAGTAGCAAATTTCAATGCATATAGATTACTTGTAGTGTTTATAAACGTAATCCATACTTTGCTATTTACCTTTCGCTCACACACATCATTTAATCATCATCCTCCTGAACTCACCCCACTCTAAATGGGGTCGGCGCAAAATGTTATAAACATGTTGCCACATGATTTGGCTGCGGTGCTTGGGTGGTATCCGGATATACCACCCTCTTTTTTACGGCCGGTCGTAATATAACTAGCCAAAAAATGTAACAACATGTTTGAAACCGTACCATAGGTACCCTATCCCCGCCACCAGCAGCGTAGTGGAGCACACAGGTTATTTTAGTCGGTGCGAGTCCGACATAACCGTCGCCTATCCCCGTCGGGCGACGGTACCCATAAGGGGTTTTTTCCTGTTAAAAAAAATGTTTGAAACCGCACTCAGAGTTGGATGAGGGGAGGAGAATGATGAAATGCTTCATATACTTACCAAATATATAATGATTAGTTCTGATTGATTATTGCTACATTATAGCTATTTCGTTAAATTACATTCACTAAGCAACACTTTACAAGCTAATGATTTTCTTATTTAGTTTTTATGCAAGGAAGATTGTCACAGAGGATGGGAGATGAAAATTCTCACAAGAGATTTTTAGCCTATAAAGTAGATTAAAACAATAATATTTGTTGTATATACGGGGACGAAGTTTATGCATGACTCTCTCAGGCATAAGGTGCGTGGGTGAGCTTGTCCTTTTTTATTAGGCCTTCAATTCAAACATCGACCTCAAGCGAGATGTCAAGTCCCGCAAGGGTCGCTTTGGGAATATTATTGGTATATAAAGTGACTTCCAATATATTCTAGTTATCGATTATAGATACCCAACTCTTAAAAATTTAAATTATAATACTAAAAAAAAATTGTATAATAATTCATTATCCACTAAAAACAAATTAATTTATCATTTTAATGCTATCAGGAACTCAAAAAAAGTTTTAAGATAAAAGTTATATTTTAAAATATAAACCAAAATTCTGATCATGACGTAAAATATAACTAAGAATTATATAAAAGTTATATTAACAATATAACTCTTATCTAACAAAAATATCTAATTAAAACAGTAGAAGCTGTATTAGCCCAGCGGTACGACCGTGCGACGCTTTCGCGGGGCTCACGAGTTCAAAACTCATTTGTTCCTACCAATGAGTTTTTCTGTTAAAACTTATGTCTAATTGATAATTGCAATTTATCACTCGCTTTTCATTGAAGGAAAACATCGCGAGGAAACCTTCATATCTCTATAGACATCTGGAGATATGAGTAACCTACCAATTCGCATTGGAGCAGTGTGGTAGGTGACCTGTGCTCAGCAGTGGGATAGTAACAGGCTGTTACTTTACTATGTTTTTTAATTAAAAATTAATTTGAAAGTACATTTAATTATTATTTCATTTTTAAATTCCTGTTCCATGGCCTGCTTATTATTTTAACCAAAATGTGCCAATATCCCAGCTTTTAAAAGCTACTTTTTATCTCAGTACTGAAGTCCACAAATACTAAGATACGGGCAGAAGATAGTATAAAAAAAATGTAGTAGTACTGAGATAACACGATGAAATAGAGGATTACAAAACAATACTAATATTATTACACATGCAAAAGTGTGCTTGTCTGTCTATTTGACACTTTCAGTCTAAACCAATGTATGAATATTAATGAGATTTAGCTCGGGTCACACATAGGATGAAAAAAATGCCTTTTTTCCATCGGTAACAGGAAAAAACACGTTTTGCATTATTCAGAGTTACGTGTAGATGGCGCAAGCAGAATAGCAGGTACAGCTATTCGTATAATTATGTAACCATTTTCATCAATTTGAACGGGGAAAATAATTTTTCCTTATTCACTTAACAATGCTTAAATTGTTCAAGCAATTATGTATAGTAGGTAGATAGATGCAGTTCTTCAATGCCAAACCATTGTTTGATAAGTTGTTTTTTTTTCATGTGTCATTTATAAACGACGCAAAGTCGCCACGCATAATTTAATATAAAAATTGTTAGTCTCTTTAACTATCTTCTAGAATATTCGATGATGTTTTAAAACACTATGTATTAAATGTATTGCACACATAAAACACTATGTATTAAATGTATTAGACATTACAAGCCCAAATCGTGATAATAGTATATGAACCTTCACATTCGAGTTGTGTGCACGTTAGCCATTTTCTTTTTGTATGTTTCGTTACAAATGTATTAAATTTTGTTCTCTTTTTTAAATCCTACATTGGATCCTAGAAATATATTAATTAAAAAAAACAAAAAGATAGAATTCTAAAAGTCACCTAACAGGTAAAAGAAATACCTTGAATCGGAGTATATCCACATGATCACATGATGTATAAGGAAAATTCGTAAAATAAAGAACGACAGATCAATGATTTACAAAATTGTAGTCAATGCAAAGGAAAGGGCATAAAGTAAGAAGAAAGTATGGATGTGGGGATTCATAGTTGTTAGCATGGTGTTCTTATAACACAAAAAAAACCAAGAATGCATTGTACTATAAACATTTTCCGCAACTAAGAGTAATATTACATTTCGAGTTATACTATGGTTATATAGATCTGCTATCGTTACGCAAATGCTTTATCACAATACTATCAGTACTCGGCTATCACTAAAGCTTAAGGGGATTTTGTCAGAACAGAGCTTAGAGATAGAGCAGTGCATAAGAAAAAAGCACTAAAAGGCATTTGATAGATTCCAATACAAACTTACGTTTTTAGCTTACAATAGTTGAGCCAACTGTAAGAAAAACGAACTGAAAATTGTTACTCGAAATATCCATTACAATTAACTATGCAATTGTGTTTGAATTAAACACTCTCACCAGACAAGTGTCACGAGTCTTTAGTCCTAAACACTACAATTAGTCACTTTCACTGCATACAAAAAGTGAGTCGGCCTTAAGATGTCAACTAAACTATTCTATATACATAGTAATTAGGATGAGTGACGAAGTAAGGTATGGTTATGTGGTTTGCGTAATAGAGCACACACCCACTCCGAATTTAGAAAACAAATGGCATGGCGTGTAATTGTTTAGCATTAGTTAACAAGACTCGCATTAAACAAATGAGTACGGATTTGTGTGAGACCAAACCTAAAACTGACCCAAATACACGCAATATGCAAATTTTCATGAGTACTAAAACAGTGACCTACCATAATTATTGGAAATTTCTGATATAGTGGTACAGTAAACGGACTTTATATCTACATGGCATAAGAATATAGTAGAATCCGAAAACAATTAAAGATTATTAATAAATATTAGTGATAACAAGTCGTGATACTGAAGTGACCATTATCATTATTATAAGACGATAATATACAAGGTAGATGCAAGCAGTACATGATGTGCCGTTAAAGTCTCTTGAAAGGACTTATACCTAGATTTGGTCTATCAGTTGAAAGAACATAAGAACTTAATAATACTCTCCGACACATAAAGCGCAAAAAAAAATGCTAATTAAATAACTCTAGTGATAGAGCAGAGCAGAGTTGCCTCCAATAGGCATAAATATGCAAAGAAACGCGAACGCATTCACACAAACATATAGTCTCCTTTATCCTCGATTTTTTGTCTTTGCAAATAACGGATAATATAAAGAAAACGTTTTAGACAAACGAATAGTACGTCTTGCAAGGTTGAAAAACTGTTTAACACACTGGAAAGAATAAGAGCTTTTATAAAAGTATTTGGCGCCTATGGCCTTTGCCCTTTCCTTATTAGGAATATGTCAAAAAAAATATTAATTACATTTTGCTTTCAGACCTTCCCATAGACAAAATATTTGTAATGAAGATTTATCTCATTTATTTAGAAACTTCGTAAAAACAGGATGTAACACTAAACAGACGAGACGACTGACCGACCAACACTGCATAACCTGACTCACTCGACCACTCTTTCCTTTAACTAACCACAATTCTACTGATTATGCGGCTACATATCGTCAGAAGGTAACCTACTGAATACTTAATAAGCTTGTATTGTCTTTAAAGTTGCAATGCAAGGATTTGTTGAAATATTTAACTACCTAAAATTGTTAGTCCACAGCCCATCTCTATGCCAAAATATGTATAACCATTTTTGAAAACATTTCGAAACAGGCAGACCCGGCTACGTGTTGCATGTGTGGGGATTTATAATCTATGTGTACCGCGCCCGAGATTAGGACTTACTCTGTGGAATGGGCATTGGTCTATGGATGTTTTGTGAAGGCGTAACAGAGAGGCAGAAAAATATAATATTATAACATAAACATAGAGTGTGTTATTTCACAACGCCGAACCGTTATTAACTCAAGAGTGAGACCAACCTCCGCTGACTCTAGGCCACTACGTGTTGGTCCCACACATGTAACGATGATTAAATGATGTGCCTGGATAAACTAGTTCATATCAATATGCCGGGTAATACCCCAAGAAGCCTTATGGAAATAATCAATATATAACACAAAAGAGTTTCATGATAGTTTTTGTTATTACTATCTTTTATTGAGGCCCATTTACTATAAATTATTGTATACATAAAATGCTACTCTTTTCTTTAAAATATTCAAGTATTTTTGAATCGATATAGTAATTTCTTTAGTCATTAACTTTTCAATATTGTTCCACAAAAGTGGTCTATTGGCTTAACATGTTTATAATTGTCTGAATTTAAAAAGGATAAATAAAAAGTATTCCAACATTTCTTAATCTGTAATAATTTAGAAAAATAGGATGAGTCATAAAAGTAATAGATATACTCGTAACAAAAGAGTTTAAGACTTGTAATGCAATTGTTTCCAGACGCTTCCTTCCTGACACCTTTGATAGTCTTTTCATTGTTTCGTTTACCAAAGACCGTGATTTAGCAAGAATTTCTGATGGCATTGACAAATCACTGATATCTTTATACTTTAGTCGCGTTAATTACGTGTTTAAGATCAAAGATTAAGTAAAGCGAGATAAATCTGTCTAGACAAGATGAACTTAATTAAGTAGCTTGATTAATTGTAGTATCAATTACGTAAGAACGTGCACTTACTGATAAAGTTTCTTGTTTTTCGATTTTGAAACCGTCACTTAGGTCGGACACCTCAATTGTTAGTGATCAATATAAAATGACTTGAAATTTCTTTAATTCTTGTTTCAATTCATCCAGACCATCAGATGACAAATGACAGACAAGTCGGCGACAGGAAAGACGATTACTATTTATAAAAGTTCTATTCCCACATATATTAATAAATTATAATAAAATGTTACATATCTTGCCTCAATTCCTCATAGAGTACGTTAAGGCGTTGGTGGTAAGGCTGGTGGTTGGTGGTAAATATTATTAACATTAGATAATAATTGTGAACATAAGCTTAAAATTACTTTTCCTCATGCTGTTTTGACGGGGATCTCCAGGCGCCTGATTTATGTAGATAGGGCGTCCGCTACAGGGTTAAGTCCTTAAACCGGCGATGCGTCTATTAAAAATCCGCTGTCCAGAACTAATCTAACTTTGAAATCTGCTATCATTAGGTATGTAGGCAGTGCATACATCAACCATGGACTCATAATCGACTAAGAAGAGAATGTCATATTTTAGTTGGTGGAAGTCCAGCATAATCACATTCTAGTAATCCTTTTAAGGCTATTGTATAGCAAATATTATTTGCAAAATGAATGGAAGAATTTATTCTATTTCAATACCAGCTGATGATGATAAAAATAGAAGCCATTTTGTAAGAAGTAAAAGTAAGGATTTAGTAAAGGCGAAGGTGAATCACAATCTCAGTTAAAATATTATCTACATCAAAGATCAATCTGACTAGAAGCCTTTTCATCTAACTATTTATATTATATAAAAAAATGGAGCATGTGGTTAATAAATGACGAATGATGAATGAAATGTAAAAAAATAATCATATTTCAAAATCTTTGATGTTGAACAAGAGTGAAACGTCAGATAACTGTTTATAATAACACTTACTCCATTCAGTTACGCTTTATGACGTCTAACAAGTTATAATAAAGCTCATACATAACCATGAAATACGAGCGAGTGTTGTTTTTGATGTAATGTATATAAATTATAATTTTTTTGTAGGTCATACGTAAATTGTAGTGACATGGTTCCGTGATCAAATAGATTGTTCTTAAATTCTACAACCAATAAACAAGAGATCAAAGATGACGGTGTTGGTGAAGGCATTAGAGCAATTGTAAATTGCAATGTTGATGATTACGAGACAAACGCAAACCGTAAAATCTGTTTACGTGATACATTAACGATTGTTTGAATCAGTTCAAGAATAGAATGTTCTAGTAATCGGATGCTTTTTGAACAAACTAATACTTAGGTAAATTGCAATTACAAAATAAACATAAATAATTGTATTTTTAATGTATTCAAAAACAAAAGTGAAAGAAATTTGTTCATTTCACAAAATTCCCAATCATAATCTTCTTTAATCGATCAATATTTGACATATGCTATTAATCAAGCCTTCATAGCTACCTTTTAGAGTTTACCCTTGTTTTATTCTGGTGGTCTATTCTACTCGGTCACACAGCGGGCTATATCCTTTCTACTAATATTATAAATGCGAAAGTTTGGGGGTATGGATATATGTTTGTACGGATATGGATGTTTGTTACTCTTTCACGGCGAATCCACTGAACCAATATCGATGAAATTTTGCACAATTATTACTTATACAGCGGAATTACATGCAAGCTATAGAAATCCTGTTAACTCTACAGTAATAGGACGACATTGAAGTGTCGTCATTATCAACCTATCGTATTATCGTATTATCAACCTATCACGAGACAAAAGTCCACGCAAACGAAGTTGCGGGTTAAACCTAGTGTGTTATAAATATAAATTATACTTCTTATCAAATTTCTGCAATGTTTGTATGGCTTACAGTACTTGCGATTTAACTATTGATTTAATGTATGAAATAGCATTGATTCGACTTTTAAGAGCTAGCCTGCTTTAACAAAATTTCATTGTTGTTCTATGCTTTTCTAGATCGATCGGTTTTAATAGACATGGGAAGATTTATTGTAGTAAATTATCCCTTTGAGATACGATTAAATTGAGGTTAATATCGTGTGGTTGTAAATAAAAAGAGAAAACGTTAGTCACGACTTACAAGATGGTCGGAACTTCGAGACGTCTCTGCCACATTTTTCCCTGTTGTATAGTAGTTTCTTGCAAATCTGCCACGGTCCGAAGTAGCCCTGGTCGTAGTTTGGGTTGTCGACTGTAACAATATAGACAATATTTTAACTTCCAAATAAGGATAAACCATGTAAATTTGCATTAACAAATTTAGACATAATGATGAGGATATGTACAAGTGTGATAACGATGTAAATTGTAGTTGTAATATACAATTAACTGAAAATTAATATATTTGAAATAATCTCGTAATATACGGGAAAACGCAGATTAGGTAGACCCGTTACGAGGTAGACTGACGACCTAAAAAAGATCGAGGGCACCCGCTGGATCCAAGCGACAGAAGATGAAGAGACCTATGTCCAGCGGTGGACGTCCATCAGTTGACGAAGAATAAGATATTCATTGTTATGCTTGCATTAATCCCCTCTAGTGACGGGGTCCATTTTCCTACTTCTTTCCTTCCACTTTATTCTATCGTAGACGTCTTCATCTGTTCTACCAGCTCGCAGCTTTTCATGTCTTTAAGTACGACAGTTAACCAACCAACGGCAACAAGGAGTTCTATTAAAAACTTGTGTCTAATTGGTAATTGCAACTTATCACGTGCTTTTTGGTGAAGGGTCTCTGGGCATATGTGTTACCTATTGTATCGTACCTATGTAGCGTGGTGGACCTTAGCTCCTACCCTTCGCTCCAAAAACTATGTCCAAAAAGCGTTTAGTTAGTTACACAGAAAATATCTTTAGTTAACCTGCATCTTCCCCAAATATTTCTAAAGATTAACCTATTAATTGGCTGTGGGGCAGTATGATGGGTCTATCGTCCATCCATTCAAATGACAGAGGTTCAGAAGTTAAATAATAACAGGTCACTGCTTAACACGATATCTACATGAATTTATATAATACCAATACTGCTAACTATTACGTGTAATATGTACTGCGCGTATCAATGTATAAACACGTGTCTTATGCTCGCATTCAGACTTCCTGGATGAGTCGTTAGGCACGTTCTGAGATAAACACGTTTTTAAGCTCGTGCTCACTAGTGTCAGATAAGAGATAAAATACGTTGCATAATTAACTAGCATAACTTTAGATGTCAATGAAATGATTTAGGTTCATGATAATTATAGGAAAGTAAAGTTTATGCGACCACCATAAAAACAGGGCCGAAAGTTAGTATAATTTTATTGCATACTGATTAAGATTGGCCCGCCGTGTGGTATCTGGCTGAGTAGATATCTTATATATAAAATTCTAGTGTCACAATGTTAGTTACCATACTCCTCCGTAGCGGCTTAAACGATTTTTATGAAATTTTATATTCATTTTCAGTAAGTCTGAAAATCGTCTACTATCGATTTTTCGTATCCCTAAGTCACAAGGGTTGTCCGCCTCTAACATTTTATTCTTATTTTTGGAACAAATCTTTTTTTTAATAATATACATTACCAATTCCCTAGAAATATGTGGCAATAAACGCCTGCCTTGGTTAGCTAGTATAAGTTAAATATATAAGTTTTTATAGAAAATTCATGAATCAGATCGGATCATCCGATCGGCGATCCGTGTTTGATCTTTCGACCACTTACGAATAACGTTTTTAGGATCAAAAAACATATAGTTGATTGATACGTATGATGATTGAACCTAATTCGTAAAATATCTCGTTACATTTGTCCTCATTTGCATCAATGATAACATTAAACCTTAAATCAAGTATAAACATATTAAGAGTTCGTTCTACCTGACTTATTTATTTGGAACGCCTAATAATACTGCTTAATAGTGAGGAGCGCCGACAAACATCTCAAGAAGCTTTCACTTAATTGTTTGATAAAGGTAAGATAATAATTGAGTATTGCTTGAGACGGCACGTACTGTTTGCCGACTCCAAACTTTGGAAAATTAACTACTGGTATCTTCCGATAAAACATATTTTCTTTATAAAATTCTTATTTATATGATTCAAATACAAAAATCATATAAAGCTATGAACGAACTGTTATGTCCATACGATAAGAGATAAGCAAGATTTCGCAAGCTTAACCTGTGCACGCTTATTATTAAAGTGACTGAGTTCTAATTTGGGTCTTTAGACATAAACCTATCGAAAAAGATAGAAAGAAATTCCCGAGGATAGTATAATATTGTAGTAACAGGCCTAGCATGATTGCGGGATTCAGAAAAAATTATGGATATATTTTGTTACTAACGTTTATTAAAATCTTGTTTCTTTGACTTATCTAAAGAAGTAACCAGATAGGATGATTTAAAATTAACATTTACCAAAACGACTTAATAGCAATTTGTTGCTTGGAATCAAATTTGATCTAGTCACGAAAAAATAAGGGGAGTTAGCTAATAAAACTTTCAGCAGTTTCCACACCCAGGTCAAAATTGATGCCTGTCACGCCAATATTATTGGTCGACACTAAATGACAGGTCGTGATTATTTAGTTTTCATTTTGTATAATTTTCTCTAACAGTCCTATATGGAAATAGGAAATGTTAAAATAAATTCATGGGTGTTCAAGTGTGTAC
This sequence comes from Morpho achilles, assembly GCA_947086495.1. Classification (NCBI taxonomy): domain Eukaryota; kingdom Metazoa; phylum Arthropoda; class Insecta; order Lepidoptera; family Nymphalidae; genus Morpho; species Morpho achilles. The sequence goes on along the minus strand of CAMTZB010000018.1, from coordinate 6,705,452 downwards.
GATATTGGCCTTGAAGTAAGAAGTGCAATAGCAATAAAGTAAATAGTGGCAGTGTTTGACATATTATCATCGAAATTAATATTAAAATATTTCTTTATATTTTTTCCACGTCAGAAGGAAGTAATGAAGGCATAATTTTTGAAGTGCCTGCATAACCTAGTCTTCATCATAAGCTACTTTGCGCAAATTTTTGAATACAAAAGTTAAATAAAAAGTTTATAAAACAGTATCATTTTGGTATAATCCGCAATTAGTTAGCTAATCGCCTATTATTGTAAAATACTAATATCATTAATTTTCTACTTTTTATTTGATGCTGATAAAGTTGTGGTAAGTTAGTATTGTAATACTCGTGAGTTAGGTTGCCTTATTGTAAAATATTTAACCAAAGACGTTATATCTACGTAACTTGTTAGTATTTTTCTCATTTATTCTTGTGTCGTGATCGTAGATACGAGCTAAAAGTTACAAATGCACATAATTCATGTTTTCTCAGGCTAGATATTGAAGGTCAACGAAGAGAAACAGTGTCCATCACGATTTGCCAGCAACACGCTAATTTAATCCGCAGTACAATGTAAATTGTATGCTGGCTAATTGGTTAACAAGATTTAGGTCTCATCTTAAAAGCAAATTTGCAAATGTTCTTAAAACTGAATTTCATCGATTTAACCTATACTAATACTAGTACCTTGTTGACCGAGCCTTGCTTGGTAATTTTTTACAAAAAAAAAATAATTATGTAGTTGGGGATCGATTCTAGGTATTTTCTCGAGACTGCCCGTTCCCTGAATAAACTACGCTGACTTGACAGTTTATGACAAAAATCCAATTCAATATAAATTTTAGTAGTTATTGTATAGAACCGGCTATACTCACGTCTTATTCTATCGGGTTAGCCCGACTAGTTTCGAACCCATCCGGGGCACTTATTCATGAGCTCTTTACACGACGGGCTAACCCGATAGAATAAGACGTGAGTATAGCCGGTTCTATACAATAACTATGAATACTACTCACGATAGTTTAAATTTAAAAAATAAATTTTATTATTTTTTAATGGCCAAAAACAGGAATAAAACTATTATTTTTTACATAAAACCTAGCTAGATCGATTTTTATCTCCCAAAACCTCCTACATGCTGAATTTCAGGAAATAGTTGGAGCCGTTTCCGTAATTCCGAAAATATACCAAATATTTTTTTTTGTTAATTCTCCGTAGACTAAGATGATTTTAAGATAACAAGGATTTCTTTAAGGCTTATCCTGAAACGTCCGCAATACTTCGAGTTAATTTCTGACGAATCCAAAATTGGACTAAACAAAAGAGTGAGTTGCATCTTTTGAAACCGCGGAATGATGACAAATTAAAAATGAAGACTTGTCCCAAATAATCTACAACAAAACTTCTTATACGAACACAACTATTTATGAGGAAGATCCAAAAAATAAACACTTTATAGTCAAAACATTTTCTTATTTATGAGTTATTTAAATATCGAAACAAAACCATCAAATATATTGTTCGATTATATGTATTATGAGATATGATTATGAGATATTAGGAAAATAGTTACCTATCAAAAAAACTAAGTGTAATTGATTATGATAGATGAATGTATAATGTGAATAATATTCATAGAGTTCGTGAAATGAACAGCGGTACGAAATGTAGATTTAGAACCGGCTTGACTTGTTGACGCAATGATTTGACATACGATTTCTCAATTAGATCATACCTTCCTCAAGTAATATCTATAATCTGACTACAACAAAACAAAAGGTTTTCTTTCGATAAATAAAGTACTGACCTGCTACAATTCCACCACGTACCTACATAGATTTCATATACCTACCACACTGTTCCAATAATGCTCATTAAGAAAAATCAGTATCATGACTTCTCTAGTAATTCTTCACAATGTTTTCCTACAGAGTACATACAGCGCAGGATAAATTGTAAATAGCTTCGTTAGGTAGATTGTCACATAGGAAATTGGCGTTTTGTCGAACTGACCACTTTTTTCTTAATGGTAAAGATTTCCAGATTCAATATCCAGTGCCCTATCGGACACTGATATACATCACATATATATGAGGCAAGTAAAATAAAAGCTTTTAAAAAGGATCACTTCAAAAGCAGTACATCACCCAGCCGTCACAATAAATTTTGCAGGGTATTGTTACTTATAATGAAAATTGTATTTATCTATCTATAAAGACTTGGGTTGATGTTGCAAAGTCAAAATCTGCTCATGACATTTGCGCTAACGAAGGTGGTTTTAAACCAATAGCTATATTAAATTTACACGAAACAATAATCAACATTGCATATAGGTATTTAGGTCAAGCCGATATACGATATAAGCTTTTAAATCCATAACAAACGCTCGATTACGACACTGTGAAATAAATAATGAATTAGGCACGGCGACAGTAGGAATTCCCTCTTTTCAGCAGAGTAACACATATTTTTATATCACGGGTTGTATTCATACTTTCATGTGCATCAACCGTCTTATGGTGGTATAAGTAATTGTAATAGTAATTCATAGAATCAGGTGTTTACGAAGGTCCATAATACAAAGGTAATGTATAATATTACTTTTGCTATAATGGGCGATAAAGAAATTAGACGTTATGCTAAATTTAGAGTGTAATATCCGTTTTAATACCTGAAACATGCAGAATTCGTAAAGTTTTGACAAAAAGACGAGAAGTGCACGATCAAAATAGTATGGGCATGTAATGAGGAGGGATGAAAATCATGTGACCAAATGAGTGTTAAGTATGAATGTGGATGGATATGTGACTAGAGGGAGGCCTTAAAAGAGATTGTTGGATTGAGTATAGTATGGCATGTAAAAAGAGAAGCGCTAGAGTTGACGAATGATAGGTTAGAATGAAAGAGAAAAAATATTTTGCCAACCCCACATAGAGAAGGATAAGGGCAGAAATGATGATGATATGTGTTTGAACGTATGAATTCTTAGTAAGTTTGATACTTTAAAGACAGAGCTATCACGATATATTACTCGTTACTCATTAAAACACGTACGTAGAAGATGGCAATCCCTCGGGCGTCACATTTGCACATCATTAACGGTGACTCACTACAAAGTCAATTAACCGACCTAACCTTGTTTTCAAGTCTGACCTATATCTCACTATAATCCCTAATTGTATTTTATTACTCATAACTTCAAGGTTTTGATTACATATATGATTTATTGTTTCCACTAAAAATAATTAGGCGACAATTAAAAAAGGATGTTGATCTATAATTATCATCATTCTTCTGCCCTTATCCTTTATAGACTCTGAAACGGCTGAAATTTTCGAACAAACTTTAGAATGACCCAGCGGATGCTCGTGTAAAGTTTGGTGGCGATCGGAGCATTTTTTAAACTGTTGAGTTTCCAATTAACCTCGAAACAGACTGAGCCAAAGAAACGCGCGGCCAGCTAGTATAAGATAAATATTACATTTGTTTAAGCTGTATGTTATATGCCGTGTGGTATCCGGCTGAGTAGAATAGACCACCCTCTTTCTTGCCGAGTTGCCGCACAAGAAGTCTAAGGTAAGTTGACGTCAGCCAGGCGGCCGGTCGTAAAATGCGTTGTCAAATGATGTGACAACATGTTGTACCAACATCACTTAGAGTAGGATAGGATAAAGTTAACGGCAGGCAGGCGGCCGGTCATAAAATGCGTAGCCAAATCATGTGATAACATGTTTATAGCAGGATGATGATATGAATTAAGTTGAATATTTACCTAAGAACGGTTAGTCAGACTAACGTAACATTTAGCAACATGCGCATTTTAGTCACGTGTTTAGAACACCATAGTTCTAACTAGATGTTTGTCATGGTTTAGATACCTAGATATCATTTAACGTCGTATTTAACAGAAGCATAATGACAGTGTCTTTTTTATATACCGCACTTCGAAGGCATTTATATAGTTCGCAGAAGCGATATGTCAATCAATGGCTTGCATAACGATCTATCGAAGAATAAAGTCACATTTCCTATGCTTATACATGGAAGATGTAACTTTATTTCTCATATAGGGCGATATGTTTTTACATACATATTTATAATTAAACAGGAATTGATATCATCCTTCTCGACCAGTAATTAGTAACCCTGATTGGTCCTTAACAGGAATATTGAAATTCGATAAATTAATTAATTATACTTTGTAAACAAATATTGCAAATTTTTTATTGGCTTATATTGACAATTTTCCGAAATATCAGTTGATTTAACGATTAAGAAGAACTTTTAGAAGTCTGTGAGTAGTTTTTTATTTATTTACGGCAAAAATGTTATAAGTTATATCTATCTTAAATTACTTACACGCTAGGACTATACAAATCATGCCCACGTGGAATGGTCCAAAGAATGCTGGCAGCGTTTCCGCGCTGAATCGCTAAACTGATTCTTTGTCCGAAAAAGGAGCCAGCCCTCTTGTTACTTGAAGAGGCAATAAACCGAGGTGTTAAAACGGATATTTTTTTTAATAAAGTAAATTTTAAGTTTGAAAACCCGAATTTCCAGTCCCCGAAACGTGAGAGGGGACCTTCACCGAGTAGTAAGATGGTAACAAAATGTATACCTGTAATGTAACTTTATGCATAGAAATCAAACATTCGTTGACAAAAACACAACTGTGCCAAAGTGAAGAAACTGAAACCGATTACGCAAGAAAGACAATAGCTAACAGTGTTTTATAAATATTTTAAAAGCATTCGTGACTCCGGTGCAATTTACTGGCACAGTAACTGTTGAACATTAAGCGATCCAACAATAAGTAATAAAATAACCGGTAAGTTGCGATAACGAAGAGTCCTAGTTAACCGATAGCCTAGATTGAAAAATGTTTTACGGTCTTTATGCGATGGTTAGGTATCGTATTTAAAGATTTATACATATAAGAATGTTCACTTATTTAGCAGGTAAAGATTAAAAGTGACCCTACTTGATTAAATAATGGAACCAGTAAAAACAACATGCCGAGAAGAATGAGTGTCATTGGTATTGTAAATGGTATTAACGGCCTGTTATTATCCCACTATTGATTGAGAAGGATTGGAGCTAAGACCTACCAAGCTGCTCCAATGCAAATTGGTAGGTTACACATATCCCATAGGATATATATAGGAATTCTCTATATGCAGGTTTCCTCATGATGTTTTCCTTCACCGAAAAGCGTGTGATAAATTACAATTATCAAAACAAATCTTTAATTCGTCACGAAGACGCTACAATGCCTAAAGTCAAAGACAGTTGAATGCACGTTTACTTCTTAACTGGAAGTTTGTAAAGCATGAAGTGTTTAGAACTGTTTAAATAAAAAGAATTTATAGAGCGTTTTATTACAATACTCGTACATTATAGAAAGTTACTATTGGACTAATAAAGGAAGACATTACAAAGGATAGAGGCCACAAGCAAAATCCCGCTTTGAAAGTTGGCTAAAGATATAGATATAAAATATAGATATTTGCTATTTATTGCATGGTTTTCGGTAAAGATAAACATTGTGTGGAAGCCCGCATATTTCTCGAGAGTTGATAAGATATTTAAAACCTACGAATCTGCTTTGGAGCAGCGTGGTTGGTGTATGTTCCAATACTTCTCTCGACGAAACAGAGAAGAGGCCTATACCTAGCCTTGGGATAGTAGTAATAAGTCGTTCATTTTAGTAGCCATTATGCCGTATTGACGATTCTTTCATGCATAGAAGTCTTCAAATTCAAATTATTCTTTATTCAAATAGACTGATTTCATTACTTCAGAATCGTTTAATATTTTTTAGGCTACCACTGCACCATTTCGTTATACACTCTACACAAACCAACTAAAATTTACCTTTGTTTATGACTGCATTAGGTTCTAGTACCTGGGGAGCCTTGCTCGGTAATTTTTTAAAAGATATAAATAAAGTAACTTCAAAAAAAAGAAAAATCTGTGTAGGGGCCCCATCCTAGGTATTTTCATTTTTAGAAACCGCTCGTTTCAGAAATACGCTACGCTGGCTTGACAATTTACGGCAAAAATAGTTTTATCTTCCATGTCAATTTTATTATTTTTTTTTAACCTAGCTAGATCGATTTTTCTCCCCCGAAACCGTTTCCGAGATTACGAAAATATACATATATCTATACATACAAGATTAACTCATTTAAATATTAAAGATATAAGTTGTCAACCCACACTAACTTCGACCATACGCATCACTTGCCATAGAGTCATGGATACTTGAATTACAAATCCCAGCATCATAAAGTGAATATTTTATATCTTCTCTTAGTTTTTCTTTAGCAGTCGAGGTCGTTGTCGTCAAAATGGCGCTGTCATGATCCCCATTGATGGCACGATACGCGTTGGCAAACCTTACAACAGTTATTCTATTGTATTGACTACAATATTCTTTTCGTTAATAGTATTGCCATGTTAAATCTCAAATATAGGGACAAATTTATAAAATTAAGACCATCAAAATGGATATCAAAACTAATACTAAATTTCAGTCCTTCAAAACCGAACGGTAGATTTTCTTGGTCATGAGTATAAGACATAGTTAATAAAAATTGCGAGTTGTTAGATTATTTCATTATTAATTAATTTCCTTAATTATTACTTTTAATAATTACTTGTAATTACAAGTAATTATTAAAAGTAATAATTATGGAAATTGCAAGTTTTTAATAAATTGAGACAGTTAATTATTTACCTATATGAAAACAAGAAATGCCCACTCTTCGGAAGAGCGATTTGAATAGGATGTTTAAAAAAAATCGCATTCGCATTTGTAAACAATACGAACGTATCGGCAAACATATAGATTTTTACCGGCAGTAAAGTTGAATACTATTGAATATTATGTCATAACCATACTATTGCACATAATTACCTAATATTTTCTGCCTTTACACAAGAATTATGTTACTTGAACAGTGTTTTTATTTTGATACACTCAATAATGTTCCGTCTGTTTTTAGAATTTTAATACTGAACTCCTAGTTACAGACTCAGGATAAGAATAATAGCATAACATCGATAACTTTCACGATTTTAAGGTTCGGCCGTCCCTTGAAAATAAAATATTTGGATACCCTAACATCATTGTTACGGTATTAAATCAATGTCAATCAATACAAGCATTCCTTCACGCGGACCAAAATTATAGAAAGATTCGCTGTATACTTAAGTACTTAGTGTTGAAGGGTGAACTTATAATATAAAAAATACTACATTCTGCCTGCGACCACGTCTGCATGGACTGGATGGATGGATGTAACGAGATAAAAGAGTGTAAATAAATAATCGATTTCTATCCCTTTAAAAATAATAGAATTTTAAAAAATCGTTTTTTAACATCGATATATTAAAAAAGACAACTTTGGAAATAGTCAGAAAATGACTATTTCCAAAGTTGTCTTTTTTAATATTAATAATTAATTACAATAAAGGCTAATGAAACGACAACTACCAAGAAATAATATCAGATACGCTGTTTGTGAAATTTGATTAAAATGTGTAGTTTGGCTAAATTGGTTTCATCCAACAATGCATATCTAATCTTAAAAACAAGAAAAAGAGTAAAAAGGAAAAAAGGATAACCAAAAAAATCGATTTTTGATGAAAAAATAATCGATTTTTTCACATCGCTAAGCTAGTTTCTGTATAACATTGTAACGGAAAAGAGTTGTCAAGTGCTAAGTTGTCATCAATAAAAAATTAAATCATACCGACCTAACTGAAACGATCATCGACCGCGTCGACGTAACGTTTTTATCGTTGTACGTTTGTTTAATCGTTAAAACGTGGTTTTACGTTCCGCTTAAAAACGGTAATGTAATTGGAGAGTAGTTTTTTGTAATTGTTACACGTCAACCGTTATATGTAATATAGACGACATTAAATTTGTCTTAACACGCCGTGTGGTAGCAGTCTTAATAGAAAAGTATCAACCTTATTTCTTACCCAGGTGTCGTAAAAGGCGGCTAAGGTTAAACGAACCGACGTGTGGTATCCGGCTGAGTAGAATATACCACCCTCATTTCTTACCGAGCTGTCGTAAAAGGCGACTAAGGTAAGTTGACCCACCGTGTAATAAAAATAAAAGAGAAAGTATATATATTCATGATAGACTCCGAAACGGCTAGACTGATTTTAATAAAAGTTTCATACAATATTTAGATTGTAAAGTAACGGCCTGTTACTATCCCACTGCTGGGCATAGGCCTCCTCTCTCCATTTTTAGAGAGAAGGGTTGGAGCTAAGACCTACCACGCTGCTCCAATGCGGATTGGTAGGTTACACAAATCCCTAGGATTCTCTAGAGATATGCAGGTTTCCTCACGATGTTTTCCTTCACCGAAAAGCGTGTGATAAATTGCAATTATCAATTAGACACATAAGTTTTATTAGAAAAACTCATTGGTGTCTGCCCGGGTTTGAACCCATGATCGTCTCTAGAGATTCACACGGTCGCACCGCTAGGCCATCACAGCTTTTTTGATTTAGATTGATTGTTTCGAGGGGAACTCGAAACCTTATGAACCACAGTAACGCGTGTTCGTATTGCTAGTATACGATATACTATGGAATAAGATTATATATTATCATTTTACGCCGTGTGATATCTGGCTGAATAGAATTGTACCACCCTCATTTCTTACTTAGGTGTCGTAAAAGGCGACTAAGTAAAGTTGACCCACCGTATGGTATCCGGTTGTACTCAACCGGATACCACACGGTGGGTCAACTTAACTTAGTCGCCTTTTACGAATAGACTACCCTCATTCTTACCGAGGTGTAAAGTACGACTAAGGTAAGTTAACGTCAGGCAGCCGGCCGGTAGTAAAATACGAGTACATTAGGAAATTATGTGACAACATGTTTGTAATATGTTGTGCCGACCCCACTTAGAGTGGGATAAGGGCAGGAAGAAGAAGAATTTACATTTTGGATTTCATCTCGTAAAAATAATACATGGCCTATTTAGAAACTTCCTAAGCACGATATAAGATTTTTTATTATCGTTAAAACGAGTTGACGTTCGGTATAATATTTGTAAAAACAAGTCAAATCCCCATAAGCTTGTGGCATCTTATGAGTGTTGTCACAAAGGTCTCGGGGTCAATGCCCCGTTTGGCGGGCGGACAACATTTTAAAATGCACCGCGAGTTTTGAGCACAAGAAAATTCTTTAGAGTCTAAACAGTTTGCACAGATAAAACATCAAAATTAAATTGCTCACATTTGTTGCGGTTTGTACTTGATATAAAACCACTACTTACATTAACAGATTAAACTGATAATAATGATCTGTCATTGATTTACAGAGTTGAATGTTGCGCATATTTATTTTAATGAATCGATATAATGGCGAAGGTTCTAATGGAATGACTACTACGCACTTAGTAGGTACTTAGGGTGCCTAAATTAAAAAATTCTTTTAATTCTTTGTTGCCTTTTATTTCAGAATTTAAAAATCCCATTTATATTATACATGCGAAAGTTTGTATATAGATATATAGGTACTACATATAAATATATAGGCTATAGAAATCCTTTTCAATTCAATTTTCAATGAATGGCTTTCAGGAGTACATTATTTGCACAGAATACTTCGCCAATGTCACGTAAGTTGGAGAACACACAAAGGAGATTGTACGGAGAATTAAAAAAATCCTTTTAATTCAAAAGGAATAGGATGCCATTGAAAAGCACCATCTATTATCAACCTATCACGCGACAACAGTTGACGCGGCGACAACAGTCGACGCGAACGAAGTTGCGAGTAAAAGCTAGTAATGTAATAAAAATAAAAGCTAATACACCCGTTACAGTGGGTATGCTTAAAAAAGATATTCAGTTTCATATCTAGTTATTTTATAAAAATAAACCTTTCACTTCGCAAAATCGATTAAATTTTTAATTGAACTCTTCTAGTTCATCGCGATCTTATATCTGCTAATCTATTTAACTACTAAGGGCTTTAGAAAGGTAAAAGAAATACTACGCTGTACTGTATTAACTCCTCTTTGAGTAGAGTTGCCATATTGGAGGAAAAAAGCGGAAAATATAATATTCAAAGCCTGATAGAGTCAAATGATAATTGTGGACTGGCATTTGTTGTTAGAAGCGAAAATGTCAAATTGAAGTTTGCAAGTTTTCTATGGACAATCACAAGTATGTTATGGAAATTCCAATTCCCTGCGATTTTGAATGCGGTCGAAAATCTAAGTACTATTTTGTTTTCTCTGAGGCGATGGATTTTCTCAGAGTAAAAACTAGTGTTAATATATTCCAAACTTAAAACTATCTGCAATTATAATTCCGAACACACCCGTTAATCACAAAGAACCTTAAAGCGCACTTATACACGCACTCTCAGACACAGAAAATTTTTAACTTCATTTTTTTTTTATTTACTTAGTTTTGGTTACATCTTTAATAAATATTAATAAGTAGACTCGGATTTATAAATATTATTAAAGGTAAGTAATCTTCAAAAATGGTCGAAAATTCTTATATGAAATATTTAATATTTAAATGAGTTAATCTTGTATGTATAAATATTAGGTCTTTACATATGAAATTGGCGTTTTGTCGTACTGGCCACTTTGATCTCAAATATTACCTTTATGGTTTGTCATGATTTGTGCTCTCACTCACTCATGCATTTGTGTTTCAAACCCCCTAATTCATTTGTTTTTTCTTCTTTTGTTTTTTTCTTTGTGTCACTCTGTTTACAAAATGGAAAACATGAAATATCGCGTTATTTACGAGTATGAATTCCACCGTGGCACCAGTGCTGCAGAAACGGCTCGAAGGATTAATGATGTGTATGGTGACGGTGTCGCAAAAGAAAACACAGTGCGTTTTTGGTTCCAACGTTTTTGTTCTGGAAATTTCGACCTGCAGAACAAGCCTCGTGGACGGCCGGAGACCAAAGTTGATAATGAAGAATTGAAGGCTATTGTGGAAGCGGATCCATCGCAAACCACGTCCGAGTTAGCTGCAGGCTCCGGTGTTAGTGATAAAACTATTCTAATCCACTTGAAGCAAATTGGGAAGGTGAAAAAGCTTGAAAGGTGGGTACCTCATGAATTGAGTGAAGCAAACCGACAAACGCGCGTCGACTGCTGCGTTACGTTACTCAACCGGCACAATAATGAAGGAATTTTAAATCGAATCATTACCTGTGATGAAAAGTGGATCCTCTACGATAATCGGAAGCGCTCATCGCAATGGCTGAACCCTGACGAACCAGCCAAATCCTGCCCTAAGCGAAAATTGACTAAAAAAAAGTTGCTTGTAAGTGTTTGGTGGACTAGTGCCGGTGTCGTTCACTACAGCTTTCTTAAATCTGGCCAGACGATTACGGCAGATATCTATTGTCAGCAACTGCAAACCATGATGGAAAAGCTAGCTGCTAAGCAACCGAGGCTGGTCAATCGCTCTAGGCTACTGCTGCTTCAGGACAACGCTAGACCACACACTGCACAACAGACGGCTACCAAATCAGAGGAGCTTCAATTAGAATGTCTTAGACATCCACCGTACTCTCCGGACCTTGCTCCAACAGATTACCATATTTTTCGCAATTTGGATAACTACTTGGAAGGAAAAAAATTCAACTCCGATGAGGCAGTCCAAACCACCTTCAAAGATTTTATTGATTCCCGCCCGAATGGTTTTTTTAGTAAGGGGATCAATGAACTACCTATGAGATGGCAAAAGTGCATACATAGGAATGGTGGTGAAACATACTTTGATTAATTAAATATATTTCATTTAAAAAAAAACGACTTTATGTTCCTCCCATAGAAAACGCCAATTTCATATGTAAGGACCTAATATATTTTTTCGGAATCTCGGAAACGGCTCCAAAGATTTTCGTAAATTCAGCACGTAGGGAGTTTTGGGGGAGAAAAATCGATCAAGCTAGGTTTTATTTTAAAAATTTGCTGGGGTGTAAACTGTACACCACCTGCCATGCACTATACGAGTAGGGTGTATGAGACGGATATTGTACTTAATAAAAAGGGAAAGTCTGTAATATAAAAACTAATGGTAACCATATCTGTCCCACTTTTCTGGGTGCCAACTTCCGCTTGTAGGGTCTGGTTTTTTGTAAGCACACTTTTTTTAATAAAGCTGTTTAAAACCGGTTATTTGGAAATAGAGGTTACGCATGATTACACTTATAGTCTTCATTCATTTATTTATTCAAAGTAAGCTAAAACAGGTGAATAAATAATGATAAATTAAATTATTATTCTGAAAGATCTACAAACATTTTCTTCCTTCACGAATTATATTATTATCTTCTTGCCCTTACCCACTCTAAGTGGGTTCGGCACAACATGTTACAAACATGTTGTCGTAAAATACGTAACCAAATCATGTTACAAACATGTTGTCACAAGATTTGGACACGCATTTTACGACCGGCCACCTGCCTGACGTCAACTTACCTTAGTCGTATTTTACGACACCTCAGTAAGAAAGAGGGTGATCTATTTTACTCAACAGGATACCACACGGTGAGTCAACTTACCTTAGTCGATTTTTACGACACCTCGGTGAGAAATGAGGGTGGTCAATGCTACTCAGCCGGATACCACACGGCGGGTCAACTTACCTTAGTCGCCATTTACGACACCTCAGTAAGAAATGAGGGTGACACTATTCTATTTAGCCGGATACCACACAATCGCTTTTTAAGACACCTCGTTAAGAAATGAGGGTGATACTATTATATTCAGCCGGATATCACACGGCGTATTTATATGTTGTATGAGTAAAACACAAAATCTACTAATTTCTAATCTACGAAACGGTTTGAAAATACTTCTGCGCTCGCCCGGCCCCCAACTAAAGTAATAAAAGCAGATTGCTTACAGCATATTGTCAGTTCTAAAAATAAACCTTACAGAGCAGGTTACAAATAAATAATCTAGCTATACTTAAGTCTAAATATTATGAATCAAGTAACAATGTGGTAATTCTAGTTTTACCAGAATATTAAATGTCATTTAGGTCAAAGTATGTTGATATAAAAGTAATTGGATTTTAATTGTACATATAATTATTATTCATGCATATGAAATACCTGACAACAAAATATTTTTATAAAATCTGTGTACTAATATCAGTCGCCTGTTGGAGCAGGTGGTAACTTTCCTTCAGGGTCACGGATTCAATTCTCAATATTTTTTTCGTAAGGACTGCATAATTGATGCATTTTCGATCTAATATGATTGTGTATAATCAATATTCTTCTGCCCAGTACAACATATTACAAACATTTTGTAACATGATTTGGCTAGTTATTAGGTATACGACCAACCGCCTGCCTGATATCAACTTACCGTAGTAGATTTTATGACACCTCGGTAAGAAAAACGGCGGTCTACTTTACACAGCCGGATACCATACGGCGGGCCAACTTACCTTACTCGCCTTTTACGACACCTCGGTAAGAAATGAGGGTGGTCTAGTCTACTCAGCCGGTTATCATACGGTGGATCACCTTCCTTATCACCTTACCTTATCATATCACCTTACCTTAGTCGCTTTACGATGACGACAACGGGCCAATCTAAAAAGTGTTTCTTATCTGCTAAGTTGATTGCTAGAAGAGTTTGTATATTTCATTTTCTGTTAGTTAATTTCTTTGTTTACTTTATACAAATATACCTAACTAGCAATCGCCAGCGGTTCCGCCCGCGTGTAAAGATAAAACTGTAATATAGTATTTTGATGATCAAAATGGTTAAATTAGATAAACCTTAAAAGATAGACATATGCTGTCGCGGACTTTTATTTAGAACTTTCAGAGGGAACAATTTTGTAATACACGATTTTTGATTAACTATCACCGTTTACTTATCGCACGTAAGGAAAGCTTTAAATTTTGTTAAGTTTTCGTACTATTTTTCATTGCTACTCCTTTCCTATCCATCTTAGCGTGATGTTATATAGCCTATAGCCTTCCTCAACGCGTTCAGACAGTCAAACAAACAAACTCTGCAGCTTTATATATTAGTATAGATAATATACATAAATAATTATTTTTTACATCAAACGATATGTAGAACGACACTGAATAGCTTGTTGTGATTATAAGCTACAAAATAACAGGTTTTAAACTAAAATACTAATTTAAGTTAAAATTTATGAATGATTATAAACTCACAGCTGTAAAATTCACCCCAAACTGGTAGTCCAACTGCGACAGCACCAATGACGAAGCAGATAAATCCAAGTACTACCACCGCTATGGAATATACAGCCTTGCCGCTGGCCATGGCTGCATGACTCAGCCTATTTCAGGAGTCCTTCGAGACAACATCAGGCTCTGTTGTGTTGTCTAGCCAATATTTGACACATCTGAAACAAGTTACAAATGATCATCACTCTCCTGATCTCTTCTCTAAATAAATAATAAATAAATAAATCAATATATGGGACACTTACATACACGGTAGTCCGTCCCCAAAGTAAGTAAATTAATACTTGTGTTATGGTAGACAGACAACTGGTGAATATATACTTATATATTTTTTAAATACATACTTAAATACAAATATACACCCAGACTCAAAGACCCAGACTCGGCTGCCTGCCTGATGTCAACTTATCTTAGTCACCTTTTACGACACCTTAGTAAGAAATTAGGGTGTTCTATTCTAGTTAACTGGACACCATACTGAATTTTTATAGCAGAAACAAGTTTTAAAATGAAAATGATTATATTGTAACACCTTACTATATGCCATGTCATACAAGCTATATGCAAAACATACTTTATTAAACAACTAAGTAATAATAAATATTCAATATTTATATGTTAAGTTTTGTTAATTTAGCCATGTGGTATCCGGTAAGTTGACCCACCATGTGGTATCTGGTTTAGTAGAATGGACCACCGTCTTTTTACTGAGGTGTCGTAAAACACGTCAGTAAAAAGAGGGCGTCAGGCAGGCGGTCAGTCTGTAAAACACAGCCAAATCATGTAACAGCATGTTCAAAACATGTTGTGCCGACCCTACTTAAAGTGGGATAAGGGCAGGAGGATGATGATGTTATGTTTTGTTAATTCAAATTATTATTTAAACTTGAAAATAAGTGCTTTTGAATAACTCTAATGTTGGTTTAAAAAGCTATTCCTATGTAAAAGAGCCAGCAAGAAACTCAGCTTTTGTTTTTTTTGTTCAAAATATAATTCTTATAACTAGTAACATTTAGTGACTGTTATTTTGTGCAGGGTTGGTCAGTGTCCGTGGTCTAGCCTCACTAGAGGCACCCTTAGGACGACGTTCCCCAGCGCTAGTAGAGCTTCTAGTAAGCATAAATATCTAGTAAGCATCGCCGAAGTTGCGAAATGCGTAGGGTGGAGCGCAGAAGCTCTACCACTGAGGCTGGGCCACGGCTTAAGGCGACGTGTAGTGGAGGGCAGATGGTATGACTTTGATAAGTCAATATGAAACAAACAAAAAAGGATTTTACATGAAGATTATCTTAAAGCTAATTTAATTGTTCTATGATGAAATAATATTTGAAGAATATTTTATTGAAGAAAGTCATGAGTTAATTAAAAATATATACTCATCTCTTCAGAAATTCATTGCTTAACAAATAGGTTTTTTAATTCAGTATAATAATGCAGCTATTAGATCTAAGATACTTAGGACTGAATCTTATTGCCAAAATTTGAATTTATATAGCTTGCAAATAAATACAAATGTTGGAAGTAAATTGTTTAAAAAAGGCATCTTCAGCTATTATAGTCAAATTATTATAATAAATATAATACACTTTACTTGTTTGATAAAAAGTAAACGTCAATTAGTATTAAAATATAAGGAAATAAGATTCTATTAAGATTTAACATTAAGAAAGTTAGTCATTAAGAATTCAAAAGTTTTAAATCTAATAATTTTATAATAAACACTTTATAAAGAATTTCAAAAATGCTTATTCAAGCGTACATCGCAGAATATCACAGCAAGATAACAGTTATTTAAATTGTACTTTTACTCACGTTAACAGCGTCTGGTTTCCAAGCCAGGAACACAAATCACTCAAGTATAACACAATTGATTTACAATTAATTTATACACTACTATCATTTAATAACAGCTATGCAATTTGCACATTTTGATTCTTTTTTTTCACGTGAATGCACTCACAATTCGAAATTCGACCCTACCTACGATCGACACACCTTCAGTGTTTCAATAAAATAAAAAAAACTTAATACAGGTATATTCTAAAAGTTTGCTGTAAATATATTTTATATAAACTAGCGGTAACTTTACTATGTTGCATAAATATGGTAAAACACAATGAATTCTTATGGGAACTACGACGCGTTCACACATTTGCCGCGCGCAACATAAATTCCAACTTGATTCCAACTGAAGTTTGAATGTGATCGGTAAATAAACTGGTTTTTTAACAGTAGAGTAGACAACTCAAATAGTGTTGTCAGATATAAACGGCTAGAACAAGCAGTATATAAAGTACAATATATGCGAAAATCTTATTCTATTCTGTTATTTGTCTATGATAAGTGCTGTCAGTTTTTGTTAGTAATCTAATCTGTCATACGGTAGGTACTAGTCATGGACGTAGTATATACTGGACGGCGCCAAAAGACGTTGCCGATCTTGCGTCTGTGTGTAAGCGATTTATCGTTTGTCTCTGTTCTTATCGCGAACTATACATAAGAGTGAAAGAGATTGTGATGAAGTTTGGCAACGTCGCTAAAAATGTGTCCAGTTGGTGACACCAAATGAGGCCATAACATTGAGTTTGTTGAAGATTATTTCTTGAAATCTAAAGCAAATACGAATGTTACTGATATATTTTTTCTAAAAAGGTGGAATATGTCGTGTGCTGCCTTAACGTGTCCATCAAGAACAACGAAAGGAGGAGTTAAAAACACGGAATTACCATTTCATAAGTAAATCTTTGACTCTCATTTGTGTGCTAAATTAAAGCGTTTTATTCAGTTAAAGCGTTTCAGATTATAATGTATCAGTACAGTTTGATATTCTCTAGCCGGCACGAGTGTGGGATACTGATAAAACATAGAAATTAATCATTAAATATTCGATTGAATTGTGTTACCTATGTAGTGATGTACACACTAACGAATTATTATGTATCGATAAATATCAGTTAAAGTTATATTTACTAGCCAAGTAAATGCGAATTCTCTAATTTTAGATTATTTTCTTAGGTTTCCTAAATGCCCACATATAAGAGAACAGTGGATAAAAGCTGTCACCGTCTCACGGATATGTAAATGTTGGGAATAATGTAAATCATGATATTGTTCAATTGGCCACTGAAGCACTAATATTTCATCTATACATAAAGCACCGAGTATGGGCTGCACCTTCGACTTTATTTTTAACGCTTCAAAGGATTTCTTGGTAAATCTAGGCTCACAGTCAATTGACTGATACCATTTTTGAGAACCACCCATCACAGTAAGATATGCAGTAAAGATGTGCATCGGATAATTCATGACATTATACTGCAGACTGTATACTCAGGAAATTATGTCAATCTATTCAAATGTTTAAATCTATTCTGAACACTAAACCAACTATGTTGGTTACAACTGTATATTAACTTTACAGTAACCTGAGCTAGGCTTCGATAATTATCGACGCCTAGTTTAGCTTATCGATAAGCTAAGTACTTCCCTAATCACGCACACTAATGCAGTTCTAAAAGTTCACACAAGCATAAAACGGACACACAAAAATAGCTAAGGCGGCATCCAGTGTATTCTTTATCCAAGGTACTAGTAGTGGTCTAGTAGGCACCATAGATTACTAACTATAAAATAGATGGTTGAGATTCATACATTGGCGCGAGCCTATTTTCGGTGGTATGGGGGGGTGCAAAGTAGCACTATAGCTACTTACATTCTCATTCATAAAAACGGACTTTGTCTCTGCTCTGACTCTTTCTCACATATGGAGTAGTAATATATACATGGACGTAGTATATACTGGACGGCGCCAAAAGACGTTGCCGATCTTGCGTCCGTGTGTAAGCGATTTATCGTTTGTCTCTGTTCTTATCGCGAACTATACATAAGAGTGAAAGAGATTGTGATGAAGTTTGGCAACGTCGCTAAAATGTGTCCAGTTGGTGACACCAAATGAGGCCATAACATTGAGTTTGTTGAAGATTATTTCTTGAAATCTAAAGCAAATACGAGTGTTACTGATATATTTTTTCAAAAAAGGTGGAATATGTCGTGTGCTGCCTTAACGTCAAGAACAACGAAAGGAGGAGTTAAAAACACGGAATTACCATTTCATAAGTAAATCTTTGACTCTCATTTCCGTGCTAAATTAAAGCGTTTTATTCAGTTAAAGCGTTTCAAATTATAATGTATCAGTACAGTTTGATATTCCCTAGCCGGCACGAGTGTGGGATACTGATAAAACATAGAAATTAATCATTAAATATTCGATTGAATTGTGTTACCTACGTAGTGATGTACACACTAAAGAATTATTATGTATCGATAAATATCAGTTAAAGTTATATTTACTAGCCAAGTAAAGGCGAATTCTCTAATTTTAGATTATTTTCATAGGTTTCCTAAATGCCCACATATAACAGAACAGTGGATAAAAGCTGTCAGCGGTCTCACGGATATGTAAATGTTGGGAATAATGTGGATCATGATATTGTTCAATTGGCCACTGAAGCACTAGCATTTATGTTAACATTTCATCTATACATAAAGCACCGAGAATGGGCTGCACCTTCGACTTTATTTTTAACGCTTCAAAGGATTCTTTGGTAAATCTAGGCTCACAGTCAATTGACTGATGCCATTTTTGAGAACCACCCATCACAGTAAGATATGCAGTAAAGATGTGCATCGGATAATTCATGACATTATACTGCAGACTGTATACTCAGGAATTTATGTCAATCTATTCAAATGTTTAAATCTATTCTGAACAGTAAACCAACTAGGTTGGTTACAACTATATATTAACTTTACAGTACCTGAGCTAGGCTTCGATAATTATCGACGCCTAGTTTAGCTTATCGATAAGCTAAGTACTTCCCTAATCACGCACACTAATGCAGTTCTAAAAGTTCACACAAGCATAAACCGGACACACAAAAATAGCTAAGGCGGCATCCAGTGTATTCTTTATCCAAGAATATATATATAACGTATGACGTAAAATCGTAGTAAAATTAGTGATGTACTTGGCGCGCTAAAACCGTAATTAGTGATGTTAAAAGATGATTATCGATTCGCACACCGCTCTTACCGATTTTTGGATGACCGCTTTTCCTGTTACATATTAATAATGATTTTTAAGTATTAATAAAACAAAATATTTAAGGAACTTCTTTATTAAGACTTTAACTGCAATAAAAAAATATATATACAACAACCGTTTTGCATTTCTAAATGCATGCTTCTTAATAAAAAAACGTTTTTCTTAAACACGCTAAAAGTACAACTTCAAAAATTATTACTCGTTTTAAATATGAAACAGGAACAGCAAGCTGACTAAAAATTAATTATTATATATTATTATTAAACAAAATTAATTTAAAATATTCACTCGAAAACATATGTACAAGATTAGTATTTGAAACAATAGATGCTTTCGTTTTTACCGTTTAAGTATTTAGGAAAAAACATTATACTTAAAAGGAGTGTACTTGATGGTAAATTATAAATATTTCTTTTATATTTAAGTCTTTTTTAGATATATTAGTAGTAGTTTTATAGAACATTAGTGGTTTTTATCTCTAAGTATAATATTTTCCATCATATCAGTTAACACTACGGATTTATACATATAAAGTAAGAATTAAATTGTGAAATTTTGCCATATTTAATGTGCCAATTGATATCAAGCTTTGCGATGAAAGAAAATATCATGAGGAACTATACTCCATGGGTTAAATATTTAACTAAATGTAAACATGTCAAAACAGGTACTTAATAGTAGGCATTATCTGCCTAGTATAAAGTATCTTTTTTATTACAACACATGATACTAATATTAAATGTTATTTATATTTCTTTCAAAGAATTTAAAATTATTGATAGTATTCGCACCACTTAATAAGGTTAAATATGGTATGATTGCTATCAATAATTTTACAAACTTTGAAACAAATAAATAAGAATATTATGTAATATCCACTTTTAAGAACCCAAACATAAAGGTATTATAAAATTTTTAAAGAAAACGATGGACAATATTAAAGACACTAAAATACTACACATTTAAGTATCACAGAGTGAAACTCATAGAATATTGATATTATGTTACGTCGGCTAATCTAATGCAATTACTATTTTAGGTAGTTTACTTGGCTAATTTGTATCTGCTGAAATTCATTCAATTATATATTGCTGTTTTGCTATACTAAATATATAAACATTTAATTTTAGAAAATAACAATCAATTTAAGAAAATTACTTTTATAAATATTGGAGATATTCTTTGGACCACTGCAGTTGAATTCCAATTTCTTCATTTGTTAATAATATTATTGTAATGACATATTTGTCACTCCTGAATCATATGGTTTTGTTTGTTTACATCTTGTTACGTTTTTATACTTATGGAGTATGTATAGTAAAATACTAATATTGTTAAATATGAAAACTGTATCACTTTTTAAAATTAGTAATAGTAATATTAGTTAGTTACTTTTGCCTCATGTATCATAGATCTATAACTTTACTTGCGATAAAATTTTCCATTTCCATTATCGTTTTTCAAGTATCTGTAGTACTGTGAATTCTCCTTAACATTAATACACCATTGTCTAACTCGCATTATGATAACAAATATGCAAAAAAACTTTTAACAAATCATATTTATAATTAACGCAAGTTAACCAAGAATTATAGTTTTTTAAGTTATATACATTTTTGACTAATTAACACTTTACATGCCATACATAATGCCATTCCAAAGATATAAGTTTTTGTGATGGATAATATAATTTTAACTAGATCAAATCTTTCAGTTTTATTAGACAATAGCGTAATTATAAAAATTTCACAATTTAAATAATCCTGTTTTGAAAATATATTACTCCCAGGATTGCTCAGGTTTTTAATTTGCTACACAAGTAAAAACACGTGTTTTGAAGAGGAATAAATGGTGTTAATGTTAAAATACACAATTTTTAGCAGCAATACAGGCAGAACTCATAATTCATTATAAGCCCGTCGTTTAAGCAAACTAGCAATTAAACTAGCAACTAAGCAATTGTTATTCATTTTCCTTAGTAATGAAAATTTTAAACCCATTCATCTCAAAATATGAGTTTTTGAGTTGTACCGCTATTGCTGCACATGACCAATATATCAATATACTGACCCGGTAATATGATATGGCTTGGGTCTGGAAAATATTTCTGATGGAATACAAGGTACTATAACTATCAAACAATAATATTAACCAATAATGTTTTAAAAAATGAAACCAAATTATGATCCGTTCTAGTGTGCTAGAGCCCCCTTATCCACGGATTTGAGAAAAAATCCTTTGGGTCCTAGTTAAGAAGTTTCAAACTTCATAATGTTTGTCAATTATACTAATATGAATACTATTTTGAAGACACAACCTTCTCTCGAGTCTCTAGCATGGAAGCGGACTTTTACAGCCTTATTCCAAAATTCCGAATGGTTCAGGCGGCAAAATAAATTGTTAGTGAATAAAAGCATTCGCGCTGTGAAAATGTTATTACTAATGTCAATAAATGAGGCTAAATAATTATGATTCGACTGAAGCTCTTCATATATGTTCATCTGCATCATCGGGCTCGTGGACACTTCCCGGCGGAAGAGTTCGCAGCATATTTAACCTGTAATAAATAAGTAATTCTTAAATAATGTATAGATAGAACATTAGTTCGCAAAGGTAGTCTTACAGACAATCTTGGCATTGATATCCCCTGAGTAGAATAGACCACCCTCATTTCTTACCTAGGTGTCGCGAAAACCGATTAAGGTAAGTACGTTGGGCAGGCGGCCGGTCGTAAGATAACATGTTTAAAACATAATCATGTAATAACATGTTTAAAACATGTTGTCTCTACCCCATTTAGAGTGGGATAAGGGTAGGAGAATGATCCATTGACAAATAACAGAGATTTTAAATTTTAAAAATATGTTTTTAGCTTCTACTGGTCTTAAATAGTGTCTGGAAAATATTTTTTACGTGTCTATAATCTGTGTCTACAGTTATATTTTAAGTATAGAATAGAGACTATAATTATAAATAATAATTTTTTTTAATAATAAAATATAAGGGGTATCTGTGACAATCTTTGTGTTATGTTAAATATCTTTGATTTTGTACTGTTAGCAGTACCAGGCTAAAATATTATGCTTTCCAAATACTGAATTGTATGTGACAATTAAGAAGCATATTTGACTAAGTTCCAATGTCTTTTAAGCTATTCTTATATCACACACTTTTTTGCATCACTATAATAGAGGAAAAATTGTACCAAACATTTTTTGTTATATCTCAAACGGATTAGGCAGTTAGCCCATTAGACATATAAGCTTCAGTTTTAATTGAAAGTGAAATAAACAGACTAACATACTTTACATCAAATATTTACTTGCCTTCATCTAGTCAAATCAATTGACCTAATCATGTGCTTCATCCCATAAAGCATCAACAGCATATAGCCCTTAGACATCATCCCAATGAGTACTCTCTTTGGCAATGACCAGGTTCATCTGAAAATTATTGCAAAAACATTTTAATAAATATGGAACAAGCTGTGATAGCTCAGCGGTGAGGTCGTCGTCGTCTGTAAAGACGATCATGGGTTTATACCCCGCGCAGGCACATGTCTAATTGACAATTGCAATTTATGACACACTTTTCGGTGAAGGAAAATATGGTAAGGAAATTCGCATACTTCTAGCGAATTCTAGGGATATGCGTAACCTACCAATCCGCATTGGAGCAACGCGATGGTAGGTCTTTGCTACAATACTTCTCTCCAAAAAACGGATAGAGGAAGCTTATGGTTCCCACTGCTGGGGTGGATAACAGGCCGTTACTTTAAACATACACATGCCAATTTTTGTGTTTACAAACAAAAATGATTTATATATGAAACATTTTAACTCACTTGAAGAATATCAGCCATTGTATCAGATATTAATGAATTCATTGCAAGAACAGTAGCAGTGCCTTGACCAAAAAATCCAGTTGAAATGTGCATAACTAAATGGGATAGTATGTTAAAGTACCTTGAACAAATAACTTTCTGTTAAATAATTAAAGTATGTCTATAATCCATATTGTCTGTCGCAGAAAGAATAAAAACTATTTAGAAATAACCACGTAAAACATAGAATATAGCTGATATTGGGTATGACATATGATATACAACACTTCAATAAAGCATACACAATAAATATTACTATAGAAGGAAAAGTTTTATTTTTATTATTTTAGTTTTATTTTAAAATTAAAAAATAAAACTTCCCAATATTATTACAGTTCAATAAAAACACTATGGATATACTATAATGCTATATGCTTCGAGTTCCCTGCTTTATACCTTGTAAACATATTAAATAGACAATAGGTTGAGATATACAAATAAATATATATATAAATTGAAAAACACTAGCTTAAATTGTACTATATATTATAGAAAAAGAATATAGCACGAAAAATACTATATTTTTTTCGCTAATTGCAATTGTCGTGCTTTTTTTCATTAACTGTGAATGGAACGCACCCGCAGCACTGCATAGGGAATGTTTGAACGAAACTCATTCATGTATTTACGGGGCTTAGTTAGCTAGTAACTCTAACTCTATGTCATAATCCAGCGAAAAGTAATAAAAAATAATCATGGAAAAATAAATAATGATTGAAAATAGATGTGTACTATTTTTTTTTCCCTGAATTTCCTAAAAGTACTATATTTTTTTGATTTAAAAAGTAAAATACTATTTTTCTTCAAAAAAAAGGTCGCAACACTAATCGCGCCCTTTTTGATTAAATAGGGGCAACACTGTGCCGTTATTGTTTCCGGTGGGGAGTCTTCCTATTGATAAAACGTTTCAGTGACATTCAGTCCTTGTTCGTTTTTCAAGAGAAGTGCATCTCGGAACGGGAATTGTGGTATTCCTATTATATCGTGTTATTGTATATAGTGTGCGTTAACAAGAAGTTTATGGAATTGTCTAATTTTAATTAAAAATCATTTGTTGGTTTGTATATTTTTGCGTAAGTAAAAAGTGATTACAGTTATATATTACGTATAACGAACGTTTCTGGTGAGTCAGTACGTTTCAATTTTCTTCGTATTAAATAGTGCAAAAGTATAGTTTATTTGTTATTAAGTTTTGGATAACTACTCACATTTTATCCGAGAATGTTTGTTGAAATTCAAACATTTGAGTTGTTGAGTTTGTGATAGTGAATGTATATAGTGCTTGTGTATGGTGGAGGTTTGTGCATGTGTTTTTTACGAATCCTGCATGTATCAGGTATGATAACCGATTGTCCACTCTACATTAAGCATTATATATATTTTCTATTTTACTTCATCGCCGATTATAGCAAAATAATTTTATTATTACTTTTGCATAATTACTCTGTTTTAATCATAGCTTAAGTAAATATAAACATTGTAATCTTTAATGACTAGCAGCGTCTGCTGCCCTCCTGTAAAAGCTGCAGGGCTTTTTCTTCTCATTTAACAGTATGGTTGAGGTGGACACTGCAGTGTTCTTTCTTCCCATACTGTGTAGGCGTTTTGTTTTGTTGGTAATGTTGGTTTTCTGTATCGTCGAACATTAGCTTCAAAAGCGCGCTACTCTGTTAGACGTTTTTTTAACGGGCTAGCCATTATAAAGGTGTCGTACTGATTTCTGAAATTGCGCAGTTTTGGTAATTCGTACGTCATTAACTTTTACTTTTTTTTGTAATGGTAATGTGTTGCGGTTGGCAAAGAGCCGGTATTTGGCACCTGCAATACATGTAAAACCTTAATTCTTTCCCAGTCGCTTTTGGCTACTGAGGTTTGAGTGCACGCTTACATCTGTGGCTGAAATTACGGGAATCTAACTTAGCTTCATAAATTCAGACTTCACTTGAGTATTGGTTACCTCAAATGCATTTTCTCAAATTACAGAGGTCGAAAGATGCGTACGACGTCTTCGGTCCTGTTCCTGGTGGTTGACGCTACTGTTCGGCCTGGCGCTGTTCGAGCGCTCGAGGCGACGGCGGAGCGACAGCAGCTGCGGCATAGCCGGACGGGCCGGCCTGGGGTGAGGGGCGGCGGCACGTCTCCATTGGCGGCAGCGAGGCCAGACCAGTGTAACTCGTGGAGTCACGAGGCCAGCTGTCGGACTCCCGCGTCGCACAAGCAGGGCTTTTTCTTCTCATTTAACAATATGGTTGAGGTGGACACTGCAGTGTTCTTTCTTCCCATACTGTGTAGGCGTTTTGTTTTGTTGGTAATGTTCGTTTTCTGTATCGTCGAACATTAGCTTCAAAAGCGCGCTACTTTGTTAGACGTTTTATTAACGGCCATTATAAAGGTGTCGTACTGATTTCTGAAATTGCGCAGTTTTGGTAATTCGTACGTCATTAACTTTTACGTTTTTTTTCTAATGGTTATGTGTTGCGGTTGGCAAAGAGCCGGTATTTGGCACCTGCAATACATGTAAAACCTTAATTCTTTTCCCAGTCGCTTTTGGCTACTGATGTTTGAGTGCACGCTTACATCTGTGGCTGAAATTACGGGAATCCAACTTAGCTTCATAAATTCAGACTTCACATGAGTATTAGTTACCTCAAATGCATTTTCTCAAATTACAGAGGTCGAAAACTGTGATGCAGGGTCTGTACTGTGTAGCTGGGAGAGACATGTCACCACTAGGTGATGAAACGGTCGAGGACGTCCCGCCATACGGCTACCGCGGAACGTAGCCGAACGCGAAGACGCGTGCGACGTCTTCGGTCCTGTTCCTGGTGGTTGACGCTACTGTTCGGCCTGGCGCTGTTCGAGCGCTCGAGGCGACGGCGGAGCGACAGCAGTGATTTATAAATTATGTTTATTATGACAGAAGTGATTTATAAATTACATAAATATTTACTTTCAGTTTTATAGAACAGTCTTTTTATATTGCTGTTATTCTTTCATTCATTACACATACTATTATATCTTTCATTAGCACTGTAAATGTAAAGATATCTCAACTCATAACTATAAATAACATCATGTGACAATCATATTAAAATAAAAAATTACTCTTAATCTTGGATCTGAGGATTCTTGAATCTTGGATCTGCAATTAATCAATCAATGGTTTAATCAATCGTAAATTTAAATTTTGCTTTTGCTTTTTAATTAAAAATCAACAATAGTGTTATATAAAGCAATATACCCTATATTGCTTTTTACAGAATAAACTTGCTCTCTTTTGCTATTTACTCCCTTTTCATCCGAGTCTCATTATAAAAAACTTGACAATCATTTTTAAAGTTCTAATATAGTACAATGAAGTATACAACTTCAATTGAAAATACTTCTAAAAAAAAATATTAAGCAGACCATTTAAGTTATGTCCAAATTATTCATAACTCAGATAGATACACACGTATGATCAATTAGAACAACTTCTAAAAAACTTTAACTTTAATGTTCCATTATTAATCATTTATTGCACTATAAGACACTAAAAGCTATATAAAATCTCAAGACATATATATAGCTAATTCATCAATCGAAATTAATGTACATATCATAATTTTTATATAACGATAACTAAGTCAAATAGAAAATAAAAATTATACTGCATGTTAAAGGTTTTAGGTTATCCATGCAAGGTTAGGTTATTATATTTAGAACTAGCGGCCTGCCCCTGCTTCGCACAGGTATAAAATATCCCATGTCAGTCAGTGTAAAAAAAATGATTAAAATCGATCGAGTAGTTTTGATTTATTCATTACTGCCCGGGGCCCGCAAGCGTTAAATTTGGAGAAAAAAAAAATTCCTTTCCCTATACCAAGAAGATTTCCTGCTATCTTTGGAATATCTAAATTCGTATAGTACATTTTTACTTATTTACTTTTACATTTTCCCTATGTATTTTATTTTTACAATTAATTACAGAATGTATTTAAACAAACTCTTGAAAGAGCGACATAGCTGCTAAAGTCGAAGTGTTATAGGGCGAAGCGCGGCGTCCTCACGGCATTCTAAATCTGTAATATCTCCGAAAATGTTCACTTAAATTACATGCTGTAAACGGCCATATTGATCTATATTAAATCAACTATTTATTTAAGGTACTTAATTGGATAAGGATTAATGCTGTATTGTATAAAAATTGCTTCAAAAATATGGCATAATTTTTCTTAAAAAGTAAATGACAAAAAATGCTATAGTGGGTTATCCATAAGAGATAGACATATACCATTGCGGACTTTTCTGTAGACCTTTTCAAGATGTACAAATACTTAGTACATTATTTTGATAAATCTCGTAGGGTTTAGCCTGCGTTTGCAATGTAAGCGGAAAAAAATTTAATTATTTACAGAAACCTCAAAAATTACAGTATTTCTCTACTCCGTATTGAATGTTATTATACGTACAAACCTTCCTCTGGAATCACTATCTATTAAAAAAAACCGCATCAAAATCTTATGCGTAGTTTTAAAGTTTTATGCGTACATAGGGATATAGGGACTTTGTTTTATAATATGTAGTGATGATGATGTAGTGATGTGAGAATGTAAATTTTAAGAAAGCTCTTACTATTATTGAGATGCACAAAATTCATTAAAACTCAACACTTACATTTATATAATGATTAAGTAAATCATCTTATTGTTTTATGACTGCACGTTTCTTCGTTGTTATATTTCTCATTTTAAGAAATATCTCAACAGCTACTGGTGAAATAAGACTTTATACATTTAATTTGCTTCTAGTGATATTTGTTTCAAGAATTTTGCTAACTAAATTAAAACAAAATTATAAATTTTAGTAAAAATTAAAGAACTAGAACTTTACAACGGGAAATTTAAAAATTTAATACACTTAGACCGCCCATTCATTAATAAAATCAACTTGTTATATGATAGACAGTCAAAATGAGTATGATGCGTAAAAATATGTATGAAGGAGTGGAGCGAGATGCAGCTGAGACTATTTTCATACGATTCATTCATTAATACGTACATGTGCAAGAGGGATGCGAGATAGCATGTGTTGGCGCCTGTAGTAAAACCGCCCTGGTAGGCATTCTGGTACTTATATATATATATATATATATATATATATATATATATATATATATATATATATATATATATATATATATATATATATATATACTTATGTATATATACTTATGTATATATACATATAATATAATGGACAGTGTATAGTATCAGTAAAAAGTATATTATTTTTCTGTATGTTGTGGTTATAAGACCATTGGGCATGTTTGGTTCTTTTTATTTTAGAAATAAAATGATTGATTTATAAATATAGAATAAAATATAGAAATAATATTTACAATTATGATTAATAAATAAAATTTGCTTATCCTCGAAATTTTAACATTAAAATAAAGAACCAAATTGAGCTTATTAGTTTGATTGAGTTAGAAAATGATTCCATTGAAATTATATTTAAATAAATAGTACTTGCCAATTTTAAAGGTTAGAATAAGACCGTAAATATACAATGTCTATTTAATGAATATGTATATATGATATTTTAAATTACGTATAAGACTCAACATAAATGGAGTTAGTCGTTTTTAAATAAATTATTGAAAAAATAACCAATCTTAAATTTGTCAGTTGTAAGTAAAAAAAAAAACTTACATACATACTTATAAATGTAACTTTCATTCCCTTGAGTGATTATTATTTAAATATGTATAATGCAAATTTTTTAGATTATAAATGACAATTACTTACTATCGAGTTAAAATTGGGTCTACGTACTATTCGAACCAATTTCTCAAATCAAATCGATTTTTTATACTGAGATTTGGAAAAGGAGCCGAAACAGAATATAATGAAGTTAAAACTTAAATACTTTAGTTTAAAAAAACAAGCTTTATAATGTAATAAATTGGTTACAAAACTAAAACAAAACTGTTATAAATTAATCATTAAAAAGAGAAATTCAGTTACTTTTCTAAATATTTTATTATTCATAATAATTAAATCATAGAGGTTATTAAATATTATTACCAATATGCATTTTTTTCATCGCAACGATATTTATACGCTACGTTTGCGTAGTATATCTACAAACAAATTGCCTAATACCATCCGTACTATTTTATTCGAGGTCAATCTATTTTAGTCACCACCCAAACAGCGAATGTTTCAGGTCCTTTTGCAATAATGAAGCAGTTATTATCGAATGAAAATACACATATTTAAGGGAGATAAAAAATTATTCCATTTTTTAAATTAATCAAGTGTCCCAAATAAAAAATACCTTCAGTTTTCTGGAGATGTTGGTGCTTATGTTATTTTGTTTTTCCTCAATCACTCGTAAGTCATTATTTAAGTTGTTTAAATTTATTGTTTTTTATTAATTTTGGTTGATTAATTTGTTAATATTTTACATAAATCATTAGTGGCATCTTCTTCAAATGTAGAAAACGTAAGTATTTCAAAATTTATAAGTATGCTTGAGTGTATAAAATGTAAAGGGTTAAAATAATCGAAAATAAATTTTGATGTATTATATTTACATAGTTTTACTTTGAAATGTTTTTGTTATATTTTAGAATAAATTATTATATTGAACTGGGAATTTTTGCTGTTATGAGAGGCAAGATAACGATAATAATAATAATTTATATAGAAATATATAATCCTTTAAAATAACGAACAAAAAATCATTGGCGCCATTTTTCAAACGTGAGTTTGAAGAGAGGAGTTCGATCGCAGACGATAAAAATATATTTTTCAAATATTTTTTTTATATTGAATATCGTCTACTATGATAATGGCTTCTATAATATATGTTATATTTCATTATTGTATTGTAGATATCTAATTCAGGATGTGGTGACGTTGGAGATTGCATTCTCAATCAGGACTGCGAAAATAAATGTGGTTGCGATACTTCATCAGCGTAAGTGTACATGTTTAATAAAAATAAAAAATTAACGCAGTTAATGTGATATATATAATTTGACATAATTTAATATATAAATATTACTATTAGTGTTCTTGGTAAATAGAATAATATGTAAATAGTCACAGTTAAATGGAGGTGGAGTTTTACAAATAAATCGAATAGGTATTTTAAGCATCTATTAAATTATTGACTAGAGTAGGGGAGCCAGCCTAAAATATGTCCATGGATAATAAAGAGAAAAACAAACGAGACTTATTAAGTGTCTCTTTTTATGTGTGATTAGACAAAGATAAATATATGTGTTTCATCTTCCTTCTCATTATTTGTTGCTTCATTCTTACTCATAGACCTGTCCATGACTCCTCTACTATAGTACGATAACTTAATTAAATTTGTCATGTATTGAGATTTGTATTTACAATAAAATTTTTTTGTATAATCGGCTTAGGATCAGACAGATCACAAAGCATGTAGCTTTATCTTTCAGTTCGATGATTTCCTTTTTTTGTATTTAAAATTTTATGAATGGCTTATTAAAAATACTCTTTTATTTTTTACTGTTCTAAAAGATTTCATTTTTTTTTTCGATAAACAAATTATGGAATTGTTTTTATTTGCAGAGTTATGTTTTACAATGAAACAATCGATGAATGTGTTGTTAACGTAAAAAAACTTCTACAATCATTGCAAACAAGATACAACATCCAAGGTTTGTCTTATGAAATGCAACCAACTGTTTTTAATGTGTTTTGCTCTAGTGTCTAAATAACAAAATTTCTGTCCTCCTTAATATCGATTAAATAAACAAAAATTGAAAAGTTCATACTAGTAAATTTATATATAGAAAAGGCTTCTAGGTCTAAGGTTATCAGTTAAAATCATTTTTGAGTGATAGGCAGGAATTAGATAATAGTATATAATTTGTTACGTTATAGTAGTATAACATCCAGTGCGGAGTATTGTAATCCCAATCCCACGTGATTTAATCTATTTGCTAAAGATAATTACCACGATATAGCAACCAATAGTCATATCAAGTCATTGTTCCGGATGGGCTTGGCTTGGCTTAATTATACACTGTCCATTTAATTATACTATATTAGCGTATTCAAATTATTACTACCGATTAGCTGTCACAAATATTGTCTTATTTTTTAGTTATTGATGTAGATTGTACCTTCTTTCCTTGAGTTGATAAGTTCTCTAGCCCAAAAAGCCTGGAAGAGATCGCTTGTTAGCGATAAGGCCACAATGTATATTGTGAATTTAGTTTTTTAAATACTATTGTAAATTTTGTGGTGTACAATAAATAGTATTCTATCTATCTAGATATTGGTGCATAAATAATTGAATTCAGTTTGTTTTCTGTTTCAGAAAAAATACGTTTAGAAGTAGAAAAAGTATTCCAGGGCGTTATGGTATCTGTAATTTTATTTGTATCTTGTGCTGGCCTATGCGTATTTACCTCATGCATTTATTGTTTCCGCATTAATTATATGTAAGTTTTATATAATTAACAATAATAATAATAGCAACAAAGTTATAGCAATTTCGAAAAATATTATTAATTTTCTTAATCCACAATATTTTTGCAATTCTCCTCGCATAATTGTATTATATTGTAATCTAAACCAATATAATGTATGTATTCTCTGGTTCATGGAGTATTATGACCATATACGACGTTCAGTTTCATATTATGTAAAAGGTTTTAATTATTTGCCATTGTACAAATAAATTGTGATCTTTTTAAATTCTAGAGACAATCGTCTGAAGGGCGACATTGAAGCTTTGGGTTATAAACTAAAAAGAGACACTCATCTGAAAAAAAATTATAAACCACCAGCTCCACCCGCTTCAGAGAGCTGTAATATAATTGTCGAAGACGCAGGCGTATTTGTTGTTTGACACTGTATAATTAACAATCCATTAAATTAATGTTATCAGAATTGTGATTTTTTTTTCAATAAGTTTAATATTTAAGCTCTTTTCAGTATAGATAAGCGTTTAAAATAAATGGATCAAAGGTATAGGTGAACTGAAAGATTTAAACCCTTTGTTTTATATCCGATAATTGAAAAATATTTCTTTTAAGCTATCGATAAAAATTATATTTTTATGCTGTTATCCATAACAGATTTAAAGTAACTTAAAGGATACAATTTCTAACTATCTATTTATTCGATTTGTTATCGATATGACCACTTAATACATGTATATCTATTTTCTATAACAAACCTATGTAATAAGGTATTTCAATAATCATCAATATTAATATCCTTGATTATATTAAACGTGGTATCTCTCTACCTAGTCTAGCTAGTCTGTGATCACAAATCACAATGACATTGGCGTAAAAGGGTCGATGAATCTTTATAAATTGTAATCATCTATGGTAATCATTGTTTTGTAAACTTATGCGATAGAATATTCAACTTTATTAAACTTCGAAATATAACTATGATAGTATGATATAAATGTTTAGAGTTAATAATGTTAAAGTACAAGATATGGGAATGTAATGATTTTTGATAAAGTAAGTACTTTGTTTACTTTTTTAAACTTTAAAGTTTAAAAAAAGTTTTAAAGTTTGTTGTGATGATTTAAAATTTAAATTACCACAAGAAGAATGAAACAAAGAAGCTCATGCCAATCATATTATCGCCAATTAAATCTTCGTAGACTCAATCTAACTTCGACATCAAAATAGTAATGTGGAATTAAGTTCATCTTATTTTATTCTAACCATTAGTTCTAGATCACCTAATTTTTTTGTAGAGAATACATTATACATTATCATGTAGACTTAAACTTAGTCATATTCAAACTTTATTTAACTTATAGATTTTAGCAAGTTATTTTCATATAAAATTAACAAAACCTCTCCAAATATATACACATACAAAACTAGTATATTCTTTATATAAGGTCAACTTGCTCTCCATTATAATTTTTAGCTTTGTTGATTAGCATAAATCTATGAAAGAAATAAAAGTGGAATTCTTTATAATAGTATTATAGTATTTGAGTAGAAGTTTTAATTTATCGTTTTTTCTAGTATATTTTTTAAAATAAAATTTTAATTATAGTTAGTTTTTGCACATAAGTTTTTACAACCTTGTTAACCTTCTTTATTATCAGGTCTCTTTTATGATAAAATCCATACTAATATGTAAAGCTATCAGTTTATTTGTTTAATAACTTGAACACGTTAATATCACTAACTATTAGACCGATTTGAAAAATTCTTTGAGTGTAAGATAGTCCATTTATCGAGGTAGGCTATAGACTATCCAAAATGCTAAAATAAATAAGAGGAGCAGCAATAAAAAGTATAATGAAAATTTAAGATAAATTTAAAAGATAAATAAAAAAGTATAAGATAAATTTAAAGCTTTCCTTGCATGTGCTAAGTAAACAGTGAAAGTTATTCAAAATTATGTATTGCAAAATTGTTTCTTTCTAAATAAAAGTCTGCTACAGCATATATCTGGCTTTTAAGGTTAACCCACATTAACCATTTGTATGGTTATCAAAATATTATATTACAGTTTTAATCTTTCTACACGGCCGCTAGCCATGCTAGTAAAGAAATAAATATATTTTTGAAGACACCTACTCGTAAAATACATATAAGTCTGTTTTATATATGAAATGTTAAAGGACATCATATCTAATTATAGTCTTGTTCTTAGATAGAAAAAGTATAAAAGAAATATATATATATATACTAGCAATTTGCTCTGGCTTCACACACATTTAAAATATATAACCTACGTCACTCAGTGAAAAAATTATTAAAATCAATCAAGTACTTTTGTGTTATTCATTACAGCCTGTGGCCCGCACACATTAAATTTGGAGTAAAACAAAAACTGCTATGCCCTGCATTTTAAATCAGTAATATTTTCTAAAATGTTCATTTAAATTAACTGCCATAAACGGCCATATTGATCTATATTAAATTAACAATATATTTAAGGTACTTAATTGAATAGTGATTAATGCTGTATTGTTTAAAAATGCTTCGATAATAAGGAATTATTTTTCGTAAAAAGTAAATGACAAAAAATGCTATTATGGGTTATCGATAAGAGATAGACATATACCATCGCAGACTATT
Organism: Morpho achilles; assembly: GCA_947086495.1. Lineage (NCBI taxonomy): Eukaryota > Metazoa > Arthropoda > Insecta > Lepidoptera > Nymphalidae > Morpho > Morpho achilles. The sequence continues at coordinate 6,671,110 of CAMTZB010000018.1, read as the reverse complement.
CTGTGGACCTTTTCAAGATGTACTAATACTTAGTACATTATTTTAATATCTCTTAGGGTTCAGCCTGCGTTTGCAATGTAATTATTTACGACTACGACATCACATTACAAACATCAAAAATTATAGTATTTCTCTAATCAGTATTGAATGTAATACATATAAATCACTCTATCTATCAGGCTGCATCAAAATCTGTTGCGTAGTTTTAGAGATTTAAGCATACATAGGGATATAAAGAAAGACAGGGAAACCGACTTTGTTTTATACTATTTAGTGATATACGAAATGTTAATAATTTTCAGTTCTATCTTGGAAGTAAGTTAGAAGACTTACAAAATGGCAGACAGTCTTATGGACATGGTAGTTACTACAGTCGGCGTTATCCTGGTTATGGTTTTATTGAGCTGCCTCTTCTGTTTGTTTATGAAGTTAAGGTGAGTGTAGTATTATTTCTCTAGACCACCATCATTGACTGGCCCATTGGCGTAGTGGGTAGTGATCCTGCCTTCAGCTCCGCGGATCGCGGGTTCGATTCCCGCCGAGGGCCAACATTTTCTATAAATTAAATTATTAAAGTTGGTTTTCGAGTCTGGGTGTACATTTGTATTTGTATTTAAAAATTATATAAGTATATATTCACCAGTTGTCTGTCTACCATAACACAAGTATTAAGTTACTTCCTTTGGGGAAGACTGTGTAAGTTTCCAAAAAAAAAATATTGTACTGCCTCTTCTGTTTGTTTTATTTATAAGTTAAGGTAAGTTTAGTATTATTTGTCTAGACTCTCATTTCTTACCGGGTTCTCGGCACAACATGTTATAAATATGTTGTCACATTATATACTACATATTTTACAACTTGCCGTCTGCCTGACTACAACTTATTTTAGACGTATTTTACGACAACTCGGTAAGAAGAGTGGTCTATTCTACTCAACTGGATAACACACGGTGGGTCAACTTACCTCAGTCGCCTTCAACGACACCTCGGTAAGAAATGAGGGTGGTCGGTAAGAAATTATATTCAGCCGGATACCACACGGCGTAAATCTTTTGCATTCTATTCTACATTATACCATATTCTTGATGCCGAAAAACATGGATAAAACGATTTATTTTTAAATAAAACCTAGCTAGATCGATTTTTCTCCCCCAAAACCCCTTCATGCTGAATTTGAGGAAAATCGTTGTAGCGGTTTCTGAGATTCAGAAAATATATTTATACATATACATACAAGATTAACTCATTTAATATGCATATCATAGTTTACATAATCTGTATTTTTTTCCACCTCCCTTTAGTCATACATCAATCCACTTTGTATGTAGCTTAGTTATTTTTCTTATATTCATTGTGTTAATTTTACAGTGACCTGAAATTGCAACGCTATATATTGAAGACTGCCAAACAAAAGGGCCTGGAGGTGGAGCTCCATAAATTAGATAGAAAATACCAACCTCAGTCACAAGCTGAAGAAATTTGTACCATTATGGTGCCTGATTTCGCTGTTATATTGTAAGTCATTAAACACATGTTTTAAAGTAAGAGCCTATATCGTTGCTGTAAAATCAAACTGGCATTTTTGCAATATTATTTTTTTGACTTTAAGCCGTGTGGTATCCGGCTGAGTAGAATATTACCACACACATTCCTTACCGAGGTATCGTAAGAGGCGACTATGGTAAGTTGATATCAGGCAGGCGGCCGGTCGTAAAATACGTAGCCAAATCATGTGACAGCATGTTTATAACATGTTGTGACGACCCCACTTAAAGGGCAGTAAGGGAATTGAATACTGCTTATTGAAGTAGTAGTGGCAAAAAAATTGGAAATTGATTCAATTTAGAGAAATATGCAGATATGCCAGTTTTTTAGACATATGCCGGTTTGATTCTGCGATGACATGATGGTCATCATATTTGTTCTGAAATATATGTATTAAGTCAATATATCTTTATGCCGAGGAATTGAATATATCATGTGATAATATGTTGATTATTTGTGAATATGCATTTAATTGAGTTATAAAAATTATCTTATTCTGGTATATTAAGGCACGCGCACATTACTATATTTAAGTTTAAAAAAATTAAAATAAGATTCTTATAGATATTAGATATTATATTATAGGTATTAGACTGGCTCGTTGGTGCAGTGGGTAGTGACCCTGCATTCAGCTCCGCGGGTCGTGGGTTCGATTCCCACCGAAGACCGACATTTACTTAAGAAAAATTATTGGTTCTTTGAGTCTGGGTGTATGTATTTAAGTATGTATTTAAAATTATGTAAGTATATATTTACCAGTTGTCTGTCACCCATAACACAAGTATTAAGTTACTTACTTTGGGACGGACGACCGTGTTTGTAAGTGTGCCATGTATTTATTTTGATATCTAGTCATTTTTAAAGATGTTAAAATACAAAATTAGTTTAAATTTAAATTTAAGTTTAAATTATAATTAGTTAAGTTCAAGTTTAAATTGCTTGTTAGGCATTAAGTCATTAGCATTTCACTCACACTGCCTTATCTGTGCATTTGTGTCTTGAAAGCTTTTAAAAGATTATGTATAGAAGAAATTGAATAATTCTATTGTTTATGTACTAGTTTGAATTTTTTCGCTAGGCGAAGCCATATCTATGTGAAGCTGATTCTTTGAATGCAATTATCATATTAAAAGGTGAAGTTTATGTTTTTCTTCTTCTGGGGTAATGCTTCTGGCTTCTTCTAGGCCTCAAGTCCCATTGTAAATTTGACCATTGCTGATCTATTGTGATGGCGTCTGAAAGTTTATTCTAAATAACTTATTAAATTAGCATCAATTTAATACAACAGTAATAATAAAATTATTTTGTTATAATCCGCGTTGAAGTAAAATATAAAATATATATAACGCTAATGTAGAGTGGACAATCCGTTTTCATACCCGATACATGCAGGATTCCTAAAAACACATGCACAAACTCCACCACCGCCACCACAAAACACAAGCACTACACACATTCACTATCACGAACTCAACAATCGTTTCGCCTCGCAACCGAAGCATCATCAGGAGATATAGACTCCAAAAAAACAAAAGATAAAATCGCAAAGCTTTGCGATTTTGTCGTGGGATTGAAAACGGATTGTCCATTCTGCGTTTTGCATTATATATATTTTCTATTTTACTTCATCGCGAATTATAGCAAAATAATTTTATTATTTCTTTTGTATTATGGATCTCCGCAAAGTAACATTTATAACGGAAATCCTTAAAATTTTCTCCTGTTAATAAATAAGTATATATATGTAAATTTAGATTATATATATATTTTTTCAAAATATCGTTTACTTACCTGTAAACAAGTGTTTTTGAATCGTCAATTGTACCTCTGGTTCGGAAAGCTGTTCCTACCGCGAAGAGCCAGCAAGAAACTCGGCGGTTGCTCTATTAAAAATTTATTTTTTTAATACTGGTGGTTAAACCAGCGGGGCGGTTCCGCGATCCTATGTTCTCTCCTGCGGATAGGCGGACAAGGCGTATAGTGCAATAACAAGTCAAAGCACTTACCTTAGCGGTTGTGGACTGTATGGTGGTAGCCTGCTCCAGATCTCTCGGGATCCGAAGAAGGCGCGGCGCGGATGACCGTTGCGGTACAAAAACGATGATGCGGAAAAGCGATGCAGACTTGACTTGTCGGCGGTGTCAGTCGTAATGGCGGTTGCGGAGCGGCGATAAACCGCAATGGCGGCTGCAGCGCGACCATTCGATTGGTCACGCGACTTCACCACTGTCTCTCACCACTAAGTTCGTGGCAGTGACATGCATTACAAAATACGCCCAACCATCCCCCCGACCTTAGGAGAGATGAGGTCTCCTAAAGAAATAGGAAGCCTGGTAGAATTTCCTAAATCCTGGATGCGATGTATATCTTGAAGGATAAATGGGCGTACATGCGGAATGCATTTAAATAAAAACGCGGAATGCGGGATTTAACTAAAAATGCGGGGTTAAATTAAATAAATTGCGGAATGCGAAAATAAACAAAATGCGGGATGCGTAAGAAATATAAAGTTGCGGAAAATAACTTAATACAAAAAAGGGGAAAATGCGATAAGTAAAATTATTGTGTTGGTAACGGACAGACCTTCACAATCGGCCTTCGATATGTGCCAGTTCGGGTGCGGACAGTAACACCTCGGACTAATCCATCAGACCCAGGATGAACAGCGGTTATTACACCGATGGGCCATTTGAGTGCCGGCAAAATATCCGATTTTAAAATAACAACTGTGCCTACTGTAATAGGATCAGTGCGCGTATTCCATTTCTGCCGGTTTTGTAACGTTGTTAAATATTCATTTTTCCATCTTGAAGAATGACCTTTAATAATCCCATCCAACAGATATTTGCGTTTAAGTAATGACTGCGGTTCAGATGAAATGTCATCAGCATGAAACGAATCAAGCGGTCCCAAAGTATTATCGCGAGAAAAGTTTTGCTTATAAATTAATTCGCATTGTTTATCAGTGGGTGACATATGTTGTATGTTAGGAACATCTTCCACATTTAGACATTCATTCATCAAATTTTCCATTGAATTCTCTGTATTACAGACATAAGAATGATACGCGATATATTTACTAGCGGTAGATGACTCGGCGACGCCTTTTAAAATTTTTGCTGAACCGATTATGATGTAACCGAACTCTGTTTCCAACGCGTCTGGAGCACAAGAGCTACCTAACACTTTATTCCCCTTTAATATTTTAGCAAATACCTCTGAACCAATTAACATATCGAAATGACCCGGTAGGAAAAATTTATCATCAGCAAGCGGTAAACTAAACAAATAATCTAATGAAGAGCGGTCAACAACAGTCTGCGGTAAATTACTTGAAATTTTATTTAAAACTAATGCTTGAAGGTCAAGTTGAAACTTATTGAAGCGCGAATATAATGTTACATTACATAAACCTTGCACCGATTGTGAGTTATCTCCTATTCCCTTTACCGAAATATTTTCAATCGGTTGGTTAATATTAATACCAAGCCTTTTACAACAATGCTTCGTTATAAAATGCTTTTGAGAGCCCATATCGACGAGTACTCTAATCGGTCGCATAATCGAATTTCGATCTAAAACGTAAACAATCGCGGAACCTAATAAAACTATCTTATTATCACTGCTAGTGCTCGCGGACATACTATTGCTATGAAAGGAAACCGGTTTATCGTCCGAAGGTATGAGCTGTTCGCAGTGACGTTCGTGCGCTTCCGATGCGCCTTTCACAGACTGAACAACCCCCCCGACCATATCAGTACGCGGGCTAGTAAAATGCAGTGATGTATGATGTCTCTTGTTACAGTTTTTACAACTAGAATTCGAACGGCAACTAGATAATGTGTGACGCGTACTTAAGCAGTTAATGCAACCCTTTAAATCCTTAACTGTGTTGTGTTTATCGTGCGGCGTTTGTTTATCAAAGACGGGACAAGAAAACAAATGAAAGTGTTCGGTCGATTTACAGAGCGAGCATCTACGCGATATAGTTTGCATATTACTTGTGGACGGTGCGTTGACAATATACGAAGCGGGATTTAAGTGCGGATTGTAAACAATGTTGGAATGACTATGTTTGACGCGGGTGGTAATATTCGAAATGTTCGCCGTTCTCTGCAATATTTTTAATTGCTCGCGAAGAAATATAACGAACTCTGAGTACTGCGGATAACATTGTTTTCTTATACTGTTCTCGAATTGTTTTGCGGTTTCGACGTCTAATTTTCGTAAACCGAGATGCACAAATAAGAAATCTAATAGATCGTCGATTTTAAGTTGTTTTAAGGCGGCGATAGATGTCGAATATGTATCTATAAAAGTATCTAGTTGCGGTGCAGTGGTGTTTTGAAGCGGTTTTAAGTTTAATAATTTTTCTATGTAACTGACAGCTATTGCTCGGTTGTCAGTATATTTATCGATTAATGTGTTGTAAATAAGTGAATAGTTATCCGCCGTAGGGTTAATACCTAGCCAGATACTTTCTGATTTCCCCTTTAATTTAGCGATTAAATAACGAATGCGCAAAGAATCTGTCAATTCGTTGTTAAAATGAATCATCGAGTTGAATGACTCAATAAACATAGGGAATTTTTCGTATTCACCGTAAAACTCGGGAACGGATAACTTTTCTAAGCGTATAGAACTTGCGGGAATGTTATGATTATTACTTTTTAACGATAAACTATTCGATAAAGAGGGACTATATTTCTGCGCGGCATCCTTAATTTCACAATAAAAATCTTCGAAAGCCCAAATCGCTTCGAAGTTTGCTACATATTTAGGATTTAATAATAAATTAATTTTATTAATTTGATCCACTAGGCGGTTAAATTCCGATCGAACGTTTTCTAAATTTGAAATCTTTTTTAAAAACAAAGAACATGTGGGATCCTCAATGTTTTCAGGAATTAACGAGTGAATGTTTTTAATTCGTAGAAAATACGACTGCTTCTTAGCTTCTAATATAGCTAAATCACATTCACTAGTATTTGCACATTCTGAAAAGTCACCTTTCTTTGAAGCCATCTTGATACCGTTCTGCTGTTGCTTTCAGTTAAAATCAAAAAATTTGAATTGCGTAACGGATAACGATTAACCGAAAAATGAATATTTAAGCGCGGTGTATGCGATAGTATGTTGTTTAAACACAGATTAATGGATATTTTTATAACAATTAAATAGCCAATGGGGTAAATAACTTTAAATCGCGGTTCTATAACACTGATTATGGAAAAATATGAGATTTTCACAGCGGAATGAAATTTTAGAATATACAAATGGGCAATAGAACATAGAAATCGCATCCAGGCTCGAAGTAGACCAAATGGTGGTTAAACCAGCGGGGCGGTTCCGCGATCCTATGTTCTCTCCTGCGGATAGGCGGACAAGGCGTATAGTGCAATAACAAGTCAAAGCACTTACCTTAGCGGTTGTGGACTGTATGGTGGTAGCCTGCTCCAGATCTCTCGGGATCCGAAGAAGGCGCGGCGCGGATGACCGTTGCGGTACAAAAACGATGATGCGGAAAAGCGATGAAGACTTGACTTGTCGGCGGTGTCAGTCGTAATGGCGGTTGCGGAGCGGCGATAAACCGCAATGGCGGCTGCAGCGCGACCATTCGATTGGTCGCGCGACTTCACCACTGTCTCTCACCACTAAGTTCGTGGCAGTGACATGCATTACAAAATACGCCCAACCAAATACTAATTACATTTAGTCGTTAACGTCTTGTACAAGTTCGAAGAGCGCTATATCCACACCCATATATATATGTAGATTATATACATACATATATTTAGATTATATATATGTAGATTTAGAATGGAGTGAATTGGAGAAATTTGAATAATGACGGTTGTACAATTTTAAGCGTAAATGAAAATACGTATATGTGTATCCACGTGCGGTTTATTGCGAACAATGCGATTACATATAATTATAATCCCTCGGGCCGTGTCCGGTTTTATGTCACGTCATCAGCAGCCAATAGGAGCGGAGCTCGATGACGTGATACCAGTCGCGTGCGCAATAGCCTTAAAATATTGTCAGGCGTGAACAACGGTATATTATTACGATTTTTCGTAATATGACTCTAACTACAATGCATTTGTAGAAATAGTGCCTCTAAGATTAAATAAGTCAATTTTATTTCATAAGCAAAGATACTTGAATATTTAGTAACAGTTCTCGTCATGTAGGATTATTGTAATGTACTAGCAAAACTGCTGTAAAATACGTAGCAAAATCATGTTTATAACATGTTGTGTCGACCCCCTTAGAGTGTAACTATTCTACTCAGCTGTACCTATTGAAAATTAATTATTCATACATTATAATTATAATTAGCATAATAAATAATACATAAAATACTAATTAGACTGTCAAATTACCAACTTTTAGATTAACTACTTTTCTATTATATTTATCGATAACTCACTTTTATATAAATCACCGCCTAGAGTTCCTATCTTAAAGTAGAAAATTAAGCATATATTGTAAAGTAAATTTGTTAACTGCACTTCTCGTGTCGTTTACTAATTTTAAATTTAAGCACTGCCAAGAAAAAAACAAGAATCATTACAAGGGCCTGTTTCACAAGTTATTGATAAAGTGTCAGATAGTTAACTGACAATAATAATCTAAGTGAGATTAATGTCTATAAAAATTTAAAAATTAAAAAAAATCGCGGCTTGTTTGAAATAGCTATTTGCTATCCAGCAGATAAACAAAATAACAGCCTACCTAGCTGTTAACTTATTAGGGATTTTAATTGCTGAATAAGCCTATCAGAAACCTGAGAAACCAAAATTCCGAGATATTTGTCAGATATATTCCGACTAGGCTAACTGACTAACTGTTTATTGGTAACTTGTGAAACAGGTCCTAAATCTTGTATCGAACCTGTTTGCTAGGAAAGTTAACTAATTGAGTCTCTCATAGAATATGTAATGAAATCTCAATATATAAAAATGAATGTTTGTCTGTATGCCCTTTTTACTACGAAATGGCTGGACCGTATTTAATGAAATTTTCAGACAAGACAAGCGGAGGGAGGGCCACTATTTAGAAAGGCCCCGACCCGGAATGACTAACTTGACTGATGATTTATGTAAAGTACTCAATGGAATCAATTATAGTACCTATATATCTTCATTACATCGCATCATTGCATCCATAGCGTCGATTAGCAGAGGGAGGGGCCACTTTTAGAGAGGCCCCGAACCAGATACTAGGCGCACTCTAGGGTTCAGAGTTGCTGCTGGTGGGGATGGGGGCAATATGTACAACGGTACCCTATCCCCCACCACCAGCGCGGTGGAGCACTATTAGGGTTTTAGTCGGTGAGAGTCCGACATACCCGCCGCTCGTCCCCGTCGGGCGGTGACGACACATAATGGGTTTTCCTGATAGAAAAAAAATGTTCCAGTAAAGATTTGTGTTGATGGGAGCATTTTATTTAAACTGTTGAGTTATGTTTTGAGGGCAATTCGAAACCAGATTTAGCCACAGCAACTCGTGGCCGGACAGCTAGTGTCTCTATAAAATAAAACTATAAAATTCAAAATTCAAATTCAAAATATTCTTCAAATACCTTTGAAAACAAGTGCTTTTGAATCGTCAACTCTTCTGCTGGTTCGGTAAGCTGTTCCTATCGAGAAGAGCCAGCAAGAAACTCGGCGGTTGCTCTTTTACAAATATAATTCTTAATACTAGTAACATTTAGTCATTACTGTCTTGTACAGTTTCGAAGAGTGCTATATCCACACATACTTATCATCTAAGTAATCCTCAACAGTATAGTAGGCTTTCTGTATCAGCCTCTAGCATCAATAGCATTCAGATAAAAAATAAACAAAAAAAATACTATTTAATCTTACGGGTCACAACGCAATAAAAACTCTCGTGGTATTCATAGTTAATGTATAGAAACCGGCTATACCCACATCATGTTCTATCAGATGAGCCCGACTTATTTTAAATCAAGGATTCTGGTTCTTACGAGTAAGTTGTGGGGAAATATTTGCCCACAATTGAATTGATTGATCTAAACTTAATTAGTATAATGTATTTTAAATGATATTTAATCGCTGATAAGATATTCTATATAGTCCTTTGCTATTATACACTGTGCCTCAAATCTTATGATCTAATTAACTAATATATACTTTCTAGTCTTAAGATTATGTTATACAGTTTACGTAGTTATTGTAGATGGGCAAAAGTAGTAACTATTTAAAAATTAAGCAATAAGTTTTTACATTGTTTTTGCTATTGCAAAATTATTATCGAAAATAAATTACCCAAATTAATTTTAGAATGTTTAACGTTCCACATGAACAATTATAATCACAATTTATTGTAGTATTTATTCGAATTGTCAAATTTTTATGTATAATTGAGAATATTCAATTTTGAAAGGGAGTAAGTCACTTGTATCACGATCTTTCTGTCACAATAAATTTAAATTCATTGTTCCAAAGCACGTTAATTGCTAGAATAAATAATGTGGAGATTACTTCATTTCAAAATTGCAAAACTAGCTGATACAAGTTTAATACTTAGAACATTATAGTAGATTAAGATACTGTGCATAATAAGGGTAACACTCGTGTTATAAGACCAAGTTATGTCCAGTGTCATACTCTACTTTATCAACTCTCATACTATAATACATAAAACAATATTAATAAAAACCAAACTTTGTTTAAATATTGAAAAGATTTTTTAAATGTCAAATGTTAGCGCCAAGGCGCAAACATCGATTCCGCATGCGTGTTGCGTCGCTGCGGACTTGTTTATTGAAACCTTTTTTTTTAAGGTAGAGATTCAACCTCCTTGATACAGCTGCAGGTTGTATAGGTGTATCGTTATGATTAAAAAGTTATATTATGATACAGGTGTCCATACAAGACCTGTATCGTAATAAAACTTTTTATTTTTTTATTCTTGACCTGTACGTAATGTTTGTCATAAGAATTTTGATTTCAGTTTTATAATCTTTTTATTAAGTATCAGAGTAGATAAAAGTATTTTGATATCCGCCTACGTATTGTTTAAAATAATATACTGTTATACGTTTATCTGTCAAAATATTGAATATTTCATCAATAGAAATTGGTTTTGTGAAACGAAATCAATAAATATATTATACTTACGTGCAATCTTTTATTTATTTCCTTAAACTCACTTTTTTATTTTTAAGATAATTGATGCTAGCTGTGCTAGCAGCTTCGCACGCATGGAAATCAGGATGTCACATTTTTTTTTCTCGAGTTTAAATTTTCTAACATAAAAGAGGTTATCATGATTTAATTATAAGAGATTTTTGAATAACTTTCACAGTTTACTTAGCGAATGCAAATAAAGCTTTAAGTTTTGCCGATTTCGCAATATTCGAAGAAGAAGAAGAAGATAAACAAAATGACCACATGATCTACCCGTTAACTTTACAGACTTTAAGTGCTGAATAAGCCTATCAGACACCTGAGAAACGCAAAATTCCAAGATATGTGTCAGATATTCTCCGAATAGGCAAACTAACAATTTATTGATAAGTTAACCGGTAGATCATGTGGCTGTTATTTTCTTTATATGGTGGATAGCAAATACCTATTTGAAAAAGGCTTCGATCTTATTTTCTTTTAATTTGAAAAATCATTTCATATTTCAGTCAAATCAAGTAATCAAGTCATTTAAATATTTCTCTAGATAAGTCTGATATGACTAGTAGTATTTCTTCTAAATATGAGTACAAGTCTGAATACAGTAGTATTACTGTATTCAGACTGAGTACTAACATTGATTTTTGAAATAAGAAAATTTCCAAGTGTTTGTCTGTTCTAATTTAATAATAAAAGAATCTGTAGAGAAAAAAAGGAAAAAATAAAATACATTTGACACCTCTGACGCGTAAATAATTCTGTTTGGTCTTAACTTTAAATGTTCTCTACTCGTAACTTAAGATTCCGTTTTAATATCAGTCTTATTTGTACCTACATAAAGTATATTTTTGAATATACCGACCCGTTCCTCTATACAATATGGGGTAAATGAATTTAGTGTCAGCCGTTGACATCGTAGTCCTTTAAAGATGGAAAATTTTGTTATAGTTCCGAAGACAAGATGTAGGTTGTACGTGCCGTGAAATATTTTGTACCGTGGTAATATAATAAACATGAAAGTTAGTCTACCATTCGAAATTTGATTTTTAGAAGAAATTAATTTTATTGATTTATAGAAGTAGGCGTTAATTTGCGGAATTCCATAGTATAGAAGTTACATTAGAATTATTTTGCTGTAATCCGCGTTTATTAAGAGAATCTATATAATGCTAATTGTATGAAGTAGGCAACATTCACATACCTTATACGTGCAGCAAAGTCACCACACGTATCACAAAATGCTATATCGGAGCTATATAACATCACGATAAGATAAAAAGCTGAGGAGCAGCAATAAAAAATATTATGAAAACAAAAAAAAATTAAAGCTTTTCTTACGTGCGCTAAGTGAACGGTGAAAGTTTCAATTCAAAGTCATGTATTACAAAATTGTTCTTCTCTAAAAGTTCTAAATAAAAGTCCTCGACAGCATATGTCTAACTTTTAAGGTAAACCCGCTTTAACCATTTTTATGGTTATTTTAATCTTTCCACGCGGGCGGAGCCGCTGGCGATTGCTTGTAAATTATAAAATAGTTTAAACAGTTTTATTTTTGTTTTTATTTCTGTTAGATTAATTTACTCATATAATTTTTAATTACTTATATAATTTTTAGTTTCTGTCTCTTTTCTTATTTTTATTTAGTAGTTCAAATCAACATTTATGTTTTTGTTTTCATTGGTAAGAGCTTAGAGCCGCTGTTTTATAGTATAAATCATGTCATAATTACCTAAAATTAGTGATGCAATTGTTATAAGAAAATGGAATTATAATATTAAGATTTTAATAAATAAATAAACAGAGCCTCAAAGCCGTCTAAGCTTTTAAAATAATGATTTAAAAAAAGGTTCAGTCTGTTACCACTGTTTATTATTTTACGCATTTTATTATACTGTTTCGTGATGTGAATTTTGATTAAGGCGTTTAATTCAGCACAGAATTCCACACACCCTATATACCCTCCACCCTAACGCGGTTCACAACGAATTTTGCTTACATTTCATCCTTTAACCGGCAAACGACCGCAGGCAAAATTCTAATTTAGATTCTCGCAAAAAAATTTAATGGTGTTTAAGAACGGCGTTGTTTTAATAAAAGCTATAGGGTTAGCTTATAGGGTTATAAAAAGAATCATAATAAAAAGTGGTCTTAAAGTCCACGGTTTTAGTGTGAAATCATTTTATTAAGCATGACGTAAATAATTACATTGTAGTATCCTGTTTTGCTGTGATGTGAGCTGTGATGGCCTAGCGGTGCGACCGTGTGAATCTCTAGCGACAATCATGGGTTCAAACCCGGGCAGACACCAATGAGTTTTTCTATTAAAACTTATGTGTCTAATTGATAATTGCAATTTATCACACGCTTTTCGGTGACGGAAAACATCGTGAGGAAACCTGCATATCTCTAGAAAATTCTAGGGATATGTGTAACCTACCAATCCGCATTGGAGCAGCGTGGTAGGTCTTAGCTCCAACCTTTCTCTCCAAAAATGAAGAGAGGAGGCCTATGCCCAGCAGTTGGATAGTAACAGGCCGTTACTTTATCCTGTTTTATTCCGTGTAAAAAATAAAAGTACTATTCTACTTTTTTTAGAATAGAATATCTGGGTGACCGAGCTTCGCTCGGGAATTTTTTACAAAAAATTAAAAACTTAAAAAAAAAGAAAAAACAATTATTTATTTGGGGATCGATCCTTGGCATTCACATTTCTCGAGGCTGCCCGTTACCCGAAAAGGCTACGCCGACTTGACATTAATGGCGAAAATTCAATTCAATATAAATGTTAGTGTTTTTTAATGCCCAGAAACAGGGATAAAACAATATTTTATTTACATAAAACCTAGAAAAACCTAAAAGCTAGATCAATTCTTCTCCCCCAAAACCTCCTACATGCTGAATTTCAGGAAAATCGTTGGAGCCGTTTCCGAGATTCGGAAAATATATATATATATACAAGATTAACTCATTTAAATATAAAGATAAGAAGAAATGGCTGAGTAGAATAGAGCACCTTCATTTCTTATAGAGGTGTTGTAAAAGGCGACTAAAGTAAGTCAACCTTGTGGTATCCGGCTAAGTAGAATAGACCACCCTCATTTGTTCAAATTTGCTGGTGGCTGGGATGGGGGCAATGTGTACAACGGTACCCTGTCCCCGTCACCAGCAGCGTGGTGGGGAGCACTGTCAGAATTTTAGTCGGTGAGAGTCCGACATACCCGCATTGCATTGACACCACGAATATTGCCCAAAATTCTTTATAACCTTATAATTTACAGTCGTTAATTCGTCGTTACAGTTCTCCTTAACCCAAGGGTCGCCTGGAAGAGAGCGCTACTAAGCGATAAGGCTGCCTTTTTTACGTTACAATTTATGTATTTTTTGTTTTTCTTGCTGTTTTTCTCTTTCCAATTTATTCATTGTGATATACAATAAAGTGTATACATAAAAAAAAATAAGTATATAAATATTATTTTATAAGGATTTTCAACAGATATAGAGTTGACAAAAATTAGCAGTACCGTATAAAAGATCAGTTAAATTTTTTTTTTAAGTTTCGTCTTATTACAAAGTTTGAAATAAGTTGTTCGTGTTATTCAAAAACTATTCAGTGTAAGTTATCCCAACTTTATGAACACGAAAGCGGGATCTTTAGAAAACTTTCAACGCATGTAAGTCGTAAATTCAACTTAGTTCATTTTTAAAGGACGAAAAACTTTGACTTGACATAACTTTATTACTTTATTTACGCTAGAAGCATATAACGCTGATTAAAGCGATTTAAGTTCGTAAGTAAATATATTGTACGATGACTCTAAGAAATAGTCCATATTTGTATTTTCAAAACACGTAAAAGAAGAACGGGAGATTTTCATCAGATATTATAAAAATCAAAAATCCAAATCAAATCATCTTTATTTGCAGATTATGGGTAGGTTCATGGAAAGATCTTTAAATTAATGAAATACAGCCATAAACAGCCATAAGTGGCGTGCAAATGTTAAACAACTGTAACTAGTCCAAATATAAAATCATAATGTCATGTAAATTAAAATAAAAAATGTCACAACTAACTAAAAATTCATTGATATCATAATAACATTGTACCAAAAGATAATAATTTAACTTTAATTCCGTTAAAGGTAGTTTCTTTAGATCGTCAGAGAGCTTATTACATAACATTATTGTCATGCAGTAAACAGTTCGACGACTTTTATGCTTGAATATATTAATATTTCTTTTTTGCAAAACTTCTTTATACTAGAAATTATATACAACAATACAATCCTTAACATACTTTGTGTTAATAAATGTTTCTTTTTTCCAAATCAAATCAAAATAATTTTTATTCAAATACGCTCTTTCAAGCACTTTAGAATCGTCAAGGATCACTATGATTAATGAAGCTACAACTGGTTCGGAATATTGCTCTTACCGAGATGAACCAAAAATAAACTCTGTGGTCAATCATTAAAACATTTTCAATTTTATTAAGGCGCAGATTTTTACATTTTAAATTCAGAAAATGTACATGTATATACAAGATTAATTCAATTAAATATAAAACATAAAATATCGTGTGACAGCAATTGTGTAGTTGTTTGTTTACATTTATGAAATCAAGTAAAGGAAAGGATTAACACAATTATCTTTAAGATTTGGGGACGGACATAAATAAACATCGCAATATTAGAAGCTGCGTTAATATCAAGTGATCCGCTTTGCTGGAGTTAGTTAATTACTTTCAAAGTAATACAAGTCCGAGCTACGTTTAAAGTTAAATATAAACAGAAACTCGATATTTGTTTACAGTTTTGTTTATCACAGGGACGACTTTGCGATACATACTCTGTAGGTTTAGGTACTTTGCTAAGTATAAACATATGAAACCATATGACATGAGTGCCAAAAATTTTATTGTAATAAAGGAATTGAAATAAAACTGCATATCTTAAAATAATTTCTTTAATAAAATATTTATTTTATAAAATTTAATATTTATGCTTTTAGTATTAAAAACATAAACTTATTTTTTTTAAATATATTCATTAGATGCAGATTAGAAACAATTTAATACCTATTTAATACCTGAGTGTTTGGGTTCTTAAGTAAACATATTACATTACAATGAATAATATTTATATTTATTTGTTTCAAAGTTTTTACAATTATTAATAGCAATCGTGCCATAATAAAATGGTGCAAACACAAACGATAATTTTAAATACATTGGAAAAAATAAATAATAATATTTAGGGTATTGTAGTGTTATAATCTGTCTACTAAAAAAACCTGGAAATGTTAAGGAGTATCACATCATATTTAATAAATACTATTTATTAAAATAGAATATCACTTCATATAAATAACTGCAATAATCTTATCATAACAGTAATACAAATAGTTATATATCAAGATAGAGAATGGCGGCCTAAATTAATTTTTAACTATTCTAAAAGAATATAAGCCAAAATGATATATAATAAGTATTTATATTCCAATTTAAATATTTAATATCAGGAAAACCAATAATTCTTGACACAATTTATGCTGATACGACAAGTTAGCCTACTTAGCTAGCTTTTTGTCCAAGGTAGCAATAGGGTTGCCACCCGTACTATATTATATAGTATCGTACTATATTTTAGTCAATTGTACTGTATATTATAGAAAAACAATATAAGACGAAAAATACTATATTTTATAGCTATAAATATAGTATATTATTATATTATTATATTATATAGAAAAGTAATAATAAATAATCATGCAAAAATAAATAATAATTGAAAAGAGATGTGCACTATTTTTTTTCTGAATTTCCTAAAAGTACTTTAAAAAAAATTTTCTTCAGAAAAAAAGGTGGCAACCCTAGGTACCAAAGTTTTCGAACAGTGCGTGTTGCCAGTAATGACATACGGATCCGAAACGTTGATGACTATGCGCCCCATAAGAAAGCTCAGTCACTCAGTAGGTCATAAGCGAGCTAAACATACATACATACATTTTGTGATGAGTTCATTTCATGACGTCATACATAATGACTGGGATAGTACTCGTAAGACTACGATAGAGCTAATGAAGGTTTCAGTGCAGGCTTCTTAGCAACTGCTATAAAAAATATTTTGAAAATATTTTTAATTATACATAAGTCACAATTCTTAGTACTTCTAACACTATTTATTTTTTCTATTATTCTAACATATATTTATTTTATATTAAATACAACAAATAGTATTTTACAGAATCTACTGTGCAAAATCATTGTTAACCTTTCATCTTCATCAATAACTCAAACAAGAGACAATAAGCTGTTAAAATATTTTATTCATACAATTAACCGCGTTTAACCATAAAACCATTATCAGTTACAAAGTTCGATCCAGTTATACCTTTTGCTTTATCACTTGCAAGAAAAAGAACGAGATCTGCAATCTCTTCTGACTCGCTTACTCTACCGAGACTGGTACATAACTTTATGTCATCCCAAGTCACTTCTGTTACACCTGAATTATCTAAAATATCAGTTCTAACTGGTCCTGGACTAATTGTGTTCATTCTTACGCCATGAGGTGCTAAATCTGCAGCAGCGGATGCACTAAAATGACAGAGAGCTGCCTTGGCAGTACCGTAAGTTATCCATCCTGGTGAGACAGGTGTTTTAAGTGCTGCGACACTTGATATGTTGATAATGTTGCCCTTTGTTTTGATTAGATAAGGAGCTGCTATGGTAGTTAAATGAATAACACCTCGGAGATTTATCTTCATGATAGTATCGTATACTTCCATAATGTTACTATCGAAAATACTAGCTACTGGTCCAACGCCTGCGTTATTTATTAAAATATCAATTTGACCGAACTTCTTGATAGTCTCATCTACTATCCGTCGGATGTCTTCGTCAACACTGACATCTCCGCGTATGACGAGGGAATCAGAACAACGCATTGCTACATTTGTTAACTTACTCTCATTTCTTCCCACGAGCACCACTTTTGCACCTTGAGCACTAAATGCCACCGCAGTCACCGCACCTATTCCTGAGCCGGCTCCAGTAACAATCACAACCTTATTTTTGTATTCCATCATACTTTTAGGTCAAAAATTTGATCCATACTAACGCATACGACATTAAACTCTTCGTTATATTGTTAAATAAAAAGCTTGTGCCATAGTATATACACATTTAAGGAAAAGGAAATATGTCTTAATTTCATTCGAAGTTTGTTATCGTTATGATATCAAAAAGCAATCAGCATTTTATATTGAGCATGAATATATTAAAAAATCTCCATATTATAGAACAAAATTCATCGCCGCATTTATCTGTCGTGATAAACTTAAAAATTACTAAACAGATTTTCCCGCGATTTTCTAAAGACTACAATTTTTTGTAAATCGGTTGAAATATTGTTTAATCAATTATTTTATTTTTCTAAAATACAATACGGACTTTATTTACAAATCTAAAATGCCGCGTGTTCCTCGTACTCCGCCTCAAGACAAAGGGCAGCTCATAAGTGTCTCCCCAGACCGTGATACCTCAAAACCCAGTACGGAAGAGACAGCAAAACCTAAGGTGTCATCGAGATCAAAGCAAAAGCGTCCTCGCTTGAACTCTCCCCAGGAGAACTTTCAAAAGGATTATGAATTAGATCACAATGTCTTGTCTACCATTCGACAGGAGATTCGAAGTGTCATAACTGCTGAAGTAGGTACCAACATGAAATCTTGTGTAGCAGAGCAATTTTCCGAAATTAAAAATGAACTTACTTTACTCCGTGAGCTTAACGAATCTGTAAAATTTATGAGCGTTGAATTTGAGCAAATCAAGGAGGAATTACGTGGAAGTAATGAAAGACAAAAAATCTTAAAAAGTGAGAATGAATATCTGAAAAAAACCGTCAACGACCTTTGTTACAGACTTAACTTATTAGAACAATACTCACGACAAGAAAATATTGAAATAAGTGGTGTACCAGAAAATAAATCGGAAAACCTCATAACGACTGCTGTTCAACTAACAAAAGTAGTAAAGAGCTCTCTCTGTGAAAATGACATTATTACAGCAGTACGGGTTAGAAAATTGGACCCAAATAATAGTCGTCCTCGGTCAATTATAGTAAAAATGAGAACTGTGAGATGCCGGGATGATGTATTAGCTTCCGTTACAAAATTTAATAAAGCAAATACTGACAATAAGCTTAACTCTCATCATTTAGGGTACGGAGGTGCAAAAAGTCCTATTTACGTATCCGAGCACCTATCGCCTTTGAATAAGGAAATTCATGCCTTGACAAGGAAAACTGCCCGTGAGAAGGGTTATCAATATGTATGGGTCCGGGATGGTCGTATTTTAGTTCGAAAAAACGACAAATCACCTGCAAAACAAATGAAAAGTTTAGAATCGGTGGGCCTTCTTTAAGTAACATTCAAGTCAAAACCTCTAAATTTAAACCCGTGATATCATCATAAAATTCAATATATATTATCAAAATTTACGGGGCATGCGCTCAAAACTACAGAAAATCTATCTTGCTTCCCTCGTCAATACCTATGATGTAATAGTGGCAACCGAAACATGGCTAAACAAAAGTGTACGGAATGGAGAGATCTTAAACGAGAATTATAACATTTATCGAAGAGATAGAGAGTCAACTATTCTAAATGGAAAAGAAGGCGGAGGTGTTCTTATAGCAGTCTTAAAAACAATAGAATCGTCGCATATGAAGCATTGGGAATCCAGTGTTGAAGATATTTGGGTGAACCTGCGTATAGTAGACGGTAATAGAATCAAGAAATTGAATATCTGCGCTGCTTATCTTCCACCACCTGTCACGCATATAACCCTTGAGACGTTTTTGGATAATGTAACCTGCATAATGGACACCTCACAGGAGGATACAATTGTTTTAGGGGATTTTAACCTCGGATTTATTGAATGGGAATTAGAAGACGGTGGCTTTTGCTTGTCTCCGAAGAATTACCAAAATGCTTTAGGTTACTTATTGATAGATTTTATGTCCATAAACGGTTTACATCAAATGAATTCTATAAAAAATAAAACTAGTAGAACATTAGATCTAGTGTTATGTAATTTTCATGGTGGTAAAGTATATAATAGTTCAAACCCTCTTTCTGTAGTTGATGAACATCATCCACCACTCGAAATAATTTTTAGCTTTATTAAAGTTTTACCTCTAACAAAGAACAAAAAACTTCGTAAATTTAACTTCTTCAAAGCCAATAACGAATTGATAAATCATAAATTAAAATTAATAAATTGGATAAATGAATTCGAGGAATGTGTCGATGTCAATGATATGGTGTATAAATTTTATTCACAGCTTAATAACATAATTTCGGAGACTGTACCTATGGTTAGGCCAAAGAATAGTCGATTTCCTTTCTGGTTTTCGAAAGCTCTTATTAAATTACTTAATGAGAAAGAAAGGATTAGAATAAGATTTAAGAAATACAGAAACCCGCGCGATGAAATTGAGTATCGGCTATTAGATCACAGGGCGCGGTTAACGATAGAAGACTGTTTTTCTAAATATATGAAAACAACAGAAGATCAAATACGAAACAATCCAAAACGTTTTTGGTCTTTCGTGCGTACTAGGGAATCAAACCATCAAATATTACCTGCTCAATTGCGTTTACATGATGAAGTCGAATCAACTGGTGAAGGCATATGCAATCTATTTGCTAAACATTTTGCATCTACTTTTACTACGCGTAAGAAAATGAATGACATACACGTGGAACCAAAGATTAACCAATTCCCAAGCACAATATCACAGATTTTGTTTACTGAAAAGGATATTTTGCGACAACTCTGTAAATTAGATTGTTCTAAAGGCGCTGGACCCGATGGGATACCCCCAGTGTTTGTTAAAAGATGTTCTACGAGTCTCACCCTTCCTTTAAAGATTATTATCAATAAATCGCTTCAAAGTTCAATTTTTCCTTCTCCCTGGAAGATCGCTAACATAATTCCAGTGCATAAAAAGGGTGACCTTGAGGAAGTTGCAAATTATCGGCCAATTTCAATTCTTTCCGTTTTTTCTAAAATTTTTGAATCACTCATATGTCCTTTATTAAACTTTCACATAAAATCACAAATCACACCCTACCAACATGGCTTTTTCAGTAAAAGATCAACTACAAGCAACCTTGTTACATATACTAGTGATATTTGTGGATGGATGGACTCAGCTATACAAGTGGATGCAATTTATACTGATTTTAGCAGCGCGTTTGATAAAGTTAACCACGAAATTTTAATCAACAAATTAGCGCAAGTAGGTGTTTATGGCCAACTTCTTAAGTGGTTCAAGTCTTATCTATCAGAAAGAACACAGAGAGTGGTAGCTAAGGGTTATAAATCCTTGCCTTACGAAGCATCTTCTGGAGTACCTCAAGGATCGCATCTAGGTCCTGTTCTCTTTGTGATATTTATAAATGATATAGCTCTTTCTGTAAATCATAGTAGATGCTTATTATTTGCAGATGATCTCAAAATTTACCATCAAATAAAGGGGGTTCAGGACTCTGCTTTACTTCAGTCAGACTTAAATGCGATACAAGAGTGGTGTGTTCATAATGATATGGATTTAAATATTGCAAAGTGTCATCATATAAAATTTACTAAAAATAAAAACATTATACAAACATCGTATGAGATAAATGGTGATTATATTTCTGAAGTTAAAAATATTAGGGATCTAGGAATCGAAATGGATACTAATATGTCATTTGTACCACATATTGACCTGATTATATCGAAAGCCGCCAAAATGGTTGGTTTCATTAAAAGAATTTGTAAAAATTTTAAAACTATAAAAGCCATTATAATCCTTTATAATTGCTATATACGGAGCACATTAGAATACGCTTCGCCTGTATGGAATCCGTATTATAAAAACCACATACACCGTATTGAGCGGATACAGAAATATTTTACCAAATACCTAGTGTACAAAGATAAGAAGTGTCCGTATAGAGCCGACTATACTCAAAGGCTTAAACACTTAGATATGTTTACCCTATCACAGCGTAGGAATATTGCTGATCATTGTACTCTACATAAACTCCTAAATGGTAATATTGACTGTTCCTCATTGATATCTAAAGTTAAGCTAACCGTACCTCGTAAATTCAGATCAGTTAAACAGCAGGCTTTTTTCTATGTTAAAAAATATCGCACTAACATTAGGCATACAGACCCCATTACTCGTATGGTGGATAACTATAATAAAATTTACTGGATATCAGACATTGACGTATTTTCGGATTCCTTTACCACTTTTAAAAACAAAATTCATTATTTGCTGACTTAAATAATAAGTTTTATCTGAATTATTTGTAATTAAAAATTATTATTACAAAAATTTATATTTATATAATTATCTTTGTTGAATTTAATATAAGTATTACATTTATTTTTAACTCTTTGACATTTAATTGATATACAAATGTATTTTGGTTATTTTAAGCAAAATTTTAATTCTGTGTTACAAATATTTTTATTTTTATACCATAAATCACTTTTGTAATTAATTTTAATGACAAATATTGATTGCTGTACATACCTTTAAGTGACGTGTTCAGGCAGAACCAAGACTTTATATATAATATGTAACTGTACAATTGCAACTTTGTTCATGTCGTTGGTGTGTCTTGTATAAAAAAAAAAAAAAAATATAATGATAGTTATTTACAATTATGCAACAAGCCAAGCCGCCTAGGCGCTTTTATCTAAAACGCTGCATGTCCTTTCAGATATATCTCATATCTGAGATATGTAACAAAGCACTGGAAAAGTATATTTCAAATATTATCTCATCGTATATCAAAATATGATATTTTGGTTTGAATTGAGTTAACTGCGTTTTATTAATACTCCATTATCGGACAAGTAGTTTGATCCTGTCATACCTTTCGCTTTATCACTTGCAAGAAATAGAATGAGATCTGCTATTTCTTCGGGTTCAGATACTCTACCAAGACTGTTATATGCTTTTACATCGTCCCAATCAGTATTAAGATTAGAATTTCGTAGAAAATCTGTTCTAACTGACCCTGGACTAATAGAATTTACTCTAACGCCATGAGATGCTAATTCTGCAGCGGCGCATGCACTAAAATGACAAACAGCAGCTTTGGTGACATGATAGCTTATCCATCCTGGTAAGAGAGGCGTTATAAGTGCTGCAACACTAGATATGTTCACGACGTTGCCCTTGGTTTTAATTAAATATGGAGCTGTGAGTGTAGTCAAATGAATAAGACCACGCAGATTTACCTTCATGCATGTATCGTATACTTGCATAATGTTGCTATCTAATAACGCAGCGATTTGTGCAACTCCAGCGTTATTAATTAAAACATCTATCTGATCGAATTTATTGATGGTTTCACTTACTATTCGTTGGACATCTTCATCAACGCTTACATCTGCATGTATCACAAGAGGATTAGAACAACGTCTTGCAACTAGACTCAACTTGCTCTCATTTTGGTCCACCATAACTATTTTTGCACCTTGAGCACTAAATGCCACCGCAGTCGCCGCACCTATTCCTGAGCCGGCTCCAGTAACAATCACGACCTTATTTTCGAACTCCATCGTAATTTTAGGCCAAAAGTTTATTTCATACTAACGCATACGACAATAAACTCTTCGTTTTATTGTTCAGTTACCAAAGATGATGACATAGTATATACACATATAAGGAAAAAGAAATAAGACTTAATTTCATTTGACCGTAATCATCGTGACCTTAATTTCAAAATCCATCGCCGTTTAACTGCGTTTTATTACATTTTAAAAAATTGGCACACAAGATAAAATTATAGGACCTACATTTATTTGATAAGATAAACAAAATAGATATTATATATTATAAATACCAGATAAAAGTTATTAGCTTATGAGTGCAAACTTCACGGCTCTATGTAATTCTAAACATATAGTTAAACAATAATTTATAGAATTAGGCGTTACTTTACGGAGATCCATAATACAAAAGTAATAATAAAATTATTTTGCTGTAATCCGCGATGAAGTAAAATAGAAAATATATGTAATGCAAAAGTAATAATAAAATTATTTTGCTATAATCAGCGAAGAACCTCTTCGCGGATTATAGCAAAATAATTTTATTATTACTTTTGTATTATGGATCTCCGCAAAATAACGCCTAATTCTATAAATTATATATGTAATGCTAAATGTAGAGTGGACAATCAGTTATCCTACCTGATACATGCAGGATTCGTAAAAAACACATGCACAAACCTCCACCACCGCCACCACAATTTAGTAAGATTATTTTATCAAACGTCTATTAGGCAAACACTGTTTATAATTGATATTTAATTTCAATATTCTCATCAAATACGACACGTATCAAAATACTTGAGAACTCAAACGCGTTTTATCAATAAACCATTATCTGATACATAATCAGATCCGGTTATGCTTTTAGCTTTATCACTTGCTAAAAACAGAATCAAGTCTGCTATTTCTTTGGGATCAGACACCCTGTTAAGGCTTGTTTTCTGCTTCAAATCATCCCACGTAAATTTTGAGTTGGAGTTTTCTATAAAATCTGTGTTAACTGGACCTGGACTAACTGTGTTTACTCTAACACCGTGTGGTGCTAATTCGGCCGCAGCGCAAGCTCCGAAATGACTAACAGCGGCCTTAGACGTATAGTAGTTTATGGTTCTTGTTGTTGTTGATGGAGTAATATGTGCTGCAACGCTTGATATATTAATGATGTTACCCTTAGTCTTTACTAGGTATGGAGCTGCCAGGGTAGTCAGGTGAATAAGGCCACGAACGTTTACTTTCATGACAGAATCATATGCCTCCATCATGTCGCTATCAAGAATGCCAGCAGTGCGTGTAAAACCCGCATTATTGATTAATATATCTATATGATCAAATGTTTTGATGGTCTGATCAACTATGCGTCTAACATCGTCATCGTTTGCTACGTCTGCAAGTAAAACTAGAGACTGGGGACATTGACTGGCAACTTTCGTTAGTTTGCTCTCGTTGCGGCCCACCATTACAATTTTCGCACCTTCAGTACTAAATGCAACACCGATTGCTGCTCCTATACCAGAACTGGCACCAGTAACTAAAACAACTTTATCTTTAAAAAGCATGTTGCTTTGAAATCTTCAGTATTACACTAACCTTAAGTACATTACTTTCGTTCGGTTTTATAATAGTTTCGAGTAACAAGGTAAAGGAAAATTGTATTTTAAATTGATTCTGATAAAGTTGATTTTCGTTTATCAAATAATAATCAGTTTTATCATCAAAAGGTTACTAAGTGCTCTTCATGCAAGTATCCAATATTAATATTATGAATGTGAAAATCTGTCATTTTGTCTGCCTGTTACTTTTTACACTAGAGCAATATTGACTTGTTAAGTTTAACGCATATATGCCGGGCTAGCATATAGAACAAAAATATCATTTCCTTAAAAATGTGAATCACACAATTGTCCATAATTAAGGGTATTTAAACAATAAAGGCGAGACGTACGGAATCGCGTGCAACTTTAGTTCAATTTTAACGGAAGACATAAATTTATGCAAATGTTACGGAAAATTACTCATGACTGACATTTCATAATATAATTTATTAATGAAACAATTCCTAATCAATTTATATAAAACCGTGAAGTAATAAAATGTTCTTTATTACTTATAACAACTTTGGTAAAGGTGGTATAGTATAATATATGGATGAATAAGTATCTGCTCAGAGTATGTATGTATGTAAGTGTCTATTTATATCCTACTAATAATATAAATGCAAAAGTTTGTTAGTATGGATGTAAGTGTGTTATTCTTTCACGGTGAATCCGCTGAACGAATATTGATGAATTTTGGCACAATTATTCCTTTTACACCAAAATAACATAGAGCTATAGAAATCCTGTTAATTCTATAGGAATAGGATGTCATTGAAAAGCGCCATTATCGACCTATTACAAGACAACAGTCCACGCAAACGAAGTGGCGGTAAAAGCTAGTACAACATAAATTAGCATCATTTGTTTCACAAACAATCTAAACATGAATAGTAAATTGCTTCTCATTGTGAACTCTACGTTAAGGTTTTAAAAAGATCGCTTGTAAGTTAACAGAGGCAGGTATATCTGCTAGTATTTCGCGACGATATCATAAGTGCAGACTAGTATCTCTCAATGGTGCTATTAGGTAGTTCAGTACAATTTCCAAATAATAAAACTGAAAGCCTACCTATTACGGTGAGAACGTAAACAGCAAAGGACATTTGGGGACTCTTTTTACTGTCGACATCAATTTATATTTTTAGCCTACGTGAGCGGAATATTTAATACGTGACAACACTTTCGGTATATTTTGTCTTTGTTGTTGTTTTATATTAAAAGCAATAAATAGTATTTATTAACAGAATCTTCTGATCAAAAATCATTATTAACCTTTTATCATTATCAATAACTCAGAAAATGATAATAAGGTGTTAAAATATGTTATTTATACAATTAACCGCGCTTAATCATAAAACCATTGTCAGATACGACGTTCGATCCAGTTATACCTTTAGCTTTATCACTTGAAAGAAAAAGAATTAGATCTGCAATCTCTTCTGACTCGCTTACCCTACCAAGACTAGTACATAACTTTATGTAATCCCAAGTCACTTCTGTTGCACCTGAATTTTCTAAAACATCTGTTTTAACTGGTCCAGGGCTAATTGTATTCATTCTAACGCCATGAGGTGCTAAATCTGCAGCAGCGGATGCACTAAAATGACAGAGAGCTGCTTTGGCGGCAGCGTAAGTTATCCATCCTGGTGTGATAGGTGTTTTCAGTGCTGCGACACTTGATATGTTGACAATGTTGCCCTTAGTTTTGATTAAATAAGGAGCTGCTATGGTAGTTAAATGAATAACACCTCGAAGATTTACCTTCATGATAGTATCGTATACTTCCATAATGTTACTATCGAAAATACTAGCTTGTGGTGCAACGCCTGCGTTATTTATTAATATATCAATTTGACCGAACTTCTTGATAGTCTCATCTACTATCCGTCGGATATCTTCAACACTGACATCTCCGCGTATGACTAGGGAATCAGAACAACGCATTGCTACATTTGTTAACTTACTCTCATTTCTTCCCACGAGCACGACTTTTGCACCTTGAGCACTAAATGCCACCGCAGTCACCGCACCTATTCCTGAGCCGGCTCCAGTAACAATCACAACCTTATTTTTGAATTCCGTCATACTTTTAGGACAAAAATTTGATTCATACTAATGCGTACGATATTAAACTCTTCGTTATATTGTTAAATAAAAAGCTTGTGCCATAGTATATACACATTTAAGGAAAAGGAAATATGTCCTAATTTCATTCGAAGTTTGTTTAATATCGTTATCATATCAATAAGCAATATGCATTCGATATTGAGTATGAATATATTTAAAAAGAAATTCTACATATTGTAGAAAAAAAATTATCGCCGCATCTATCTGTTTCGCTAAATTAAAAAATTACTAAACAGATTTTCATGCCGTGTTTGTATGCGGATTAAAACACCGCACTGCATCTTCAATCAAGCAGTAGAGATGACTATTCAAAAGCACTTGTTTACAAGTTTATTTGAATAAAGAATATTTTGAATTTGAATCAATTTGCTTTCATTTTGCAATTACTGTCACCGCATCTATACCAGAGATGGGTCTAGTAATAATCATAAAACAAAAGTAATAATAAAATTATTTTGCTATAATCCGCGATGAAGTACAATAGAATATATATATAATGCTAAATGTAGAGTGGACAATCCGTTTTCATACCTGATACAAAATGACAAAGCTTTGTGATTTTGTCGTGCAGTCTATCTCCTGATGATGCTTCGGTTGCGGGGCGAAACGATTGTTGAGTTTGTGATAGTGAACGTGTGTTGTCCTCGTGTATTGTGGTGGCGGTGACGGAGGTTTTTCCATGTTTTTATACGATTCCTGCATGTATCAGGTATAAAAACGGATTGTCCACTCTACATTTATCATTATGTATATTTTCTATTTTACTTCATCGCGGATTAAAGAAAAATAATTTTACTATTACTTTTGTATTATGGATCTCAGCAAAGTAACGCCTTATTCTTTAAATTATTTAATAATCATGACCTAATTTTTGAAATCCATGTTATTTCTGTGTATATCATATCTCACTTCCACTAATATTTTATTATATTTAAATAAAAATAGCTCCTCATAGGCTATAATTATATGAACCAAGTTTATTTGAAAAGATAAATAAAATAAATATAATTAGTATAAAATCAAAACAACCATCAGCCTATCAATGCAAACATTACGGTACTGTTTAATACTAAGCATATAGCAAATCATAAAATGTAGATGCCTATTTTTTAAATTATTCATTTAGTAAGACTATTTTACTAGAATTCTATTAGGCAAACAATCTATTTAATTGATATTCAATCCCAATATTTAAATTAATTACAATTTACTTATTTATTTATAGAACTCACAAAATACACACTTAACATTTAAATTATACATTCAACAATTATAAATAAGAAGTATTTTAATTTAAGATGATAAAAACTTTCCAATTAAGTTACGAGAACTCAAACGCGTTTTATCAACATACCATTATCTGCTATATAATCAGATCCTGTTATACCTTTGGCTTTATCGCTTGCTAAAAACAGTGCCAAGTCAGCTATTTCTTCGGGCTCAGACAGCCTGTTAAAACTTGTTTTGCGCTTTAAATCATCCCAAGTAAATTTTGAGTTGGAGTTTTCTATTAAATCTGTCTTAACTGGACCTGGACTTATTGTATTTACTCTAACACCGTATGGTGCTAGTTCAACCGCAGCACAAGCGCCGAAATGTTTAACAGCGGCTTTTGATGTATAGTAGTTTATGGTTCTTGTTCCCGAGGGAGTAAAATGTGCTGCAACACTTGATATATTAATGATGTTACCCTTTGTCTTGACAAGGTATGGTGCTGCTAGGGTAGTCAGGTGAATAAGACCGCGAACGTTTACCTTCATAATAGTATCATATGCCTCCATCATGTTGCTATCCAGAATACAAGCAGTGCGTACAATACCAGCATTATTGATTAAAATATCTAAATGACCAAATATTTTTATGGTCTCATCAACTATTCGTTGAACATCGTCATCTTTTGCTACATCTCCAACCAAAACCAGAGGGTTAGAACATTGACTGGCAACTTTTCTTAGTTTGCTTTCGTTGCGCGCCACCATTACCACGTTCGCACCTTCAATACTAAATGCAACAGCGATTGCTGCTCCTATACCAGAACTGGCTCCAGTAACTAAAACAACTTTATTTTTGAAAAGCATGTTGCTTTGAAATCAATATGTCGTATTACACTAACCTATCAATTGTGTTCATTTTATACTATTTTCCAGCATAATGGAAAATTTGATTGTTGTTGTTGTATGATATAGGACTTTTGTTTATCAAATAATACAAATAATAATCAGCTTTACTGTTGATAGGTTACTAAGTGCTCTTCATGCACGTTTCCAATATTAATATTATGAATGTGAAAGTCTGTCATTCTGTCTGCCTGTTACTTTTTACGCTAGAGCTTAAGGCTTAGCATATAAAATAAAAATATCGATTTCCTTAAAAATAGGTACCACACAATTGTGC
Source organism: Morpho achilles (assembly GCA_947086495.1). Lineage (NCBI taxonomy): Eukaryota > Metazoa > Arthropoda > Insecta > Lepidoptera > Nymphalidae > Morpho > Morpho achilles. The sequence continues at coordinate 6,641,660 of CAMTZB010000018.1, read as the reverse complement.
ATAATTAACGGTGTTTTAACAATAAAGCCGAGACGTACAAAATCGCGTGCACCACTAGTTTAATTTTAACGGAAGAGAGACTTTATTCAAGTCTTGCGGATAATTACTGATAACTGACATTTCATGACATAATTTCTTATGAAACAATTCATAATCAATTTATATAAAACCGTCAAGTGATAAAATATTCTTTATCATTTATAACGACTTTGATAAAGGTATAATATATGGATGAATAAGTATCTGCTCAGAGTATGTATGTATGAAATATATATATCTTCCTGTCCTTATCCCACTCTAAGTGGGGTCGGCACAACATGTTTTTCTCTTCCATTCTGTCCTATCAATCGTCAACACTGTATGTATGTATGGAACATCATATAAATTGGGTAGGTAATTGTTTGTAGTCAACTTTATCACCAGTTTTAAATCATGTGTATCTATACTTATTATAAAACAAAGTCCCCAAAAGGTGTCGGTCTGTATATTATCAATTTTCTCAAAATTTACTGAACATATTGTTCTGCGGTTTAAACTAGAAGATAATGCATTTCTTCTGGAAGGTTTAAGTTAATAGTGCATTAGGATTTTAATTTTGTAAATTATTGAAGAGGTCACGTAGCTGTAGAGAAAGTCGCTTGCTGGGAGCTTTAGTCGCATACGCCGTGTAAAACGACATAGTTGAATTTAAGTAATTTACTCACTTTTTAATGTACTAACTTAAGTAATGTACTACTTTAAGTTTGATCTATGAAATTCCATTAAAAAGTACGCGACAGTGTGTCTCTATCACTTATGGTTAACTTACAACAACTGCTTTTATTTTCAAAGTTTCAATTAAATACACTGACGGGCGAAGCCACAAGCCCAGCTAGTACTACATAAATTAGTATCATTTGTTTCACTAACAATCAAAACATGAATAGTTAATTGCCTCTCATTGCGAACTCTACGTTAAGTAGCCGTGTGGTATCCAGCCAAGTAGAATAGACCACCCTCATTTCTTACCGAGGTGTCGTAAAAAGCTACTAAGGTAAATCGACCCGCCATGTGGTGTCCGGCTGAGTAGAATAGGCTAACCTCATTTTTTACCGAGGTGTCGTAAAAAGTGACTAAGATAAGTTGTCCCACCGTGTGGTATCCGGTTTTGTAGAATAGACCGCCCTCTTTATTACCGAGATGTCGTAAAATACGACCAAGGTAAGTTGATGTCAGGCAGGCAGCCAGTCATAAAAACAGAGCCAAATCATGTCATAGCATGTTTATATGTTGTGCCGATACCACTTAGAGTGGGATAAGGGGAGAAAGATGATGTGAAATCTACGTTAATGTATCAAAAGGATCGCTTTTAAATTACCGAAGTCAGATATATCTGCTAGTATTTCGCGACGATATTATAAGTGCAGACTAGTATCTCTCAATAGTGCTATTAGGCAGAAGTTCAGTACAATTTCCAAGTAATAAAACTGAAAGCCTACCTATTACGGTGAGGGCGTAAACAGCAAAGGACATTTGGGCACTCTTTTTACTGTCGACATCAATTTATATTTTTGGCCTACGTGAGCGGAATATTTAAATACATGACAACACTTTCGGTATATTTTGTCTTTCGTATTTATTTCAGTTTTCCATTTTTAATCAACATTCATGTTATATGAAGCTACGTAGACTGGAATCTGTAATATATACATTTATTTATTTTATTGTTAAAAACTTTACGAGATTATTACTGGATGAGTTTTCTCGTTAATTACAAATAATAATTCTCGTAATTTACAAAATTATTTGTTTGCTTGCTGCACCTATTTTAATTTTCCGTTTGACCCGAAGGTTGACTGGTAGAGAACGCCTAATTTAGTGTTAAGTCCGCCTTTTGTACTTTTATCTTAATAGTGCAATAAAGATATATATATATATATATATATATATATATATATATATATATATATATATGTCGCAACCAACGTTCCATCATTAAAAATATATTGAAAATACATAGAAGGCGCAGCGGTGACAGAATGCAGACGGCGCATGTGGAGATGAAGACATCCGTGTCATGGCGCAGTTCTGAAAATTTTGTTAAAAAGAATATAAAGTTGAAGATAAGCGTTGTACTTTTCCATATGCACGATACCCTAATTACGCCCACCAATGTCTAAGAATAATGTCCATGATACTGATGAGTCTACACACATATATATATATATATATATATATATATATATATATATATATATATATATATATATATATATATATATATATATATATCAATTTATTATTTGTTATTATTGTATTATTATTTGTTTTAAGTTTTTGCTATGCCGTGTCGAATTTTAAAAATTTAAAATAAACAAAAAATAAAATAATAAATAAATTAAGAACTAGCTTTTACCTGTGACCTCGTTTGCGTGATAGGTTGATATTAAGTGCCGCTTTTTGGTACCATTCTATTCCTGTAGAATTAGCAGGATTTCTATATCCTATATGTTATTCCGGTGTATAAGGAATAATTGTGGCAAATTTCACTGATTTTAGCTAACTAACATACGTCCGTAGTCACAAACTTTCGCATTCATAATATTAGTAGGATATTATCAGTTAAAAGTTGGAATTAGAGTAACCAAAATACAACATAAAATAAGTAAAATATTAAAACAAAGTTGACAACGGCTAATTTGTCCGTAATACTGAAATTCGGTGTGAAGGGTAAGCTGAAATTAAATTCTGTGTTTACTGGAATTTTCACGTCCCTTTCACACTGGTTGGGTAAATTACTATGTAAAATTAATTTAGTCTGTGTGATTAGAATTAAAATAGGATGTACAAATGAAATCGAATATTTTATAAGCGACAGGTAAGGATTGTTGTGCGTTATTTAAATTCTAGATTAGGTTTTACTTATATTTACTACGAAAAAATATAATGATTGCGCAAAATTTTGCCCATTGTTTATAAGAACAAAGGTCAAATTTTATTATGCCAAACTCAGCCGTGAAGACAAAAAGATGAAATGCCAAAATATAAATAAAACGAAGTAATTTTAACGAATTGTTGAAATGAAGTGGCCATACAGCCTCATTTACATTTTAATTATATTTTTTTTTCTAGTAAACTTTTTCTATTTAAACATTTAAAAAAAATTTATTACAGCAATACGGCTACTTTTTTCGTATTTGTATATTTCTGACATAACTATGCAGGTGAACAGTCATACGGCATTAATTTTAATTTAAGGTACCTACACATCGCTAGCGTTACCGGAGGGGGGTTTTTCTTTCGAGGGGTCCCGAAGGAGGTATTCTCTGGGATCAGAGCTGTCGGCGGGGATGGTGGCAATATGTACAATGATACCCTGTCCTTGCCATCGGCAGCGTGGTTGAGCACACAGGTCGTTTTAGTGGGTACGAGTCCGACATACCCGCCACTCGTCCTCGTAGGTCAGTGGTACATATAAGGGGTTTAGTACACACCACTGTAACCTGTGTGCTGCACCACGCTCCTGGTGGCGGGGACAAGGTACCCTTGTACACATTGCCCTCATCCCCGCCGGCATTAACTCTGCACCTTAGAGCGCGCAACCTCTGGGTCGGGACCTCTCTAAAACTGGCCCCATCCTCCGCTAATCGATGCATCCGCAGCACCAATTTTATCGGCCACCTCGTGGACATTTTCAGATTTGCGTCCGATATTAGGTAAGACGCTAATTTATCGACTTATATTTTAACTAGTAAAGTTAATGTTAAGGGTAAGGGTGTTTTTAAAGGAACGAAGCAAAACAAAATAAGTAGGAAGGACAAATATTAACAATGGGGATTGCCATTGCTGTCACGTCTATCGAATCCCGCTGGATTACATTCGTGTCACGTACTTTGATAGCTCTCATGGTGCTATCACTTGTTGGCACAGACATTTTAAACGTGTCACGGTATTAACTTCTTTATGTTTGAATATATTGTGTCTTAATTGAGAGCGTAACTAAGAGATAACATAAATATATTAGTTAGACTGTTTCATCAATAAAGTAGCAAACGCCAGTGACTTCGACCGCGTAGAAAGTTTAATACCGTAATATGGCATTTTGATAACCATAAAAATGGTTAAAGTGGGTTAACCTTTAAAGCTAGGCATATACTGTCGCAAATTTTTATTTAGATCTTTTAGAGGGGAACAATTTTGTAGTACATGATTTTTGAATAACTTTCACCGTTTACTTAGCGCACGCAAGCTTTACGGAAAGCTTTACATTTTGCCGTTTTCGTAATATTTTTTAATGCTGCTCCTCTCCTATTCATCTTAGCGTGATGTTACATAGCCTATAGCCTTCCTCGATAAATGGACTATCTTCCACTTAAAGAATTTTTCATATCGTCCAGCAGTTCCTGAGATTAGTACGTTCAATTAAACAAACAAACACTTGAGTTTTAGATATTAGTATAGATTCTCATTTGTTCATGTGAAAGTGTGACCCATTTTAACCATTTATGGTTATCAAATTTATTTATTTATTACGGTTTTAATCTTTCCACGCAGGCGGAGCCGTTGGCGATTGCTAGTGTTTTATATAGCGTTAATTGAAGGATTGGGTACGAAAAACTAGCGAGTAAAAGCAATAAAAGTCCAATGATATATCATTCACGCACAATGTAAGTAAGTAAGTAAAGTAAGTAACAGCCTGTTACTATCCCACTGCTGGGCATAGACCTCCACTCTCCATTTTTGGAGAGAAGGGTTGGAGCTAAGACCTACCACGCTGCTCCACTGCTGGTGTCTGCCCGGGTTTGAACCCATGATCGTCTCTAGAGATTCACACGGTCGCACCGCTAGGCCATCACAGCTAATCACGATAAATATCGAATCATCATCTTCCTGCCCTTATCCCACTCTAAGTGGGGTTGGCACATGTTATAAACATCTTATCACATGATTTGGCTACGTATTTACGACCGGCCGCCTGCCTGACGTCAACTTACTTTAGTCGTATTTTACGACACCTCGATAAGAAAGAGGGTGGTCTTTTCTACTTAACTGGATACCACACGGTGAGTTAACTTACCTTAGTCGCCTTTTAAGACATCTCGGTAAGAAATGAGGAATGTACTATTCTATTCAGCCGGCTACCACACGGCGTAAATAAAAATAAATCGAATAAAAAGATAAAAAAGGGATATACAAATTGTATATATGGAAACACTGGAAATTATCCAGAAATAGAATAAGTTTGATACACTCGCGGCTCTTTATATTTCAATGTACTTAGTCCAAAACTTTTAGTGTAAGTTATATAAGCTTGTCGAACCGTGTAACTTTGGAAAGCCAAAAGTTGTTGTTAATAAAAATGATGGGAACAAATTTTACTAGGTATTTCTAAAAAGGAAAGATATCATTATTCTACTAGACTATGCTACTAATATTATAATGCGAAAATTTGTGAGTATGGATGTATGTTGGTACTCTTTCACGGCGAATCCGCTGAACCAAAATCGATGGAACTTGGCACAGTTACTCCTTATACACCGGAATAACATTATAGGCTATAGAAATCCTACTAATTCTACAGAAATAGGATGACATTGAAAAGCGCCATTTATTAGCAACCTTTCACGCGAAAATAGTCCACGCAAACGAAGTTGCGGGTAAAAGCTATTTTTTCTGTAATTCCCGTTTCAAAATTAAAATTTTATGCTGTGTGGTATCCGGCTGAGTAGCAAAGACCACCCTCATTTCTTATCAAGTTGCCATAAAAGGTGACTAAGGTAAGTTGACTCGCCGTGTGGTATCCGGCTGAGTAGAATAGACCACCCTCATTTCTTACCGAGTTGTCGTAAAAGGCGATTAAGGTAAGTTGAACCGTCTATTCTACGCAGCCGGATACCACACGTATCCGGCTGAGTAGAATACACCACCCTCATTTTTTATCAGGTATTAGGTATGAAAACAGTCAACTCTACATTTATTTTTTATTTTACCTGATCGCGGATTATAGCAAAATGATTTTATTATTACTTTTGTATTATAGATCTGCGCATAGATATGCCTCATTATATAAATTATTTGTTAATATAAATAATAATAAATATATGGAATGCTTACACATAGGGTCGTCCGTCCAAAGTAAGTAACTTAATACTTGTGTTATGGTAGACAGACAACTGGTGAATATATACTTATATAATTTTTAAATACATACTTAAATACAAATATACACCCAGAATCGAAGACCAACAAATTAATTTATAGAAAATGTTGGTCCTCTGCAGGAATCGAACCTGCGACCCGCGAAGGCAGGGTCACTACACACTGCGCCAACGGGCCAGTTGGTAAGCATATTTTTAGTTTGTGGCTAAGCATATCAAAATGGGGATTATTCCCCACAGTACAAGTCAAAGTTTTTAGCTTTGGGTGATTCGGTGAAGTCAGATTTCTTTTATAAGAATTTGTAGATAAAGAGCAAAGTATGTTCAAACTTCCGAAGTTCTTGTATCCAACATAGCCCTGACGTGTACGCGTAAGTTATATAACAATATTTCGTAGTTTACACTTTTTTGGCCGCCCCAAGATTGTTATGGGACTGATCTGTGTAAAAGTGATAAATATGTTTGTCAATACTTTTTGTTAGTATATTTGTTGAAAACTATATAATACAGATTCTTGACTCCGATTCTTCAAATTCAAATTCAAATTATTCTTTATTCAAATAAACTTGTAAACAAGTGCTTTTGAATCGTCAACTCTACGGCTGGTTCGGAAAGCTGTTCCTACCGAGAAGAGCCAGTAAGAAACTGGGCGGTTGCTCTTTTAAAAATATAATTCTTAATACTATTTACATTAAGTCGTTACTGTCTTGTACATGTTCAAAGAGAGCTATATCCACACATTCTTATCTTCTAAATAATCTTCAAGAGTATAGTAGGCTTTCTGTATCAGCCTCTTTTTAACAGTGTTTTTAAACTGATGTAATGGCAAAGCTGAAATTGATTGCGGAATTTTATTATAGAATCTCTTGAAAATCTTGAAAATTAAGTGAGGTCTACATACTTACTTATATGCTAGTATAACAAAAGATTTCATCATGATCATCATCATCCTCCTGAACTTAATCCCACTCTAAGTGGGGTCGGTACAACATGTTACAAACATGTTGTCACATGATTTGGCCACGTATTTTACGGCCGCCTGCCTGACGTCAACTTACCTTATATACTTTGTGACTCGCCTATTTCCTAATACCACGCTTAAATCGTCAGATTATTGAAATCTAAGCTATTCTGCTTGTACTTAACTTACCTTCCCTTTATTTGACGAGCACGAGTTTTCGATCGATTTTTTTAACTAATCTGAAAATCTGCCCTCAATACAGGCCCCTATATTAAAGGGTCATATAAGGTAAGGTGTAATGTACCCCACATTACAGGGTACAACGTTTCTCCCCTTATCATTTACGCAGCAGGGTCTTCTCGCTTACTCCCCGGGTGGGGGTAAACGGGGTGCGGGCCTCGAAGAAATCCTCTCTACCCGGGCATCTCCTCGCGGGCACTTAAGCCCGTTATGTGTTCTGGCCGTGGGCCGAGGTCACCTAGGTGACCTAACGGTGTCGGTATTTGGGCCGTAAGCCCAGGTCACCGAGGTGACCTAATGGATTTCTTGTTCGGTGGGGAGGTCTGGGAATGGTAGCTCCCAGACCTCAAAGTCGTCTTCTGGTAGTCCTCGTTCGGGTGGTATCGTGTCCGGTGTTTTTGCCCTTTCGCCCGTCACGTCGTCCTCGTCGTCGCCGTCGTCATCCGCATCGGGCCGCGGAGACGGTGATCGCAGGAGCTCGCGAGGCAGGGAACGTCCATCGGGTGGTCGCGCATGGAGTGGCGCGATACCATGGAGGTGTACGTTTGCGCTGTTGCCCGCGCGCGCGAACAGTCGGCGCGCAAGGCGACGGACATACTCCTCCACGGTCGGCGTTCTGGTATCCCGATACACGACGTCGTTCCGCACATACCTCGGGGCTCCTACGATCAGTCGCAGGCAGTGGTTCTGCTGGACTTGAAGCCTTCGCCTCTGGTACGCCGAACATAGCGCGTACCAGGCGGGTGCCGCATACGTCAAGCGCGAGCGGACGTAGGCACCGTAGACCCGCAGTTTGGTGTTGACAGGTAAATGGGATGTGAACAGCGTGTGGAGCTGGGACCTGGCAGCAGCAGCTTGGCCCACGGCAGCCTTATCATTTGCAGCAGGGTCTTCTCGTTTACTCCCCGGTTGGGGGTAAACGGGGTGCGGGCCTCGAGGAATTCCTCTTTACCCGGGCATCTCCTCGCGGGCACTTAAGCCCGGTATGTGTTCCGGCCGTAGGCCGAGGTCACCTAGGTGACCTAAAGGTGTCGGTATTTGGGCCGTAAGCCCAGGTCACCTAGGTGACCTAATGGATGTCTTGTTCGGTGGGGAGATCTGGGAATGGTAGCTCCCAGACCTCGGGGTCAATTTCGGTGGTGTCACGTCCGGTAGTGTCCTGATCAGGGAGGTGTGTCATGTCCGGTGTATTCGCCCTTTCGCCCGTCGCGTCGTCCTCTTCGTCACCGTCGTCATCCGCATCGGGCCGCGGAGACGGTGATCGCAGGAGCTCGCGAGGCAGGGAACGTCCATCGGGTGGTCGCGCATGGAGTGGCGCGATCCCATGGAGGTGTACGTGCGCGCTATTGTCCGCTCGCGCGAACATCCGGCGCGCAAGGCGACGGACATACTCCTCCACGGTCGGCGTTCTGGTATCCCGATGCACGACGTCGTTCCGCACATACCTCGGGGCTCCTACGATCAGTCGCAGGCAGCGGTTCTGCTGGACTTGAAGTCTTCGCCTCTGGTACGCCGAACATAGCGCGTACCAGGCGGGTGCCGCATACGTCAAGCGCGAGCGGACGTAGGCACCGTAGACTCGCAGTTTGGTGTTGACAGGTAAATGGGATGTGAACAGCGTGTGAAGCTGGGACCTGGCAGCAGCAGCTTGGCCCACGGCACGATTGACCATGGGAACCATGCGCAGGCTGCGGTCCAACTCACACCCCAAAAACCTCGCTGTGGTCTTCCACTCTACGTCCTGGCCTCGAAGAGTCAGCTGACGTAGCGGCTTGGAGCGGCTGGTGAGCAGAGCGGCCGTCTTCCCGACGTTGACGGCCATCCTCCACTTGTCCAGCCATTCCGGCAACAAGTCCAGCATACGCTGCATGCGGTTGGTGGCGACGATCTGGTGGTAGGACGACGCGAAATACGCGCTGTCGTCAGCGAAGAGCGACAACAGCACGTCCTCCTCCCCTTCCCGCAGATGGTGGCGCAGGGTGGGGATGTCATCCGTATACGCCGCATATAAGCGCGGCGATATACAACTGCCCTGGGGTACTCCGGCTTGGATGGTGCGTGGCTGGGATTCGGCACCATCCACTGCCACGTAAAAGCTACGGCCGTGTAGAAATGATGCCAGCACTCGCACATAAGCAGGCGGCATGGTGGTGTCCAAGATCTTGACCAGGAGCCCGGCGTGCCACACTCGATCGAAGGCCTTCTCGATGTCGAGAAAGACCCCCACGGTGTAGCGCCCGTTGTTCCGCTCACTGGTCAGGTGGTTGATTACCCTCGCCAGCTGGAGCGTCGTCGAGTGGCCGCTGCGGAATCCAAACTGCTCCTCGCGCAGGGGCAGATAGGGCGTGACTCGACGCAGCAGCAGACGCTCGAACAGCTTGGCTATGTGCGAGAGCAGGGTGATCGGCCGGTAGCTTCCAGGCAGGCGGCGGTCCTTCCCCGGCTTGGGAAGAACGATGATCTTCCCGGTCTTCCACGCCTCTGGGAAGTGGCCGGTGCGGAGTACTCCGTTGAACAGTCTCGTGAGCGCTACAAGACCTGTTCGGGGCAGCAGCATCAGCGCGGCGTTGGCGATTCCGTCGGGGCCTGGCGCCTTTCGCTTATCAAGGCGAACAGCGACCGACCGCAGCTCTGACAGGGAGATGAAGTCCTCTCCCCGGAGCGGCGGTGAAGGGGCCGACAGGAACCTTTCCAGCTTGTCCTGGACAGCCGCGTGATGACGGATGACGTGGAGGTTGGAGGTGTTGGGGGCGTTGGGCGTGAATGTCTTCTCCAGGTGGGCCGCCAGAATCTCAGCACGATCCTTGGCGGCATAGGTGCGTTTACCCGCGGCATCGAGCAGCGGGTAAACGGGGGTGTCATGTCCGGTAAGCTTCTTGCAGAGAGAGTATAGCGCTGTGTCGTGTTCGGTCGCTCGATCGACGGTATCCTCCCATCGCGCCTCGTCGAGAGCGACTACGGCACGCGCGATCTTCTCTGCAAGCCGGTTCAGGTCAGCCTTCACCCTGGGGCAGCGAGTGCGGGCCCATAGGCGGCGCAGGGTGCGCTTCCGTCTGAGCATGCGGCGGAGCGAGCTCGGCAGGTCCTTCCTTCGGTTGGTAGTGTCCGGCGAAGTCGACGTGGTGGTGGTGGCTGCTGCTTTGGCGGCGATGATCGTCGCCGCGACGAGTGCAGCAGCATCGTCGACTTCCGAAGGTGTGGTGATCGGGCCTGCTAGCTCAAGCCCGGCAAGCTCGGCGGTGTAGCGCTCCCAGTTCGTCCGCGTCCGTGGCGGGCGAGGCACTAAAAAGCCTCCCTGGGTGGCTAGGGTGACCAGAACCGGTAGGTGTTGGGTGTCAAGGTCATAGAGGACCTCGACATCAAACGGGTTCTCGAGTCCGTGGTGCAGCACTATATCAAGGACATCTGGCTGGGAGCGGCTGTCGGTGGGTATGTGGGTCGGCGCTCCCGGCCCCATCACACCGTACCCGCTCCTCACGCTATCTTCGTGCAGTTGCCTCCCGACCCCAGTGATGATTCGCGATCCCCACGCATGATGTTTCGCATTGAGATCACCCACGATCACTGCGGGTCCCTGCTGTCCGAAGATTGTCCCAACATCAGTGCTGCAGAAAGTCAATCCGGGTGGTTTGTAGGCGGCATAAATGCGGAGCTCCTGGTTGCCCACGTTGACACACACCCCTTGTGTACGGGTGCTAGTGAACGGGGTGTGCTCCAACTCTTCATGTATAATATCCCTCCGCACCAGAGCGGCCGTACCTCGGTACGGATAGCCCCGGGGAGAGATTTCATCACGCCGATACACGAAGAAGTTGGGCACGCGGAGCTCGACGCTGTCCGTGAGTTTGGTTTCGCCCAGGAGGATAACATGGATGTCCTGCGACTGGGCGAGTAGTGTTAGCTCACGGACGTGTCCTCTTATGCCGCCCGGATTCCAGTATAGTACTCTTAGGGCGGTCACTGGTACGACCGCCCGAACTGGGTTATGGCCGCCGTTATAGCGCCGACTACATCCCTCGTGCTCACATAGTGCGCGAGCGCCGCCATGAGCGCCTCGATCAGGACCCGGACAATGTTGTTAATGCCCGAGTCCGGCGCGGCGGGTGGCGGGGGGAAAGTAGGGTGTAGCGGCGCTCGAAGCTCCGCCTCTTCTGTGGCCTGTCGGTGGCCGCGGCTTCTCGGCGCCTCGGCGATAACTGGTATTGCCGCCAACGATGTTGATGTTGGCGGCCTGGGGTGCGGTGTGGACGCGGCGGTGGGCGCAGCATCTGCTGGCCTCGGCTGCCTGCGCCTGCGCCGGTTTCGTTTCCTTCGCAGGGGCTCCCCCCTGCCTATCGGGTCATTTGCCGGCGGTTGCAGAGTCGCCGGCTCCCGGTCTATGATAACCCCGCCCGCTTCCCCCCGTCGAGTAGCTGGGGCGGTCGGGATGTAGGCCGGCGGTTGTTTAGTCGCCGGCTCCTGGTCTACGTTAGCCCCTCCCGCTTCCCCCCGTCGAGTAGCGTGAATGAACACGCCGGGCGACGCCGGGGCGCTACTCAGTGCGGGTCGGGCGGGGGCGGTAGGCACGGCCACTGCGGGACGTGCCGCGGGGGCAGGGGCGGCGCGTACGGCTACCGCGGGACGTACTGCGGGGATGGCGGGGGCTGCTGCGGCGGCTCGTTTGGCGGCGGCGGGTGTTGCGGTTGGGGGGGGAACTTTCTCAACCCCCCCTGCCCTCTTCTTCATCTTCCCGTCCGGGCGCGGCGGCGCGACATCGATGCCGCGCTTTCGCGCCTCACGGCGAAAGACTGGGCATCTTCGGTCGCGCGCCACGTGCGCTTTACCACAATTCGCGCACTTGGGCGCGTCTTCCTGGGGTCTGTCGCAATCTTGGGCCAGGTGCCCGCCTGCGCAACGGACACATTTGGGCGGCCGGTGGCAGTTGGCCGATGAATGGCCAAACTGCTGGCATCTGTGACACTGGGGCGGGCCACGTCCGCCCTTCCAGGCCTCGATGGTGAGGCCCGGCATCGACAGTAGCTCGGTCTCTCTGTACAGGTGACCGAGCTCTTCGAAGGTCAGGTGCTCCAGCTGCACGTAGTATGTGCAGCCGTGCCGCCCTCTGACCGGTGGTATAGCCCTCGCCTGGGTCGCCGGATACCCGAGGGATCGCAGCGCGGCGATGACCTCCTCAGGTGGGGTGTCTTGTGGTAGCCCCCTGATGGCTACCTTGCTGGGCAGGCTCGACGCTGGGCTATAACAGAACCACGCGATGTTGGGGTCCTGTTTAGCGGCGTCGAGGAGGTACTTCTGCAGCACCCGAAATTCCTCCGCTGACTTTGGGAGGAATCTGACACCCTTCCCCATCGGGCGGGCGTTAGGGGCGTGTCCGAGCTTCTCTCGGATCGCGGTGAAGTGCCTCGTCCAGTTGGGGAGGCACTCCACGGTGATGGGAGGGTATTCGGAGCGCGCTGTCTTCGCTCCGGTAGTGGCCTGCGGTTTTTGCTGGCGCTGCAGCTCTTCCTGGCGCTGCTGGAGCGCGCGGGGTGACGGCGGCGCGGCGGCGGCGGCGGCGTAGCCGGATGGCCCGGCCTGAGGGGTAGGAGGGCGGGACGTCGTCATTTGAGACGGCGACGAAGCAAATCCGGCGTAGCTCGTCGAGTCCCGAGGCCACGAGACGGATCCCTGCGACGCGCTCTCTGCAAGCGGTCGCACGCCACCCTCGTCCCGAGGCGAGGAGGCCGGCGGTGGAGTGGGCCGAGTCCTTTGCTCGGCTGTTAGGTGAACGTCGAATGACGACGACGTTGTCAGTGAGGTGGCCGGTGACTGGTCCGTCTTCGGACGCTTGTCATCTCCCTCGAGGGATTCGGGCGAAGAGTCTGCAGCCCGCGGACGCTTCGGTGCTTCGCCGCCCGATGTAAGCTCAGCTACATCGGCGGAGAACAAAGGCGCGGAGTCTGGCGATTTTCGCTCGCCGGATGGAATCCGGAAGCGAGGTAATGGTGCAGGCGCTGGCGGTGGTGGTGTCGCCGCCGCAGGTGCGATCGGCGTAAACGGGACGATGTTATTGTCTCGTACGTCGCGCCGTACTACAGCACGGGTGAACGCGGGGCGCTCCCCCCTAATACGTGGGTCCCTCGGGGGGGGCTCCCCCCGACCGGACATGGTCGCGCAGTATTGCGCGTGTGAGTTGTGCTACTTGTGAGAGTAGCAGCAGAGGTGCTCAGTGAGCCGCTCCTGTGCGAGTGCAGCTCCGCGCACCCTCGGCGCGTGCAACCCAGCCGGGTGAGACCCCTGGGGGAGGCCCAGCTAGGCGCCCGCGAGCGGGGGCGGAGACTACAAGCGCGTAGGTATGATGAGCGGTGGTGTCACTGTGGGCACGTCTGCATACGTCTTTGCAACGAAAGGCGGTGCAGATCGCTGCGTCCGGGCAGCTTCGGCGGAGCAGGTGCACGCGATGCGCTGCCGACCGCTTCCTCGAGCCGCAACACGGGTCGCGGCGAGTACAACTGGCGCCGGTGGCAGGGGTGCAGGGGCGTTAACCGAAACTGGCGAACTTTGCGTCTCACGCGATACGCGCAGCGATAACGTTCACATAAACAATACGCGTCCGTTCACTGCGCGCGTACGCACGAGACTGACCTTGAGACCTTATCATTTTCTGACTCGCTTTAGTAACGCAGAAAATCCCCGCTTGGGCTCCCCTACAATAATAAATGCTTTTCAATTGTCGTCCTATATACAAATGTTATCCTATTAATGAACAGGATTTCTATAGCCTATATGTTAATCCGGTGTATAAGCAATAATTATTCCAAATTACATCGATATTGGTTAGCGGATTTGCCGCGAAAGAGTAACATACATCCATACTCACAAACTTTCGCATTTATGATATGAGTAGGATAGGATAGGATTTTCTAGTAACAAAACTCTTAATTGCATAAAATCACATTCAGTTTGATGTTGATAAAAAAAAACATTCAAATGGAAAATCCAATGTTCGTTTCGTTTGTTTTATTACGGTAGTGAGAGTGGTTATTGGATCAATCAATTTTCGGTTCGAGGACAGCTTTTAAAATGTTTGTACCGGGACTTAAATGCAGGTGAAATCTATACTATATATAAAGCTGAAGAGTTTGTTTGATTATTTGAACGCGCTAATCCAGAAACTACTTGACCGATTTTACTTGAGTGTAAGATAGTCCAATTATCGAGGCAGGCGATATACTATATAACATCACGCTATCATCATGCATCACGTCTGCGTTCCCGCGTTTCATCGCTAAATCTGTAAGCGAAATACAAGGCTTCTTGTTACCTAGGATTTAAATATTTTGATTCCTATTTATCATACGTTGTTTCAGTCTTTGGTTTAACAAATTCTTTTAGTGCTCGGCGATAAAACGTTTGGTGATTATACTCGAATCACAAGTAGAATTCGGTCGGATTGACATCGTAATTATTTACTGTGTGTGCGTGAATGAAAATAAATGGTTAACGTATCTGTCTCTTGGATGTGCGCCAAATAACCGAGCTGTAACTTGAATGGACTGTACTGACATAAACTACATAATTGGAACATTGCCATACTTGAACCTACTGTATTTATAAATTTTGTCTGTGCTAAGTTAGACTTTCTTTTTCCAAATAAAAGGCAACCTGATCTTTTCTTTAGTATAGCGGATTTGCGCTTCATCTCACTGGATAGTAGAGATGTGCAAAATGTATCCTTGACAAGAAAAGACTGATTTATATATTTTCCATCTGTGAATATATTATGTCTATCACTCTTTTATATCTTTAACTCATTTAGCTCAGTCCTGGCTCAGAGAGAGAATAAGCGTTAGCGTTTCGCGGTGGGTGGCTGACGGAGGACGCTACGATGGCCGCCGCGTAATATACCGCACTGAATTCACGTCGGACCTTTTCGCAATCGTGGTAATTTTGAGTCTCTCACGTAGGACGCTACGATGGCCTCCGCGTTATAATACACCGCACTGAAATCTTATCGGACCGTTTCGCAATTTTTTTTTTTTTTTTTTTGAACAGGAAAAAACCCCTTATGGGTACCGCCGCCCAACGGGGGCAGGCGACGGTTATGTCGGACTCGCACCGACTAAAACAACCTGTGTGCTCCACGCTGCTGGTGGCGGCGATAGGGTACCTATGAAGACATTACCCCCATCCCCGCCAGCAGCAACTCTGTACCCCAGAGTGCGCCACCTCTGGGTCGGGGCCTCTCTAAAAGTGGCCCCACCCTCCGCTAATCGATGCATCGGGAGCACCAGATGCATCGACCGCCTCGGGGACCTAACTCCAGCGAGCGTCCGATACCCCGTTCGGACCGCTCGGAGGTCCCCGTTAGGGCGGCATGCGACGGACTTCGGCGAGTCGCCTGCGCCCCGCTCGCCTGCGGCGGATCGGATCCAAGGACTCGACCTCCCGGATCCGTCCCGCCGCCTCCTTCCGCGAGATAACGTCCTCGCAGAAGGAGGCCATCGCTGCCCACGATCGCTCCCTGTCCACCATGGCACGAACCACGGTGGGCAGGGAGAGATCGTGCCCCACCTGTGCCACGAGTTGCGCCCGCTGGACCGCCCAAGCTGGACAGTCTGCGAGCGTGTGCAGCGCCGTGTCAAAGTCGGCGCCGCACTCGTGGCACTCACCGTTTCGCAATTGCCTTATCGTTGAGTAGCTCACGTAGAACGCTACAATGGCCGCCGCGTCATAACACACCGCATTGAATTCGTATTAGATCGTTTCGCAATCGCGTTCGCGTTAAGTCGCTGGCGTAGAACGCTACGATGGCCGCTACGTCACAAAACATCGCACTGAATTTGCATCGGACCGTTTCGCAATCGCGTTATCTTTGAGTCAGTCGCTCACGTAGGACGCTACGATGGCCGCCGCTTCATAATTCGCATTAGGTCGTTTAGCAATTGCGGTCGCGATAAGTCGCTGACGTAGGACGCTACAATGGCCCCCGCTTCGAACACACTGCACTGAATTCGCATCGGATCGTTTCGCTATCGCTTTTGCGTTCAGTTGCTTACGTACTATGTTACAGTTTCTCTCCGGCATCGTACCACAATGCTAAATAATTTTCTTGATTCTTTGGAAAATATTTTGGTGGGAAATTCTTGGGAAATGTGATAGATCGCTGCGATTCCCCTGTATGATTTTTACTTGTATTAGATAGTCAAAGTAATAAATGCTAAGTAATAAAAAATTATATTAAAAAACGGCTTAGAACACAATTTTATAACAAATAAACCTATAATTGGAGCGTATCTCATAAAACTCCCGCAAAATATTGCGGTTGTAAATAATTTATTCCAACATTAAAATAATGAGTCAAGGCCCGCTTTTGGGATAGCTTTTTACGACGAAGTGTAAAATGGACGGATACATTTAACGCCTTGTTAATTTTAGTGGTCTATTTAAGCCAATTTGCATTTACCTGAGCGTACTGAAGTCGAATCCAAGTAAACATTTAAATTTTATTGTAAAGGCCGGTAGTTAAACATAATGGTCTGGGGAATCTAAGTAAGGTTTTAAGGTTAGAGGAAAATACCAAAAGATAACCTCACCGTCTTATAATATTTTTATATATTCATCCCTAGGGTGATGCGTATACGTTCTAGAATTTCTCACAAGGGTAATGGCGTCTGCAAAAGACCTTGGTACGGTTATATGATATTCTCTGTATTTTTTAAACCTTTTTGGCTTCGTGCGATTAATTACTTTTCTCTCTTCTTTTAATATTTTCCCAGCAGTAATCTGACTACATTATAAAATCACTTTATACTGTTGCTAGTTAGCACCTTATTTAGGCGCAGGTAGGAAGATTTATAGAAACCGAATAGCGCACGCAATGAAAGCTTTATTGCCGTGAAATGAAATTTTGCCGTTTATGTAATATTTTTTATTGCCGCTCCTCTCATATTTATCTTAGCGTGATGTTAAGCGTATATAGCTTTTCTCGTTAAATTGACTATATTACACTTCAAGAATTTTTAAAATCGGTCTATTAGTTTCTGAGATTAGTGCGTTAAAACAATCAATCAAAAAAACAAGCAAACTGTTCAGCTTTATTAAGTATAGAGTCCACGCCGCCAAAAATCGGTCTTTAAGTACGCATAAAAAGAAGATAAAGTTGTTAATGGTCACGTCAATCCACGTGAGCGTTAAGGTCAATATTTAATGAATAATATTTAATAAAATAAATCATTAAATTTATCAATATTTAATAATTCTAAAATAATAAAAATGTATAGTTGATTGAAGATAATTTGAATTTAATAATTAGAAGCTTGGCTTATTATACATTTTCAATGTTGTCGTACATTCCAATGGTTTTTATTATAAACATCTTTACAGATTATAGCTGGATTTTGTTCTGAAGTTTATTTTATATTCAAATACAATTTGAAAGATATCTAAATACAAGTCTGGTTTTGCTTAGATACATGAAATTATTCATCATCCTCCTGCCCTTATCCCACTCTAAGTGAGGTCGGTACAATATGTTATAAACATGCTGTCTCATAATTTGGCTTGGTATTTTACGACTGGCTGACTTCAACTTACCTTAGTCGTATTTTACGACTTTACTAGTACTAAATTTAATAAAATATAGTTCAGCGAATTAGCCGTGAAATCGTAACATAAAGACAGATTTTCGCATTTATAATAAGCAAGGCTCATAATTTTTGTATCCCAAAAGGAATCTCCCAAAAAAAGCTTCGATTTATTACATCTGTGAGCAAATATTTTACTAATTCGTCACAAAAAATTTCTTTGCCCAGACGGGTCGTTAAGTGGACATTTTTTTCAAAACTGCTAATGTACTGGATCAAAGAGGGTACTTTATTTTATTTAACATTGTGGGTTTCAGTGTAATGGTTCGTAAAAGCCCTCTATTATTCTATCTAATACTATGCCTATCTTTGTTTCTTTAGCGAGACGTTATAAGGGCCTACCTCTTATACAAAAGGGAAAATTATTAGACATGTTGTACATTAGTATTATTATTATTATTATTATTTTTTTTTTATACAATACAATAAGATAATATATGAACAAATATAAAAAAACACACCTGTCGAAAACCACGCAGGGTTTATATGAAGGTGTGGAGTTCGAATTATTTTTCTATATACTATTATATTTTATTAGCCGTGTGGTATCCGGCTGAGTAGAATAGTACCACCCTCTTTTCTTACCGAGGTGTCGTAAAAGGCGACTAAGGTAAGTCGACCCGCCGTATGGTATCCGGCTGAGTAGAATAGACCAACCTCATTTCTTACCGAGGTGTCGTAAAAGGCGACTAAGGTAAGATGACCCACCGTGTGGTATCCGGTTTAGTAGAATAGACCACCCTCTTTCTTACCGAGGTGTCGTGAAATACGACAGAGGTAAGTTGACGTCAGGCAGGCGGCCGGTTGTAAAAACGCAGCCAAATCATGTTACAGCATGCTATAAACATGTTGTGCCGACCCCACTTAGAGTGGGATAAGGGCAGGAAGATGATGATACTATTATATTTTATTACATATACATTTTGACTATTATATTTTGTTATATATACATTTTGTTTTTTTTTAATAGCTTTTGAAACTTATTAAATAATTAGTTAAATATAATTAAAGTTAATTAAAGTAAACATGCAAGTTTACAAGAGTTTAAATAGAAACAGTTGTTTGCATTAAAACTCTTGCACACCTGCATGTTACCCCCAAATTCATCCAATCAATACAGTCAAACAACATGCTTTATATCATTAGTTTCAAGCAAATATAATTTAAACTTCCTAATAAATACATTCTTTTTTAGAGATTTATCTTGTAATCATTAAACAGTCCGAATTCAAGATCAAGCTTACTAGAGTTAGATAAATTTAGATTCTTATTTCAATACTATCTACCACGCTATCATCATCCTCCGGGCCTTATCCCACTCTAAATGGGGTCACAACATGTTATTAGCATGTTGTTACATGAGTCGGCTAGGTATTTGACGACCGGCCGTCTGCCTACGTCAACTTTTTTTAGCCGCCTTTTACACCTCAGTAAGATATCTCATGTAATCTATTTTACGACGGTAAGAAGGAGGGTGGTTTATTCTACTCAGCCGGATACCACACGGAGGGTCGACTTACCTTAGTCGCCTTTTACGACACCTCGGTAAGAAATAAGGGTGGTCTATTCCACTCAGCCGGATATCACACGGCGGGTCAACTTAACTTAGTAACCTTTTACGACATCTTGATAAGAAATGTGGATGGTGTATTCTACTCAGCCCGAAACCACACGGCAAGTAAACTTACCTTAATCACCTTTTATGACACTTCGGTAAGAAATGAGGGTAGTCTATTCTACTCAGCCGTATACGATATAGGGTTAAATATTGAAAATATTCTATTAGTTTTTTGCGTACAGTAAATAAAAAAATAAAAATAAAAATAAAAATATTTTATTCAATTCAAAGAGATTTACAATTTAAGTGTTTATCCGTTGGGAACCACACTAGGAAGCCTGTGTCTTGGGAAACCGTCATGTGATTTACAATATTATAATTTTCGTGGACGCTCAGTTAGCATTTAGTTAAGAATAGTTATAAATGCGTACAATGATGATGGAAAAGGTTAAATGTAGAAAAAATTCTATCAATTTTTTACATATACATTGTGGATATGTACAGTTAATAAGCTGTGGTAGGCCAGCGGTAAGACCCTGTGACTCTTTCGAGTCGGTCACGGGTTCTAACCCGGGCTACCATTAAATTTTTCTGTAAAAACTTATATGTCTAATTGATAATTTCAATTTATCACACGCTTTTCAGTGATGAAAAACATCCTGAGAAAACCTGCATATCTTTAGAGATTTCTGGAGATATGTGTAACCTACCAATCCGCATTGGAGCAGCGTGGTAGGTCTTAGCTCCAATCCTTCTCTCCAAAAACGGAGAAAAGAGGTCTATTCCCAGCAGTGGGATAGTAATAGGCCGCTTCTATGTATAGTTCACGACACAAAGATCACGAGGACGACCAACCGCACGTTGGGATGACGACATAATAAACATAGCTGGAGTAACGTGGTCCAGAACAGCCCAAAATAGGGAAAAATGGAAGGTCATAGAGGAGGCTTTAGCCCAATTATGGGCGTCCAAATTATAAACAAAAATAAGAAAAAAAAAGCAATGACGAAGTTATCTAAACAAAATAGAAATTAGTTTATAAGGAAATATTGTTATACCAATTAATTAATTTTTTTTTTTAATTTTTGAAATTTTGCATTGAAATTGGCTTATTATTATTATTATCAAAAGTGTTAAATCCAAATCACCATCACATTTTTTTTGTAATTTTACAAGCGCCGATACATTACTCTGCCCACTGAACTGTATAAAACGGTTTCACGTCACCGTTTAAAAATGTTGGAGCACCCACACAAAGCTCGCTTGACTGATAATAGGGGATTAAAAGTTAGGAAACGGGTGGGTAGGATATAATTTATGTTGTCTCTAAAAATAGCGCGTTTTACTCGTATTTGTTTTAAACTAAAATTATTGATAGGCTTCATTCTGGGAAACTTTTATAAGCTCTCGTTTCTTCACTATTTACGGAATATACCATTACATTAAATTATTAAGTATATCGGATAAATTTTAATTTAAGATTTAAGTTAAGTTAAGATTAAATTTGTAGCGTTACAGTTAAACAATTCTAATGCCGTGTGTTATCCGGCAGAATAGAATAGACCACCCTTATTTCTTACCGACGTGTCGGTAAAAGGCGACTAACGTAAGTTGACGCGCCGTGCGGTATCCGGCGGAGTAGAATAGAACACCCTCATTTCTTACCGAGGTGTTGTATAAGGCGACTAAGGTAAGTTGACTCGCCGTGTGGTATCCGGTTGAGTAGAATAGACCACCCTCATTTCCTACCCAGGTGTTGTAAAAGCGACTACGGTAAGTTAACCCACCGTGTGATATCCTGAGTAGAATATACCACCCTCTTTCTTACCGAGGTGTCCTAAAATACGACTAAGGTAAGTTGATATCAGGCAGAGGTCGGGTCGTAAAATACCTAGCAAAATCATGTGACATGTTTGCAACATGTTGTGCCGACCCCACTTAGATTGGGATAAGGGTAGGAGGATGATAAATAATTTGATGTATCTAAGCAAATCGAAAACAATGACTTTTATTTACACATTTTTCAAATTGTATTTGAATATAAAATAAACTTTTAACAATATTCAGTCATCTGTAAGGATGTTTGTAATATAAACCATTGAAACTGTTAGAACCTTTGAAAGAATATACATTACTTCTATTGAATATAAAGTGTTTTATTTTCAAAAGTTTTTTACCTATTCTGATGTTCGGTGATAACGGCTTATTCCGTACTTACAGCTGATACGGACTTACCTTAAATCCTATTGAAAGTAAGAAGTATTTATTTCTTAAGGGCTTAATATCTTTTTTCCTTCCATAAGATTTACCAAGAAATTTTATTGTACGCCTTCTTTTAAAATAAAATAATAATCAGTTGGCATTTATTCTATTACTAGCTTTTTCCCGCAACTTCGTTCGCGTGAACTATTGTTACGTGATAGGTTGATAATAGATGACGCTTTTCAACGTCATCCTATTCCAGTAGAATTAACAGGATTTCTATAGCCTATATGGGATGGGACACTAACACACACGGTTGTCCGTCCCCTATGTGAGTAACTTAATACTTTTGTTATGGGTGACAGACAACTGGTGAATATATACTTATATATATTTTAAATACATCCTTAAATACAAATATACACCAAGGCTCAACGACCAACAAATTCATTTATAGAAAATGTTGGCCCTCGGCGGGAATCGAACCCGCGACCCGCGGAGCTGAAGGCAGGGTCACTACCCACTACGCCAACGGGCCAATCAAAATTGTGCCAAATATTTGTCGTGAAAGAGTAACAAACATACTCACATACTTTCGCATTTATAATATTAAGTAGAATAGAATTAGTATAATTTACAAGATATGAACAGACCACATAACCTGGAAGTTACGATTTAAATTTGAATATAATTGTGTTTAGTTCAATTAAATTCCAAAGTAAGTTTTATTTCATAAACAAATTTATATCGTGAAAGCATGAAGACATAATTTGATAGGTTATAAAAAAATGATACTTAAAACCATTATGCTTTTAAGTCGCCGAAATAATGTAAAAAACTATCTCTGACGATATTGCTATAACTAAAACTAAAATAGTGCAAAAGGTAGAAAGTTAAAAACCTTAACTTGGCTTAGTTGGAGTATAAAAACAGTTCATTAACTGAGAAAATGGGGAAACGAAAGCTTAAAACCGGTTTAAATGCACGTTTTGGGAGTATTTTTAGACACGACAAAGCTCCGTCGACGCTTCCATTGTGTTCTGAAAGCTTGACGACGATTCGTTTAGGGTTGTGTTATTTTTGAAATGAAGAAATATGCATATTGCAATATGTTAGAGTTCAAGTTTTAATTTTTTTACACGAAAAATAAGTGAAACCTAATTAAGAAAAAATAATTGGGCAAGTGGGGCTGGAACCTAGGCATTTTCACATCTCTAGACCGCCCGTTCCCCAAACGAGCTACCATGACTTTACAATTGACAGCAAAAATATTCAATGTTAGTATTCTTTCAGTGCTCGAATACAGAGATAAAATGAAACCTAGCTAGACCGATTTTCCCGCCATGAAAATCGTCGGAGCCGTTTCCGAGATTCAAAATAAAGAATCGACCCGTCAAGGTATCATAGTCACAAACAACCACCAGTTTCTATTGGTCACGTGATTACCGCGTTGTCAGTATATCCGGTATTAAAAACGAAAGAGATATTTAATTTCCGTTCCCGACAACAATAATAATACATTAATTATTAATTACCAATAATCACCATCTTCCTGCCCTTATCCCACGCTAATTGGGTCAGCACAGCATGTTATAAACGTGTTGTCACATGATTTGGCTACTATTTTACGACCGGCCGCCTGCCCGACGTCAACTTATCTTCGTCATATTTTACGACACCTCGATAAGAAAGATCTATTCTACTTAACCATATACCACACGGTGAGTTAACTTACTTTAGTCGCCTTTTACGACACCTCGGTAAGACATGAGGGTGGTACTATTCTATTCAGCCGGATACCACACGGCGGATTAATTACCAATAATATCTTACAGTAATAGTATATGAATAGGTATATTTAATAAGTCCAAATGGTAATATAGCATTATGATTCGCTTGCCTGTCGCAAGCTGTCTAGAATCGCAATATCCAGTAATCTCCGCAATAAGCTAACTGTAGGGATGACGGGAATTTCATTCATAGAAAAATAAATTAATAAGCAGATAATAGATATATTTGATTATGGAAGAAGACCAGACTGACACATAGCATTTTTTTAATAGCGGATTATAGCAAAATAATATAATAATTAATTTTGAAAACATTCTTTGGTTTTCGTCCAACCTGTACGTTGTAATTGATATGTGGAGAAATATTTTATTATAATCCGTGTGGTTTCCGGCAAAGTAGAATAGATCACTCTTATTTCTAACCGATTTTTCGCAAAGGCTACTAAAGTAAGTTGTCCCGCTGTCTGGTATCCGGCTGAATAGAATAGTACCACCCTCATTTCTTACCAAGGGGTCGTAAAAGACGACTAATGTAAGTCGACCCACCGTGTGGTTTCCGGCTGAGTAGAATAGACCAGCCTCATCTCTTACCGAGTTACAACACCACTGAAAATCGGTGTTCGGATTTCAAATTCGAACCAAAGCCGAGTGGTTACCCATTTGTGACGTCACACCACACACAAATAAATTTATTATTATTCGTGTCCTTAGATGTAAAAAAAAATTACCTTTTTTCCTTTCTAAAATATGGCCATGCAGAAATCGAAGGTGCTCGAATGACGTCAGAAAGTATGACACGCCTTCGCTTTTGGCACAGTGCCCATCCCGTAAACTATTACTTGAACTACTAAATTGGCTCACAGCCATTCCCTTTGAAACTATTCCTATTAGGAACGACAATTTAACCTCCTTGTACAGACCTCAGAAATTATTAAAAAAAAAAAAAATTCTACACTAAGAAGCTTCAAGCAGCGGTAGTGAAATATAATAGGTTATGTATTTAAGTCAGCACCAATAATGTTGCGGGAACGGCTTGTTAAGAATTCATTAGAACTAAACCATTCCCAAAATAACTGTTATCGTTCCACAATCTAAATGGCACATATTTTTGGCGCGAAACTGTAAATGTCAAATTTTAGTCTGGACACAAATAGTGTCGTATTTTTGTGTTACTGACGTATGATAGCGATCTCTTTATAGCAAATGGAAATATAGATTTTGTTTTTGTATTTTTGTACTGACCTGGTTATTTAGTAAAATAACATTACAATAACAGTTATTAGTATTGGTTACTGAGTAACAATATATTATTTAATTATAATTCTTGTATATGGGTTAAGATATTTATATAAAAGACACACATTTATAATACTTATATATAAACACACTCATACTATTGTATAAAGGAAATCTTACACTGTCTCAAGCGCACATCGTCTGTAACACCAGAGCGTTGGGCGTGGGTGAACGTATAGTGACACTGCGTGTTTGAGCCTTTGCAACTTACATATCATCATTACAATCATCATCATTTTCCTGCCCTTATCCCACTCTGCGTGCACCTTATCAACGTGCTGTCACATGATTTGGCTGCGTTTTTACGACCAGCCGCCTGCCTGACGTCAACTTACCTCAGTCGTATTTTACGACACCTCGGTAAGAAAGAGGGTGGTCTATTCTACTAAACCGGATACCACACGGTGTGTCAAGTTACCTTAGCCGCCTTTCACGACACCTCGGTAAGAAATGAGGTTGGTCTATTCTACTCAGCCGGTTACCACACGACGGGTCGACTTACCTTAGTCGCCTTTTACGACACCTCGGTAAGAAATGAGGGTGGTACTATTCTATTCAGCCGGATACCACACGGCTTGCAACTTACATACAATATATTTTGAATTTTGTTTCCAAATCCTGTTAGGTCTAACGTCTTACAGCGTCACCGGATAGAATAGACTAACGTAGAAATATCATCGAGGATGCAATATGCGGAGAGTTAAACTAAGGAGACTAAAAGCTCTTATATGTTCGGAAAGCAGAAAGTTACTTTAATGCTACGTCTAAAATTTCCTCAAAAAGGTCGGCTTATGGCGATATGTAGGTACTCACGTTTAAAGGTTATCCACAGTGTCGGTCATAACAATTATTTACTGATATTAATAATCAATCAAATCCAAAATCTTTGGAACTAAGATCGACAGTAATAACGATCTGGTGAATAATTGAGAGCATCCGTTAGCAATCTGTGGATTCAATTCTTCCATAAACACAAATCATGTTTCGATTGAATCAAAGGCCTTTGCAAATTCCTCAAAAGTTAAGCAAAAGGGTTCAGTTACACTCTCGGTCTTCTGTTTTATGGCAGTTATGCCATGATATGCGTCTAATGTATTAGGTCCTTACATATGAAATTGGCGTTTTCTATGGGAGGAACATAAAGTCGTTTTTTTTAAATGAAATATATTTAATTAATCAAAGTATGTACCATTGCTATGTATGCACTTTTGCCATCTCATAGGTAGTTATTGATCCCCTTACTAAAATAACCATTCGGGCGGGAATCAATAAAATCTTTGAAGGCGGTTTGGATTGCCCCATCGGAGTTGAATTTTTCTCCTAGCAAGTAGTTATCCAAATTGCGAAAAAAATGGTAATCCGTTGGAGCAAGGTCCGGAGAGTACGGTGGATGTCTAAGACATTCTAATTGAAGCTCCTCTGATTTGGTAGCCGTCTGTTGTACAGTGTGTGGTCTAGCGTTGTCCTGAAGCAGCAGTGGCTTAGAGCGATCGACCAGCCTCGGTTGTTTAGCAGCTAGCTTTTCCATCATGGTTTGCAGTTGCTGACAATAGATATCTGCCGTAATCGTCTGGCCAGATTTAAGAAAGCTGTAGTGAACGACACCGGCACTAGTCCAACAAACACTTACAAGCAACTTTTTTTTAGTCAATTTTCGCTTAGGGCAGGATTTGGCTGGTTCGCCAGGGTTCAGCCATTGCGATAAGCGCTTCCGATTATCGTAGAGGATCCACTTTTCATCACAGGTAATGATTCGATTTAAAATTCCTTCATTATTGTGCCGGTTGAGTAGCGTAACGCAGCAGTCGACGCGCGTTTGTCGGTTTGCTTCACTCAATTCATGAGGTACCCACCTTTCAAGCTTTTTCACCTTCCCAATTTGCTTCAAGTGGATTAGAATAGTTTTATCACTAACACCGGAGCCTGCAGCTAACTCGGACGTGGTTTGCGATGGATCCGCTTCCACAATAGCCTTCAATTCTTCATTATCAACTTTGGTCTCCGGCCGTCCACGAGGCTTATTCTGCAGGTCGAAATTTCCAGAACGAAAACGTTGGAACCAAAATCACACTGTGTTTTCTTTTGCGACACCGTCACCATACACATCATTAATCCTTCGAGCCGTTTCTGCAGCACTGGTGCCACGGTGGAACTCATACTCGTAAATAATGCAATGTTTCATGTTTTCCATTTTGTAAACAGAGTGACACAAAGAAAAAAACAAAAGAAGAAAAAACAAATGAATTAGGGGGTTTGAAACACAAATGCATGAGTAAATAGCTGTATGAATTTGAATTTGGAATTCCTAACCATAAAGGTAATATTTGAGATCAAAGTGGCCAGTACGACAAAACGCCAATTTCATATGTAAGGACCTAATATTTAATAAATTTAGTGACTTATTCGCCAAGTCTGCATCCTTAAATTGGTTATGAATAACTATCACGGCGGTCTAGTATTTTGTGGAAAATCTAAAAATCTCTTTCTATTATTTCTCGAATCGCTTATGCAATTTGAGACCAGAACATGCACTCACGTGTCTCGACTACGTACAAAGGAAGAGTCCTTAATTTACATACGAAGTATGCTATTGCGCTGAGAAAATTGATATCGCGTGTGTAAAGTTGCGAGATTTATCTACATAAAACAAATATATAGTCACTAAACGCTTGTTAACATTAAGTACATATTAAGCTTTAATAAATTAAAAATACAAGTTTAAGTTAAAATGAAATTTATATTCTATTCTGGGGCTCTTGGGTTCAAATGTTTTGGTTTTAAGCTTACGAATTTTCAATAAAAAATCATGTGCTTGATTAATATTTATATTCGCCGCAGTGTGGTATCCGGCTGAGTAGAATAGACCACCCTTTTTCTTACCATCTTAGTGTCTTTCTTAGTGTCGTAAAATACTACTAAGATAAGTTGTCATCAGGCATGCGGCCGGTCGTAAAATACGTAGTCAAATGTATACAACCGTTCTTGATTTGACGAATTAGATGTCCTCAAGAAACCCCGCCGTGTGGTATGCGGCTGAATAGAATAGTACCACCCTCATTTCTTACCGAGGTGTCGTAAAAGGCGACTAAGGTAAGGCTACCCGTCGCGTGGTATCCGGCTGAATAGAATAGTACTACCCTCATTTCTTACCGAGGTGTCGTAAAAGGCGACTAAGGTAAGGCTACCCGCTGTGTGGTATCCGGCTGAATAGAATAGTACCACCCTCAATTCTTACCGAGATATCGTAAAAGGCGACTAAGGTAAGTCGACCCGTCGTGTGGTATCAGGCTGAGTAGAATAGACCACCCTCATTTCTTACCGAGGTGTCGTAAAAGGCGACTAAGGTAAATTGACCCACCGTGTGGTATCCGTTTGAGTAGAATAGACCACCCTCTTTCTTACCGAAGTGTCGTAAAAGGCGACTAAGGTAAGTTGACCCACCGTGTGCTACCCATTTTAATAGAATAGACCACCCTCTTTCTTACAGAGGAGTTATAAAATACGACTGAGGTAAGTAGACGTCAGGCAGGCGTCGGTCGTAAAAACGCAGCCAAATCATTTGACAGCATGTTTATAATATGTTGTGCCGACCCCACTTAGAGTTGGATAAGGGCAGGAAGATGATGTCCTCAAGAAACCTTATTTCATATTGAGGCCTTGAATATGATGTATTATGTGCTATGTAAGTAAAATTGAGCTTGTTGAGTAACTTTTAAAAGCCTCTTCGGGTTTCAATGATTGATCGGTAGCTAAGTCGTACGGAACTTTTATGAAAACTTGTTACGAACGGAATTTTATGAAGATCTTTTGACCTTTTCTATGGTAAAACACGAAACATGAAAAATATCATATAAATTTCTTAATTTCGGAAACGGATCCAACGATTATCATGAAATTAAGCATGTAGTGTGTTTAATCGATCTAGCTAGGATTAAACAAAAACACATTTTATCCGTGTGATATTTGGCTGTGTAGAACAGACCCTCATTTCTTACCGAGGTATCGTTAAAGGTGAGTAAGGTAAGTTGACCCACCGTGTGGTATGCGGTTAAGTAGAATAGACCACCCTCTTTCCGATTGATATGTCGTAAAATACGACTAAGGTAAGTTGATGTCAGGCAGACGGCCGGTCGTAAAATAGTAGCCAAATCACGTGACAGCATGTTGTGCTGACCTCACTTAAAGTGGGATGAAGGCAGGAAGAAGTAGACATTTTATTTCTGTTTTCTGGCACTGAAAATTGCTATAATGTTGAATAGAATGCAAATGATATTTTAGCTGTCATTTGTAAAGTTGTTACAGCTCAGTGAGCTACGGGCGGACTAAATTGTTCAACATGACATCACCTAGATAAAGTTGTCGCTCTTTTTTCTCATTTTTACATATTTTTAAAGCCTCATGAATAGGAAAGGTTCGTTTAAAGAAACTTCTTTAAAATTCATAGGGCGGGTTAGTGGTAAGGTATGAAACATATGCATGCGTAATTTTAGTCTCCTGTTAATTTCGTCATTTTCCTTAGAGATTGCGTGATCGGAATTTTAAAATATTATTTTATTTTCGCTTTATTTTTCTTGTAAGTTCATATATTTGTTATGTGTGTTGTTTGTAACGATGTTTTACAGCAATTAAACTTTCTTTACTTTATATAATCTTCTTTTCTTTAATATTTAAATGAGTTAATCTTGTTTGTATATAAATATATATTTTTCGGAATCTCGGAAACGGCTGTAACGATTTTACTGAAATTCAGCATGTTGAGGATTTTGGGGGTGAAAAATCGATCAAGATAAGTTTTATTTAAAAAAATGTCGTTTTATCCCTGATTTCGGGCTCTAAAATTGTTTTGAAGTTTACGTTGAATACAATCACAATTTTTCGCTGTCAGACGTAATGTCATGGTAGTTTATTTGGGGAACGGGCGGTCTACAGAGGTGAAAATACCTAGGATCGAACAACACGTGCCCTATTATTTTTACCATTTTTCTTTACAATTTTTTTTTTAATTTTAATTTTTTTACACCATTTTAAAAAGTACCGAGCAAGTCTCGGTCACCCGTCACTATTTTATTATAGTTGAAACACACGTTTAGATCACAAGTATTTGGGCGAGGAGAAAGATGACGGCAGTGTTGCCACTATTATAAAATTATGTCTTTAACTTGTGTAGCGATAGTTATAAATCAGCTATTTAATAGTTATTATCAAGTTGTGTAACGTATAATACGTAACACGAACTTTCCTCACTGAAATAACAGCCACTAGTATTTCACTCCGCGCTACCAAGGAGTTAATCTATATGTATATATATAAATATATATATATATATATATATATATATATATATATATATATATATATATATATATATATATATATATATATTATACATCATCACTACATATTATAAAACAAAGTCCATATTTCCGTATGTATGCATAAAACTTTAAAACTACGCAACCAATTTTGATGCGGTTTTTTTTACTAGATAGAGTGATTCCAGAGGAAGGTTTGTACGTATAATAACATTCAATACAAAGTAGAGAAATACTGTAATTTTTGAGGTTTCTGTAAATAATTACATTTTTTTCGGCTTACATTGCAAACGCAGGCTAAACCCTACGAGATTTATCAAAATGATGTACAAAGTATTTGTACACCTTAAAAAGGTCTACAGAAAAGTCCGCGATGGTATATATCTATCTCTTATGGATAACCCACAATAGCAGTTTTTTTCATTTACTTTTTACGAAAAATGATGCCTTATGTTCAAAGCAATTTTTATACAATACAGCATTAATCGTTATCCAATTGAGTACCTTAAATAAATTGTTGATTTAATATAGATCAATATGGCCGTTTACAGCATGCAATTTAAGTGAATATTTTCGGAGATATTACAGATTTAAAATGCCGTGAGGACGCCGCGCTTCACCCTATAGCACTTCGAATCTTTTAGAGTTTGTTTAAAGACATTCTGTAATTAATTGTAAAAATAAAATACATAGGTAAAATGTAAAAGTAAATAAGTAAAAATGTACTATATGAGTTTAAATATTCCAAAGATAGCAGGAAATCGTCTTGGTATAGGGAGAGGAAATTGTTTTTGTCCAAATTTAACGCTTGCGGGCCACGGGCAGTAATGAATAAATCAAAACTACTGGATCGATTTTAATACATTTTTTTACACTGACTGACATGGGATGTATATTTTATACCCGTGCGAAGCAAGGGCAGGCCGCTAGTTATATATATTTATTTGTTAAGGTTAATAAAAGTAAAGTATTGGACTTCTACTATCTCACTGGGCTTAAGCCTTCTCTGGGCTGTTTTTAAAAAGAAGGGTTGGAGCTAATTAATTGAGTAAGATACATTGTAATCCTTATGTCAATGTCATAGATGACAACTCTACTGATACTCTACGAACTATTAAACAAGCTAGAGTTTTCTTCCTGTTTCAAATTATAGGTCTCTTTAAGAAAAACGTTTTTTAGCCATTTTTCTAGGAGTTTTATAGGCTTTACGCTGCGCTTTATTGCAATTTTCCACAAAACAACAATTTTGAATTAGGTCACTATAATACTAAGCGCACGATATAACACTGAACTTTCATTCAGTCACATATTCCGTTATGAAATTTGTACCAATTTGACCTATGTCAATGTCGCTTAATCTATGGGGAAATCATTTTCAACGATCTTTCACATTAATAGGAAAAGTTGCTGAAGCTATTGAAAGAAATAATAGAATTATTATTTTGTTTTGCAGTTTCTTTACCTTAGTACACCGTCATCAAATATTATTTTGATAACTTCCACGGATTTCATCATTTTGATCAAATAACGTAAACATATGGTATATCCAAAGTATTTCAGAGACTTACCGTTGAGTACACGTTATCCCGATAGACAAGTGCGTCCTCAAATTGGATTTTCATTTTCAAATGGAATTCGTGGTATGGAGTATATACGTTCCCACTTTAACGTTATTGGATTTGAAGATACTTGACTACTTGACGTTTTCTTCCCTTCTATTTTCGTGTAAATTCACGATTAAATTGATCTTGTTTAAGACTAGCAATCGCCAGCGTCTCCGCCCGCGTAGTCAGGTTAAAACCGTAATATAGTATTTTGATAACCATAAAAATGGTTAAAGTGTGTGACTTTTATTTAGAACTTTTAGAGGGGATCAATTTCGTAATACATGATTTTTCAATAACTATTACTGTTTACTCAGCGCACGCAAGGAAAGCTTTAAATTTTGCCGTTTTCGTTATATTTTTTATTGCTCTTAGCGTAATGTTATATAGCCTTCCTCAATAAATGGACTATCTTATGCTGAAAGAATTTTTCAAATCGATTCAGTAGTTCCTGAGTTTACCGCGTTCAAACAATTAAAAAACAAACAAACTTCAACTTTATATGTTAGTATAGATTAAGAAAATATATTAGATACAAATATTTAGGACATTCCTTGAGATTCTATACATCGATTATCTACATGCCTTTACCGCACTCTAAGTGGGGTCGTCACAACATGTTTTAAATATGTTAAAATTTTTAGCTAGTTATTTTACGACCAGCCGCCTGCCTGACATCAACTAACCTTAGTCGCCTTTTACGACACCTCGGTAAGGCAGGGTGGTCTATTCTACTAATCAATGCCATCAATTTTCTTTAATCATGGATTATAGCAACACAATGTAATAGATTTACGCCTAGGAGTCTTAGACGGTGTGACTTGAAAATTCAACATGAAACGGGAAATGTAAATATAAAAATCTGTACGCCAGCATACGTTTGAATTGTTCCCATAAACCCTAATGTATTTGGGATAAAATAAATATTGCGAGGGGTTTGTGGAATTGCAGCGCACACCTTTTTAGTCACGTTTCAATGGTAAATGCGGAATTTTGTGTGGCATGTCTTTGTATATTGATATTATAAATTCTAAATTGACTCTTTTACTGCGTTACATTCTTCCGAATAATTCGCTGCACCAATATTGATGAAATTTTGCACAATAAATGCTTATACCTCTGGTAGCATATATATATTTATAAATGCTACCAGATGGACAAACGACCTCAAAAGGGTCGCGGGGAGCCGCTGGATCCAAGCGGCACAAAATCGTGTGTTCTGGAGATCCCATGAATTAATATTTCAAAAAGTAAATTACTATTATTCAAAATATGTACAAAGTTATTCGAAATGTTTAGAAACTATTTCCTTCCGATGATATATTACTCAAATCGTTCGTTTCATGTAGTGAACCAAAATGCAGTTGAAATTCTGTCATTTAAATTTCTGGTACAAAATTTGGCATGCGAATATTTCGTTTGCATTCTGGTCAATACTAACAAGGTAGTGCACATGAAAGCTTGCCAGATTCAAGGAAAGTAAAAATGAAATTTCTCAACTAACAGAAGCACGGTTATTTGTAAGTAACAAGCTTTTAACCGCGACTTCGTCCTGGAATAAAGAATAACTTTTGTCGCTCTCCAACCCTGAAAATATCTCCATCACAACCCTATTACTTATATTAAATGTAAATTGTAATGGCTCAGTTGAATTTATCCAATTAACAAAAACAGAAATATATAACAAAAACTTTGTAAAAGTAACTCTTTCGACGTAAGCTAAACAATGTGGATAACAAAATAAATATTAACTTTCTACAATCAAAATCAATGAAAATTAAATTCAATTTTGACCCATAATTGTTATCATAACATATTTAATGTAATAAATATATTTTATCATTATTTTAGGATAACCCCAAAGTTTTGTTTTTAGTTGATAGTTCGTAATAATGTTTAGATTTTGTTATCGAATAAAACTTTGAGGGTTTCTAAAGGTTATCGAAAAATGTAGGAAATTATTGTTATTAGATTTTAATGTCATAAGCCGTGTGGTATCCGGCTGAATAGAATAGTACCACCCACATTTCCAACCGAGGTGTCGTAAAAGGCGACTAAGGTAAGTCGACCCGCCGTGTGGTATCCGGCTGAGTAGAATAGACCACCCTCATTTCTTACCGAGGTGTCGTAAAAGGCGACTAAGGTAAGTTGACCCACCGTGTGGTATTCAGTTTAGTAGAATAGACCACCTTCCTTCTAAGCGAGGTGTCGTAATATATGACTAAGACAAGTTGACATCAGGCAGGCGGCTGGTCGTAATAACGTGATCCAAATTCCAAATCATGTTACAACATGTTTATAATATGATGTAACATGATTTGTGCCGACCCCACTTAGAGTGGGAGAAGGGCAGGAGGATATATAGGTTTTAATGCCATGTTAAATCATAATTAGATTGAATGTTATAATTTTTGACATTGACAATAAATAGTACAAGTAACTAACTTTTAACTAAAATTTAAATTTGGAACATAATTATAAATATTTAGAGAAAATATACATTAAATTGACTTATTCGAGCTGCCTATTATTTGTTTAATGATGCGTTCATCGTCTTCTCTAAAAACCTAAGCATAAAGCGCTCCTTACAAACCAAAACTTTGATATATTTATGAAAATCTGTATACAACTAAATCAAGTTATTGATTGCTAAAATTGAAATAACATACCAACCATTACTTTATTGTGATATTGAAAAATACCTATATGAAGACGTAAAAGATATTTCAAGTTCGTTTTCAAAGAAATATATATTGAAGTGTCGGGAATAGTCCATAAATGTCAGCCTTCGAATACAAGTATGAGAATATTTCTCATATTTCGAAACTAGAAATAAATTTACGTGACGTGAAAAGAATTTCATTTATTGAGATTATTATATAAGTTATTAAATTTTAATCACGTTTTACTGATACTGATAATAAAACTATTGTAAAGTTAAAATTAAGGTGAAAGTTAAGGTAAATCCGCAAACGTGCTGTTTCTATAATGACTCGTTAGTGGCAACTCCTTCCTCAACACATTTGCTAGCAAAAGAGATGGTCTTCTCTGGAAGACATGGAATGAAATCCAATTGAATAAATTCTGTAAATTTATATTTTAAGTACTAAAATTCTAGACTAAGTAATTTTGTAACCAACACTATAGGCGAATGTGTGAATTAAAATTCATCATCCTTCAAAAAAACTCAGAGTTACTAAGCGGGCGATGGAATGGGCTATGCTCGGAGTATCTCTACGTGATCAAATCAGAAATGAGGATATCCGTAGAAGAACCAGAGTTACCGACATAACTCATCGTATCTGAAGTGGCAATGGGCGGGGCACGTACTACGTAGAACTGATGGGCGTTGGGGTCCTAAGGTGCTGGAATGGCGACCTCGCGTTGGAAAGCGCAGCGTAGGTAGACCCCAACGAGATGGACTGACGACCTCAAAAAGGTCGCGGGGAGCCGCTGGATCCAAGCGGCACAAAATCGTGGATTGTGGCGATCCCTTAAGGAGACCTATGTTCAACAGTGGATATCCACCGATTGAGAAAGGAGAAGAAGAAGAAGATTATTGGACAGAGTTTGGAATTTTCTTCTCGTTGTATGAAAAAGTTTGACATAATGGACAGTTAAGTTTATTATGTTTTTGGACACTACAATGTTTATTTTTCCATAAATTCAACTTAAACTAAAAATAAACGATATTCAAATGGACTTTTACGAGCAATGTACAATGTATGTAGTAAAAATACTACTTGCACAGAAAATTGTTTCGCCCGAGAAAAGTCAGCAAGAAAACCGCTTTGGCTTCTTTCAAAATATGTTACTT
Organism: Morpho achilles; assembly: GCA_947086495.1. NCBI lineage: Eukaryota > Metazoa > Arthropoda > Insecta > Lepidoptera > Nymphalidae > Morpho > Morpho achilles. The sequence continues at coordinate 6,606,121 of CAMTZB010000018.1, read as the reverse complement.
ATGTAAATTTTTGCAATGTGTAGTGCAAATATGAACTATCCTATTTTTAACTTAAAAATAACACTAAATAGTGTTATTTTTAAGTAAGTGCTAAATAGCACTACATGGTATAATATATAGGTTTATTCTTGCAATTTTAAATTGTACTTTTTCGTCCCAGCTTATTTATCGCCATATATTCTTTGAGTGTATTATGTTTTATAAATATATGGGACACTTACACACACGGTCGTCCGCCCCAAAGTAAGTAATATATAGCGATTTCGCTTGAAAACAGACAACTTTAAACAGTGTGGAATATATTTTGATATAATCAATAAAAACTTAGTTCTGATTAAACTGCTTTTCAGCATACAAATCATACAACTTGTTTCTACTTTTAAAAGTGGGATAGTAACAGGTCGCTACTTTACTTGTATAGTATTTTGATAACCATAAAAATGTTGTCGCGGCTTTTAATTTAGAACTTTTAGAGGGGAACAATTTTGTAATACATAACTTTCACCGTTTACTTAGCGCACTCAAGGAAAGTTTTAAATTTTGCCGTTTTCGTAATATTTTTTATTACTGCTCCTCTCCTATTCATCGGCGTGATGTCATATAGCCTATAGCCTTCATCGATAAATGGACTATCTTACACTAGTTACACATCAGTTCCTGAGATTATCGCGTTCAAACAAAAAAATTACAAAAAAATCTGCAAAATTGAGATAGAATTGATTCCGGTAGGGTCTTTATATTTGTATATCGGACGTCTGGCTTACAGGTCCCCGAGGCGGTCGGTGCATCTGGTGCTCCTGATGCACCGGTTAGCGGAGAGGGGCATCTCTTTCGAGGGGTCCCTACCCAGAGGAGGTGTTCTCTGGGATCAGAACTGTCGGCGGGGATGGGGGCAATGTGTACAACGATAACCTGTCCTTGCCATCGGCAGCGTGGTGGAGCACACAGGTCGTTTTAGTCGGTGCGAGTCCTACATAACCGCCGCCTATCCCCTTTGGGCGGCGGTACCCATAAGGGGTTTTTTCCTGTAATAAAAAAAGGGTCTTTTTATTTAATAACAAACATATTTTCCCTTTTTTTCTATTATTTTCAAATTCCATAGCTAAAAGACATGCCAGAAGCGATAACGTAGCCTTTGTATACTTGTATTGTATTAAACCCCTTTCTTTATTGCGTTGTGTACGAGAAATACATTTTCCTTTCTTCTAACATTACAGATGGGCCAATAAGTTTCATTGATACGGTAATTTAAAGACGTGTATTTTTTCAAAACCTTGCCCAATATTTATGAATAAATGAAAATAAATGGCTTTCTCAATAAGGAATTTTCTTTGATGCTTAAAAGGTTGGAGATTGATTTCTTACCGAGGTCTCGTGAAAGGCGACTAAGTCAACCCGCGGTGTGGTATCCGGCTGAGTAGAATAGACCACCCTCATTTCTTACCTAGATGCGACATCAAAAGCGACTAAGGTATATTGACGTCGGGCAGGCGGCCGATCGTAAAATACCTAGCGAAATCATTTGACAGCGTGTTTGATAAGTTTTTACAAATTCTGCACTCTAAAGCCTATATGTTATTCCGGTGTGTAAGGAATAATTGTGCCAAATTTCACCGAAATTGCTTCATCAGATTCGCCGTGAAAGAGTAACAAACATACATCCATACTCACAAACTTTCGCATTTATAATATTAACTAGCTTTTACCCGCAACTTCGTTTGCGTAGACTGATAGGTTGTTATCCCTGCAAATGTGTATCTCTATCACAAAAGTCAAATCGATCCGGGAAGAATCAGAGGGATTGACCGTTTTATCAAGAACATAATTCGATAATTTTAGTAAATAAACCGTACTTACATGAAATATATATTAAAATAGCTCAGTAAAAGAAGTGCAAATACATCATATACATCAAAAAATTCATAATGTTTTTCTGTTATTAAATATCTCTATAAATATTATAAACTTTCAATGGTAACGTGCTAGAAAACTTATTCAATAAAAATATTTATACGTAACGTCATCCGTCATCAATTGTCAACTTGTTTTTTTTTTTTAATTATTTTTTTTTAATTTTTATAAGTATGTACGGCGCTGAATTCTAGTGTTTTTAGAATAAATACGAAAAAATAAATTTACATTATGATTTTGTTAACATAATATTTTAAAATAGGTATCTGAAAATATATTACCTTCACTTTGTTATGTAACTGTAATGACTTTTCAAATATTAAAAATGGTGTTTAGAAATACAATCTTTTTTCCATTAGCTGTATGGCCTAATATCTATGGGCTTAAATTAAATAAAACTTCCCAATACATGTCAATTATTATTCATTTATTTCTTACGTGTTGCCACAGACTACTTACTTGTTTCGTTTAAGAATATGTTTCTCGAAACGTCCGTTTTTTTGACAACAAAAAATGTATATGATTAAATTTATCTTAAACTTAAATGATTATACCTTATTGTTATATTTTCATCACAAATCCTAAACGATACGATTTGTATTTAGCTAGTAATCGTACTTGTACATAACTTCAAACTATAATTCTTTTTTTATAGTTCCTCCGTAAGGTCTGGGCCAAAAAATTTATGAAATTCTGGCGGTCTCCTTTATTAAATAAACAAAAACCGAAATATTTAAAAAAGTGTCCCATATATTTATTTTATTTATAATTAATAAAAACAACTTTTTCAAAGATTTTTATATGTGACCCTGGTATATAAACATTAATTGTGCCAAATTTATTTATAATGATTCAGCGAATTGGCCATTAAAACGTAACAGAAAGACTATCACATTTATAATATTTTTAGCTTATTTATTTTAGTAAATAACCCGTATTACTTATATTAATTATCCATTGTAATAACTCACTTAAAACACGAATAAAAATAAATAAAAGTAAAAGTCCAAAATACGTAAACGAATAAAATAAAATAAAATATAAATACTCTGTAAAGATAACTCTTTTGACGTAAGTCGAAAAACTTGGAATCTAAATACTTCGTAAATACAGATTTGACTTGATTTTGACACAACCTAAATAAAAATTAGTTCCATAGGTTTATTATAGATGGCGTTTTGAATGTCATCGTATTTAATTCCTCCTGAATTTAATTCCTGTTGAATTAACAGGATTTATATAGCCTATATGTTACCCCAGTATTTAAGGAATATTTATGCCAAATTTCATCGATATTGGTTCAGCGGATTGGCCGTGAAAACGGAACCGACAGACAGACAGACAGACAGACTTTCCCATTTATAATATTAGTAAGGATTAGTAAGGATAAGGATAAGGATAAGGATAGTAATAAGTAGATAGGATATTCTGATACATATTATATGTATTTTTGGTTCATGGGACGTCACAATAATCGGTCTTTCTGTTCCAAAAGTAGCATTTATCCGTTTTAACACCTCGGTTATTTGCCTCTTCATGTGACAAGAGGGATGGCTCCTTTTTCACACAAAGAATCAGTTTAGCGATTCAGCACGGAAACGCTGCCAGCACTCTTGGGACCATTCCACGTGGGTATGATTTATATAGTCCTTGCGTGTAAGTAATTTAGGATTGTTATAATTTGTACATTTTTTCTGTAAACAAAAAAAAACATAAAGCAAACTTGGAAAATATTTTTCCAATTTGGCACGGTGACAGCAGCGCAATTTACTTGTATTGTTTCCTTTTGTTTTTGTATGTACTGACAAAGGCGAACATCTTAAATTTTTATTGTTTGCTCCTGCTTCTTTGATTTCAGGTTTCGCAAACTTTCCCCTGCCTCGGTAGATCGATCCAACGGTGATTCAAACCCGGGATAAGAAAAGTTTTATGAAATTAAATTACATTGGAGATGGTTACATACAATTTTCTATTTATTGTTACTGATCGTGTGAGACAGTGCAACTCTTTTGTAGGATCACGGGTTCGCAACCCGGGCAGACATTGAAGAGTTTTTCTGTTAAAAACTTTATTTTAACTTTATTATTAACTTTAACTTAGACTATAATTTAATTTTCTGCATATATAGAATAATATAATACTATACTTTTTATAATGGATTTATTGTATTACGCCGTGTGATATCCGGCAGAATAGAAAAGTACCACCTTCATTTCTTATCGAGGTGTCGTAAAAGGCGACTAAGGTAAGTCGACCCGCCGTGTGGTATCCGGCTGAGTAGAATATACCAACCTCATTTCTTAACGAGGTGTCGTAAAAGGCGACTAAGGTAAGTTGACCTATCGTGCTGTATCCGGTTTAGTGGAATAGACCACCTTTCTTACAAAGGTGTCGTAAAATACGACTGTGGTAAGTTGATGTCAGGCAGGCGGCCGGTCGTAGAAACGCAGCCATATAATGTGAAAGCATGTTTATAACATGTTGTGCCGACCCTACTTGGAGTGAGATAAGGGCAGGAGGATGATGAATGGATTTATTGTATTATGAAGCTAATTTAAGTAGGACATTATTTTGTTATTTTGTATACTTTTTGCAGTGGAAAGTTACGGCTGCCATTAATCATGTTTGTGACCAACAAAACTATGTACCCACATTCTAGCAAATAAAATTATTACTATTATTATTTTGAAACAAAGGTTAATTACGCTGTCACTTGCGAAGTTGTAACAGCCAAGTTGAAAACGGACGGACTTATAAAGTGAAAATACCCCGGATAAAGTCCCAGATATGACCATCCCTATTTTTCATATTGCAATTTATTTATAACTTAAAAAAAAATACCTAGAATAGCTCGGTCACTCAGTTAATGATAAATACAGTGTATTAAACTAAAATAATATAATGACATGATTTTGCCATTTTATTCACTTGTTTGCTTCGGACGTGTTCATGAAAATGAACTATAAATCTCTTTTCACTTACGTTTTGTTTATACGATAATAAAATATGCTGCCACTGCGTTTGCATACATTTTTTGTGTGAATAAAAAACGTCATTTATATGCAAATGCGATGTCGGGAAACGAACACATTCAGGCTGGATTCAGACTATGATGCCGTTCTCGGTACGATCTCGCTCCGTTCTCGGTCCGGTAAAATATTGTTAAACAACAAACAGTCAGAGTGTTCACACTATCGTATCGCTCCGGTCCCGGTCCGATATCGCTCCAGCACCGGTTCGTCAAAAAGAATATTTTGACTGGAGCGAGATCGAACCGGTCTCGGCGTTGTACCGACATCGACAATATGAACACGCTTCTGTTTTAACTCCAGACTTTCATCAGTCGTGCCGCTAGTGTGTTTTAATTAAATCAAATTAAGTTAAAGGTAATAAATAGTGGGAATCTAAATTAGGTAAGAATTTCTCATGTACTTTATAAAATTTGTTATAAGTGATTGTATTATTATAATTTTTTATCAGCTTTTCTTTCTTTCTTATTCCTTTTCTTCTATTCTTTTGAATCTTCTTTTCTGTCATTCTTTTTCTTTTTGTGCTATTCTTTTGATTTTTCTTGACTTTTCTTTTAATTTTCTTTTAGCCTTTTTTATTATTCGGTTATTCTTTCTTTTTATTTTTTCTTGCTTTTCTTTTCTGATTTTTATATTGAAATACTAAATGCTGTTGAATTAAATTTATATAGTTACTAGCGGCCTGCCCCTGCTTCGCACGGGTATAAAATATATATCCCATGTCAGTCAGTGTAAAAAAAATGATTAAAATCGATCGAGTAGTTTTGATTTATTCATTACTACACGTGACCCGCACGCGTTAAATTTGGAGAAAAACAATTTCCTTTCCCTATACCAAGAAGATTTCCTATTTTTTGAATATCTAAATTCATATAGTACATTTTTAATTATTTACTTTTACATTTTCCCTATGTATTTTATTTTTACAATTAATTACAGAATGTCTTCAAACAAACTCTTGAAAGAGGGACATAGCTGCTAAAGTCGAAGTGCTTATAGGCCGAAGCACGCCCTCCTCGCGCGATTTTAAATCTGTAATATCTCCGAAAATGTTTACTTAAATTACATGCTGTAAACGGCAATATTGATCTATATTAAATCAACAATTTATTTAAGGTACTCAATTGGATAAGGATTTATGCTGTATTGTATAAAAATTGCTTTGAACATAAGGCATCATTTTTCGTAAAAAGTAAATGAAAAAAACTGCTATTGTGGGTTATCCATAAGAGATAGACATATGCCATCGCGGACTTTTCTGTAGAAATTTTTAAGGTGTACAAATACTTAGTACATCATTTTGATGAATCTCGTAGGGTTTAGCCTGCGTTTGCAATGTAAGCGGAAAAAAATTTAATTATTTACAGAAACCTCAAAAATTACAGTATTTCTCTACTTCGTATTGAATGTTATTATACGTATAAACCTTCCTTTTGAATCACTCTATCTATTAAAAAAAGTTTTAAAGTTTTATGCGTACATACGGAAATATGGACTTTGTTTTATAATATGTAGTGATTTTCCAAAACGTCTTATGTCAACTACAAAGCGAGAACGAACCGCGAACGACATCATAGTCTGAATTGAACTTTTGGCATGATTCAGACTATGATGCCGTTCTCGGTTCGATCTCGCTCCGCTCTCGGTCCGGTAAAATATTCTTAAATAAAAAAGAATCAGAGTATTCACACTATAGTATCGGGCCAGTACCGATCCGATATCGGTCGAGCGTCGGTTCGTCGACAAGAAAATTTGACTGAAGTGAGATCGGACCTGTCTCGACCTGAACTCGCTTCTTTTGTTTCAACTGCAGTCTTTCATCAGTCGCGCCGCATGTGTTTAGAATTTATGTTAAATAAAATTAATTAAATAATTATGTCTGGTAATAAATCCGCCGAGTGGTATCCAGCTGAGTAGAATAGACCACCCTCATTTCTATTCGAGGTGTCGTAAAATACGACTAAGATAAGTTGACGTCAGGCAGGCGGCCGGTCGTAAAATACGTAGCCATATCATGTGACAACAAGTTTATAACATGTTGTGCCAACCCCACTTAGAGTGGGATAAGGGCAGGAAGATGATGATATGTCTGGTAATAAATCGTAGAGTTCAGAAAAAGTTAAATATTTCTTATGTGGTTTATAACATTTGTTATAGATAAAGAATAATTCTGCTATAATTATTTTACGTCTTTCTATGTGCCTTTTTTTTGAGAAAAGTGCATAGAGTTAAATTAATAAATAAATGGTCGACTGTTTTACAAAAAATAAAAAATAAATTGAATATTCATTATTTGCAGATGTAAGACATATTGAATTTGTGAAAAGTAGACGCAGCCTGTATGATTTGCAGTCACACTACTACAGTGACAATATTAACAAAAGGAAAATATGGAACGAGATTGAAGACGCAATAGGATTACCTGGTGAGTAAAACACAAACGTAACAAAGTGATATTCATTTAATTGCTTTATTGTAATTATATCGCAAGTTTTTCTTGCCATGGCACTGATACTTCAGGAGAGTTGATTTTTATTTCACTTATGCCTATAGGCCTATGCATTTCCTCTTTGTCTTTTTAGATTTTGCACGTGATTATTATTAATGTAATACAAATTACCCTCGAAATTCATCGAATTCCAGAATTTCTAATAATATTATGCAGAATACATGTTGTTACATATCCTTATTTATAAACGTTATATTTCTATTATAGGAGCAAGGAATCGATGGGAGCGACTAAGAGCTCAATATCGAAAATACCTCTCTAAATTAAAAAGTGGCCAAAAGTGGCCAAGCAGCTTACAAAGTTTGCAAATGGCGATATCACGACCAAATGTAATTTATTAATGAGTACATAACTGTAATAGACTACGAATATCCATTATTGCCGATGATGAAGTTAACAATTACAATATTCGTGATATGGATATTGAAGAGACAGATGAACCAACAACGATGATAAGATAAATTGATGTCAATGAAGGAGCTTAATTAGAAATTTATTCCGTCAATACGTTCGCTAGTAATGTACCACTGGAATAAACAAAAAAATATAAACAGAAAAAAACAGGACCTCAACAGGAAAATGCATTATCAACCAACACCATCACCGCTATATACATATTATGTAATTCATGCATGTAAATGATTGTTATAATTTAAATATACAAATTTTATAGAATATGATATTTTATTACTTACCTTATCCAAACCATTAGTAACCTGACGAAAAGAGGTGTTTCTTTTTAAAATTTGCGCTCAATTATTTTTAAAATCATTTCAAATATTCCTGAATACAATCCTAAATCAATATAATGAACATTATTCTTCATTATTTACCAAATGACGAAATAAAGTATAATATTCGTCTTCCTCTTTTCTCGGTAATAAACTTTTACTTTTACTAAAACCCATATTTTCTTGTCCCCTTTTTTTATTTTCTTTTTGTTATAATTTTTTTTAATTTATATCTTGTTTATCCAAAATGCTATTGTTGCTAATTCTTCAATAGAAAAATTGAATTCCATTTTCTGGCGAATAAAATTAATATGATTCTTTTTTTAAACATCGTATGTCGACCATGAATCGAGATCGAACCGAGAACGGCATCGAGTAGTGTAGACACAGTGAGATTTGACCGGACCGAGAACGAAGCGAGATCGTACCGAGAACGGCATCATAGTATGAATCCAGCCTTAATGTTATTCTTTCTAGAATTTAAATTTAGAATGAAATTTTCAATTTAAATGTATTTGAAAACATACAATTTTCATCAATTTGTTCAATGTTTTTTTTTAATAAATATAAATATATGGGAAACTTACACACACGGTCGTCCGTCCCTTAAGTTACTGAACTTAATACTTGTGTCATGAACATTGTGTAAAGAACTTAATACTTGTGTCATGGTAGACAGACAACTGGTGAATATATACTTATATATTTTTTAAATACATACTTAAATACAAATATACACCCAGACTCGTAGACCAACAAATTTATTTATAGACATTGTTGGCCCTGGACGGGAATCGAATCCGCAACCCGTGGAGCTGCAGGAGGGTCACTACCCACTGCGCCAATGGGGCAGTCATTTAAAAATCATTTCAAAGTCAGTTGTCTAGTCAAATAAATCCCACGCTTAGTATTAAAACTCTTTACAATCGCGGATTTCAGCAAAATAAGTCTATTGTAACTTCTCCAAATCAATTTTATCCATCACATACTGGTTTTACAAAATCTAAGTAGGTACGTGAATCTCAGCCATAATTTCTCCAATATCTCAAGTAAGAGCGATGGCACGCTTGGCCGTTGACCTGCGAAGAGCGATATCACAGCCAAGTGTACCCTGAGAGGTGATCGAACGGCAGTTAGGAGGGTTCGTAAGTGTTTCGGAAGAAGTTTTTACGCCCTCTTACATCGTGTCTATATTGTAGAATATCTGATGAACAGCTAAATGTGTGCTTTTTAAGTGTAGACTGGGGTGAGACTAAAGAAACTCGGTTATGTTAAAAAATTTACTGTTTTCTTTGGACTCAGAATAATATAATAATATCTACCACCTGGATATTTCCAAAAAGCGTACATCAATATCTTCAAAATAATAGTTTAAATTTCAATTACAAAAATTAATAATAATAATAATAATAAATATATGGGACACTTACACACACGGTCGTCCGTTCCCAAAGTAAAGTAACTTAATACTTGTGTTATGGGTGACAGACAACTGGTGAATATATACTTATATAATTTTAAATACATACTTATATAATTTTAAATACATACTTAAATACAAATATACACCCAGGCTCAAAGACCAACAAATTCTTTTATAGAAAATGTTGGCCCTCGGTGGGAATCGAACCCGCGACCCGCGGAGCTGAAGGTAGGGTCACTACCCACTGCTCCAACGGGCCAGTCAAAATTGCCAATTTTACTATTGTTACTTAATTTTCCCATTGTATTTGGAATTCATTTATTGTATGGTAATTTGAATAGATTTTAAATAATGTAAGTTTACAGATAAATAATAAATACTATATTGCACATAAAACATATTCTACATATTAAAAGTGGAATTAAACAAAGAAGTGCAAAGGCGGCCTTATCACTAATAGCGATCTTTTACAATCTACCTACCTAAGGACTAAATATCATCCTCCTGCCCTTATCCCACTCTTCTAAGTGGGGTCGACACAACATGCTATAAACATGTTGTCACATGGTTTGTCTACGTATTTTACGACCGATTATTGTAGGATCACGGGTTCGCACCCCGGGCAGACATTGAAGAGTTTTTCTGTTAAAAACTTTATTTTAACTTTTTAGAAAACAGCTTAGACTATAATTTAATTTTCTGCATATATAGAATAATATAATACTATACTTTTTTATAATGGATTTATGGTATTGTGATATCCAGCTGAATAAAAAAGTACCACCTTCATTTCTTATCGAGGTGTCGTAAAAGGCGACTAAGGTAAGTCGACCCGCCGTGTGGTATCCGGCTGAGTAGAATATACCAACCTCATTTCTTACCGAGGTGTCGTAAAAGGCGACTAAGGTAAGATGACCCACCGTGGGGTATCCGGTTTAGTAGAATAGACCACCATCTTTCTTACCAAGGTGTCGTAAAATACCTGCCTGACGTCGATTTACCTTAGTCGTCTTTTACGACACCTCGATAAGAAGGTCTATTCTACTAAACCGGATACCACATGGTGGGTCAACTTTGAACTTACCTTAGTCGCTATTTACGACACCTCAGTAACAAATGAGGGTGGTCTAGTATGGATTGCGGACTTTTATTGTAGAAGCGAATACCGAGACCACCGAATGAGTTGCTAACTCTGCTGAGTCGCGAAACAGGCATCACAAGCTTTTTGTGACCTCTCGTATGTTATGATTACTCGTACATCGAATTTCGTCTTATACATATAGATATTTTTCCGTACGAATGAATATTACCTTTAAAAATTGTAAATTGACCTTAAAAACCTAATTGCAAAATGTTCACTTTGTCACACATAAATTTTTACTCAAGATAAATATATTAAAACTTGTACACAGGTTTACTTTTTCAAAGGATATTATAAATTCCTATCTCGGTATCAGTTATCGGGGTGTCGTTAGAAAGTCAATAAAAGTCCTCAGAAGTGAATAATTTTATTACTTGTTAGAAAGAACTTTAGAACCGGAACATTGTCTGCATACAAAGTAACACAGTTTTTTAATAGATAGGCGATTTTGTTTGATGAATAGCTAACGATTCAAATCATGCTGTAGTTTAAAATCATTGCAAATAAAACACCCACATTTTTGAATTTAAACTATCGTGGTATTCATAATTAATGTATAGAAATCAGCTATACTCACGTCTTATTCTATCGGTTGAGTCTGCCTAGTTTCAAGCCCTAATTACGGCACCGAATGACCCGTGATGAGATTTGAGTATAGCCTGTTTCTATACATTAACTAAAACACCCGTATTATCTTATGTATAGAAATGAATGTCTTTATCTCCTTTATAGAATCGAAACGGTAAACCGAAGTTAATGACATTTTCAGTTAATCTTTGGAATGACCCAGCGGATGATCCTGTAAAGTGTATTGACGGTTGCAGAATTGTTTTAAATTTTTTCGTTTTATTTAGAGAGAAATTTGAAACTAGATAATGAGCCACAGCAACGCGTGGACAGCTATCAAATCAAATCAAAATAATCTTTATTCAAATAATCTCTTTGAAGCACTTTTGAATCGTCAAGGATCAATATGATTAATGAAGCTACAACTGGATCGGAATGTTGCTCTTACCGAGAAGAACCAGAAATAAACTCGGCGGTCAATCTTTTAAACATTTTCAATTTTACATTGTTATACCGCAGTCCTGTATGAAGCTGAAATATTTTTCAAATTCTTTAATTTTGTAATAAGCTAGCTATTTATAAAAAAAAAAGATAAAGCTCTATACTAATCTCCAAAACCATAATTACTCATTTACCTAAAAAAACATAACAAACCTCAGGGAAATACTTAAAGTGGGTCTTTAAATATTTCACACTGATGTTTAAATATAATTAAAAGTATTAAGTTATTAATAACAAATAATGTCGGTATTTCAGATCTTATCAGATATTTATAGCTATGAATGATTAAAAATAACTTCTGCTAATATTGCGGGGATGAAATTAACGCCGGTTTTCCGTTACATCTGTAACCTGATTTACACCCCTTGGAGAGTAGTTACCATCTTAGAAGCTCGTAAATTATAAGAGATGTGCGGTTGCGGTGTGCTGAATCTATACTAATATTATAAAGAGGAAAAATTTGTATATATGTTTGTAATGTTTTCACACAAAACATGGACCGATTTCAAAAATTCTTTCATAAAAATATAAAGAATTATAAAACGATAGGTGATGTGTATAACAGACAAAGTGGGAACCGACATAAGCTTGCGGCTCCTGTTTTGCGCCTTGCAAAAGTACGTAAATCGTTTGTGGGTCTGGGTATAAGATTCTATAATAAAAATCCACAATCTTTAGCTTTGCCATTACGGCAGTTTAAAAACACTGTTAAAAAGAGGCTGATACAGAAAGCCTACTATACTGTTGAGGATTACTTAGAAGATATGTGGATATAACTACTCTTCAAACCGGTACAAGACAGTAATAACTAAATTTAGTAATAAGAATTATCTTTTTAAAAGAGCATCGCCGAATTCCTTGCTGGCTCATCTCGGTAGGAACAGCTTTCCGAACCAGCAGTAGATTGACGATTCAAAAGCACTTGTTTACACGTTTGTTTGAATAAAGAATGTTTTGAATTTGAATTTGAAACTACTTTAATGTAGAAATTTTTAATGCCAGAAAATTGTTGGCACAGCTAGTAAAAAATAAGCTAGAACCGCTTTAGTTTATGCCTTAAAGCGAGCTGTGAACATCCTACACTTTAGCTATTTATAGTGGTTAACCGGAGGAGGGTTATAAAAGCATGTGATATTTTTTACTCACCCTCCTACAGCTTATTTTATTACATCATTACTCGCTTGATCACACCAAATTGCTTTTATAGACTAGTGTATCGTTAGAGTAAGTTAGTTCTACACAGTGTCAGAGTTGAAAAATAACTGTAAGCTTATGTCTTCTAGCCAAGTAGATGCGGTAAGATTTACTATTAAAAGAGAGTGGTCTAATCTACTCAGCTGAATGCCACACGGTGAGTCAATTTACTTTAGTCGCCATTTACGAAACCTCGGCAAGAGGTGGTCTCTTCTATTCAGCCGGATACTACACGGTTGAAAAAGATTAATTCAATATTAACTAATATTATAAATTATATATTTCCAGTCAATTATCGTTGAACGTTGTTTATGTTTCTTATGGCTAACGCTAAAAACCTGGCTGGTTTGGGTACATAATTCAAATTAAGTTGGGTCATTAGATTGCAAATTAGATATTATAATTCCATTTACACATTCCTGGATCTAAAATTAGGGTTTCTAGCTTGTAAAACGGCTTTCAATTGCAAGTTGAAAGTTAAAGCAACCTGAGCTTGATTTGGTCGCAATACTCCCAAAACTCGTGCTCAAACTTGACTTAGTCTAGGTCGATAACTAATACCAAATAAATAATAAGCCAAACGAAGTCAGAAATACTTAACGGAGTCATAATAAAAGATATTTGAATAATATATACAATTAAGGCTTTACTTTGCGAAGATCAGTAATACAAAAGAAATAATAAAATTATTTTGCTATAATCCGCGATGAATTTTACATTTCCCATGCGTAAGAGTCACACAGTCTCACCGCTAAGGTACCACAGCTCATAAATAAAGTGAATGGTAATTAATAAGAGCAAACTATTTGTTCTGGTGATAATAGGTAATCGCGACCATGAAATTGCTTGTTATTTGCATAACCCAACTTCGATTACCATTGCAGTCAAAGCATTGTCTTCCCACATATTACTTGATGTTGAGTTTACGATGTACACAGGACTTGTGAATGACAATATTGAACAAGCCATTAACTGCCGATAAAGCTCAGCGTGTCTCAAATCTGAATTGCAATGGACTTTGGGTCTCAAAATGTGTAGTATTCGACATACATGGAACATGTGACTTTATTCTTCGGATAGGGTGAAATATACTGCAAAAACAAAGGCTTGTCTCTATCTTTTATTGTCAACTCACAACATTTACTTTTATGTTCATAAGTTCAACTAAGTACACACAATATTCACATGGACGAAGGCCCTACCTATATTATAAAAACATATCGCCAGATATATCCAACAGGACACAAAGCTCATGTTTTGACAATATAAACAAAATAAGCTTATTATATTCACATATATTGTTTACGGTTTTTTCGGTTTATGAGACCCTTTGTGCTGAAAGGACAACTGAGTTATTGAGATATAAAAGATGTACAAAACAAAGAAATAACAACTTACATTCTGAATCCTTGTAATATAATATTTTAATTAAAAAAGTGGTACAATATTATTTCGTTTACGTCAAAGGGTTGAAAGATATAATCGCAAAAATGTAATAAAATTATTTAAATTGTATTTTCTCTATTTACATTTTTGTATTATAGGTATGAAGTAATTTTCTTTATAAGTAAAGGTGTGAAGAAAGCTGTGATCGCCCAGCGGTGAGCTTGTGCGACTCATATTGTGGATCACGGGTTCAACCCCGAGCAGGCACCAATGAGTTTTTCTCTTAAAACTTATGTGTCTAATTTATATTTAGAATTTATCACACGGTTATCTGTGAAGGAAAACATCATAAGAAACCTGCATATCTCCAGAGAATTCTGGGGATATGTGTAACATACCAATCCACATTGGAGCAGCGTGGTAGGTCTTAATTCCAATCCTTTTGTCCAAAAACTAAGAGTGGGATAGTAACAGGCAGTTACTTTACTTTTTTACTTTTTATGTGTAACTTACCAATATGCATTGGAGCAGCGTGGATCATAGCTGCAAACCTACTAAGGTCTAAGACAACCTTTCACTCCAAAAAATTTTATTGAGAACAGGCCTTTGCCCAGCATCGGGATAATAACAGGCCGTTACTTTTACTTCATGCTTAGTTTTATAATATAAGTTAAAAATGAAAAGCTTAAGTGAAAGTATGTAAAAGAAAGGTGTATGTAAGTTGCCAACAATGACGAAGCTTTCTACAAAGTTTTATCCACTCTCACAGCATATTAAGCACCCTTTAATAACTTGTTCAACAAATATGAACTCTTGGAAACGTCTTTACTGAAATTTATAACAACTTGTAAACAATTCACAACACTTCACAGATCCATTACGCCCATTGTCAGGATATTGAGTCTGGACTTAGTACTTATTTTGTGTGCAAATAAATTTACAATTGATAAAAATTACGAATATTATAGCGTACTAGCTGTGCCTGCAGCTTCGTCGGCGTTGTAATCAGTATGGGTAAGTAACAGCCTGGTAGGAGGCCTATGTCCAACAGTGGGATAGTCCCACTGTTGGGCATATGCCTCCTCTCTCTATTTTTGGAGAGAAGGATTGGAGCTAAGACCTACCACGCTGCTCCAATGCGGATTGGTAGGTTTCACATATCCCTAGGATTCTCTAGAGATATGCAGGTTTCCTCACGATGTTTTCCTTCACCGAAAAGCGTGTGATTAATTGCAACTATCAATTAGACACATAAATTGTAAAAGAAAAACCCATTGGTGTCTGCCCGAGTTTGAACTTATGACCGTCTCTAGAGATTCGCACGGTCGCACCGTGACCACATGATTTGGCTTCGTATTTAACGACCGGCCGCCTGCCTAACGTCGATTTACGTTAGTCGTATTTTCGACACTTCGGTAAGAAAGAGGGTTGTCTATTCTACTACCTTACCTTACCTTAGTCGCCTTTTGTGACGCCTCGGTAAGGAATGAGGATGGTCTATTCTACTCAGCCTGATACCACACAGCTAGATTCTTAAATTCTCTATTCCAAACTAAATACAACTCCCTCTAGCTAACTGTCCATAGAGAGCGGAAAATATGCTCAGTAGTCAGAGTTCACAGATAGTAACCTCTCAAGGGATTTTTTTATGTTTTTCCCAGGCTTCTGTAATCACCCGTTCTACCCAGTGACGCTGCAAAAGATAGGATTACAGCATATTGGAAATTCTGAAAAAAAGCTGTATGCACAAAACTATCGTATCAATAGTGGAAACCGTACCCTCTGACCTGTAGCGAGTTTGGCCAAAAGTTCGCCGTTTCTCGCCAGTGGAGAAATATACCGCGATAGAGATCCACTTTAAATAGGAAAAAAAAATTATTGCATCTAAATAATTTTATATTTCAATAGTAAATTTTAGATAGAGGCTTTTCACATATTTCCGATTAATATTTTTTCACAATAAAGTAAGAAACAGCAATTGAACGAAACTTTAAGAAAACGCAACAAAGAAGCGGAAAAACTAGTTAAAAGAAAACTATTTTTCCACAACAATGCAATGGTTAAACTCTTTACTTTTGTGAAGTGCTGACTCGATTGAAAAACTTTCGAGTACATAACAGAAATAGAATTAAGTAAAAATTAACAATACTGGTGAAAAACAAATGTACTTGGTTATGCCTAAGTTAAGTATTCCTAAATATAATCTATACTAATATATAAAGCTGAAGACTTTGTTTGTTTGAACGCGCTAATCTCAGGAACTACAAGACCGATTTGAAAAATTCTTTCAGTGTAAAATAGTCCATTTATTGCAGAAGGAATAACATCACGCTAATATTAATAGGAGAGAAGCAGCAATAAACAATATTACGAAAACCAGAAAATTTAAAGCTTTCTAAGGTGAAAGTTATCAAAAATCATGTATTATAATTGGACTATCTTACGTTCATTTATAGAGAAAGGCATATCCATATAACGTCTCGCTAAAATCAATAAGGAGAGGGAGCAGCAATAAAAAATATTGCAACAACGGCAAAATTTGAAGCTTTCCTTGCGTGCGCTGAGTAAACGATGAAAGTTATTCAAAAATCACTTATAAGTAACTCACGGTAAGTACTTTTATGTTAAAAATTTCAATTTTGGGAAATAATTGTGACACTTATTTCCACGCGGGTGAACCTGCTGGCCACAACTAGTCACAGGCCACATAAAGGTGTGTAAATCCGGAGTAGGTTTAGTAAATTATTACTCAGAACTTAAGGATTAAGATATATTCTCGACCATTTAACCATACCTATACTTTCCACAACAAAAGATTCCCATCAATTACACTGGTGGCACAGCTAGCTAAATAAATTAAACTTAAAACGAAGTATGAAAGAATTCTCAAAGAAAAAATCGCAAAGCAATATTTTTTCTTTTACTTTAATCATAGCTTACCTTTTGTAGCGCGGGTGTTTTATCGCAATGATTTATTCGAATATTTTATACGTGCCAAATTCGCCTGAACCAAGCGTCTGATGAAGCCAAATAATAAACGCTGGCTTGTATTAATATAAACTTTGAAAAAGTCGACTTTAGGGCTGCGACTCAATAATGTTTCTGCTGTTTTGAAGTGATTTTTCAACGTTATTATAAATTATGTACCTACATAAGGTTTAACTTAATATTTACTTAACGATATATGTAGTTCTAAGACGCTTATCCATAAAGCTTATGATGCAAACACGAATTAAAGAATTATTAATGTTAATGATAAGAAAAGTTGAATTTAAGTTGCAACCTGTTACGCTCTGCATTAATTTGTAATTTTTTTTTTTTACCGCTGAGTAAAATAAACCACCCTCATTTCTTATCGAGGTGTCTTAAAAGTGACTAATATAAGTTGACCCGCCGTGTGTCAACCGGTCGAGTAGAATAGACCAATTTCCTTACTTAGCGAGGTGTCGTAAAGGGCCACTTAAGTAAATTGACCCGCCATGTGGTATCCGGGTGAGTAGAATAGACCACCCTCATTTCTTGACCAGGTGTTGTAAAAGGCGACTAAAATAGGTTGACGTCAGGCAGGCGGCCGTTCGTAACTAACATAATAATAAATAGCCAAAACATGTTATGCCGACCTAATGGGATAAGGGTAGGAGAAAAAAGATATGGGAGCCCAGCGGTAGCATCGTGCGACTCTTTCGAGGAGGAGAGAGTTCAAACCCGGGCAGACACCAATGAGGTTTTCTGTTAAAACTAATGTGTCTTATTGATAATTGCAATTTATCACACGCTTTTCGGTGAAGGAAAACATCGTGAGGAAACCTGCATGTCTCTAGAGAATTCTGAGATATGTATGACCTACCAATCCACACTGGAGCAGCGTGGTAGGTCTTAGCTCCTAACCTTCTCTCCAAAAACGGAGAGAGGAGGCCTATTCCCAGCAGTGGGAGAGTAACAGACCGCTACTTACTTACTTACTTTTAAGTGCAGGAGAATGATGAATTTGTTTAAATGTTCTATTTTTTAGAATAATCTAGCCGTCAACCCTATTCAGCGTATCGAGTTTACTCGCTTGCAGATGCATTGCTTCCTCATAACTTCATAGCTTTTATCAAATAAATAAAAACAAAGAAAAACATTCTCATATTCAATAGAAGTTGAAAGCTATGGCAACGGAATTCAGTTTGCATCGGTTTTCATAAAAACGTTACAACAACTTTGTGTACAGCTCCCATTGTATGTTACTGGAATTGTTTTGGTATTTAAGCAACTAATTTACCGATTGGAGGTTTTTAATGATAATTAATCATCATCTTCATGCCCTTATCCTAATCTAAGTGGGGTCGACACAACATGCTATAAACACGCTGTCACATGATTTGGCTGCATTTTTACGACCGGCCGCCTGCCTGACGTCAACATACCTCTGTCAAATTTTACGACACCTCGGTAAGAAAGTGGGTGGTCTATTCTACTAAACTGGATACCACACGGTGGTTTTAATGATAATTAATAATAACATATTAGGAGGCTCTCGCTTAGTTGTTGGATCAAGCTTGATATAGAAGGCAGTATCGCTTGAAAGGCACGGAATTCAAATTAAAATTCAAAATATTCTTTATTCAAATAAACTAGTAAACAAGTGCTTTTGAATCGTCGAATGTTCCTTATTCTGGAGACCTAGTTAGTATGAGTAGAATAGCCCACCCTCATTTATTACCGAGATGTCGTAAAAGGCTACTAAGGTAAGTTGACCCGCCGTGTGGTATCCGGTTGAGCAGAATAAACCACACTCTTTCATACCGAGGTGTCGTAAAATAGGCTAAGGTAAGTAAATGTCAGCAGGCTGGTCGTAAAATACATAGCCAAAACATGCGATATCATGTTTATAACATGTTGTACCGACCCTTCTTAGAGTGGGTTAAAGGAGGATAATAATCTCCGAACCTTACAATCAAATATTAAAATTTGCATTTGATATAAATATTTTTTGGAGCAATGTGGGATTCTCGTGTTCGCAAAATAACCAACATAGAAGTTATGAAAGTAAAAATTAAAATAGTTCAAATAAACTCACCTAATATTCGCTTAGGAGTCTGTATTCGTTGAATATTTTCCTAAATTCAACCAAGCAAAAGAATTTAGGGTTGGTTTAATTTTGTTTTGTCCTTCTATTATGTTAAATATTGCAAATATCATATTAAAATTTTCCCTCAAACATATTTGTTTGAGGTCATCGAAATATTTTCCTAAAGGATCTTTAATTATAAATAACTCGAAAGAATTTATATTACTACGCGTTTACATATTTTTATATTAAATTCACAATATTAACGTTACAAATGCTAGCCGTGTGGTATCCGGCTGAGTAGAATAGACCACTTTTATTTCTTACTGAGGTGTCGTAAAAGGTGACTAAGGTAAGTCGACACGCTGTGTGACATCCAGCTAAATAAAACTGACCATCGTCATTTCTTACCGAGTCATTGGTATTCTCTTTATTGAGTCTAAGCTATTTTATGTCATTATGGACATTCGTTTTCCAAGTATGTGGTCTTCCCCTAACTCTCTTTCTATAGCCATGGAAAAGCACTTTTTTTACAACAGAATTGAGTAGCCAAATGTATATTCAAAAATAAATATCAAATATATCATCATCTTCCTGCCCTTATCCCACTTTAAGTGGGGTCGGCACAACATATAAACATGCTGTCACATGATTTGGCTGCGTTTTTACAACCGGCCGCCTGCCTGACGTCAACTTACCTCAGTCGTATTTTACGACTTCTCGGTAAGAAAGAGTGTGGTCTATTCTACTAAACCGGATACCACACGGTGCCTCAACTTACCTTAGTCGCCTTTTACGACACCTCGGTAAGAAATGAGGTTGGTCTATTCTACTCAGCCGGATACCACACGGCGGGTCGACTTACCTTAGTCGCCTTTTACGACACCTCGGTAAGAAATGAGGGTGGTACTATTCTATTCAGCCGGATACCACACGGTTTAAAAATAAATATTAAATATGTATTCAAAAATATTTCAACACAGTCGCACAATTTACAACTTTCTCTAGAACAGTATTTGGTATGTAAGATTAACGCGTAGGCGTATTTCGGCTTGTTTTGTTCTTCTACGAAAATATATTCATGTTCAAACTTAGCGAAATATCAACAACGATACTATCCTAAGTTTGCGGAGTTAAAGATGTTGCAGAGTTTGCCGTGTCTCGAAGCAGGCGATCTTTGTTTTACGGAGATTAAACTCGAAGCATTATGAGAGAAAATGTCAACATTTCTCTAAGGAATCTTAAAATTACCAACCTATTTGAAAATGTAAGATATTTTAGCTTATGTTTTACCAACAGAAATTCAAAGCTATTTGCTCTGGTCAAATAAATGAAGATGAGCTACATTGAACAATAAACAAAAGCATTTTTAGCTTACAAATTGATTACTATTTTATTACGGTTTGTTATTAATAACTGTAAATTATTAATAGCAAATCGTCAGTAAACAGTCAATTTGGTACAGGGATACAAAAATCCAATCGTTGATGCACAACTAATAAATTTGTCGCAAATAATGTATACAAATTATAAAACAAATTTCCTGAAAGCTGTCTGTCTGTATATGATTGATTTTCTCAAAATCTACTGCACGGATTTTGTGCGGATTTTAATAAATTTTTTAATTTTAATGATAGTACAATTCGTGAGAAAGATTTAAGTAAGTACATTACAAATAGCAAAATTGTACAATAAGCAAAATCGTTGACGGTACTTGATATTTGCATATTACAAGAGATTACCTATTAAATTTACGAATTAAATAATTATATATTCCTTTAACTTAAAGCGTAATGAATTTTATATTATAAATTAAGAGAGTAAGTTCCTGTTAAGAATTTAAACTCGCTAAGTAATGGTGACTTTCATGAGCGTTAATCTTTTTATTTAGACACTAAAAACAATTAGAATGACTATGAATATGAATGTGGATGGATATGTGACCAAATGGAGGCCTTAAAAGAGATGGTTGGATCATGTTAAGTATGAGATGCATATAAAAGGAGTAGCGCCATAGTTAAAGATTGATATAAGAGAATGGAACATGTTGTGCCGACCCCACATAGAGTGGGATAAGTAGTAAGACAGTAAAATAATGACTAAGGCTATTAGCATATGACTGTTCAAAGTCGGTCAAAACCATTAACGATATTAACAAGTGAAGTTGTTTAAAACTTAAAGTATCTCGGAGTCCTGGCTTGCATTACACAGATTCAAGATATTAGCATCTTAAAATGTTTAATGTTACTGTATAAAAGCAAGACCGAATTCACATGCAAGTTTTGTTCCTGATGTTATTAGTATTCAAAACGCGTTCTTCTGTATTATAGTGACCTAGTTCAAAAAAATTGTTTTGTGGTAAATAGTAAAAACTTGTGATTTTTAAAATACCCATAATTTAGAAGTGAAAGAAAACACTATCTTTTTTAATAGTTCGTTATATGAATTATAATGTATCTAAATCAATTAAGCAACCAACTCGTTGTGACCCTGCCTTCAGCTCCACGGGTCGTGGGTTCGATTCTCGCCGTGGGCCAACATTTTCTAACAAAAATTTGTTGGTTATTCGAGGGTGTATATATCTATTTAAGTATAATATGTATTTAAAATTATATATGTTTATATGTACCAGGTAAGCTATGATGGCCTAGCGGTGCGACCATGTGAATCTCTAGAGACAATCATGGGTTCAAACCCGGGCAGACACCAATGAGTTTTTCTATTAAAACTTATGTGTCTAATTGATAATTGCAATTTATCACACGCTTTTCGGTGAAGGAAAACATCGTGAGGAAACCTGCATATCTCTAGAGAATCCTAGGGATATGTGTAACCTACCAATCCGCATTGGAGCAGCGTGGTAGGTCTTAGCTCCAACCCTTCTCTCCAAAAAAAAAGGAGAGAGGAGGCCTATTCCCAGCAGTGGGATATTAACAGGCCGTTACTTACTTACTTATATGTACCAGTTGTTTGTCTCAAATTAAATCGTACAGAAAATATTAACAATACCATAACTAATATTTAACTTTCTCAATAAACAAGAATTGTATTCCTTTGTGAAGTTAATTTTTAGTTGCTAACCACCGGAGATGATTTCCATTACTTGGAACAATGTAATTTGAAGTGCCATTATTCTGTTGGCGTCCGCTAACGCTAAAGAGGTTTATAATTTCAATAGACATTAATCAACTTTACTATTGTTGTCTAATTTATATTAACTTAAGTAGGATATTTTTTATATCCTACTTATGGATACTAATATATAAAGCTGAAGAGTTTTTTTGTTTATTTGTTTCATTGTTTGAACGCGCTAATCTTAGGAACTATTCCTCCTGCCCTTATCCCCACTCTAAGTGGGTTTGGCACAACATGTTATAAACATGCTGTCACATGATTTGGCTGCGTTTTTACGACCGGCCGCCTGCCTGACATCAACTTACCTCAGTCGTATTTTACGACACCTCGGTAAGAAAGATGGTGGTCTATTTTAGTAAATCGGATACCACACGGTGGGTCAACTTACCTTAGTCGCCTTTTACGACACCTCGGTAAGAAATGAGGGTACTATTCTATACAGCCGGATACCACACGGCGTATCAGGAACTACTAGACTGATTTGAAAAATTCTTTCAGTGTAAGACAGTCGATTTATTGAGGCTATTAAGGCTATAAGCTATATAACATCACGCTAAGATGAATAGGAGAGCAGCGGCAATAAAAAATAGTACAAAATTGTTTCCCTCTAAAAGTTCTGAATAAAAGTCCGCGATAGCATATGTCTAGCTTTTAAGGTTAAACCACTTTAAATTTTTTTATGTTTATCAAAAGACTATATTACAGTTTTAATCTTTTCACACGGGCGGAGCCGTTTGCGATTGCTAGTTTTCTATAATGCTTGACAAGTAAACACTATGACGAAGTCATTTCGTACAAATTAAATCACCAAACAGTGTGGTATCCGGCTAAGCAGAACAGATTACCGTCATTTCTCACGAGGTGTCGGAAAAGGCGACTAAGGTAAGTCGACACACTGTGTGGTATCCGTCTGAGTAGAATAGACCACCCTCTTCCGTACCGAGGTGTCAGAAAAGGCGACTAAGGTAAGTCGACACTGTGTGGTATCCGTCTGAGAGGAATAGACTAACTTCTTTCTTACCGAGGTGTCGTTAAACACGACTATATATTAAAGACAGGCAGTCACGGTAAATTGAAGTCAGGCAGGCGGCCAGATTCAGAAAGCCTTTAAAATACGTAACAAATCATGTGACAACGTTTATGTTATGTTGTGCCGACCCCACTTAGAGAGGGATAAGGGCAGGAGCAAGGATGATTATAGATATTATCACTGAATACGGATAAATAACTAACATCCGCAAATAACTATTATGTAAGTTTCCATGGTGGAGGAGATGACGTCATTACAAGTTTTAGTAGTATTTTTATGGCTAACTGCAAACTCTTCGGCGGGCGAATAAATACGTTTACTATCCCGGAAAGTTAGCTGGAGTAAGCTGATTAGAAGTTTAAGCGGAATTTTAGTACTGAATCTAATTTTGTTTACTTAATTTAGCTTTTTGATATTGCGGGAAAATGAAATTGAAGGTTGTTGAAGTATTACTTAAAAAGGGAGTTAAAGTCGATGATGAGGATCGACATTATTCTGCAATTTTAGCTTATAATAAAAGTCCTATGGTATCCGGCTGAGTAGAATAGACCACCCTCATTTCTTGCCGAGTTGTCGTAAAAGGCGACTAAGGTAAGTTGACCCACCGTGTGGTATCCGGTCCGGTAGAATAGACCACCCTCTTTCTTACCGAGTTGACGTAAAAGGCGACTAAGGAAAGTTGACCTACCGTGTGGTATCCGGTTCAGTAGAATAGAAGTTAAGTTGACGTTAGTGACGGTCGTATACGTGGTCAAATGTGACAACTGATGTTTGATGGTATAGTAAATAAGAAAACACAAATTGTCCATAAACATTTATTAATATAATATATCGTTTTCCATATTCCAATATTTGTAACATTAAAATTAATTCCCTTATCAGGATCGTATAATATAAGAACTACATATAGATGATCTAGGCTGCAATACCATATACCCCCTGTCCGAGAGATGCATTAAGTACATTAAAGATTCGTTTTATTATATAAGAATTATATTTTGACACATTAATAAGTATTTAAAACACTAAGTTGCCAATCGCAAATAAGTGGCTTTATTTATAAAGGCTTATAATAGCGTCTTTCACCAAGTTTTAGTTAGTATCTTAAGATATTACGACATTTAAAGTTAAATTTATATTTTACTATTATGTATCAGCTACTTCCTATAGACATAAGTTTACCACCAATTATCTACTGCTTTCTACTATTAGTTTACTTAACTCTACATACATACATTGTAAGAATAAGACTGCTTGAAGCACTGGGTTCGGGGATTAAAATAAATGGAACTAAAAATGGCTGGACAAGAACCCACGGCTAGAAGCAGTATCTAGGGTCTAATTGGCCGAGCTTAATGTCTAAGCATACTGATTGGGCAATAAGGCTGGGTGATTGCCCAACCATATATGTGGACACTCGGCGCAATTAGAGAAAAGTAACAAAAACAAACGAGACAGTAGATTTATCGAACATATTTTAGAAGGGCGCTATAATTTTAGTAAAAATGGTCCAAAAATATCTCCGAACTAAAATCTACGTCCCTGTTTTCGATTTGAATTTTCTAATTTTCAAAAGATATGAGATAGGAGTGAAGATAAAGGTAAGCTAACGCAACGGGTCCAATGGTGTAATGCAATGGTCGTTTGTTGTAACGCCAAGTTGTTTACGGCATTACGGGGTCGGATGGGTGACATGGAGAATCACCCCCACTTCTGGAAGAGGCCCATGCGCTGGCAGCGACAGTTGGCCCCCCAGAGGTTGCAGCGACAGGAGGACGAGTGGCAACAGTCGCCAGGCCGGTGGTCGCAGTTGCCTCCACGCCGGATACACGCACGTCTGAAAACGTAGATCAGCGACGAACGTCTGAAACGACATCATCGAATTCTAGCCTAAGTTTATATCCCTGTTCTAGTTACTGACCGGTATAAAATGGTCATTCATTGTTCACTGAAAATTGTATTCCGTACAATTTTAAAACAAAGAAAGACAATTCAATTGAAATGAAATTTACTGATTTAAGAAATGAAAGCGTTGAAAAGCGTTGAATGACTCATTTCAATCAAATTGGCGCCATTTTGAATACATTGCCTAAGGTTTAATATAAAACGGAGAAAATTATATGCCATAAGTTTTTGAACAAAGAAATAATAAGGGACAATATTGCTGTATAAACCGACAATTGAAATATGGAACGAGGAAGTGAATGAAATTATTGGAAAAGAATTTTGGTGGGAGTATGAGCAGCAGTGGGAACAGGAGAAGCATCTATTTGGGACAGATTCTTAATAAGGAGGTGTAAAAAAATATTGAAATCAAAACAAAATATATACAATTTTTTATAGACATTTAATTGCATAAAAGTGATAACTTGTCAGTGATTAAAGCTATATACATCTTTTTCCTTTTAACGTTTTCCCTCATCAAAAATATATAACAAACAGGAAAACATCAATAACAAATAACAAATATCGGTTAAACATCAGTATAAATATGGAGGTAAAAGTTTTCTTCGATATTTCTTGGTTCAGAAAAATATGGTATTATAAATATCATTGGACAGGTATTTTTTAATAAAACACAAATTTGGCGTGCAAATTTTTTCGAATAACTTTATGGAAACACCTGTGTTTAATTATTAAACAGATCATTTAAAGAACAAAACGTTACTTTGTGGAAATCTATAATACAAAAGTAATAATGAAATTATTAAAAGCTTTTATTCAACTTGCAACGTGAGTGAATGCAATGTGAAGGTATAATCTTGGGAATTAAATTTGACTCACTTTTCGGGGTCCGATTGGGCTGAAATTTAATATATTGGTCCAGTACCGATGACAATGCATGTTTATGATAAGCATGACCTGATGCTGCTGCCAGGATTGGCTCTAGACGAGAGAACTCTTCAACGGTTAACAGAAGGGACATGAAGGGACATCTTAAAAGTTTTGTTATAATCTGCACTTAAACGCGAATAATTTCATTTTTACTTATTTATTATTAAATAAAATTGTTGTGAACTGATGGTATAGTCATTATCTCAGTTATTAATTAATGGAAAAATTTGAAATGCTTTTTTTTACTAAAGTAAACAATGTAGCAATGTAACTTACTTGCCAACATCCTGAAGAAGCTGAAGATCACCAGGGTCTTCTCCATAATCCGATCCGTTTATTTCTACATCCTCGTCACCTATAAATTAATAAACATTATACTTGTTTCATAACTGCTTGTAAATGTTTACAGATATAATTTTAATAGATACGTAAATACATTTATACAATAAAATTTGTTGGTTTTTCTAGTATGGATATACTACAAGAACCAACAAATTTTGTTTAGGAAAGGTCTTCGGCGGAAGTCTAACTCGTGGCCCCCATAGGCAGGGAAACTCAATCTGCAGGGTGCTCCATTTAGTGCCCAAAAACAGATTACAGCTACATCGATTTTTCTCCCCAAAAACCCTACATGCTGAATTTCACGAAAATCGTTGGAGCACTTTCCGAGGTTCCGAAAATATATTTATATATATATATATATATATATACATACAAGATAAACTCATTTAAATAATATAGATAATCGCTATATACAATCAGATTTACTAAGAATTCTGTAGTATTTTCTTCATTCGTTATGTTATAAAAAATATGTTTATATTCTTTGTATATACCAAGCCGCTTTCAAAAAACGTCTTTAGAAAAGTCTGTTTGCAAAAAAATAATACACAAATGTTGTATATTTAAATGTATTAATTTTATCACCGCCTCTGTAATTGAGTTTCTGCTTATCACCCTTGGCAACATCTTATTTTCCCTTACAAAGCTTAAAGGTTGAAAAAGATCTTTTATGACTATAAATAACTCCATTTTGGAACTTGTTTGTATCATTTGTGAAATATGATTTCTTTTTTTTAATACAACGTTCAACTTTATTCATAAAATTTGAAATTTGATTTATGTAATAGAGAACGGAATAGCTAAAGATACTTTTTGCAAAGTTTGTTTTTGTTTTCGTCCGGAAGAAATTCATCGTAAACAACTTCGTTATCTAATAAAGCTATTTTTAATGGATATTTTATCGGGCACATAAAACATAATGATTTTATTTTTTTATCCCCAATTTCATATATAGACTTGAGGCAACTTAGATCGAAGTCTATCAAGTAAAGTCAAGTAAAACAAAATCTTTTTTTGGATATCAGAATATTATGGACCCCTTATAATGCTCCAACTTGGTTTATTCATTTTTTAAATTATTTTTTAAAAAGATTACTAGGAATTTGGGTTACAAATTACTAGTAAACTTGTTAACCTCTCCAGCTAATCTAAATGCTTGTGTTAGGCATTCCTAACTACACTAGGAGCCCACTGGTTCACGTACGTAGTATAATAGCCGGGATTCGAGCCTACGACCTCTCGATCGTAAATCGGTTACCCTAACCATTCCGCTACCGGTTTTTGGGACTAGGATGGGGTAATGTTGTTCAAATTACGTCCATCCCTGCCAGCAGCCTGGACAGCGTCACTTCAGGGTTGGAGCATCCCTAAACATTGACCCATACGGTCCGTATTCACCACGAATTAGCAAACCTCTTCTTAAACATCTTACCAGGATCAATATACGAGGCATAGGCGCACTGGTCTGCTAGCAGAAAAGCCGCTAGCGCTAGCAACAGAGCGCTAGCGCGCGGCATGCTGCTAACCGACAACCGCTGCTTGCCTGTGAAAAGAAGCAGCATTGTATTCCACATATATATGATAGAGATCTATAGCTTCTTTATAGTATAAAATAAAGATTACTTTGCCATGTGATATCCGGCTGCGTAGAATAGACCACCCTCTTTTTTACCGAGGTATCATAAAAGGCGACTAAGGTAAGTCGACCGACCGTGTGGCACCCGGCTGAGTAGAATAAAACACCCTTATTTCTTACTGAGTTGTCGTAAAAGGCGACTAAGGTAAGTCGACCCGCCGTGTGGTATCCAGCTGAGTAGAATAGTACTACCCTCTTTCTTTTCGAGTTGTAGTAAAATACGACTAAGGTAAGTTGACATCAGGCTTGGGGCCAAACCATGTGACAACATGTTTATAACATGTTATGCCCAATTAGAGTGGTATAAGGGCAGGATGAGGATGATGAATATAAAGATTACTGATATATCAAATAAAGAAAAATATTTTTAGGAGTAATTTCTCTGTGACGAATCCCTAAATAAATTTTCATACACATTTAAAATCATAATTTTAATATTCGTAATCTTGATAGACGTTTCATTAATTAAAGTAAACCACAAAGTGTATGATGAATAAAACATTAGATGAACGACACTCTTAATTTGTTACAAATTATTCATGAATGCTTCCTCGATTTACGCTTGGAGCATAAGTCTCAGATAATTTTATTCGAAGCTTCGTAGATATTCTTCGAAACTTGGATCATATACTTTCTTATCTGTTTGAATATGTTTTGTAGTATCTCAAAGTTTCATGTTATGTTCTAAAGAAACGTTGTTACTGCCCCTCGGCTGTTTAAAGGCCTCTAAGAATTCTAGAATTCAATTCAAATTCAAAATATTCTTTATTGAAATAAACTTGTAAACAAGTGCTTTTGAATCGTCAACTCTACTGCTAGTTCGGACAGCTGTTCCTTCCGAGAAGAGCCAGCAAGAAACTCGGCGGTTGCTCTTTTAAAAATAAAATTCTTAATACTATTTACTTTAATTCGTTACTGTCTTGTACAGGTTCAAAGAGAGCTATATCCACACATTCTTATCTTCTAAATAATCTTGAAGAGTATAGTAGGCTTTCTGTATCAGCCCCTTTTTAACAGTGTTTTTAAACTGCTGTAATGGCAATGCTGAAATTGATTGCGGAATTTTATTATAGAATCTTATACCAAAACCCACAAAGGAGTTACGCACTTTTGCAAGCCGCAAAGCAGGAGCCGCAAGTTTATGTCGGTTCCTGCTTTGTCTATTGTATACATCACCTATCGTTTTATAATTATTTATGTTTATATGTACATAAGTTAAATTGCTTAAAATATACTGTGAAGCAAATGTAAGAATACCTGTTTTCTTAAACTTCTCTCGCAGGGAATCTTATCAATTCCATCCAATTAATTCTAGGCTATTCCTACCACTTTACAATATGATTATCAGGGTTCACCTATACACCAGGAAATATCTAGAGCTATGCAAGTTTCAGCACTATGTATTCACTAGGCTTTCTTTCACTACAAATCGCATTACGAATTGTAAATATCAGTTAAGTAATGGTGCCCACTGTTGGGCATAAGCTTTCTCTCCCCTTATTTAGAGAGAAGAGCTAAAGCTTACATTTACCATAATATTCTAATGTGGATAGGTAGGTTGTATATATCTCAGGAATCCTAGCAGATATGCAGGTTTCAAGCTGTAATAGCCCAGCGGTGAGACTGTGCGACTATTTCAAATGGGTCACGGGTTCAAATCCCGGCACGCACCAATGCGTTTTTATCGTATGTGTCTAATTGATAATTGAAATTTATCAGATGCTTTCCGGTGAAGGAAAACATCGTGAGCAAACCTGCATATCTCTAGAGAATTCTAGGGATATGTGTGATTCTACTAATCCGCATTGGAGCAGCGTGGTAGGTCTTAGCTCCAATCCTTCCCTCTGAAACCGAGAGAGGAGGCTTATACCTAGCAGTAGAATAGTAACAAGCCGTTACTTTACTTTAGGCAGATTTCCTCACGATGTTTTCAATGATGGCGCAAAAGTTTTAACAAAAATTTATTGGTCCTGTCCGGGATTGGAAGCTGTGACCCTTTAAATGAATTATGCGTTTTTTCCGTTCGGCTATCACAGCTTTAATTTTGTACAGCCTTATATCTATATACGAGACTAGCTTTTACCCGCAACTTCGTTCGCGTGGACTATTGTCGCATCATAGGTTGATAATAGATCGTGTATTTCAATGGCAATCTATTCTTGTAAAATTAACAGGATTCCCATAGCATATATGTTATCCCGGTTGATAAGGAATAATTGAGCCAAATTTCATCGACATTGGTTCAGCGGATTCGCCGTGAAAAATTAAGAAACAAGTATGGATGTACTCAAAAACTTTTGCATTTATAATATTAAACGAGGATAGGACCATTTTTTATCTTCTTTTTTTTGCTTTTTTAATTTTTTTTATTATTATTTTTTTTGTGAAAACTTTATTGATGTAAATTTATATTTAAATATTTATTTAGTAATAGAACCATTGTTTGTTTCCCAAAAATAAAATAAACAAATAAATAGGCAGACAGACTGATTGCTGTCAAATAACCTTGTAGTAAAAGTAAACGGTATATTCATTTCAGTAGAGTAGTTTGTACAGTGTAATTAAAAATAACAAACGTTACGGGAAAAGATTAAATAGAAATATATAAAATTGAAACACTCCAATGAGTTTTATTGGTTGTACGGCCTTCAGGGAACAAAGAGCAATCTTGCGTTATTTGATTTCAAATAACAGCCACTCCGGGATCTTGGGATTCTTGTTACAAGTGCAATAATGTTATTGCAGTCAAACCTTGACGGATAAGTGGTTAGAGCGACTATTTCCGAGGACTTATGTTTTTTTCTCTGCAACTTATTAGTTTCATAGAAAGAATCAGCTTAGCGATTCAGCGCGGAAATGTTGCAAGCATTCTTGGGACCATTCCACGTGGGCATGATATGTATAGTCCTAACGTGTAAGTAATTCAAGATAGATATAACTTGTACAATTTTGTTCTAAATAAAAAAAAAGATATATCGTTTCACAGTTTATTTTTATTTATATATTTCTTTTTATACATATAGTTAGAAAAGATAAAAAGTAAAAAAGCACATGTATAAAGGCGGACTTAACCCTTAAAGGGATCTCGTCCTGTCAACCTTTGAGTAACAGAAGGTAAAAGGACAAGAAGTGAAGAAGAAAGAGAATACGGGTAATATAGAGAAAAAGAAAAACTTTATATAAATTTAACTATTTAATCTATTAATTAATTAATTTTATTTGGTAAAATAAATAGATGAAACGATGCTACTATGCCGTGTGGTATCCAGCTGAGTACAAAAGATCACTCTCATTTCTTACCGAGGTGTCGTGAAGGCGACTAAGGTGAGTTACACATGGTATGGTATCCGGTGGAGTAAAATAACCACTCTCTTTCTTACCGAAGTGTCGTAAAATACGAGTCGTAAGTTGTCGTCAAGCAGGTGGCAGGTCGAAAAATACGTAGCCATGTTACATGTAGTCATGTTACAATATGTTATAACATGTTGTGCCGACCCTACTTAGAGTAAATTAAGGAAACGATGATGAAATTATTACTTTCACCAGTTCGTTTAACTTGACCTGGGTTCGGGAATTATGCGGGAAAAACTTTATGACACTGATTTCTAAACGGGAGAAGCCGCGGGCACAGCTAGTTAAAAATTAAAATTACTTTTACTACTTAACTGTGCATAAGATGTGATAGCGGTGAGATTGCGCGACTTTATCGAGGAGTCACGATCTCGGACTCCGAACAGGCACCACTGAGTTTCTCTGCTAAAAACTTGTATCAAATTGATAATTGCAATTTATCATACGCTTTTCGGTGAACGAAAACATCGTGAGGATACCTGCATATCTCTAGAGAATTCTGGGGATATGAGTATCCTACCAATCCGCATTGGAGTAGCGTGGTGGATCAGAGCTCCAACTTTTCTTTCCAAAAACAGAGAGTCGGAGAGGAGGTATATGCCCAACTGTGGGATAATAAGAGGCAGGTACTTTACTACCTAGCTGCAGGGTATTTAAATGTATCTGATGAATCTATGCGTATTGGCTTGTATATCCTAAAAATCTGGCAGACATATTTTATGTAAGCGAATAAATCAAAAGAATAAGAAAAAATCCTTATAAAGATTCCATGATCTAGCCTTATTTTATCACGGGTTTATTTTGTTAAATATACAAAATAAATCTTGACTATATGTTATTTTTGTACTGTTAATAAACAATAATATAAATCACCCTTGAATATTATATCTTTGACGCAAAAATAATTGAGATGTTGTGAATACAAGGAATCTTTTCATTAAATTGTCGGCTTCGTTTTCTACATAAATATCTGTAATTTATTGTTCATTTTGACATCTTTAAGGCCGTCATAACGCGTATTGTAACTTTGTAGAGTACAAATATAATCTTCAATTATTTAAGATGTACGCTGTTATAATATTTATGAGTTATGAAACAATAACATTATTTTTATAGGTTATACTTTGCAAAAACGTATTCTAGATTGAAATGTACTTTTTAGAAGAAGAACTGGAAAAAGGCCTTATTAGTCAATGTATAGAAACTGGCTATACTCACTTCCTATTTTACCGGGTGAGCCCGACTAATTTCAAGCCTTGTATCCGTGAGCTCTTTATGCGGCGTTATTTCATCGAGTATTCGGTGAGTATAGCCGGTTTCTATACATTAATTATGAATACCACTCACAATACTCTAAATTCAAAAAAGGCCTAAATACTTGAAAATATAGAAACAAATATTTGCACAATGTGCAAAAAATTTTTTTGTAATCTTAATCTAAGCGGATACAAATATAAGTTAGAATTTGATTTTATATGAAATTAAAACTTTGTTTAATAAATAATTTAGATCCATGTTAATATTTGAACATCGCATTTCAAAACATCCCTGATTTTTTGATGTATGCGTTTGTTTTGGCACATAAAACAATATAAAGTATAAACATGTCGATATTTTTAAGCGAGAATTGAGCTCAAAAATATTTGTATTTCTCACGAACATGGCGACCCCTTTACACAACAATTCCCAAATGTAACAAAATAGATGCCAGAGAAAAAGGCAAAGAGAAATCAGTCGAGTCATTGGAGCGTAGATATGATATATTTTATTCACGCAAGTATCACATTACTTTCTCTGTTGGTGAAACCGGAATATCCTTATATCCCTCGATCTAGTTCAGATGAAGCGAAAACTTCTTTCATTATTCCATTGATAGTGATCCGATGAGAATGTTAGTAATCTTCGTTATAAGTTAGGCGTCAATTGTTTGACAAGGAAAACTATCCTAACAGATGGATGCCGATTGGTATCCTCTGCATCCTTCTATATTTTAAATAATAAGCTTTTTTTTATATAAAACATTAATAAATGATTCATTCTCTTGCCTCTAAGCGGGATCGGCAAATGTTACAAACATGTTGTCACATGATTAAGCTTCGTATTTTACGACCGGCCGCCTACCTGACTTCAACTTACCTTAGTCGTATTTTACGACACCTCGGTAAGAAAAAGAGTGGCCTATTCGACTCAACTATATTGTATATAATATATAATATCTGGGTGACCGAGCTTCGCTCGGTAATTTTTTACAAAAAAAACTTTAAAAAAAGAAAAAACAATTATTTAGTTGGGATCGATCCTTGGCACTCACATTTCTCGAGGCTGCCCGCTAACCGAATAAGCTACGTCGACTTGACAGTTAATGGCGAAAATTCAATTCAATATAAATGTTAGTGTTTTTTAATGCCCAAAAATAGGGATAATACAATATTTTTTTTACATAAAACCTAGCTAGATCAATTTTTCTCCCCCAAAACCTTCTACATGCTGAATTTCAGGCAAATCGTTGGAGCCGTTTCCCAGATTCGGAAAATATATATAACTCATTTAATTATTAAGATTAACCAGTTGTCTATCACCCATAATACAAGTATTAGGTTACTTAATTTAGGCATGAAACCGTGTATTATTATTTATTAATTATTTTCTTTTATCAAATAACCTCTAAGCCTTCATTAAGCTGCCATTTCGTGAATTGTTAAGTTAGTCTGTTCAATTAATTACCCTTCGTCATTCTCAGATTATTAGCAGCTGTTTGTTTCTGTGGGCGCGGCTATGCGGAATATAATAGCTCCGCCTTTATTAATCTTGCGGCAAACAGAAATTATTACAAACACGACACAAATGTTTGATATTATTAATTAAGCCACCATTTTATGTTCAACCAATATTCACACGCACAAGGGAAACTTAAATAATTTTATCGTACTAATATTATAAATGCGAAAGTCCGCCGTGTGGTATCCGGCTGAATAGAAAAGCACCACCCTCATTTCTTACCGAGGTGCCATAAAAGACGATTAAGGTAAGTCGACCCGCCGTGTGGTATCCGGCTGAGTAGAATAGACCACCCTCATTTCTTACCGATGTGTCGTAAAAGACGACTACGGTACGTCGACCCGCCGTATGGTATCCGGCTGAGTAGAATAGACCACCCTCATTTCTTACCGAGGTGTCGTAAAAGGCGACTAAGGTAAGTTGACCCACCGTGTGGTATCCGGTTTAGTAGAATAGACCACCCTCTTTCTTACCGAGGTGTCGTAAAATAGACTAAGGTAAGTTGATGTCAGCAGGCTGGTCGTAAAATACAAAGCCAAATCATGTGACAGCATGTTTATAACATCTTGTGCCAACCCCACATAGAGTAGGATAAGGGCAAGAAGATGAATGAATGATTATAAATGCGAAAGTCTAGGAGTATGGGGTGTGTGTAACTCTTTCACGGGGAATCCGCTGAACCAATATCGATGAAATTTGGTAATTCCTTACACACCGGGGTAATATATAGGCTATAGAAATCCTGTAAATTCTAAAGGAATACGATGGTAGGTGGGATAGGTATATTCGTTTCTTTTTTCTTGATAAATTTAACTGAGCTATTAAAATGGATAATTAATATAAGATGTACGGGTTATTTAATAAAAAAAAAACTGATATTATTGTGTAAGTCTCTTCGTAACGTTTTCATGGCCAATTCGCTGAACATCGGGGTAACATATAGGCTATAGAAATCCTGTTATTTCAACAGGAATAGGATGAAAAGCCATTTAAAAGCGCTATTATAATAGGTTATTATGCGAATCCAACAAACGAAGTTGCGGGTAAAAGCTAGTAATATATAAATCTTTTGGTGCTTCAGAAGTACAATAGGAATTTAAGATAAAATTAAAAGGATTATATACAGAGAATGGAAGGTCATATCGCTAGCTAAGCATTTACCCTAGACAACCCTTTGTAAAGAAAAACAATTTAATATAGGCGTTTTTTCGTACGTAAAGGAAAGAAAACTTCTTTTTTTTTAATAATGAATTGTTTGTAGAAGCAGATGATATTCTGTAGAAATCTATCTACCGAATTCGGAGAAACAAATCGATAAGATTTCTGGTAAAGAAATATCATTTGGGGTGAATAACGACTGAGCTACTTTATATTGACACATAAGTTTTAGCAAAACAACTTATTGGTGTCTGCCCGGCTTTGAACCCGTGACCTTGAAAGAGTCGGTGTTCGACGGTGTGCACGGTGTTCACGGTATTCACGGTCGCACTGGGCTACCACAGCTTATTATTGTGTGCTAATAATAAGTGGTATATTATCAAGCTTAAATTACTTTAAATTACTTATTAAAGTTTACATTACTTATTACTCATCCTCAGCAGTGGAACAGTAACAGGCCGCTACTTACTTACTTATTATACCACTTTACCACTGTTTCATACTTAAATGTTTGCTTTAATCTGAAATAAGCGACTAATTTTCTGATTATACAAAGTCTCTATGAAACTCCGAAACTAACCTAAACACAAACACCATACGAAAATTGGCCGTCGTAAAGTCTTAGATCAACAAAGCTTTATAGAACCAACTCGTTATAAGTTCTACGTCAAACCAAAAGTTTGTGTCAACGAAATTTATTGCAGTGAACTTGCAGGTAAAATATTAATATTAAGGTTATTAGACAGCGTGTTGCTATCCCACTGCTGGGTAATATCTTTAGTCAACTTGAACTCAGCATTCTCCTTTTTTTATGTCAGGAAAACCCATTATGGGTCGTCACCGCCCGACGGGGACGAGCAGCGGGTATGTCGGACTCTCACCGACTAAAAACCTGACAGTGCTCCACCACGCTGCTGGTGGCGGGGACAGGGTACCGTTGTACACATTACCCCATCCCCGCCAGCAGCAACTCTGAACCCCAGAGTGCGCCACCTCTGGGTCGGGGCCTCTCTAGACTAGGCCCTCACTCCGCTAGACGATGCATCGGGAACACCAGATGCATCGACCGCCTCGGGGACCTGACTCCAGCCAGCATCCGATGAACCCCGTTCGGACCGCTCGGAGGTCCCCGTTAGGGCGGCATGCGACGGACTTCGAACTCAGCATTCTCCTGCCTTTATCCCACTCTAGCAGGAGGATAAGGAGGAGGAGGCAGGAGAATCCCACTCTAAGTGGGGTCGGTAAAACATGTTATAAACATGTTGTCATATGATTTAGCTTAGTATTTTACGATCGGCCGCCTGACTTACCTCAATTTACCTTAGTCGGCTTTTGCGACACCTCGGTAAGAAAGAGGGCGGTCTATTCTGCTCAGCCGGATACCCCGCGCGGGTTGACCTACCTTTGTCACCTTTTACGACACCTCGTCAAGGAATGAGGGTGATCTATTCTATTTTATTGGTACTGTAAATACGGGATAATTTATTTACTCTGTTAAAAGTTACTCTTAAACCATTATTTTTTTGTTATAGAAAGTCAAATAGATAAACGTGGAAACTGTAGCCTCGCCATAACGGATGCGCAGTCAAATGCAGAACACCATTGTTTGAAAGTTGTTTTAAAATGTTTTATTTTACATTTACCTCTGAAGTTGAACTTTGAAAAGCTTGTACATATAGAAACCATAATTTATAAACCCTGTGCCACTTGTTAAAATAAGCATATTTTTGTTAAGATAAATTAAAAGAGAAAACACTGATTTACATTAGATTACGCATTTATTTTACATGTACAATAAAAAATTCAAGGCAGCTTTTAAATCTAAATAAATCTCCGAATTATTTTAAGTGCCTACTGAAGTTTTTTGCAGCATCCAATATGTAAATCGTGCTTAGAAGTTAACAAGCTCAGTCTAATTAATTCAAATAAACCGAGAAGATCAAGAAGAAGAAAAAGAAAGAAGAGAAGCAAATGGAAAGTGGATTTCAAAGTAAGATCCGTTTCGCATTTCGTATTGTGCCATTTCCGTATTTACGTTCTGTAGCAATATAAATATATTAAATGTTTATTCACATCAAAGGCAAAAGTCTATCTATCTGTTACGCTTTCACGATTTATCTACTGGACCAATATTGATTAAATTTGGTACATTTAAATCTTATAAACTAGGGTAACATATAGGTTAAAAGAAATCCCTTCAATTCTACGAAAAAAAAATGTTGTGATAAATAAAGGTATTTTCACAATAAAATCAACGTAAATAGAGCCGTTGGTACTACTAATATATACTAATTTTAATTTAAAAAGGTTGTTCCTTTTTTAAGTTAATATGATCGATGTTATTTGAAAATGGAGTTGAAGGGTTTTTATCTCGTTTCATAAATACAATAGACCATAAATACTTCAGCTACAATACAAACTATTCGATTCAGTTAATTTGAATTTATGCACAATAGAATTACCTCGAGTACCATTTCCAGAGCGTAAATTTTCAGACTAGATTTGAAATTTCCAACTTTAATTAAAATATAATTTGAATGTTCCAAAGTGAGCCATGATTCGGTTGAGAGTAATTTATTACATTTGAAATTTAATATTAGTCACTAGGTCATGTTTAACTGAAATGAGCATTCAAGAGTGCCAATGTTTATTATATCATGGTAAATGTAGGTTTTATAAAAATAATTGCACGTACGTGTAATGTCATATTTCTTCGCGGTACAGAATAAAAAATTACTAAAGATTTTTAATCTATATATATAAAAGAAAGTTGGTCTATGTTACACTATTTATAACTCAAGAACGGATGAACCAATTCGGCCGAAAATTGGTGTAGAGGTTGCTTAGAACCAGGAAACGGACATAGGATACCTTTTATCCCGTTAGACTGCATTTATTTTATCCCGTCAAGTCACTATAAATCGTGGTATTACAAGAACTGACAAGAACGACTATGACATTGAATAACAATACGAAAATGTCAGTGGAATACAAAACATAGATGACAGCTAAAAGTAATTTTTCTTTGGTGAAGTATGGTAAAATATTTGACAATTATCAAAATAATAGTGTTACAACATGTTTTAATACAACCTCCTTCATAGAGTTGGTCATTTATATGAAAAAGCATTGTGGCTGTCATATGTGTCATTAAGTTGTTGGGAAAGAGTAAATGGGTTGAATTTGGGAAAACTGTTTTTATTTATTGAATAAGTATAATAATATAATAAGTACAAAGGAGAAATATCGTCGTTTATTATATTCAGAAGAGGATGTAACCTAAACTCACAAATAGAGCGGACAAAAGGAATATCTGGAAATTTAAGGAGTTTAAAGAAAAGACAAATGACGATCAATATCTTGAGACAACATGGAGAGTGCGAATTTCGTATAATTTGAGAGATAGTTGCGATGTGCGATGCTATGGAATAAAAAATGGAGTTTTTATTGGAGAGATTATTATGATGATATTATGATAGTAATTGGTATTCGGTCTGTTAACTCTATAAGATCAACGTGACGATGTGATCAACGTATCTGCTGAGATGGTTGCCACTTATTGAGCTGTGTTATGCCATGACAGTGATTGAGGGTGAGCTTAAGGTGCGAAATGATTTTTCTTTTACAGATTAAAAGAGCAAGTATTGAGTTTCTTGCCAATTCTTCTCAGTACAATCAGCATTCCGAATCAGTGGTAGATTCATTCCCAGAAGTCAGCTTATGGGATTTGCGGGGTCGCAAATGTTGTCAGGATGGTCGACTGTTACAATATGTTTTTAATACAACCTCCTTCAGAGTTAGTCATTAATTGAGTATTTTTTGAGAAAGAGTAAATGAGTTGACTTAGGGAAAATTGATTTTTATTATTGCATAAGAATAAAGGAGAAATATCGTCGTTAGTTATAATAGCTAAACGTCACTAAATAGTATAAAACAAAGTCGCTTTCTCTGTCTGTTCCTATGTCCCTATATCCCTTTGTATGCTTAAATCTTTAAAACTACGCAACAGATTTTGATGCGGTTTTTAATAGATAGAGTGATTGAAGAGAAAGGTTTATATGTATAATCTAACATATAAACTTTTATTATAAACATTCAATATGAAGTAAAGAAATACTATCATTTTTGAGATTTCCAATGTGATGTCGTAAATAATTACATTTATTTTCCGTTTACATTGCAAACGCAGGCCGAACCCTACAATATTTGTCAAAATAATGTACTAAGAATTTGTACACCTTGCAAAAGGTCTACAGAAAACTCCGCGATGGTATACATATTATGTCTATCTCTTATGGACCCACAATAGCATTTTTTTGACATTTTTTTCTTCATTTGTAATTTAAATGAACATTTTCGAAGATATTATAGATTTAAAATGCAGGGTATAGCGGTTGCGCGCTTTGTCTTATAGCACTTCGAATTTAGCTGCGATTGGACGGGTTTTTTTTTCACATGGCCAACTATATGTCGCTTTATCAAGAGTAACCTCTAAAGAAATCATGTTTGTATTGTGTAATGAAGATTCTTTCTTTATAACAAAAAAGCTGTGAATGTTGTATATAAAGACATTCTGTAATTAATTGTAAAAATAAAATACTCAGGGAAAATGTAAAAGTAAATAAGTAAAAATGTAGTATATGAATTTAGATATTCCAAAGATAGCAGGGAAACCTAAGGTATAGAGAAAGGGGAATTGTTTTTTTTTTTATACAGAAAAAAGCTCCTTATGGGTACCGCCGCCCGACGGGGACAGGCGGCAGTTATGTCGGACTCGCACTGACTAAAACGACCTGTGTGCTCCACCACGCTGCCGATGGTAAGGACAGGGTATCATTGTACATATTGCCCCCATTCCGCCAACAGCTCTGATCCCAGAGAACAAACACCTTCTTCGGGCAGGGGCCCCTCGAAAGAGAAGCCCCCCTCCGCTAACCGGTGCATCGGTAGCACCAGATGCACCGACCGCCTCGGGGACCTGTAAGCCAGGCGTCCGATATACCCCATTCGGAACACCCGAAGGTCCCCAGTTAGGGCGGCAGACGATGGGCTTGGGAGAGTCACTAACACGTGAACTCACCAGCAGCAGATTGGATCCAGAACAACAGTTCGTGGAACCGCTCCGCCGCCTCCCTTCACCCCCCTCCACAGAACAAAGGGAGGCCATCGCTGCCCACGGGCGCTCCCTGCCCACCGTGTTTGTTATGTCACGGTCAACAGTGAGAGACCGCGCCCCAAGTAGGGGCCACAACGCTTTGGTGGGCGTTTCCGCCCCCACCGGGTAATATTTTAGAGAGGTTTTCTTCCTCGCAACCCGAAGGTCCCCGTTCTCATTGCTGTGCTTCCGGGTTTCGCCGACGGTGGCCGTAACCATCTCCAGCTAGACTTAGAGTAAGCCCAACCGGACCCGTCGCTCATTAGGAACAACACCCCAGCCCCCCCGGAGTCCCCGGCCTGTCCAGATTGCCCTCTGCTAATCAGAAGGACAACTGGATTGGCCACCCCACAGTGGTCCGTTCGCCAAGACTAAGCTTGCCCAGGGTGCGCCACGAAGAGGCCGACCACTTTGGCACCCCAGGGGTGCCAAAGTGTTCGTCAAAGTTGTTTTACTCCAAATTTGACGCGTGTGGGCCACGGGCAGTAATGAATAAAACAAAACTGTTGGATAGATTTTAATCATTTTTTACTGAGTGACATAGGCTATATATTTTATACCCGTGCGAAGCCGGAGCGGGCCACTAGTATATATATATATATATATATATATATATATATATATATATATATATGTATGTATGTATGTATGTATGTATGTATATATGTATATATGTTTAAATATAATAAAAAAATTTAATCTCTATTTTCGGACACTGAATCTATATCCTTTGCTTTTCCATAAAAATATCTGCTATAATTTTTTTTTTTTATTAATTGGAAAAGCAAAGGATAATTACGCTGTCAGTTGCAAAGTCATGATAGCTCAATTTGGTAACGGGCGGTCTTAAATTCTGTACACAAGAATCGATTCCGTATAAAATATTTTTTTTATATAGTAAAATCGAGCAAGAACCGATCACCTAGGTATCAGATATTCTAAGCTCCTAAGCTATCATATATTTCAAAATTGCCAACAGAACTTCCGCAACATCTTCCGGCTTAAGGAGGTTTGCACAGTGACCTCTGTGCAAATTTATTGATCGACGGTTACGTCCCAAGTTGCCTTTGGAGCGTTAAATTGCTCGTTAGAGTTTGTATTAGAAGACGAGTTTCCTAAAGTCAAATATAACTTTAGTTTAATTAGTCCGTATTTGGTATACGAAAGGTTTAATTTCCGCAACTACTCTTTAAGTATTCTTTGACCACCATTTACTACCTCCAATATACAAAGATTCATCTTCTTCCATTGCTATGATTCGGGCGCTCAGTGACCTAATTGAAAAAAGTTTTTTCAAGGACTTTTAAATCGTCAAGGATCAATATGATTAATGAGCTATATATTAATAATTGGAATGTTGCTCTTACCGAGAAGAACCAGAAAGAACCTCGGCGGTCAATCTTTTAAACATGTTTATTTTTTTTTAATAGTGTTCTTTTTTTAATAATGTTCAATAGTGTGTTTAAACACACTATTGAACCGCAGTCTTCTTTGAAGCTTAAAGTATTTTCGAATCAGGCTTTTTATCATTCAAATAATCTTCAATTTTGTGCTGTTTTACGTGTAAGCTTATATCTTACACTTAATTTAAACCTTACTGTAGACTGGTCTAGTATGGATAACGGAATTTTATTATAGAAGCGAATACCGAGAACATTGAATGAGTTGCTAAATCTGCTACCTTCGAGGGCAGATATATGGGTGCCCCACCGTAGTTTATCATCCAAAGTGAGCCTTAAAAATGTGGTTGTATTTTCTATTTTTAGTATTGTTTATCATCATCCCTACCCTTATCCCACTTTAAGTGGGGTCGGCACA
This sequence comes from Morpho achilles, assembly GCA_947086495.1. Classification (NCBI taxonomy): domain Eukaryota; kingdom Metazoa; phylum Arthropoda; class Insecta; order Lepidoptera; family Nymphalidae; genus Morpho; species Morpho achilles. The sequence goes on along the minus strand of CAMTZB010000018.1, from coordinate 6,563,438 downwards.
ATATGTCTTCTTCTTCCATTCTCCTCTTTCAAATGTCAACTCTGGTGCCACTCCTTTAACATGCATATCATTTTTCACACAATCCATCCATCTTTTTTTCAGCCTCCCCCTACATCCATCCACATTCATATTTAAAACTCTTTTGGTCACATGATTGTTTTTAGTATTGTTTATGTCTGACCTAAATACGTTAACATAATATTTGTATGTTGCGTTGAGAGTTTTTTTAGTAATGTAACAATACTGCGATTTGAATGCAGATTGACCATTCTAACTAACAACCCATGGTTCGTTCCCTAAGTTTATCGGTTTTTGGAACTGTTTGCTCTTTGTCAGTTAAGCTTCACGTCCCTTTGATTTATGGGAGATACTCGGATCTTTTAACGGACCTCCTTATTTCGATGTGGATCACGTAAATATCCTCCCAGCATATAATTTCCACTGTCTGCTGAGGGACTTTGAACTTAAGAGGGGAGGGTAGTTCCGTTAAATTTTCTTCTTTAGAATTGTTCTTCTCTAATTTTTACACCAAAATAGGGGTAGATAGAGTGTCCCTGTAATCTGTATCCTTCATACATTATTTTTTTTAATCATAAAAATATATAAAGCATAAACTATTGTATTAAATATAATGTATTACATCATTATTTATGCATAATTAGCATACCTTTTCATTAGCATTTAGTTTATCTATAAATATATAAATTAGTAATTAACAAATAGTTCACGAAATCTCGCCGTTTATTTATTCTAACAATAAATTTATTAACATATAGAGGATGTCGGTTGAGACACATAGTATTTTTAACAATATTAAATACTTTTGATAATATCATATAACTTTGTCTTTCAACTTTGAATACTTGAAGTCCCTTTACAACTATTTCGACTTTCATTTGCCGCTTAAATCTTGTGGAACACCAACAATTCTGTCCGTCACTCTCCGCAAAACTTTATTACACAATCATACTTGAAGAAACTTGGTGCGACCACGACAGTTTAGAACTTGTTCGATCAAGTTTGATTACTTCGCGGCTTTGGTAGACGAAGTGTGATAAATTATATCATGATTAAAAATCTTAGATGTCGCAAATATATTTTTTTGTTGACAGTCCCGCGTCGTGTCGATTTTTCAAAATGGCGCTTTTTAGTAAATATATTCAATTCTTATTTTAAATGTAAGTAAATAATAAACACAAGAAAATATTTATATTAACAAAAAAATAATTTGATTAAAAATTATGATGTTTTTAAATTATTATTTAGTTACTAATAATTGATAAATATTTAAATACAGGTACCTCAAATTTTCTTTAATATTTAAATGAGTTAATCTTGTATGTATATATATCAATATAGGTATATTCGGAATCTCGAAAACGGCTCCAATGATTTTAGCGAAATTCCGTATACAGGGGGTTTTGGGGGAAAAAAATCGATCTAGCTAGCTTGCTTTAATTTAAAAAGAAACTCGTTTTATCCCTGTTTTGGGCACTAAAAAAAACTACTAAAATAGGAACAGAAAGCAATTTGAGCTGTCAAATGCAAAGCTGTGACAGCCTAGGTAACGCGCGTAACCTATAAAGTTCAAAACCTGGAATCGATTCCCACATGTCACCCGTTTTTTTATTTATCTATTGCATTTTTTTAAATCTTTTTAAATATTACCGAGCAAGGTTCAGTCACCCAGGTTCTACAAATAATTTGCCAATGGTGAAATTGGCTTAATTTAGATTAACAAAGTTCTCTCTCTTACGATCTTATTTAAAAATAGTAGAATTGACAATTCAAAAGCACTTGTTAACAAGTTTACTTGAATGAAGAAATAAATAAATATATGGGACACTTACACCAACGGTTGGACAAACGCCCCAAAGTAAGTCACTTAATACTTTTATTATGGTAGACAGACAACTGGTGGTACTTAAATATAAATATATACTTAGGCTCGAAGAACGACAAATTCATTTATAGAAAATGTTGGCGCTCGGCGAGAACACGCGACCTGCGGAGCTGAAGGCAGGATCACTACCCACTGCACCAACAGGCTAGCCAAATGCGATAAATTATTGAATTGAATTGAAAAAAAAACGAATATTTGGCTGTAATAATTATAACGTTGATAAAAACATTATACAGTTCAAAGGTAGTGTTCCGTAAAATCATCTTCCAGAAACACTCACAAAGAGAAATGCGCATAACAAATTGAGATCCCTGTGTGAATTGTTCAGATGCCGTACAATAAGAAAATACAATGTTCCTCTTTCATGTGAAAGTTGCTTATATTATGAACAACAAAGGTATACCCCAGACGCAAAAATAACCAACAAAGTTTGTCTTTCGCAGGATGTTAGCATAGAAAGGTAAACCTTAACATATACTTTGTTGTACATACATTCATTACTATCTATACTGATATATAAAGCTGTTTGCTATTTTTGTTTGTTTCTTTGATTGATTGATAGTGATATAGTTTGAAAGTGATTGAGATAGTTTGAAAGTGCTTCCGCTTTACGCAGGTGCTTTCCGGACATGGTTGTTTCGGGTGGTATCTGTGGAGGGTGGCCCAGCGCGAAGCGACTGGTGAATGCCACGAGTGCGGCGCCGACTTTGACACGGCGCTGCACACGCTCGCAGACTGTCCAGCTTGGGCCGTCCAGCGGGCGCAACTCGTGGCACAGGTGGGGCACGATCTCTCCCTGCCCACCGTGGTTCGTGCCATGGTGGACAGGGAGCGATCGTGGGCAGCGATGGCCTCCTTCTGCGAGGACGTTGTCTCACGGAAAGAGGCGGCGGGACGGATCCGTGAAATCGAGTCCTTGGATCCGATCCGCCGCAGGCGAGCGGGGCGCAGGTGACTCGCCGAAGTCCGTCGCATGCCGCCCTAACGGGGACCTCCGAGCGGTCCGAACGGGGTATCGGACGCTCGCTGGAGATAGGTCCCCGAGGCGGTCGATGCATCTGGTGCTCCCGATGCATCGTCCAGCGGAGGGAGGGGCCACTTTTAGAGAGGCCCCGACCCAGAGGTGGCGCACTCTGGGGTACAGAGTTGCTGCTGGCGGGGTTGGGGGTAATGTCTTCATAGGTACCCTATCGCCGCCACCAGCAGCGTGGAGCACACAGGTTGTTTTAGTCGGTGCGAGTCCAACATAACCGTCGCCTGCCCCCGTTGGGCGGCGGTACCCATAAGGGGTTTTTTCCTGTTCAAAAAAAAAAAAAGTTTGAAAGTGCTAATCTCAGAAACTTCTGGACCGATTTGAAAAATTCGTTGAGTGTAAGATAGTATATTTATCTAGGAAGATGCGTAGGTGAATGCGAAGATGAATAGGACAGGAGCAGCAATAAAAATATTACAAAAACGGCAAAATTTAAATCTTTTCTTGCGTGCGCTAAGTAAACGGTAAAGGTTATTCAAAAATCGTGTACTACAAAATTGTTCCCCTCTAAAAGTTGTAAATAAAAGTCATGCATATGTATAGCTTTTAAGGTTTTTTTTTTATTTGACCATTTTTATGGTAATCAAAATACTATATTACGGTTTTAATCTTTCCACGCGGGCGAAGCCGCTGCCAATTGCTAGTTAGGAATGAAATGAATAATAACAACGGAAAAGAGGATTTATGTATTTGAAACGGAAGTTTTTAAGACGCCGTTTTTTATCGAGGTTTTTCAGACGACTTTTTCAAAAGCCTTGATAGCATTGAAGCGCAACTGCTTTCTCTAAAGCAGTTGCTCAACTCTGACGCAAAAGTCTGTTTTTTTCAACCTTGACGGTAAGCGATAAATACTTAGGGAAAGTAACTTTGTAAAATGGCTGACATAGCATCGTTAGAATCAGCCGTAAATGGGCAAACGACTTTGTAATGGAGAAACTGTGGGATTTTATGTGCTCTGTAAAAGTAGGGTTAAGCTTATGACAGCAAAAGTTCATAATAAATATATTTTAGGGTTCCGGACTTTATTACTGTTGCAACGCACATAAACAAAGGTTATATATTTTTGTCTGGGAAGCTTAGTCACATTAATTTTAATGTCTCTAGCCCAAAGGTTGCCTGGAAGAAATCGCTAGTTAGCGATAACGCCGCCATATTGTATCTGCATTAGATTATATCGTTTTCTTAACAATATATTATATTGTAATTTTATGTGGTGCAATAAAATTTTTGTATTCTATTCTATTCTATTCTAACACCTAATAATATAGGTATAATAATACTCGTAGTATTAGTAATAGAAACATTAATTACAGCATCAAAAGCTCAGCTTTCTGCCTTTTATCTTTAATATTTAAATGAGTTAATCTTGTTTATATATTTTATTTCTTTAGTTATGTACCGTAAAAGATGTTGGAAAAAAACATTATTGGTAAAAAAGTGTACATAAGTCAACTTATCCCTATAACAGAGATCTCTGCCAGCTAACCTACGAAGTGAGACAATTTATGGTTAAGAAAGTTATAGTTATAGAAAGTTATAGTTGCTACGAAAATATTAAACATTATGAATTAGAATAACCTTACTAATAATTATTTCATAACCTTAATATTAATTATTTTCGTAATCTCGGAAACGGCATTAATGAAAGCTTGCCGGATCAAAAAGGAAAGATTTTTATTCAGTGCCATACAGGAAGTAGGAAGTATAAAACATGGACAAGAAAAATCACATATACTTAAAACTAAGAATACATCAATTGGCTATCAATTGCTACCACTGGCTACCAATTACATTACATTGTTATATTTTGATATAATTATAACAGGCATTAATTAATTTATAGAAACCGGCTATACTCACGTGTTATTTTATCGGATGAGCCCGACTAGTTTCCCGCCGCGATAACGCCGCGTAAAGAGCTCATGAATAAGAGCCCCGTATGGGCTTGAAACTAGTCGGACTCATCCGATAAAATAACACGTGAGTATAGCCGGTTTCTATAAATTAATTATGAATTCCACTCACGATAGTTTAAATTTTAAAATATAACAGGCATTCCTGAAATTCAGCATGTAGGAGGTTTTGGGAGATCGATCTAGCTAGGTTTCATTAAAAAAAAATGTAGTTTTATCCCTGTTTTCGGGCACTGAAAAAATGTTGTATAGAAAGCAAATGATATTTGAGCTGTTAAATGTAAAGCTGGGGTAGTCCAATGGTAACGGCACTAAAGTTTTGTGTAACATAAAAGTGAAGAATACTTGCTAAAAGGTACCTTACCGAGCGAAGTAAGTTTTAACATTATTTCTGATTATAACAAAGTAACGTTATTGTTCCTTTTGTGTCACAGAATTGCGAGATAACGGGTACTTTTATTATATTAACTAGCTGTTGCGCATGACTTTCCATCATGGTTATCAGTGCCGAACTGAAAAATCACCCTTGCATTGTTGTATTTATACTATATCCTATTAAACCATTCTAATAATAATGGACAGAACTGCCATAACTTATAATAATATTTTTAAGAAGGCTAATATAATGATCGACTAATCGACGGCTAATCGACTGGCCCGTTGGCGCAGTGGGTAGTGACCCTGCCTTCAGCTCCGCGATTCCCGCCGAGGGCCTATATTTTTTATAAATGAATTTGTTGGCCTTTGAGGCTGGGTGTATATTTGTATTTAAGTATGTATTTAAAAAAAAATATAAGCATATATTCACCATTTCTCTGTCTACCATAAAACAAGTATTAAGTTACTTACTTTGGGGACGGACGACCGTGTGTGTAAGTGTCCCATATATTTATATTTATATTATATTTATTATAGACATTTTTAAGGACTCTAAATCTTAAACAAAAAGTAAAGAAATACTTAGCAATAAACTTCGAACAGGCATTATTGTTTTTATTTTTTATTATTTCCCCCACATTTTAAGTCTCATCTTTTAATCGGTAAATGACTGGTATCTATTTTTTAGACATGAAGGTAGTCTATTCTACTCGGCCGGATACCACCTGGCAACCGAATAAAAGTTAAAAATTTGCGTTTAAATGAGACTTTTAGGACCCAACATAAACGTAGCCGCTGAAGCAATCTACACTGTTTCTCTGTCGCATAAAAGTTTACACCCAAAGCCAAGGAAGGTTCAGCAATAACAGTGAAACAGGTTAAAGGTGGAGTTATTTATTCAGGCATAAAAGGCCACTGGCGCTTTATTAGAATTGGTTAACATAGCGAACAATCTTAATTTATAAGTCTTTGGATTGTATAACAAAGTGGGTTGATAGTTTAATATTTTCAAGCAAAATCATCTTCTTGCCCTTATCCCACTTTTAGTGGGATTGGGGGTGGTATATTCTACTTAACCGGATACCACACTGTGGGTCGACTTACCTTAGTCGCCTTTTACAACACCTCGGTAAGAAATGAGCGTTGTCTAAGTAGAAACTTAGCCGGATACCACATGACATAATATGACCACATGACATGATATAATGTTGTATTATAATATAATGTAAGTATAACATAATTAGTGTTATTGGATTTTATCCGTGCTAATTATTATTAAATAAATAAATAAATAAATAAATAAATAAATAAATGAGTTATTTTTAACTATAATCGCTAAAAATATTATTTTTATTTGCTATAGTTCACGTTTGTTAAGAATCGATGTAATGCTAAGTGTAGTTAGCAAAACGGTTCTCATACCTTTTACAACACCTATACAATGATACCTTACCTATTATTACCTTAACTTTTACAATGATAGCTAAAGTTTATATATATATTTGCTCTTCTAACGGCCATCTTGTATTAGGTTTTGGGTCATTAAGTTATTACTAGCAATATATATTCTTGGAAAACATTGGTCTGAGAGTTTTAGATATTTCATACATTAATTATTATTTATTAAAACAGTAGAGAAACCTCATTACGAATTTTCCTTTACATTTTTCTCAGAAATCACCTTTATCAACTTAGTTTGTCCTCTGTTTATATATTTCTCATTTAAAGTACGAAGAGATATCAATGGTACCCTAATACGACAGAAATAATGACCATCAAATGGAATACGTGAATAAAATCACTAAATATACGACGCTTGGGCGCCTTGAAGTCTGGAGTTAGCTTTTGTATATATCATCCTTAGGAAAATAGACCTTGTCAGGTACCGAACATTTTTTACATCAAACTCATCATTGAATGGAAGGAAGTTAACTGTGTTCTGGTATATTTTTTATCTTTAATATTTAAATTAGTTAATCTTGTATATATATGTTTTTTAAATTTCGGAAATGGCTTAAATGATTTTTACGAAAAAATCGGTTTATCCCTCTTTTCAGATATTGAAAATCTGCTATATATGTATATTTTTCGGAATCTTAGAAACGGCTTCAACGGTTTTCCTGAAATCGCTGGAGGTAAATTGATCTAGTTAGGTTTTATTAAAAAAAACCGTTTTATTCCTGTTTTTGGGCATAAAAAAATACAAAAATTTACATTATTTTTAAACCACTATTTTTGCTGAAAAGTAAGCGTAGCTTATTCGGGGAATTATTATTATAACTATTTAATTTATAAATTAATTTATGTTAATTTTAATTAATTTATTTATTTATAAGTATTTTAATCATTAAATATAACATTAAAGTAACTGTAATAAAGTTATTAATAACTGCGAAAAATTTAAATCCCTCAAGATAATAATTTTATTTCAATACTATACCAGGGCTTCGCCTGTGTAGAACTTGATGTGTTATAAAGTTTTCCTGCATAAATCCAGACCCCGCGAAAATTTTACAGTGATGTTCTATTCACCTAAACCTACATCAAGAACAGTACTACTTTTACTATACTACTACACAGTACTAGTACTACAGTACTACCTTTAAGTAAAAACCGTATAATAATCTTTTTAATAGATTTAGAGAAAATCGGTGACATACAGACAGCTATTGGGGGCCTTTGTTTTATAATAAGTATACGAGTACATGTAGATAGAAGATAAAAATATCTATGTATGTTCCTTATAAACTCCGAAACGGCTGGGCCAATTTTTAATGAAATTTTATTATACAATTACAAATAGACGTAGCGCATAATCTTGTAAAATTTGATGGCGATCGGAGTATTTCAATATATCCTCATCATATAATTCTATCTAATAGAAAGTTTCTTCCAAAATAGTTCATTATCAATCAGGATCTAAGGAAACAGTCCTCGATTAGTTGCAAATGAAGATCACACGCTGTGAACCGTGAAATGAATCTTGACAGGGAATCTGCATAAAGACCAGAAGGGTGCTTAATTACCCCCGGGTAATTAAATGGCTTAGTAGTTTAATGAACCAGTAAAAGGGGAAGTAGAGTGTGCCCAGCATTTACACGATTTTATTGTTTTGAAACTTTTTCCGTCGTGCCAGACGACACAGAAGCAACCTTAGTTAAATGGTGAATGAATTTAAGTGATCTTTTCGATTTCATTTTAGAAAATTCTTAGCGAAACCAAGGTTGACTTGAATGAGTTGTCTTTGGTTGGTTGTTGGTTACAATAATTTGTATAATACTATAAATTTAATTGTATGACTGGCTCGTTGGCGCAGTTGGTACGGGGCCTTCAGCTCAGCGCGTGGTGGGTTTGATTTCCACCGAAGGCCAACATTTTCTCGCAAAAATTTGTTGGTTCTTCGAGTCTGGGTGTATATTGGTATTTAAGTATATATTTACAAAATATATAAGTATATGTTCACCATTTGTCTGTCTACCATAACACAAGTATTAATTTACTAACTTTGGGGACAGACGACCGTGTGTGTGTGTTATTAATTGCCGTTCAAACTAAACAAAAAAGTTCAAACTGAAGAAAAACTAACAAACAAAAAAGTTAATATAGGTCATGAAAAAAGTAATCACATTTAATATGCTATTCATATGATATTACATTTAAATATATTGCTATTTCTACATCTGCTGATGGAGTGACATGTGTATACTAAATATTAAAACAGAAAAATACCTACCTACAATTTTACTAATAAAATTTTTATGTATATATGACGAATATCGATTTTGGTATCTCAGCCAAAGTGGTATCAATGTAATAAAGGTGTCTTATCAGTTGCTATTAGATATGTTCAAAATGTAAAAGCCCATTGAGTTTCAAGTACAATATTTATCACGCCCTTGTTAATGAATAGATAGTTTGAATTTCCTACCCACGTATTGTTTGTAACTGGGGCAATTATGTTAATTAACCTTGAGTGTTGTACAATAGATAACTATAAACCAGAAATGATTGAATTAATTTGCTATATAACATATTATGATGACTTATGTATTCGCAAATTTCATTTTAATCATCATCCTCCTAATGCTGAACATGCTATAAACATGTTGTCACATGATTTGGCTGCTTATTTTACGAACGGCCGCCTGCCTGACATCAATTTACTTTAGTCGTATTTTACAACATCTCGGTAAGAAAGAGTGTGGTTTCTTCTACTCAATCGGATACCACACGGTGGGGCAACTTAAGGTGGGAAAGTAGAAAGTTGTGTTTTTATATATATAAGCTCTATCAAACCACAGAAGTGTTGGAAAAGGCGACTAAGGTAAGTTGACGTCAGACAGGCGGCCATTCGTAGAACAACTAGCCAATACATGTAACAACATGTTGTGCCGACCCCACTTAGAGTGGGATAAGTAGAATGATGATATGAGCTCAATCAAACCAGATGCGAAAAACGTGAACAATGTTTACAATTTACTTTCATTTGAAGAAAAATCATTAGCAGGAAAAAAAGGATTACCCATGAAAATCTAAGGCCGCAGATCTACCGCCGATACTAAAGCTGCAACCCTAAATTAAGAGATAAACTTAATCTGCTTTAGGGGAAAAGAAAGGAATTCGTAGTTACTCTGCGAGAAAATAACGTAGCATTTTACTTTGTAATTAAATTACTTTGTAAGGTTTTCGCTGTACAATAATAAAAACTAAAAAAAGGGTCTGCGAAAACCATAAATTAATTATAGACATTTCCACACTATTATAATGTGACATATGTATATCTCTGTTAATATTTTAGGTGAGGCGGCTGGCTTCAAAGGTAAAACACAGGTAGCTGTCTTCGGACTTTTAAATGTGTGATATCTGGTTAAGTAGAATAGACTACCCTCTTCCTTACGGAAGTTTCGTAAAAGGCAACTAAGGTAAGTTGATGTCAGGCAGGCGGCCGGTCGCAAAATACCTAGCCAAATCATGAAAATGTTTATAACAAGTTGTGCTAACACCACTTGGAGTGGGCATAAGGGCAAAAGAAGACTGTTTTATATAGTTAATATTTTGAGACGAGACTCAAATTTGGTAATTTTAAAATCCATAGTGTTAATATAAATGAATATATCTTGACTTTTTGCTTTTTCTTCCAAAGAGACTCCTGAGAAAAATATTATATACTTAAATTCACTCAGACGAAGTAACCGGCAAAAGCTACTGCAGTTATAGTTCACAATGATGATGGTATGCGAATAATGCGTGCACGGAAATACTAAAATTTGTAAACAGTTGTATAGAAAATCAATAACATTATACAGATATCGCGGCCGATCCATTATCACGAACATGACTGTAATGGCAAACAAACGTGATATTATGTGATGGATATAGGCGAATATTTTCAGTAGGCGTAACTATCCGTCAAAATAACAACGTTATAGAACCTAATAAAATATGAAAGCACTGTTATTATTTGAAGTCGTTTGGTACAAGATATATAATACTAAAATTGTTTCTACCTATCTTTATATTGGCTTAAGTGAAGTAGCGACTTGTTAGAATCCCCCCGCTGGGTACAGGCCTCCTCTTTTCGTTTTTGGAGAGAAGGTTTAGGGCTAATACGTATTACGCAGCTCCACGGCAGATTGGTAGATTACACATATCCCCATACTACTCTAGAAATATGCAGGTTTCCTCACGATGTTTATCGTGTTTAATGTATCTTGATAAATTGTTATTATCAATATAAGTTTTTAAAAGAAAAACTCATTAGGATTAAATTTGTGACCCCTAAATAAAAGAGTCAAACGATCTCACCGTTGGGCTTTTATATTGGTTAATTCAAAATACCTTTTAATGAGAATCCGAATGTTATAATAAAAGTCAGTTATAACAAAAACATTGCGGCGATGAATAATAATGCAGCTTTTCAAGGAAATAGATAAATATTCTTTTCCTGTGACATCTTTTATTGCCTTGTTGAGAAAGTTCGATATTTCTGAACAAGTAACTCACCATATCCATAATGTAACCATAATTTTTACCGTAGCAGTCTGGTTACTCGTTGCTTTTGGCTCAGTGTAATTTCGACTTACTCGTACTTCGAAACTATTCTAATATTGACAGCTGAAAAAAATACTATAATCGCCATCAATCTTTGTAGGATTATCCGCTAGCTCAATTTAAAGATTCTCAAAAAATATCATTAAAATCGGTCCAACCGTTGCTGAGTCAACGAGAGGAGTCAAGGAACATACATAAATTCTCTTTTATTTAAACAATATCCTAAAGGTACTCTCAAAAACACGCATTTAAATTACTGCCTGTAATTACTGTAAAAGAGACGTCTATTTAATATAATTAATCGAGAGCGAAGTTAATGAGAAAAATTAATAGCATAAATTATAATATAATTTTCAGTACGTAAATCGCATGTTAAAATTGAGATTATAATTAATCCCGGTATTAATAACGTTAATTTTGATTAATTATTCGTACAGCAAATATATTTTGTAAGTTACGTATAATATATATTCAAAATTGTTTAATTGGGAAAAGTATATGTTGAAAAAACGAAAATACATAAAACAAACATAAAAGATTTGATTCCAGTTAATTTCTGTCAAGAGAAAAGTAGTTTTGATTTGGAAAAAAATTCCAGAAAAATTCTACCTCCTGATTGGGATGATATTATCCATTAAGTAGAACCAGGAAGAAATCAATGGATTCTCTTTTACGTTGGCAATACTTTCTTCATAGAATGAATTTTCCTTTGACAATTCATAAGACTAAGATCTTATTTCCATCCATCCATCGCAGTCCACTGCTGGACATAGGCCTCACTATGTCAAGCAGCTCATTCAGCTGGCCCTAACAACCTTTCTGATGTCGTCGGTTCAGCGAGACGAGACAAGAGAGAGCTGGACGCCCTAAACTGCGTTTGCCAAGACGCGGTCGTCACTCCAGGACTCTTTTGCTTCAACGGCCATCAGTCATCCGACAGACGTGAGCCAGACCAGCCCACTGCCACTTCAGCTTGCTTATTCTGCTAAGTTACCAGAGAACCAATCTCTCGAAGATAATCTTCTGATTTTATCCTTGATTTATCTGATTCAGTACTGATTTAATCCTTGAGAGACACTCCGAGTATAGCTCGCTCCATAGCACGCTGAGCGTCTTTAAACTTGTGGACTAGGCCCACCGTTAGCGTCCAAGTCTCGCCACAATATGTTAACACAGGGAGGACGCATTGACGTATGGACGCATGAAATTCTTTATACGAGTGTCACTTAAATCTATCTATAGTTCGCATTAATTTAGTAAACCTATAACGAACCAAACCTGTACCAATATTCTGTAATGAAACCTCATCAATCTCGCTTGTCTAAAACAAAGGTCGACTAGATTGAAGAGTGCCCGCTTCATCAAAGACTTGCGTGTTCATCGACATAGCTTGTTAATGGGCAAACAAAATGATTTATTAGAACCTGTCACAAATAGATTGGTTCCATTTTTTGTAAGCAGCCTTATCTTTGTTTTGTATTTTTTTTATTCTACTACGATAATATATACCCTTATGTTTAAAATTTTGGTCATCATCATCCTGCCCTTATGCCGCTCTAAATGGAGTCGGAACAACATGTTGCAAACATGTTATCACGTGATTTGGCTATGTATTTTACGACCGGCCGCCTGCCTGACGTCAACTTACCTTAGTCGCCTTTTACGACACCTTGGTAAAAAAGGGTGTTCTATTCTACTGAACCGGATACCAAACGAGTATCGACTTACCTTAGTCGTCTTTTATGACACCTCAGTAATAAATGAGGGTGGCCTATTCTACTCAGCTGAATACCACACGCGGGTCGGGTCGACATACCAAAATTTTATTCCCAATTTAATGTACCTACTAGTATCCTTTTCGCTTCCGCTTTTACTCCACGACAGTATTTCATAAAACAATACTATGGAAGTAAACAACATAAAACTATTTTATATTTCTACCTATAAATCATTTAATATTGTGTTTATATGGAAGTTTTTATATATGTCTAATAGTTAGTAGTTGTAATAGATCACTTCCAACGGTCACTTCTAAAAACAAAAAATATATCCTTATTGGGTATATTCGTATCGTAAGCAAGAAAATTCCATTTTTAAATGCCATAAGTGTTCTGTCAAACATTTTAGTCTAATATATTACAATTATTTGCTATAATAGTAAAAGATAAATTCATTTTATTATTTTTAATAGTTTCTTATTAATTCCGTACCAAACAAACCTGGTTATTAAAATTTCTAACACCTGTAGATTTAAGGCTGGTCTAATTAAAACAGTTATACTAAGTATATATGTATTAGAGGAATTTCATTAGCTACAACAGTAGCGAAGCTAATAATTAGGTTAATTAATTGCAAATGCCAACACATGACGCGCGTGTAATGATTTGTGCTGCTAATAGAATCCAAAGTCTTGATACGCAATGTGATTATTCTGTACACACATAAGGTGCGTGTGACGAGTTTCCGAACTAAAATATTAGGCAGTTTTTCTTCTATGTTGATATACACCCTCACCGAGTTTGTGGGAAGCTGGATACAAGCGTAGGATTTGAATCCTGAGAATCCTTTACACAATCCACCAATGGGTGGTTTTAAAAGAAAATGTCACGCTATTTAAATGTTTAGCAGGATTTGTCATGAATTTACCTTTACCGAAAACCGCTCGATGAATTGTAAATTGCGTGATAAATATATTTCATCATCCTCCTGCCCTTATCCCACTCTAAGTGGGGTCGTCACAACATATTATAAACATGTTGTTTCACGATTTGGCTCCGTATTTCACGACCGGCCACAAGCCTTACGTCAACTTACTTAAGTCGTATTTTTCGACACCTCGGTAAGACAGAGGGTGGTCTGTTCTACTAAACCGGATATCACGCGGTTGGTCAACTTACTTTACTCGCCTTTTACGACACCTTGGTAAGAAATGAGGTTGGTCTATTCTACTCAGCCGGATACCTCACGGCATGCGTGATAAATATAGAATTTATAGTAGGAGTTTCGAATTTGACTGTATATATTCTATTGCGTCGTTGAAATATATAGTTGAAATTCTCATTCTACCAAAAGTTTAAAATTTTAATAGTTTTACCGTTGTCTACTCGAGTCACTTTCAAAACAATAGCTACGAGACATAAAAGCTTTCTTATTGTTTGCGCAGATGACACACACAATTGTTTCGTTCATATGACGAGGAAACGTTTATTTTTATCTTCTGACCTAGATTGGCCGAGTAATTTCCTGTCATTAAGCATTTGTGTATTAGTATCTTATTTCTTTTTATTCATGTACCAAAAAAGACGTTTAGATTCGGTATCCATCAAAGCGGAGAGGAAAAGAGGTAAATAAAGGCCCAAGGGCAATAAATACGGGCCGCAATAAAACTATTTAAAATAGTTTGTTCCGTATTCATCGTGTTCTGAATTTGGAAAATTTGGTTGGGAGGTGTCGTAAAAGGCGACCAAGATAAGTTGACCCACCGTGTGGTTTCGGCTTAGTAGTAAAATACGACTAAGTCAAGCTGACGTTAGGCAGGCGGCCAGTCGTAAAATATGAAGTGAAATCATGTGACAACATGTTTATGACATGTTATGCCGACCCTACTTAAATTGGGATTAGAGCAGGTGGGTGATGACAAGACTATAAACTAAGATTGGTAAATAACAAGTTATATCTATTTAGTACTACTACTTTTTTTGTTGATGCTGTAATAGCCCAGCGGTAAGACCGTGCGACTCTTTTAAGAGGTTACGGGTTCAACCCCCGAGCAGAGACCAATGAGATTTTGTATGAAAACTTCTTTCTAATTGATATTTGCAATTTATCACATAATTTTCGGTGAAGGAAAATATCGGGAGGAAAGCTGCATATCTTTAGAGAATTCTAGAGATATGCGTAACCTCCCAATCCACATTGGAGCATCTTGGTAGGTCTTAGCTCCAGCCCTTCTCTCCTAAAACGGAAAGAGAAGACCTATGCCCAGCAGTAGAATAGTAACAAGCCGTTACATTTACTTTATTTGCTTAAAAAGCTTACAGATCTAATTATAATTATATAAATCTCTGGATTTCTGTTCGTTTCCCGTCAAGACTAGGATTACGGGCGACAGCATTAAAATCTACTTAACCCACTTTAGCAAAGTTATAGAAAAACTAATCTAAAGTTATGAACAGTTTAATACAGTAATATGAGAGTTGAAGATGTATTAAATTCAAAGCTAATTACTCCATTCCAAGTGACAGTTCAGACTTCACTTGGTTAACTTTGAGACATTTTTCAAAGAACCGGACGTTTACAGTTAGGTCGGAGTACTTCGTTACGATAGTTCTAGCAGGCTATTAGACGGATAGATTTTTAAAAATATTTAAGAATTCAGTAATGTTTTTGGTTAATACTTGACACGACCTTTAAGCCGTTATGGCTAAACGTTAAAAGCAAGGCAATGGTTCAAACTTGAAGCAGGAGTTATCAAGTTTCTATTAAAGAAAAGAATGAACTTAGCTGATATCTTCAAAAGCTTTAATAGGCCACCAGAAAAAGGAGATCTTGAGGAGAATTTGAGGAATATTTATAACTTGGAGTTCACCTTCAAGAAACATGGTGGATCTAATTTTTAATTATTTTCTTCACTGCAGAGAAGAGGCATTCATTATAGCTCGTAGTATAGGGAGCTTTTTTTCATTTCAGGCGTATTTGGTGCCCATATTTTTATAAAAACCTGTATTCAACTTGCAATGTATGTATTTGACACTGGAATATTAAAAGTTAAATTTAACCCATTTCCCGTAGTCCGATTGAGCTAAAATTTTATATACTGGTGCAAGCCCAATGACAATGCATGTTTTTGATAAGCATGTCCTGATGCTGTTGTCAGGATTGGCTTTAAATTCAAATTCAAATTCAGTATATTCTTTATTCAAATAAACTTGTAAACAAGTGCTTTTGAATCGTCAACTCTACTGCTGGTTTGGAAAGCTGTTCCTACCGAGAAGAGCCAGCAAGAAACTCGGCGGTTGCTCTTTTAAAAATATGATTCTTAATACTATTTACATTAACTCGTTACTGTCTTGTACAAATTCAAAGAAAGCTATATCCACACATTCTTATCTTCTAAATAATCTTCAAGAGACTTCATACAAGGTAACTCAACGGTTAACAGTAGGTATGAGATATGATAAAAGCTATTTAACTTTACTTGTTCTCTTTAGAAACATGTAATGATACAATACTAACACGAGCTAATTTTAAATGCGAATATTATTCCAAACTGGTAGTTCGCGATAATAAACGTGTATCCCAGGTGTACTAAATGTGCATTAGTTTAGGTAAAGCGTACAGCATTATACACACGAATGGCTCGTAAATTTTTTAGCTCTCCCACTAGAATTGTTAAAGGTAGGTACATACTACGTTACGTGACAGCGCGTTTATTACTTTATATACTGATATCGGCTATATCGCGTTTACGCTTGGTTTTGAGGTTAAGTATTAAATGTTTTTCACTTGGTACGTAACTTTATGATCTCCGAACTTTGTAACATAGCACTAATAAGTGAATTTATGTTGTGTATTAAAGAAATAAGAAAAGTAAAACAATATATTTGCTATAATAATGGCCTTAGTTATCATATATTACAATCTCGCGAATATATCTTAATTTGTCTAGTTCTCTAGAAGGTATATCTCTAAAATACAAAGCCGCATCAGAGCTGTTGAAAAGGATATATTTCGTAATAATCACTTATATATAACTTTTATTTTATTTAAAGAACAGCACAATTTTTATCCTGTACAAGACAGTAATGACTAAATATTACTAGTAATAAGAATTATATTTTTAAAAGAGCAACTGCCGAGTTTCTTGCTGGCTCTTCTCAGTAGGAACTGCTTTCCGAACCAGCAATTGATGATTCAAAAGCAATTGTTTACAAGTTTGGATTTTAATTTTAATTTGTATTTCGACATACCGGAGACAACATAATATATTTTTATTGATAAAAACCAAAGACCAAAGAGACACAGATTATAAAATTTATCTAATTCTAACAGGAGCAACGTGGTTGTTTTCATTTCTATATATCTCTCTTTAAGAAGAGAGAAGGCTTTTTTTTAAGTTAGACAGTAATATAATACTACAATATACTACTACTATATACTATACTATATAATATAGTATATAGTTGGATAGTTATACGCATGTAAGATAATATGCAAAAGCGTGGCAAGCGAAAATTTACTTAACTTTTTGATATTAAAAAAATATATGCCCGATATTTACTTAAATAACAAGCAGTTTGTTTACGTATTCAAACAGCAATTTCAACTAAAAAAAAACAATAACTAACCACATTTTCATTAAGTTAGAATGATATGCTAATTTCAGAAATACAGAGTAAATAGAGTTTCATTTTCTAAATAAATAAAATCCAGTGTTGTTCTAACATGTATAAATATTCAATTTAAACAGAGACAATGTATACAAAGTTGAAATAAATATGAACAGTACAACGGTTAAACCTATGTGTACTGAAATTTATAAAGTTCTTGAATACGGTAAAAGATATTCGACTTTGTTCAGACATAAGCCAACAATGCCACTTGCTGCAATTAAAGTGTTGATATGGTCAGTAAAATGTTAGTAGACTATCATCTTCCTACCCTTATCCCAGTCTAAGTGGGGTCGGTACAACGTGGTCTATTCTACTCCGCCGGATACCATACGGCATAGAGAAAGTAGTGCTATGCTAAGTAAAATGTTAGAAGAATAATTACAGAGTAATCTGGATCTAAGACTGATGGCCAAAGGATGAAATGGTATGGCACCATAAACGAGTTTGCAAGCTAACCAAGGCTAAATCTCTGAGATTTCTCTTAAACTGAACATGTTATAAACATGCTGTCGCATTTTTTGGTCCTTTTTTACGACCGGCCGCCTGCCTGAGGTCAACTTACCTTAGTCGTATTTTACGACACCTCGGTAAGAAATGAGGCTAGTACTAATTCTATTCAGCCGGATACCACACGGCGTTCACTTGCTGTGATGTCAAGTTAAAAGAAGAAAAAGGTTGCAAAACTGTAATATGACTATTCATAAATTTATAAAGCCTGCTTTAACCGTTGCTCAATAACGAATAAATTAACACCTTTAATGATGGAATAAATTAATGAATAATTGATAAGTCTCGCCCTGAAATGCTATATACGTCTATAACAACTTACAAAAACTGCCAAAAATTTACGATACTATACAACAAATAATGGCAGGGATTTCTTTGATTTGAACTACTATTTGGTTGAGTAACTGTTACATTTAAGATTGGTAAGCAAAGTAAAAGCTTAAGAAATAAAGAAATAAGGAAAAGAACAAAAGTAATCATCATCATCATCGTGGCCTTTTATCAGTCCACTCCTGGACGTAGGCCTCTTCCCTCTCTTTCCACTCCCGGCGGTTTTGTGCCCGTTTCATCCAGTCACGGCCTCCGTGTCGCCTGATGTCATCAACCCAGCGTTGCGTTGGTCTGCCACGCCCTCTGCTATCGGCTCTGGGTCTCCACTCGAGTACTCTTTTCGCCCATCGTGTTGATTTTATTCTTCCAATGTGTCCCGCCCATGTCCACCTTTTTTTTGCAATCACAGCCATAACGTCTCTTACGAAAGATAAACCAACAGAAATGGACAGGGCACATGCTAAGACAACAGAAATACACTTGGACAAAACAAATCACGAAATGGTATCACAGAAACAGCAAAAGGATGCAAGGAAGACCTACAAGCGTTGGGAAGATGATTTAAAATTGTCAACGGGACATTATGGACAAGAATAGCGAAGGATAGAGATGCCTGGAAAGGGTTTGAGGAGGCCTTTCGAAAAAAGAAATAATATATATTTGACGTAAACAATTCGGCAATATTTTAAATTAACTCTAAATTTTTTGACATAAACTGATGTTAAATCTAATCTCATATATAAAGCTGAAGATTTTGTTTGTTCGAACGCGCTAATCTCAGAAACTACTGAACCAATTTGAAAAATTATTTGAGTGTAAGATACACTATCTTACACTCAAAGAATTTTTCAAATCGAGGAAGGCTATATAAAATCATGCTAAAATGAATAGTAAAGGAGCAGCAATACAAACAATTTTGCAAAATGGCAAAATTTAAAGATTTCCTAGTGTAAATAAGTAAACTGTGAAAGTTATTCAAAAATCATATATTACAAAATTTGGTATCTAAAAGTTCTAAATAAATGTCCTCGACAGCATATGTCTAACTTTTAAGGTTAACCCACTTTAACTATTTTTATGGTTATCAAAATACTGTAGTACTGTTTTAATCTTTCAACGCGGGCGGAGACGGCGATTGCTAGTAATAAGTATGACTACTAATGTAATGTATTTAAATGTGACTACAAAATATAAGATATTTTTATTTTTAGTTTTTTTTTAACCTTTTATTTTACGCGAGGAAGAAATATTTTATTTTATAAATATTTTATTTAAATATTATAAATATAAATATTTTATATATAGATATATTTGTGTTATTGCCACCTTTTTCTACCTTGAAATGGATGTTTGTTATTATTGTAAATGTTGTAGCCATCTTTAATTAACATCTTTAATTATCATTTAGTTTCTATTTTTAATGTATCATGTATTTTTTGAACACGTATTTAATGTATATATTGTTGATGGCCTAATAGCCGTGTGGTATCCAGCTAAGTAGAATAGACCACCCTGATTTCTTACCGAGCTGTCGTAAGAGGCGACTAAGGTAAGTCGACCCGCCGTGTGGTATCCGGCTGAGTAGAATAGACAACCTCATTTCTTACCGAGGTGTCGTAAAATACGACTGAGGTAAGTTGACCCACCGAGTGGTATTCAGTTTAGTAGAATAGACCACCCTCTTTCTTACCAAGGTGTCGTAAAATACGATTAGGGTAAGTTGACGTCAGGTAGGCGGTCGGTCGTAAAAACGCAGCCAAATCATGTGACAGCATGTTTATAACATGTTGTGCCGACCCCACTTGGAGTGGGTATAAGGGCAGGAGGATGATGATTGTTGATGGCCTAAAAGAAAAAAAAAAGTTTTCTTGTCATTTCAACTACGGAATAAACTAAACCGGTACCAAGCAGCATTGTTGTTACTGCAGAAGCGTTATCAGTGCTGTACAATATATGATCATTAACGAAGTCATTATTGGCAAAAGCCTTCATTAGAAACCCTAAAAGGGACCTTTGCTTAGTATAATGGATTACTAAAACAATGTAAAGTGTCGTTCCACACGGCCCATTTACGCTTGACGCCTAAAATGGGGACACGCCTGTCTGACATTGGTCGTGCTAACAAAAGCATGTTCCACACAACCAATGACAGAGAAATGTAATGTCTCGTCAGAATAATATAGTTTCCGTTCTAAAACGGTCACTCTTATCTATACTCATTATAAAACAAAGTCCCAAAAAGCTGTCTGTTTGTATGTGAACGGTTTTCTCAAAATCTACCGAACCGATTTTTGTATGGTTTGACTCAAAGATTCTTACAAAAGGACTTCAATACAAATAAAACCAGCGAGGATTTTAAAATAGGCTTGGAATTGTGCATTGTAGAAGATTTAAAACGATATAAGGAAATTAGGCTTTTCGAACTTGAGTGCGTGTATGATGTTGACGTATATGTCAAATTTGAATATTACCCGTTCCGCAACTGTCATACGACACACGTTCCGTTATACCATTTTTATTTATTTTAAATTATAATAAATACATTTATATTTTTATAGGTTAATATTAATTGCGTCGCTAACATTTACCTTATAATTTATAGGATTAGGCATTATTTTACGGAGGTCCATAATACAAAAGTAATGAGAATATTATTTTGCTATAATTTTAATATAATATATATGAATGTGTGCAATGCTTATGTATTGTTGTGTCATCGGTGTCAGGTAGTGCATGAGTTCTTACAAATTCATGTATCAGGTATGAGTAACGAATAGTACACTCTACATTTAGCTTTACATATATTTCCTTTTATCGCTGATTAAAGCAAAATAATATTCTCATTACTTTTGATTTATCTTATATTTTAGCCCAGTATACAAGCATCGATTGTATCAAGTTTCAGTTGGCTGTGAAGGCAGACTGAATGAAAATAGATTGACGGAAATTTGTCGTTATATTATGTTAGTAGATGTAGTTAAATTTTCCATTAAACTTGTTCGTGCGGATAATTCTTCGGCGTCACTCAGACAAGCATGTGTCACGTAGTATACATACAATGCAAGCAAGATTAATGACCGCTAGGATATTAAACGTCCGACGTCTGAAGCTGCCTTAAACTGTACTGTATTGTTGTCGTTCTAAATAAATAGTTTTAATTAAACTTGTAGAAAATAAACCTTGCGTTTTCACCTTGCAATAAAAGTGGATATAAATCAACTTTATGTTGCTTTGTAAGTATTATCTTTTAAATCATTTTGTTCATTACTTTAACTAAGAAAATATAGTTTTATATTACCAACCATTTTACTGTTTTACTTTACCATTATATCTAAGTGTGTGTTATATCGTGCAAAGAAACCACTTCTTTTTTAATTAATTATTAAAGCCATATATTTTGACCGTTAGTTTATAAAAAAAGCTACAATGACATCTTTTCTTTAATATTTAAATGAGTTAATTTTGTATATATATTTGAATACTTTCTGAATATCGGAAACGGGTCCAACGATTTTCATGAAATTCAGCATGTAGCGGTTTTGGTGTGGAAAAAAAAGACCTAACAAGGTTTTATTTAAAAAAAGTGGTATTGTCACTGTTTTAGCACACTGAAAAAATGCTAAAATTTACATTGTATAATACTATTTTTGCTGTTAAATTTAAAGTCATGGAAACTCATTCGGCGAACGGGCGGTCGAATCGCTAATCAGCGATTCAGCGTTTTGATTTGATTTGATAAAGATTTATTTAAATTTGAATGCTTAAAGCATTAATTCTGCCTTTTATATAATTATTTGCATATAGTAGATCTACAATAAATAAATTAATAATTTAGATAAACATGAGATGTATTAGTAAAATTGCTATATATTTAGCGCCTATACAAATTTCGGAATTACGAAAATCGAATTTTGCAAACCGGCAAAATCCAATCTATGCGGTCATTGTATTTTCTGTTCGATTAACGTTTACCGATCAAGGTATTTGAATTTTAGCCGCGTTCAGGAAACCTTGATTCTGATCTAAATTGCTTCATAAGTAACTATGTGTACATTTAATTACAAAACGACCAATAGCGATAGATCTTCCACTTCCAGCTGTATATAAACTTCAAATATAATAATAATATTTTTTATTGAACACACAAAGGTTAATCTCTTATCCTATGACATGCTTTCTCAAATGCGTCGTGAACAGACAAAGTTTGATATTTATACTTTAAGTAAGAATCATCATCTTCCTGCCCTTATCCCACTCTAAGTGGGGTCGGCACAATATTTTATAAATATGTTGCCACATGATTTGGCTGTGTTTTTACGACCGGCCGCCTGCCTGACGTCAACTTACCTCAGTCGTATTTTACGACACCTCGCTAAGAAAGAGGGTGGTCTATTCTACTATACCGGATACCACACGGTGGGTCAACTTACGTTAGTCGCCTTTTACGACACCTCGGTAAGAAATGAGGTTGGTCTATTCTACTCAGCCGGATACCACACGTCGGGACGACTTACCTTAGTCGCCTTTTACGACACCTCGGTAATAAATGAGGGTGGTACTATCTATTCAACCGGATACCACACGTACTTTAAGTAAGAATAAATAGATCAAAACAATGTTTTAAAGCTATACATTAATAATTATAAATTATGATAACAAAGGAAAATAACAGCTATTTACTATTGTCTTTCTACTTCGTCCCTCATTTAAACATAATTGAAGCTTAGTTACACCATTACCAATTTTAGTTAACTCTATTATGACTGTAGTTGTTTTGTAGTTCCTTGATAATTTAATATCAGATCTAAATAAAAACTGATAAAATGCCTAAATATAACCAACCTTTCCCATCGCGTGTGTTACTGTCGTATTTTTCCCTCTCCTGGGAAATAACGTAGCATTAGAGCGTACTCACATTCCACGATAAACCTAAGCATATAGATAAAAGACTATTTATTGAATCTAGCCGTAAATTATATTTAGCCCAACACTAGATAGTGTTTCAGAAACTATGAAATTTAGTTCGAACTAAATTAACAAATTAGTAAGAAATTTCCACAATGAAGTTAACTCACCTATACAAATGTATACAGAAACCAATGGCCCTTTTGGTATAAACAACTTTATCCTCCTGCCCTTATCCCATTCTAAGTGGAGTCCGCACAACATGTTACAAACATGTTATCACATGATTTGGCTACGTATTTTACGATCGGCCACCTGCCTGAAGTTACCTTAGTACTTGAATTATATGTTCCAAATTTATATATGCAATTAAAACATCTTAAGTTACATTCTTTCTTACAATTTGTTTCTTTTTAGTTGTAAAACTCTACTAAATAAATGCATTTTTCAAATACCTTAATAGTTCTTCCTGTCGCATTGTTGCAGAAATTCCTATAGAAAGATTGAATTTTACAGATCATTTTTATCCGACGAAGCATTTTGAATTGCGAACAACTTTTTAAAACTTATTTCAATAAAACGTACGGATTGTAAAATATTGAAGTAGGTTTGTAAAACCTATTTTTCATTTTAAAATTCGTACGCTAGAGGAATGTAAAAGGGTTTCAAAGGTTTCACGGTTCAGCGAAGATCATAATAAAAATGGGATTAAAATTTATTTTAGAGTTAGGCATAAGAAATAATTTTGTAACACATCATTATTCTCCAGCCCGTATCCTACTCTAAGTGGGGTTGGCACAACATTTATAAACATGTTGTGTGACCTGATTTGGCTACGTATTTTACAACCGGCCGCGTGCCTAAGGTCAACTTCCCTTAGTCTACATTTACAACATTTAAGTAAGAATAAGGGTAGTCTTCTCAGCCGGATACCACGCGGCGAGTCAACTTACCTTAGTCGCCTTTTAGTATACCTCGGTAAGAAAGAGGCGGGTCTATTCTACTCAGTTGGATACTACACGGCGGGTCAACTTACCTTAGTCGTCTTTCACGACATCTCGGTAAGAATGAGGGCGATCTACTCAGCCAGATATCACACGGCGGGTCAACTTACTTAGTCAATTTTCACGACACCTTGGTAAAAATGAGGGTGGTCTATTCTACTCAGCGGGATACCACACGCCTATAATTTTGTAACTAATATTTTTAAGTATAAATAGCTTTAATCAGTATTCATTGAAAAAGTTTATTTAGCGCGAGAGATCATTCATTTTAATTACTAACATTAAAAACATAAATTTGATTTACAATCAGAAATGATACAGTAGAGATATTTCAATTATCCAGAATATCTAGAGCTTCGTTCCATAACGAATTGGGGATGAAAAATATTCCATTCCACTAGCTGATATTTGAATAGAAATTTTATGGAATTTATTGTTTGATATTGCAATAAAAATTATTTACGATAGTTTGTATAATCTGGTTTAGTTATTTTTTTTTAATATATTTCAATGAGTTAATCTTGTATATTTGGAACGGCTCCAACGATTTTCCTCAAATTCAGCATGTCCCCTACATGCTGAATTTGTAAGTTGGGATATGGGTGAAGTTTTGGGGGAGAAAAATCGATCTAGCTAGGTTTTATTTAAAAAAAAATGGTTTTATCCCTGTTTTTGGGAATTAAAAAATACTAAAATTTATATTGAATGAAATTTTTGCCATTAACTGTCAAGTCAGCGTAGCTTATTCGGGAAACGGGTGGTCACGAGAAATGAAAATACCTAGGATCGAGCTCCGATCGAGATTCTTTTTTTTTATTACCGAGCAAGGCTCAGTCAACCTGGTACTTATGACAAGCCAATAGCATTTTACACATACTTATTAATTAACTTTTTCATAAGGCAAGTTCTAGGTAAAACGCTTTTTAAGACGAGTACAGACAGCGTTATCATAAGAAGTTAGGTACGAAATTATTTATATTACAAAAGTAAAATAATCCGCGATGAATCATTTTTCTCTCTCATTTCGTCGAGGATTTTAGAATTTTATTATTACTTTTGTATTATGGTTCTCTGGAAAGTAACGCCTACTTCTATAATTTTTTTATTTATATTATTAGGAGAAAAATTATAGTACTTATATAATATATACTAATTATAATATAAATTATGATACAATATAATTATATACTAGTACTTACTGATTTTTTTTGACAAAAACTACTACTTGTATATTTACTGTTCCTAATTATAAAATATTTCGTATTTACGTGTTAGGGTCAGTTTTTATTTTTTGTTGCATTTATTATCATTCTTCCTGCTTTTATACCCTGTAAGTGGGGTCGGCACAACTTGTTTTAAACATGCTATAAACATGCCGCCTGCCTGACGTCTACTTTAGTAAATTTTTACGACACATTGATGATGAATTAGAGTGGTCTATTCTACTCAGCCGGATACCACACGGCAGGTCGTCTTACTTTAGTCGCCTTTTACGATATCTCAATGAGAAAAGAGTATATTGGACTCTATATTAAGAGTCGATATAAAACTTAACCGTATATATGTTTAAGTATTGACTAGCCCGTTGGTGCAGTGGGTAGTGACCCTGCCTTCAGCTCCCCGGGTCGCGGTTTCGATTCCCGCCGAGGGCCAACATTTTCTATAAATTGATTTGTTGGTCTTCGACTCTGGGTGTATATTAGCATTTAAGTATGTATTTAAAAATTATAAAAGTATATATTCACCAGTTGTCTATCACCCATAACACAAGTATTAAGTTATTTACTTTGGGGATAGACGGCCGTGTGCGTAAGTGTCCCATATATTTATTATTTGAACGAATAACGTTTGACCAAACATATAACACTTCTAATATCACCAGAACATTATATATCAGTAACAAAAGACGCACTATCGGCAGTAAAATGGACGTATAATTCGATCGATCATAGCTTATTATCTGTTTTGAGTGGTATTTGATAGATAGGGGCTAAGCTTTCTCCAGTGAATTGAGCTTTTAGGTTTGACAATTTATCGTTAATGTATATACATAACATATTTTGCTTATATATTATCAATATATATAAAAGAAAGTCGTGTTAGTTACACTATTTATAATTTGAGAACGGATAAACCAATTTGGCTGAAAATAGGTGGAGAGGTTGCTTAGAACTAGGAGACGGACATAGAATACTTTTTATTCCATTCGACCGCATTTCCATCAAGTTACTTTAAAACGTCTATAACATAGAATAACAAAGCGCAAATGTTGTATATAAAGACATTCTATAATTAATTGTAAAAATAAAATACATAGGGAAAAATGTAAAAGTAAATAAGTAAAAATGTAGTATATGAATTTAGATATTCCTAAGATAGCAGGAAATATTCGTGGTATAGGGAAAGGGGAATTGTTTTACTCCAAATTTAAAGCATGCGGGCCACGGGCAGTAATGAATAAAACAAAATTACTGGAGAGATTTTAATATTTTTTTTTACTGAGTGACATAGGTAATATATTTTATACACGTGTGAAGCCGTAGCGGGCCACTAAAATTTTATAAATATAAAGGACATATGCCCCAAAGTCATATTCGTCCAGCCCTATGCACTCTTAGTGAGGTCGGCACAACATGTTATAAACATGTTGTCACATGATTTGGCTGCGTATTTTAATACGGGCCGCCTGCCTGACGTGAAATTACCTTAGTCGTATTTTACAACACCTTTGCATGAAAGAGGGTGGTTTATTCTACCCAGCCGGATACCACATGGCAGGTCGACGGTTAAGCTTTGTTCTGCTTTTCAATCAATGAAAAAAACAACGCGAATAAAATATAAGTTCATTTGAAGAGACAAATTGAACCTATTCATTTTATCAGCGATTGATAAATAATAAAGTCTGGGTCGCCGATCCCTTGGGCACAGGTTGACTCGATTTATTGTATTTGCGAACGTTGTCAGGCAAATCCTCTTTTTATTTGGCGTAGGATCATATTTTTGCATGATTTATACGAAACTATTTGATCTTTATCTCTGACTTTTTTATGTTTATTATTGAATGAGAAAAATTGTTTAATTTAATCGAAAGACTCATGTTATATCAGAGGTTAAGTTAGTAAAATTAACAGCTTGTTATCACCCCATTTTTGGTCAAAGAGTTTGTCTCAATTTAAGTCTTATAAGGACCTGGGTAACCGAGCCTAGATAAAAAATAAAAAAGAAAGAAGGAGCCGATGATATGTGATATGGGCTTCGAAGCCGGGCTGTGAAAATTTTCGGCCCACGCGTTAGCCATCTATTGCAATATTAAGTTTGACAGCTAAAAAAACAATTCTACATTTTTTTTATGCCCAATACCTATTTCTTACCGAGGTGTCGTAAAAGGTGACTAAGGTAAGTTGACGTCAGGCAGGTTGCCGATCGTAAAATACATAGCAAAATCATGTGACAACATGTTTATAACATATTGTGCAGACCCCTCTTAGAGTGGAATAAGGGCAGGAGTATGACGATGACTATTATTTCTTATTTATGTTGTATAAGAGCGTGTAATATATATGTACGTGCGTCCAAAGTTTTACCGAAATTGTCAAGTCTATACCAAAAGTAGCATATAGGCTACGTTTTATTCTACGAAAATTCGTAGCCACAGCGAAAACAAATAAAAACATTTTTCGTCTACGATTATGTCTACGCCAATATCTACCTCTACGCCTGTATCTAGGTCTACGACGAAATAATTGTGTTACTTTATACACAACCGTAGCATTAAAAACTATAAGCGCGCACCACACCTAGTAAATTACAAAATCGATAAAAATAATCTTTAATTATTATTATTATTTCTTTATTTATTTAGTAATCCAACAGCTTTTTTACAGTTTAATTACAAACTATGACTGTATATTATAAAATAAGCCAATTGAGGATTACACTTTTAAAGTATTAAGGATTACAATTGATGATTACATTTTAATGTATTAACACTTTTAAGTATTAATCTAATCACTAAATTTGTGATGAAACTTACAAATTAATAAACAATTAACACATAAATTAAAAGCATACAAAAATTAAAGAGCTTAAATCTGCCAAAACTAAGATTTGTGTATGTGGATATGTGTGTGTGTGTGTCCGTGTCGGTAACATCTGTTAGTACTTGCGATTTATAAATAAACTTTAGACACTATTATGTCTATTAAAAATTTCTAAGCTTAGTTTTTCATGTTTAATGTTGTTTAATGTTTATTAATACGAGGTCGCTTTGCAAGAAACGCGCCTTCTTGACCTCGCAATGTTTAATCAGCGTTAAGTTACGTTTTTACGATTTCGTTACAAAAATTTTAACATCCTATTTGACCTTTCATTGACTGGCCCGCTGCAGCAGTGGGTAGTGACACTGCCTTCAGCTCCGCGGGTCGCGGGTTCGTATTCCCGCCGAGGGCCAACATTTTCTATAAATGAATTTGTCTTTGAGCCTGGGTGTATATTTGTATTTAAAAAAAATATATATGTAAGTATTCACCTTTAACACGACTATTAAGTTACTTACTTTGGGGACGGACGACCGTGTGTGTAAGTGTCCTATATATTTATTTATTTATTTCTTTATTTCACATCACAAATAGGAATACATGTATGACGATATTATTGCTCGGTATAAATTACATGTGGCTTAAAGAAAAAGTTTAGTAGTAGCTCGGAACTTCGTTTAATATAGATCTTCCACATTTACAAACTTGCATGTGTTGCATAAGTTTAGAGTTGGTATTTTATGTCTAGAAACCGGCTAAGCTCACGTAATAAATATCGGTTTAACCTAGTTTATGTACCTACAAGTCAATATTTACTGATAATTTATGGAGCAGTGAAGATAAAGTGGCGAATGGCCGAGCCCATATTTGGAAAATGGAAGTTACAGTTCCTCAAAGTAAGTTTGGATACTCTGCACATAGACATTATTAATTGAGCTCATAGACTTCAATCAGCAAAGAAGAGTGTGTGAGTTCAAAAATGCAATTTTGTTGGCGATAGTTAAGTAAATCTTTAATCTTAAAAATGAGGTAATCTTGCATGTATATATGAATAAACATACATATATACATATATATATGAATATATGTATATTTTCGGATTTTCGGAAACGACTCTAAGGATTGTCCTGAAATTCAGCATCCTGAATTTATTGGTTTTTGAAAAGTATTTGGTGGGGGAAAATCGATCTAGCTAGGTTTTATTTAAAAAAAAAATCGTTTTATCCCTGTTTTTGAGCATTAAATTTTTTTGAATGTATAAAACACTATTTTTGCTGAAAACTGTCAAATCAGCACAGCTTATTCGGGGTACAGATGGTCTTTGGAAATGAAAATACCTAGGATCTAGCCCCACCTAGACAATTATTTTTCTTTTCTTTTATTTTGTAAAAAATTACCGAGCAAGGCTCGGTCAATCAGGTACGAAATTTTAAGGGAAATGGGTCTAAAATTGGACGTCTATCACGTTACACGGAAGAAAAAGCTAAATATTTAGAATCTATTACATATAACGAAAGGCAACGGAGGAAAAGGGAACAAATCGAAAGTTGTAGCATAGAGGCATGAGATGAGGTGTGGAAAGGGGAGGAGAGGCGTGGAGAGTTGCAGTGAGGAAAAGATGGTCAAATGTAACCCTTTACATAGTAAAAAGCCAATAAAATGATAATAATGTCCACGACAGCACTATCAATTACCTACATTCCTTTTAATTCCTGTCTAGCTTACATACTGCATACTGGTATAAAGCGGCTAAGTTTCAAGTTTGTGTCCACCGAGGGATTTTCAACACAAATATCTTACGTAACTTTGAATTAGATTGAATGACTAACTTAGTTCCCAAAATTCGTACCACCTAGCCGAATCGAATTGCTGTAATGTTTTCAACGAATGCCAAACAGTAAAGAACATCTGTACAAAGTCTGAATTAAATCATAACTTAAAAATTTAATCAAATAGAATCAAACTTCAGTGAATATTTTTTTATTTTGCACTCATTTAATCTATTTTAAGCCGTGTAGTATCCGGCTGAGTGAAATAGACCACCCTCATTTCTTACCGAGGAGTAGTAATATACGACTAAGGTAAGTTGATGTCAGGCAGGCGGCTGATCGTTGGGGTGCCAAAGTGGTCGGTCTCCTCGTGGCGCACCCTGGGCAAGCTTAGTCTTGGCGAACGGACCACTGAGGGGTGGCCAATCCAGTTGTCCCTCTGATTAGCAGAGGGCAATCTGGACGGGCCGGGGACTCCGGGGGGAGGGGCGGAGGGGGGAGAGGGGTGGAGTCCCTAATGAGCGACGGGTCCAGTTGGGCTTACTTTAAGTCTGGCTGGACATGGTTACGGCCACTGTCGGCGAAACCCGGAAGCACAGCAATGGGAACGGGCACCTTCGGGTTGCGAGGAAGAAAACCTCTATAAAAAATTACCCGGTGGGGGCGGAAACGCCCACCGAGGCGTTGGGGCCCCTACTTGGGGCGCGGTCTCTCCCTGTCGACCGTGATCAGATAACAAGGTGGGCAGCGATCGTGGGCAGCGATGGCCTTCCTTTGCTCTGCAGAGGGTGGCGGAGGGAGGCGGCGGAGCGGTTCCACGAACTGTTGTTCTGGATCCAATCTGCTGCTGGTGAGTCCAGGTGTTAGTGACTCGCCCAAGCCCATCGTCTGCCGCCCTAACTGGGGACCTTCGGGTGTTCTGAACGGGGTATATCGGACGCCTGGTTTACAGGTCCCCGAGGCGGTCGGTGCATCTGGTGCTCCCGATGCACTGCACCGGTTAGCGGAGGGCGGCTTCTCTTTCGAGGGGCCCCTACCCGGAGGTGTTTGTTCTCTGGATCAGAGCTGTCGCCGGGATGGGGGCAATATGTACAATGATACCCTGTCCTTGCCATCGGTAGCGTGGTGGAGCACACAGGTCGTTTTAGTCGGTGCGAGTCCGACATAACCGCCGCCTGTCCCCGTCGGGCGGCGGTATGTTGTGCCAGCCCCACTTAGAGTGGGATAAGGGCAGGAAGATGAATGCTAATTACATATTGATTCGTGAAAAACATGCAAATGGACTACTTTGCATATTATAATTAACTTTTCTCGTTGAATCACTTCGAAAACACATTTTAAGTTGATTATGTTAACGAGCCTTCGTGATGATTGCTTTTGAATGCCATGTTATAATCAACGTCCAAACAATATAAAGCGGTTCTCAGACATTTTTTTTATGTATAATTCGTACTAAATTTATTTGTTTCTTTATTGTATATAGATATTGTTAGACAAGAACTTTGCACATGTACAAAGGTGGACTTAACCTTAAAGTGATATTTTCCAATCAACCTTTAAATAACAGAACGAAAAAAGAAAGAAAAAGAAAACCTATGCACCTAGATGACTATTTGCACAAAAGGTAAAAAAAATACCTTTGATGGGTTACAAAAGCATCGCTCACGTTATCGGCCTTATGCACCGCAGCATAAGTTTAAAGGTCTTAGATGTCACTCTCCATCTCTCTCTCTCTCTTTCTCCTATTAGCTAACACTGTACCAAAAATCTCAAAAAAATGTTCGTTTCATACAAATGGAGCTAATTCAATAATATCCTACTAATATTATAAATGCGAAAGTTTGTGAGTATGGATGTACGTTTGTTGCTCTTTCACGGCGATTCCGCTGAAACAAGATCGATGAAATTTGGCACAATTCCTTATACACTGGAATAACATATAAGTTATAGAAATCATGTTAATTTTACAGGAATAGGATGACATTAAAAAGTGTCATCTATTATCAACCAACCAACAGTCCACGCAAACGAAGTTGCGGGTAAAAGCTAGTAGAAATATCATACAGCGTTTTCAATCAATATTTCACTTAACATATTCCCGCAGTACACTCAGTTATCTGTAATAACAAAAGTGAAGCAATAATTAATCAATGCTCTAGGCGAAATAACGTAACACAAGTCTAATTAACTCAACTCCTGTTAACTTTGCAAGTTATTCCTAAAATAACATCATTTAAGTTGAAAGATTTTATATCAAAGTGGTTGGTAGCCCAATATTGACTTTATATAAACTTTGCTTAAATTTCTTAGTTTTATGACACCAAGAAATTTACTTAAAACTGCTGAAGCGATGATTACACAAGTTCTAAAAAAATATTAACGTTGCGGTACATAGTATTTCGAACACGAATGCACATAAAATTTTTGGCCATGGCAGCATGTGCTTGGCGTGCAAATTCACGCGATTAATACACATTAGATCAAGACACGTCTAGTAACAATTAAATATCAAGGCATCTTATAGTCACTTGAGTCTATGTCTGACTACCTTTTATGAATTATTAATTCTCCCTTTAAACTACAAGAAAAACTAATTTGTTTCAAAAATTGTTTAATAAATGACCTGAAAATTATTCACGTCATCAATTCAGGTCAGGTTAGGTACGTATTGCAGTGATAAATAACTTAAGAACTTTAGAAATAAAATTATATATCCTTTTGCAATAGTTTCGACCAATAAGCTATCAAGGTTAGTAACACATTCCTTCACGAGCTGTTATCCGATAACATTTTTTACGAAGTCTCTTGAGATTTAAGCGTTAAGTGCGAATCAATACACTTCGGAGTACTCTAGACTAACGCACTTGTTTTACCATACACTTTTTACCGTTTTACTTTTTTTGCTAAAAAATACATTTCCACATGTGTGAACTAAAATTCATAATTTCGATTTGTACTATTACAAATTCTATACAAGTACTAGATTAGTAAAACCACCAAGATATTCGGCGGTGACTCTTTTCGACAAGGAAGCGTTGAACTACCCTTAATTAGTTACTATAAGTAGTTTCCTATTAAAGAAACTAAGATACGAATTTTTATATCCTATATGTTAGTCGTTTATATTATATTAAATTTCATCACTATATAGTCATTTATAGTAATAACCTTTCTGTAATAAAGCTTCGTTTTTTAAGGACAAAGCAAAATCTTAAGAATTATAAAATTATGTACCAAACGATCTATGTATTTTTATAAGTGTGTGAACGTCACAACAACTTTGATAGAATGCTGATTAGTGGACTGTATGTTTGTGCTTGATATGCAGATCTTTGCCCAAATCAGTGAGTAATAAAAACCGCACCAACCTTGCTATCCACATTCGCCCCGAATGGACGGAGACCTGTTGCCAGAAGCACGGCGCACCAGCTGGATGTGGACTTGGCACAGCACTATTCACTGTTTGGAAATGCATGCACCTCACAAGGACGATAACGTATCGTCAGTAGAACGTTCTCGAGGCAAGAGTCTTATGGTAAAGATCACACACCTCACTGAGACGACAACGTGTCGTCTGTAGAACGTCCGGAAGGCAAGTGGGCGTCTACGCACCATTTGAATGCGATGGTAGACGAACAAAAATTGATGCAGTAATGTTTTGTATAACTACCCACCAATATAATAAGCAAAGATCGAACAATAAGAAACAAAAAAAAGCCGTATTCTTCCCATCAGCAATATTATAATAATTGTAATAACGAACATTTCAAATCAACTTGTATTAGATAATTAAAACAACTACTGAAAGAGTAAAATATACTTTCACAAATTTACTCGTAACTCAATTTTAACAATTTGAAATAGAAAGTACGAATTTGAAAATAATACGTAACTGCGTACCAATTTCGGAACGATTTATATCCAATAAAAAAAGACCCAAAATGGCCTAGAATGATCGTACTTATTTTCCCAATCTGTATTTCGATGTTTTGGAAAGAATATGAACTGTCACAATATTCCGTTTATGAGAAGATAATCTCATTTATCACCTGTGAAAATAGAGACCTTTAACACGTTATCTTTTCAAGCATATTATAAGAAAAATATTGAGAAAGGTTTTGGTAACATCATATATCTGAGGTAACATAAATACACGCATTATTGCTTTTCGTCTTTATCAGGAATGGAATCCGCTACCCATATCCGAATATATGGCGACTTTTGCACCATAGGCAATAAATTATGATAAACGCGATAAAATCACTCATTTAGGTTACTTTTGTATTTAAATAACAGCCTACTATGTTATTAGTTAGGTTTCCATTTGAAAAGTAATAACAAAATTATTTTGCTATAATCCTAATATAAATAATATAGTAAAATAATTTTATAATTACTTTTGTATTATGGATATCCGCAAAGTAACGCCTAATTCTATTATATAAATTACTTTCCATTTCAATTTGTATTAATACCTAGCTTTTACCCGCAACTTCTTTTGCGTGGACCGATGTCTTGAAATTAACAGTAGCTTCGGTCACTCTCCAACCCTACAAATATCTCCATCACAAAAATGAGATGGATCTGGGAATACCCAGAGAGATTTACCGTTTTATCAAGACCATAGTTTAATAATTTGTATAAATAAACGGTATGACTTACATGAAATCTTTATATTTAAATGAGTTAATCTTGTATATATATATATTTTCTGAATCTCGGAAACGGCTCCAACGATTTTCCTGAAATTCAGCATGTAGGAGGTTTTGGGGGAGAAAAATTGATCTAGCTAGGTTTTATGTAAAAAAAAAAGATTGTTTTATCCCTGTTTTTGGGCATTAAAAACACTAACATTTATATTGAATTGAATTTTCGCTATTAACTGTCAAGTCGACGTAGCTTATTCGTGTAACGGGCAGCCTTAAGAAATGTGAATGCCAAGGATCGATCCCCAACTAAATAATGGTTTTTTTTCTTTTTTTAACTTTTTTTTTTTGCAAAAAATTACCGAGCAAAGCTCGGTCACCCAGATATTATATATTAAAAGAGCTCAGTTAAAGGAGACTGCCAAAATTAGACCTGACAAAAAACCTATATACTCGTACATTAAAAAATTCTTTATGTTCTTCTAGTATTAAATATCACTATAAATATCATAAACTATTCATGGGAACGTGCTAGAAAACTTATTTATTAATAATATTTATAGGTAACGTATCAACTGTCAAGTTGTTATTTTTTAATTACCTATATTATAAAGTTTCAGCGCTGGATTCCAAAGTTTTTAGTACAAATAAGAATTTTTTTTAAATTATGTTTTTGAGAACATAATATTTTAAATTGCCGTGTGGTATTCGGCTGAGTAAAATAGACCAACCTCATTTCTTACCGAGGGTCGTAAAAGGCGAAAAAGGTAAGTTGACCCGCCATGTGGTACCTGGCTGAGTAAAATAGAACACACTCATTTATTACCGAGGTGTCGCAAAAGGCGACTAGGGTAAGTTGATGTCACGCAGGCGGCCAGTCGTAAAATACGCAACCAAATAATGTTATAACATGTTTATAACATGTTGTGCCGACCCCATTTAGAATAGTATTTACAGGAGGATTTTATTATTTTAGGATTTTAGTATTTTATTTTAGGATTTTAGTATTTACAAGAGGATTATTACTATTAAGAAATAACTTACTCAAAATGGTAGTACTACTAAATGGATTACTGGCTAGATCGAAACAGGATCCTCGATCGGAAAGGGGATTAAATCCAACTAATCTAACTTAACTATTGGAAATGGAATCTTAGTTACTCGTAACATAGCCAATATTGTTTAGCTTCGAATTTTAATTGGAACATCGCTCAATATGAATGAGATTAGAAAGACCTTGTTTCTAGTTTGATCCGTTTAGCATTGTCGAATTATTCCCAATGGCACTTCGGGGTAAGTCACATTAATGCTATTACCGCGGCGACACTCCATTACAAAATTTATTATTATCGCCTGAATAGTTAACGACACAATTACATAATAGATTTATGTCGTCATCATCTTCCTGCCCTTATCCCACTCTAAGTGGAGTCGGCACAACATGTTATAAACATGTTATGCCAAATCATGTGACAACATGTTTATAACATGTTGTCACATGATTTGGCTACGTATTTTACGACCTGCCGCCTGCCTGACGTCAACTTATATTAGTCGCAATTAACGACACCTCGATAAGAAAGAGGGTGGTCTATTCTACTTAACCGGATACCACACAATGAGTCAACTTACCTTAGTCGCCTTTTACGACACCTCGGTAAGAAATGAGGTTGGTCTATTCCACTCAGCCGGATACCACACGGCGGGTCGACTTTTCGTAGTCGCCTTTTACGACACATCGGTAAGAAATGAGGGTGGTTCTATTCTATTCAGCCGGATACCACACGGCGTATGATCCGTTTAGCATTGTCGAATTATTCCCAATGGCACTTCGGGGTAAGTCACATTAATGCTATTACCCCGGCGACACTCCATTACAAAATTTATTAGGATCGCCTGAATAGTTAACTACACAATTACATTATAGATTTATGTCAATGAATGTTTATTATTCCGAGAGACATTTGTCCATCCTTGTTGTATATAAATAAGTAAATTACGATACAATTAGCTTATTAGAAGCAGCGGTAGCGTAATTGTTAGGGTATTTTTCATGATAAATTATCTGATTTGAAGAAAAAAGTGGATAAAGCACTGACTACTGTTTAATTATTTTTTCACGCTCTCCTATATTAATATTTTTTTTATGTAGGTCCAGACCTCCCCACCGAACAAAAAATCCATTAGGTCACCCAGGTGACCTGGGCTTAGGGCCCAAATACCGACACCGTTAGGTCACCTAGGTGAACTCGGCCCACGGTCGGAATACATACGGGCTTAAGTGCCCGCGAGGAGATGACCGGGTAGAGAGGATTTCCTCGAGGCCCGCACCCCGTTTACCCACACCCGGGGAGTAAGCGAGAAGACCATGCTGCTGTATGTAGGAAATAGTGTATTTTTAGTTTAAGTTTTAGTTAAATATATGTTAATAATAGTTTTAGTACTACATTCTGTATACAGTCTGTTTGTTTATAGTACGTAGTTATCTATAATAGCGTGCTGTGTCTACCTATAAGTGAAATTATATGTAATTAGCAAATAAGACTAAGTACCTATGGATTAACAAACATGAAACTTTGTTAGTAGACCAAAAGTAAATAAATAAATAAATAACGGACTTGCGATCGAGAGAGGTCGAAGGTTTGATACCCGGCCATTGTACTACCGACGTGAACCCACTCCTAACACAAGCATTTAGCTTAGCTGGACAGGTTAACAAGTTTACAAGTAATTTGTAACCCAAATTCATAGTAACCTTTAGTTTATAGATTACTAGTTACTAATTACTAGTAAGTAGACTAAAAACAAATTCGAGTTTTTTCAAATTTTCTAATGTTCCTGGTAAACTGTAATTTTTTTTGATTATTGATTTTGGATTTGGAAATACCTTCAGCTTCATATTAATTAATTCATTTAATAATAGAAAATTTCAAATGTTTAAAGGATTGACCACCAAGTTTCTTTCTGGTTCTTTTCGGTAAGAGCTTTCCGAACTTCTTTAGCTTCATTAATCATATTGATCCTTGACGATCTAAAAGTGCTTTAAAGAGATTAATTGAATAAAAATTAATTTGATTTCATCCAGTGATCAAGAAACTTGTTCGTCATCATCATGTTACCTTTTATAATCGTTTTATTCATATGTTCAATCAAATATAAATTAATTTGTTGGTCTTCGAGCCTGGGTGTATATTTGTATTTAAGTATGTTTATATACTTATATATTTAAAAAAATATATAAGTATATATTCACCAGCTGTCTGTCTACCATAACACAAGTATAAAGTTACTTACTTTACTTACTTTACTTTGGGGACGGACAATCGTGTGTGTAAGTGTCCCATATATTTATATTTATTTAAATTTATTATTGTTACTATATAAAAAAAAATACTGTGAGTGTCATATTACGTTCTTCTAGGTGTAAATAATTTATTAATTATATTGGCATAATTGCAACAATGAATATCGGATAAATCTTAAGTCCATAAAATTTCCAAATCATTAATTTTTGTAAATAAATTTTATAATTTTTCATTTATATATTTCGGTTCATATAGTGACGTCTTACAAAAAAAAGGGGAAAAGAAATGTAATATCCATTTCAATTTTGATATATTACAGCATATTACTACCACTTACGCTGAGTAGAGTTCTTACTACCCTCATTTTTCGTGTTTTGAAGCGTGAACTAAAAGTGGCCCTTTTCAACTATCTGTTTTTTTGAGATGTGACTGCTTAAGTAATGAGAAGTTTGATAGATAATAGAGATGCGCTTCTGTCATTTATATTTTTGGAAACTTGATATAGTATCTTGATTGCTTACAACTCAATTGTTGTTTATGTTTATTCGTTTTCCAATATTAAATAAATAAATATATGGGACACATAGACATACGGTCGTCTGTCCTCAAAGTAAGTAACTTAATACTTGTGTTATGGTAGACAGACAACTGGTGAATATATGCTTATATAATTTTTAAATACATACTTAAATACAATTTTACACCCAGGCTCAAAAACCAACATACTCATTTTATGAATTTGGCGAGAATCGAACCCGCGACCTGCGGAGCTGAAGGCAGCATCACTATCGACTGCGCTAACGGGCCAGTCAAATGTGCATTACAGCAGTTTTAAAACACTGTTAAAAGGAGGCTCATACAGAAATACTACTGTACTATTGATTACTCAGATGATAAGCGTAAATATAGCTACTCTTCGACCCTGCACAAGACAGATATGACTAAATGTAACTTTAGTTATAAGAAATACTAAAGCGGCTACCGCCGACTTTCTTGCTGGCTCTTCTCGGTAGGGACAGCTTTCCAAACCAGCAATATAGCCGACGATTCAAAATCACTTGTTCACAAGTATACTTGACTAAAATATTTTAAATTTGAATGTTACATATGTTATAGACAATTATATACGAGATTTTGTTCAAATTGTAGAGTAAAATTTGTAAGTCACTTTTGTTTTTCCTATATTTTTTTTTAAGTGCTAGAATGACTATACTAAATATCCTAATTATTGGAAAAATACTTCAAAAATAAATAACGGACTTGTACCCTACATATAGTGTTTGACTAAACAATTGAAAGTTTACCCAATTATCATAATATCCCTTTAAACAGAACAAAAGCTTTGAATATTTAAGTGAGATAACTTCATAGGTAATAAAAAAATGGATATCGCAAGGAAAACTACATTAACTGAGACCAAAACAGCTTAGCATCGCTTGAAAAACAACGAGCTTTTTGTGCGCTTTAATAGGGTAGCCCAATAAGCAAAGCCAAAAACTTTTGTGAAGCAAAATGGATAAAGGATGCAAAAATCCACGTAAGGATTATATGAGATTGAGATGTAAGGATTATATGAGGATATCTATAAGAAATTTGACTAAAAAAATAATTCCTATAATTGAACTGTATTTTACGAGTAAACTCCCTACGCCGTCTCCGTGTGGTATCCGGCTGAATAGAATAGTACTACCCTTATTTCTTACCGAGGTGTCGTAAAAGCTGGCTAAGGTAAAACGACCCGCCGTGTGGTATCCGGCTGAGTAGAATAGACCAACCTCATTTCTAACCGAGGTGTCGTAAAAGGCGACTAAGGTAAGTTGACCCACCGTGTGGTATCCGGTTTAGTTGAATAGACCACCATCTTTCTTACCGAGGTGTCGTAAAATACGACTGAGGTAAGTTGACGTCAGGCAGGCGGCCAGTCGTAAACACCCAGCCAAATCATGTAACAACATGTTTATAACATGTTGTGCCGACCCCACTTAGAATGGGATAAGGGCAGGAAGACGATGACTCCCTACGCCGTGTGGTATCCGGCTGAGTAAAATAAACCACCTTCTTTCTTAACGACGTGTCATAAAAGGTCACTAAGATAAATAGACGACAGGCAGGCGGCCGCTTGTAAAAAACGTAGCCAAATCATGTGATAACATGTCAATCACATGTCTAACAAATGATAAGAGATCCATACTTATATGTCTAATCACACATAAGTGATAACATAGAGAGACACATAGGTAGCCTCTTTCTTTTTTCGATGGACAAATTTTAGGATTTTATAGTAAAATAACTCTATGGTGTACACTAAATTCAAAATACAGCACGCAACTCAAACAGAAAGAAAGGCTTTTGGCCTGTTTTACAATAGTTCTAAGCTGCTTCATTAGTAAAAAGTATTTAAAGTTATAATCTTTCATGACGTCATCATTTATAATTGTACGAATAAAACGGGTTGCGTGGAACAGGTCACGTATAAGGGTAAAGTTTATCGTATTACTCAGTATTGTACACAAATACTGCTCTTAATAATTATTTAATTTGATTGGTGCTATTGGTCAATTTGTGTTACCATAACCTTTATTATTTATTAAATAATCAGGTCTATATAATTTCTTTATTGGGGGAGCCTGACCCCTAGAGAACGCGTCCCCAGTTGGTGGATAGGGGAATGCTCAGCAGATACGCAGGGTAGGAGGGAAATAAAATACCTCCCGCGAACCAACAGGCAATCTTCAATACCGGGCTGACAGAGAGCAGCGGCATCAGGCAGGAGGACGTGCAGAGGATGGCGGCGGAATTTACGACTGAAGTACACGCTTTTCGGTGAAGGAAAATATCGTATGGAAACCTGCGTATCTCTAAAGAATTCTAGGGAAATGTGTAACCTACCAATTGCAGCAGCATAGTAGGTAGCATAGCATTGTAGCAGCATGGTAGGTTTTAGCTCCAACCCTTCTCTCAAAAAAATCGAGAGATTCTCCAGCACTAGGATTGTAACAGTTACTTTTTTAACCTATTTGTTATGGAGAAAGGTCCGACGGAGAATTGTCATTACTGTGGTGAGGAATACATCTCTATACATGCCTTATTTGACTGTTCATAATTTGCATAGATAAGGAGTGTAGGGCACGGAAAGAAACCGGCTTTAAACGCACAAAACTGTGTACCACTGGCACGTATAAGGATGTTCTCTGTAGAATGATGGTTAAAAGGGACAAGAGAAAGGGAAAAAGAAGAGAAAAAGACAGAAGGAAATTAAAGAAAAGATCAGCATGTAAAAATATGACAGCAGTTCCGTGCTGATTCTAAGAGAATGACTATAAGAATGGATAATAGCTCGGGTGACTACGGGCTGGTCGGCGTCCGTCAGGAAGCTTTTCCTCATCGCGAAAAAAAGTTCGTGCAAGTATTTTTTACCAGTTCGGATTGATAAGGGTATTTTATATCAGGGACTTTTCCTCCACTACATAAAAAGGTCGGTATAATCTAAGTATAATTTTGATGCTTAATTACAAAATAAAAAAAGTTATTCTCGTGATCCGCCGTGACACCAAATTTGGGATGAAATACAGTACAAATAATACATTACAATACGCAGTCCTCTTATAATTTAATAGATCTAGAAATATCAATTATTATATACTTTCACCACTTATCTCCACTGCGACCCTAAAAATTCATATACAATCTTAAAGCACGCATTCCTTTCGATACACCTGTAGAACAAAAAATTGCCTAAACGACTTACGCATACGTATATATTTAAAAATACTTAACTCATTCTGAAGGACTCCATCTTGCTTTTATAATCGTAGATTGCAGTAAAGAATTATTAAATCGATTTCTACCCGATAGGAAAAATAAACATTAGTTATAGGTGAAAAAATTACGACAAATTTTGTAAAGAAATGAAGTTATGTAAATTGACCGAAAATTTCCGCATCCATGATACCTAGAACTTAAAAAACTAAAAGCAAAGACATTATCTACAAACACATAACTCACCGATATCCCGCACAGAACACTTT
Source organism: Morpho achilles (assembly GCA_947086495.1). Taxonomy (NCBI): domain Eukaryota; kingdom Metazoa; phylum Arthropoda; class Insecta; order Lepidoptera; family Nymphalidae; genus Morpho; species Morpho achilles. The sequence goes on along the minus strand of CAMTZB010000018.1, from coordinate 6,521,237 downwards.
TAAAATAGGAATTCTAATTTCGAAATTGAAAATTTGAATTTTTGTAAATCGAACTTAAAAATGTTGATACGTACGCGCGCGGTCGTAGATGTTCCGTGTGTAACGCCAACCCGCTCGGGAGGCGAGTTGAGTCACGAGTGAACGCTGAGGCTCCGCGTCCGCCCTTATACAGCCGCCCTAACCCCAGCGCACAGGCGGTAGGCGGATCTCTATAGAGTAGTTGATATCGCTATCATGATTAATTTAGTATGACAAAAAAATATCTACCCCGCCGTGTAGTACTCTCATTTCTCATCGAGGTTTCGGAAAAGGCGAGTAAAATAACTACCTAGCGTGTGGTATCCGACTGAATAGAATAGACCACTCTCATTTCTTAACGATGTATCGTAAAAGGCGTCTAAGGAAAGTGGACGCGTCGTGTGGTATCCGGCTGAGTAGCATTGACCATCCTCATTTCTTACTGAGGTGTCGTAAAAGGTGACTAAGGAAAGTAGACCCGCCGCGTTATATCCAGCTGAGTAGAAGAGACCACCCTCTTTCTTACCTAGGTGTAATTAAATATGATTCCGCCGTGTGGTATCCGGCTGAGTAGAATAGACCAACCTCATTTCTTACCAAGGTGTCGTAGAAGGCGACTAAGGTAAGTTGAACCACCGTGTGGTATCCGGTTTAGTAGAATAGACCACCCTCTCTCTTACCGAGGTGTCGTAAAATACGACTGAGGTAAGTTGACGTCAGGCAGGCGGCCGGTCGTAAAAACACAGCCAAATCATGTGACAGCATGTTTATAACATGTTGTGCCGACCCCACTCAGAGTGGGATAAGGGCAGGAAGATGATGATGTGTAATTAAATATGATTATGGTAAATTGAACTCAAGCAGGCGGCTGTCGTAAAATACGTAGCAAAATCACGTGACAACATGTTTATAATATGTTGTGCCGACCCCACTTAGAATGTGATAATGGCAGGAGGATGATGATGATGATGATGATGAAAATATAAATAAAAAATCTGCACACTTTTGAAATTGACGGAATAATTGAATTATGGTCTTAAAGTAGCCGTAAAGGATTACCTTTGTAAAAATTATATGCTTAAATGTTATTTTGAAACCAGCACAGGCCTGGCATATTGAAAACCTGCCAAATTGCTTTGGTGGATAAGTATTCTTATATGTTTACGCCGACACCTTGTTTTTAGTTTCTAGTGAGCTTGTTACAAGGTTACAAGAAATCTCTGGTTTATAATTACGACTCAAATACTTACCACATAAGAACAGCAGGTTACAATATATAAAAATGATGACATACTGTGTCAATATACTTTTAACATAGAAATATGTGATAATGTTATATATATATATATTAAATAAAAATTTATAATATGACATATTAGAAGTGTAACAGAGTTTACGTGTAATAAAGTAAATCTATTTTGCAAAACAGTCTCAATTTGATCGTTAAATTCAGCCTTGCATTTTTAACTACACAAATTAATTAATATCATTGATTTCTTTTTTTAAATATATAAAAATACACATGCCAAAAAGTCTCTGTGCTGTGTATATTTTAAACAAGATTAGTTATTAATGGATTTTATAGGATTTTAGTAATATGTATATAAAAAAGGTTATATTTTACAGCTCGTGATAGATCCACAAGGCGCCGTCTCTGTCACACCACCGCAGGTTGTCAACAAAATGTTATTAGTCGTCATCTACGCCACCGCCCATCTACAGAAAAATTCCGAGTCGCTACTAGACTAACTTAAACGAATGGCACTCATTCAACCGATAACTTACTACATAAAAATATACTTTCTTACTTTCTTTGCTCAACAGACTTGTAATTGATGGCAATCTTTTGTTGTGGAAAGTATGGTTGAAGGGTCGAGAACATATCTCAACCCTTAAGTTCTGGGTAATAATTTACTAACCCTACTCCCGACTTAAGCACCTTTATAGCTTTTAGCTGTGCCAGTGAGTTCACCCGCGTGGAAATCAGGGTGTCAAAATTTTTTCCTGAATTGAAATTTTGAACATAAATGTAGTTATCGTGAATTACTTATAAGAGATTTTTGAATAACTTTCACCGTGTACTTTTAGAGGGAAAATTCTTTATAATACATGATTATTGAATACCTATCACCGTTTACTCAGCGTACGCAAGGAAAGCTTTAAATTTTGCCGTTTTCGCAATATTTTTACTAATAAATAATTCTGAACAGTTTGTTCGTTGAGATTGAACCCACTAATCTCAGGAACTACTGAGATGATTTGAAAAATTCTTTCAGTATAATAAAGTCCATTTATCGAAGAAAGCTGTAGGCTATATAACATCACGCTAGGATGAATAGGAGAGGAGCAGCACTAAAAAATATTACGAAAACGGCAAAATTTAAAGCTTTCCTTGCGTACGCTGAGTAAACGGTGATAGATATTCAATAATTATGTATTAAATCCCTCTAAAAGTTCTTAATAAAAGTCCACGACAGCATATATCTAGCTTTTAAGGTTAACCATTTCTTATGGTTATCAAAATACTATATTATAGTTTTAATTTTTCGACGCAGGCGTAGCTGCTGACGATTGCTAGATTATAATAGTTGGAATTCGCACTACTGCTCATCTCCTATTAATCTTAGCGTGATGTTACATAGTCTATAGCCTTCCTCGATAAATGGACTATCTTCCACTCAAAGAATTTCCACTCAAATCAGTCCAGTACTTACTGAGACACAAACAAAAAAACTCTTTAGCTTTATATTTTAGTTTACATATACCTCTTGCGAATTCCATTCCTTCAGAGTTGTAGTGAGAATTAGACACCTTCTTTGAGCAACTTAGGGATTCAGAACCGCATTCATTAACACAACCTTCGTATATTCCTCTTACGCAAACATAATAAGACTCCCAAGAATTTTGGCTTTATAGACGCTCATATTATGAGTATTCCAGTAAGAAACCCATATTGCTTAGTGTAAAAAATTCTAGCCTATAAACGCGATAAGTAAATGAAACTCAATTACTAAATATTTAAAAACTAAATTATTATTAAAATTTAAAAAAAAATTAATGACACATGTAATATAATATTGAAATATAAAATTATTGTTAATTATTATTATGACTTGGTATTGACATTGAGATTGACATCATAAATGATATATGTATTATTGCCATTATTGTTGTACGGTAGCTTTAATTGCTTTTACGATACGAGATAATCTGTAAGTAAAAGAACATTTATAATGAGATCAGAATAATTTAATTGAAGTAAATAAAATATATCTATTGTTGATTGTCCATTAAATAAATAAATGAACTCATACTTTACGTTACTATTTGTTATTTTCTTGAATTTCATTCTTTTTTACTTTTTTATCTTTATTTATAATATGAACTCATAAGATGCTGATCATACTCTCTCCATCCACAATACTTTTCACTATACTCTCATTCCCTTTATTACGTATTTAGCCATATTTGGCGTTTACAATAAAAGTCCGCGTTACTCCCTAGAGAAGTTTAAGAAAAATATGTACTTTTTTGCTTTACAATATATAGGTTTTTAATTCTCGTGTATTTTAAATACACGTAACTATATAAAAATTGACTATTTATATAAATGACAAAGAAGAAATTGACTTTGCGGCTTCGTGAGTCGTTCGTGAGTTTGATAAAATTCCGCAATCAATTTTAGGTTTGCCATTACAGCAGTTTAAAACACTGTTAGAAAGTATATATAGAAAGCCTACTACTCTTCGACACTGCAAAAGATACTAATGACTAAATGTTAAAGAATTATACTTTAAAAAGAGCAACCGCCGAGTTTCTTGCTGGCTCTTCTCGGTAGGAACAGCTTTCCGAACGAGCAGTAGAGTTGACGATTTGAAAAACACTTGTTTACAAGTTTTTTTGAATAAAGACTATTTTGAATTTTAATTTGAATATAATAAAATTCCGCAATCAATTTTAGGTTTGCCATTACAGAAATTTAAAAACACTGTTAGAAAGAGGATGATACAGAAAACCTACTCTTCGACACTGCACAATATAAAAATGACTAAAGTAATAACTGTAACTTGTAATAAGAATTATACTTTAAAAAGAATAGCCGCCGAGTTTTTCTTAACCAGCAGTAGAGTTGACGATTCAAATATAATAAAGAGTTGGTATACACGATGCTAATAAGTAACCTCAGAAAACCTAACAAGAAATCTTGTTTCTGCCTGCTCCATAGACTTCGTCAGAGTGCCAATATTAATAAGCTAAGTACGAAGTCTCGAGAGTCTTAAAGCTTATTAACTTTTCTTGCGAATTAAAGTAATAACTATTAAGTTTTTTTTTTGCTTTCCTGTAAAAGCCTTTCTGAACGGATTGCAAATTTAATTGCTTTAATAATTAAATTAATTTGTAGGCAATTCTCACGATAGATGTTTGAAATCGATTTGAATAGAGCCGAATTTAGATTTGAGTTTCAATAAAGAATTAAAGAAATTCTTATCCTAGCCATTCACTATTCATACTAGTTGTACTCGCGACTTCGTTTTCTCTAACTTACGAATTTAAATAACCTCAATAATACAATATTTGTATTTTCCCTATCCGCGAATGAAAAATGGTTATTTTTCTGTATATTATCCCATTGTATAAGTAGAATTTCATTTATTTTTGACTGGCCAGTTCGCGCTGTTAGATGTTACCCTGCTTTCAATTAACTCATTTAAACATTAAATATTTACAAGAAGATTTACGAGATTATTCAACAGTACATATTCCTGTAAATATTTTGGTCTTCATTTTTTTATACGACGTCCATTAGATCCAAATGCTCACTGGCAGCGGAAATGTTTTAAGTTCTTACTCGGAAGACGTTCCATTCCGCGGCAAAATATGCTAAAGTCACAATTTTTGGAATCCACAATGCTCGTTTTTATATCAATAATAGTATTCAAATGAACGTTTGTCTGTTTTGTTACGCTTTTACGGCTAACCTACAGGACTAATACAAATAAATAAATATATAGAACAATTACCCACCGCCCCTAAAGTCAGTAACTTAACACTTATGTTATCAGACATTAGCATATACACTTTTAATCATGGGTTAGATCGATAGAAATAAAAGTCATCAAAAACACAAATTATATTCCGATTAGAAAGGCATTACGCGATCGATGCTCTGTTCTATGTCTTCGTCAATAAAAGTAGTCATAACTTAGAGGCGTCTGCTCTCCTTTAAAGATATTGAGTTTGAAATTAGTTTTGACATCGCTCTTATAATCAAAGATTGGTTTTATTCGCTTCTACGAGAGAATTTACTTCAATGTACTGATATAAAGTTAATGTATGATGCTTGTGATTGTATTCAATACACGTGTAGCCAGTGGATAATTTAGTTAGAAATTCACTCTTTATAAAGTACTCTTTAATCCTTGCGTAGCATCTAAGTTATTGTCAGTACCGTCTTATAAAACCATGTTTTTCTCTAAGTCTTTTACAGTCCTTGCATCCCGTCTTTGCAACTCAGTACCAGATAGCATTTTTAAAGACTCTCCCTCCTTGCACACTTTCAAACTTAGGCTAAAGCAATACTATCTTTCCTCGCTGTCATAACCTATATCTATGTAAGTTTATATAATTTATAGAATTAGGCGTTACTTTGCGGAGATCCATAATACAAAAGTAATAATAAAATTATTTTGCTATAATCTACGATGAAGTTAAATAGATAATATATATAATGCTAAATGTAGAGTGGACAATCGGTTATCATACCTGATACATGCAGGAGTCGTAAAAAACACATGCACAAACCTCCACCACCGCCACCGTGATACACAAGCACTATATACGTTCACTATCACAAACTCAACAATCGTTTCGCCCCGCAACCGAAGCATCGTCAGGAGATAGACTCCACGACCAAAATCGCAAAGCGAAGCAATATCCAAATAAGTTTAGTTATATACTAATCGGTTCAACCCCACCCTTTATTTTATTTTGCCTGCAAACAAGTGTAACAACAAGCTTGAGCTAGAAACATTTATTTGCTCGTCAATGAGGGTGCCATTGTTATGTTTAATAATCTCAAGGTTTTTCAATAGGCTCAGCTTCAGTCCTTTATTAGAACACGTGTGCAATACTTCGAAACTGTGGTCATTAGGAACTTTATGACCGCTTTCTATCAAATGTTTGGCGAAATGTGAATTTTGTGGTTTATTATTCCTGAAAGCTGCCATATGTTCTTTAAAACGGGTTTCAAAATTACGACCAGTCTGACCCACATATGTATCATTGCATTCAGGACATTTTATTTTATAAACACCACACTTTTTCGCGCTTTCTAATTGATCTTTATTATTGCAAAGAATCTTCTTTAAAGAGTTACTACTTTTAAAACCTAATTTTATATTTGATTTTGATTTAAATATAGTTGAAATTCGTTCTGACAATGCTCCAAAATAGGTCAGACTGGCTTTGTACTTATTATCTTTGTAATGTGGCACCGCGTACAAATGTTTTGTCAATTGCAATTTCTGTTTATTTTTTAATATTTTATATTTTTTATTATTATTTTTTAATATAATATTTTGCCCCTTAAAGTTAGGGGAAAAATTTATAAAGCGGTCATAAGACCTGTCGTATAGTATGGATGGTTGGGCAATGAAAAAGAGGGATGAAAGAAGAGTACATGCAAATGAGATGAGAATGTTAAGGTGGATGTGTGGTGTGACAAAACTGGATAAAATACGAAACGAGTATATAAGGGGAAGTCTGAAAGTTGCGCCCATTATAGAAAAGACGAGAAGTGCAAGATTGAGATGGTATGGACATGTAATGAGGAGGGATGAAAATCATGTGACCATACGTGTGTTAAATTTGAATGTGGATGGATATGTGCCTAGAGGGAGGCCTAAAAAGAGATGGTTGGATTGTGTGAAGTATGATATGCATATAAAAGGAGTGGCGCCAGAGTTGACGAAATATAGGACAGAATGGAAGAGAAAAACATGTTGTGCCGACCCCACTTAGAGTGGGATAAGGACAGGAAGATATAATAGTAGTATTAGTATTAGTATATATGTATTTTATATTAGAACTAGCGGCCTGCCCCTGCTTCGCACGGGTATTAAATATATATCCCATGTCAGTCAGTGTAAAAAAAATGATTAAAATAAATCAAAACAACTGTTTTGATTTATTCATTACTGCCCGTGGCCGTAGCGTTAAATTTGGAGAAAAACAATTTCCTTTCCCTATACCAAGAAGATTTCCTGCTATCTTTGGAATATCTAAATTCATATAGTACATTATTACTTATTTACTTTTATATTTTCCCTATGTATTTTATTTTTACAATTAATTACCGAATGTCTTTAAACAAACTCTTGAAAGAGCGACATCGCTGCTAAAGTCGAAGTGTTATAGGGCGAAGCGCGGCCTCCTCATGGCATTTTTAATCTATAATATCTCCGAAAATGTTCACTTAAATTACATGCTGTAAACGGCCATATTGATCTATATTAAATCAACTATTTATTTAAGGTACTTAATTGGATAAGGATTAATGCTGTATTGTATAAGAATTGCTTCAAAAATAAGGCATTATTTTTCGTAAAAAGTAAACGACAAAAAATGCTTTAGTGGGTTATCCATGAGCGATAGACATATACCATCGCGGAATTTTCTGTAGACCTTTTCAATGTGTACAAATACTTAGTACATTATTTTGATAAATCTCGTAGGGTTTAGCCTGCGTTTGCAATGTAAGCGGAAAAAAATGTAATTATTTACAGAAACCTCAAAAATTACAGTATTTCTCTACTCCGTATTGAATGTTATTATACGTACAAACCTTCCTCTGGAATCACTCTATCTATTAAAAAAAACCGCATCAAAATTTGTTGCGTAGTTTTAAAGTTTTATAGGGAAATATGGACTTTGTTTTATAATATGTAGTGATTGTTATTTTCCTCGCTAGAGAGCTCCGATCATAAATGCGTCCGATCGCTGCTAAATTCAAATGGTTAAAGGGCGAACCGCGTTTTTTTTTCGAATTTGACTAATGCTGTTAGCCCTAATGGCTTTGACAGCGTCACCGATAAGACGGGCGAGGGCGGAAGCATCGCCGAGAGGCGAACCGCGACCTCCGACGCGCTATTTATAGGCTCGCGGCGCGTCCCCTGCATTTTAAATCTGTAATATCTTCGAAACTGTTTATTTAAATTACATGCTGTAAAGGGTCATATTGATCAATATTAAATAAACAATATATTTAAGGTTCTTAATTGGATAAGGATTAATGCTGTATTGTATAAAAATTTCTTTGAACATAAGGCATCATTTTTCGTAAAAAGTAAATGACAAAAACTGCTATTGTGGGTTATCCATAAGAGATAGACATATACTATCGCGGACTTTTCTGTAGACCTTTTCATGGTGTACAAATACTTAGTACATCATTTTGATAAATCTCGTAGGGTTTAGCCTGCGTTTGCAATGTAAGCGGAAAAAAATGTCATTATTTACAGAAACCTCAAAAATTACATTATTTCTCTACTCCATATTGAATGTTATTAGACATGTAAACCTTCCTCTAAAATCACTCTATCTATTAAAAAAAAACCGCATCAAAATCAGTTGCAGTTTTAAAGATAGAAGCATACATAGGGATATACGGACATAGGGACAGACAGAGAATGCGACTTTGTTTTATACTATGTAGTGATATTATTTATTTTTACAATTGATTAGACAATGTCTTTACATACAACATTCATAGCTTTCTTATCATTAGACAATATAAACTTGAAAGAAGGACATTTAATTGCGCCTCCGGTCGCTGCTAAATTCGAAGTGCTTATAGGTCTAAGCGCGGCCTCCTCGCGAGATTTTAAATCTGTAATATCTCCGAAAATGTTCACTTAAATTACATGCTGTAAACGGCAATATTGATCTATATTAGATCAACAATTTATTTAAGGTAGTCAATTGGATAAGGCTTAATGCTGTATTGTATAAAAATTGCTTTGAACATAAGGCATCATTTTTCGTAAAAAGTAAATGAAAAAAACTGCTATTGTGGGTTATCCATAAGAGATAGATATATACCATCGCGGACATTTCTGTAGACCTTTTTAAGGTGTACAAATACTTAGTACATAATTTTGATAAATTTCGTAGGGTTTAGCCAGCGTTTGCAATGTAAGCGGAAAAAAATTTAATTATTTACAGAAAACTCAAAAATTACATTATTTCTCTACTTCGTATTGAATGTTATTATACGTACAAACCTTCCTCTGGAATCACTCTATCTATTAAAAAAAACCGCATCAAAATCGGTTGCGTAGTTTTAAAGTTTTATGCGTACATACGGAAATATGGACTTTGTTTTATAATATGTAGTGATGTAAGTTTATCAATATATGTATAGTTTGTTATTTTGTTTATAGTGTTTTGTTGTTGTATTTTCAATTTTTTAATGTACCTATACTACGTTTCTTTTAGTTATCCAACCACCAAGGGTCGCTGGCAGAGATCTTTTATAGAGATAAGTTATCCTTTGTACTTGTTTTCTATCTAACTGCATTTTTGTATATTTTCTTTTTTGGTACATAAATAAATAAATAAAATAATCCTTTAATTCCAATATATCTTAAAAAGCGTTTCAACTTCTTGTCGGATGTAAGATGTGGCCGGCTAAGGTCTATAAATACCTTGGATCTTGCCTTCCCTAAATGTCCCTCACTGACTTACTCGAGACCGTTTAGCTTTCAAGGTGTTAAGCTGTGGAATGATTTACCAGTATCAATACTCAAATCTCTTTCCCTTTCGGTATTTAAGTTACAGACTAGAAAAGATTTATCTTAAGTAATTATATATTAGTAGCATCTTTTAATCTATTTATTTTACCAAAATCAATTAATAGATTAAATAGTTATATTTATATAAACTTTTTCCTTTTCTCTATATTAACCGTATTCTCTTTCTTCTTCAATTCTTGTCCTTTTCCTTCTGTTACTCAAAGGTTGAGTGGAAGAGATCCCTTTAAGGGATAAGTCCGCCTTTATATATGTGGTTTTTTACTTTTTCTTTCTCTTTTCCAACTATATGTAATTTGGGGACGGACGACCGTGTGTTTAAGTGTCCCATATATTTATTTATTTTTAAAACATATGTAGGTTAAATATAGATTTTTTTAATTTAAAGTCAGGATACTAAAATTATAAAAAAAAACTTGTATTCATAGTTAATGTATAGAAACCGGTTATACTCACGTCTTATATCCGGTGAGCCCGACTAGTTTCAAAGCGATTTTTGTTTTGCGATTTGCGATTTTGTCAAGGAGTCTTATCTCCTGCTGATGCTTCGGTTACGGAGCGAAACGATTGTTGAGTTTGTGATAGTGAACGAATGTAGTGCTTGTGTATTGTGGTGGTGGTGGTAGAGATTTGTACATGTGTTTTTGCTAATCCTGCGTGTATCAGGTATGAAAAAGGATTGTCAACTCTACATTTAGCATTATATATATTTTCTATTTTACTATCATCGCGGATTATAGCAAAACATTTTTATTACTTTTTTGTTAATTTTTCATTTGAAAGTATTCTTAGAGTACAGACTTTCTACAAAATAGCAAAGCTTTGCAAGTTAAACGAAGCAAATAACCGCATAGCTCAACCCCAACAGATTGAAAGTGATAAATCTAAATGGCATTTTACGACTGAATTCAAATCTGTATCACCCTTTATACCTGACCTCCCACAGAGCTAGCGACCACAGATGCAATATTGGACATGTCAAGAACATTCAAAGATATAGATCGCGTTATCTATATCTGCTAGCAATCGCCGCGTTGAAAAATCAAAACCGTAATATAGTCTTCTGATAACCATAAAAATGGTTAAAGTTAGTCAACCTTAAAAGCTAGACATATGCTATCGCGGACTTTTATTTAAAACTTTTAGAGGGAAACAATTTTGTAATAAATTATTTTTTAATAACTATCACCGTTTACTTAGCGCACACAAGGAAAACTTTTAAACTTTGCCGTTTCGTCCTATTTTGTATCGCTGCTCCTCTCTTATTCATCTTAGCCTGATGCTATATTTCAAGAACTACTGGACCGAATAAAAAAATTATTTCAGTCAAGATAGTCCATTTATCGAGGAAGGCTATAGACTATATAACATCACTCTGAGATGAATAGGAGAAAAGCAGCAATAACATATTACGAAAACGGCAAAATTTAAAGCTTTCCTTGCGTGTGCTGACTAAACGGTAATAGTTATTCAAAAATCATGTATTACCAGATTTTTCCCCTCCAAATATCCCATATTTAATACAGCCACGTACTCTATAACATCACTCTGAAATAAATAGGAGAAGAGCAGCAATAACATATTACGAAAAAGCCAAACTTTAAAGCTTACCTAGCGTGCGCTGACTCAACGGTGATAGTAATTCAAAAATCATGTATTACCAGATTGTTCCCCTCTAAAAGTTCTAAATAAAAGCCTGCGAGAGCATATGTCTAGCTTTTAAGGTTATCCCACTTTAACCATTTCTTAAGGTTATCAAAATACCATACTTACGTAATTTATAGAAATAATTTATAGAATTAGGCGTTACTTTGCGGATTATAGCAAAATAATTTTATTATTACTTTTGTACCATATTACGGTTATAATTATATAGATTTTCGTTATTCAAACGTAATCATTCGCCATTTTGATTTATTAATAAGGCACAAATATAACTTTTTAAAATCTTTTTCCGTTTCCTAAAGTTGCATTTTAATATTTTTATAACATAATCTCGTCCGCCATCTTGATTTAGATTTAAAGTTGTGGAGGTAAAGCGCTTAATAGTAAAATAAAACTGAGACAACATTAAACGATGTTTGGATTACACTAAAAGATTGAAAAAGGATGCTCTTGGTTAGCTCTAGCTTGATGTTTATTTGGTTTAAAGCGGCCTAAGACGTGTATTATTTGTGAGCAGCTGTGAATAGGTAGTTCATATAAGTAGTTAAAAAGTTAGTAGACGAAGGAATGATCAGTAACAGGAGAACATCTACGTGATCTTCGTTTTCGTTTTGTCTCTACATAATATAAAACGAAGTCGCTTTCTGTGTCTATCCCCATGTCTATATATATGCTTAAATCTTTAAAACTTTGCAACAGATTTTGATGCGGTTTTTTTAATAGATAAAGTGATTAAAGAGGAAGGTTTATATGTATAATAACATTCAATATGGTGTAGGGAAATACTGTAATTTTTGAGGTTTCTAATGTGATATCGTAAATAATCCCATTTTTTTCCGCTTACATTGCAAACGCAGGCTGACCCTACGAGATTTATCAAAATAATGTTCTAAGTATTTGTACACCTTGAAAAGGTATACAGAAAACTCCGTGATAGTATATGTCTATCTCTTATGGCTAACCCACAATAGCATTTTTTTGACATTTTCTTAATAATAAAAATAATGCCTTATTATCGAAGCAAGTTAATTAAGTACCTTAAATATATTGTTGATTTAATATAGATCAAGATGGCCGTTTACAGCATATAATTTAAATGAACATTTTCTAAGATATTACAGATTTAAAATGCCGGGAGGAGGGCATTGAGTGACTGAGCTCACTGAGTGACATTGGCGTGTATTTTATACCAGCGCGAAGCCGGAGCGGTCCGCTAGTTATAATATATTTATAGTTCTACATATATACGTAACATTCATTAGGTGTTTCAGAAGTGACCTTTAGCCGAACAAAATAAGTTGTTCAAACAACATGGCCAACGTTAGACTCATAACAAAATTGAAATAACATTTATAACCTACAATATCATATGACACCCACGTTCATATCACTAGGGATGGCGGCTTTTGTGATATTTCAATCTCAGATCAAAAATTCATACTACAGAAAAAAATTGTAACGCGAATGATTAGAATAAAGTGTTCATAATAATTTACTTAATTATAAGCTGTGATAGCCCAGCGGTAACACTGTGCGAATCTTTCGAGGAGGACACGGGTTCAAACCCGGGCAGACACCAATGAGTTTTTCTGTTAAAACTTATGTGTCTCATTGATAATTACAATTTATCACACGCTTTTCGTTGAAGGAAAACATCGTGAGGAAACCTGCATATCTCTATAGATATATATAGAGAATTCTGGAGATACGTGTAACCTACCAATCCGCAATGGAGCAGCGTGGTAGGTCTTGGCGCCAAACCTTCTCTCCAAAAACGGAGAGAAGAGGCCTATTCTCAGCAGTGGGATAGTAACAGGCCGCTACTTACTTTTATAAAAACGAGAGTATGTCTTACTTTTTATCCGTGCGTTAACGGCTAATCCCGCTAGGTAGTGACCCTGTCTTCAGCTCCGCGGGTGGCGGGTTCGATTCCCGCCGAGGGCCAATAATTTCTATAAATGAATTTGTTGGTCTTCGAGTCTGGGTGTATATCATAAATATACTTATATTTAAGTATGTATTTAAAAAAATATATAAGGATATATTCACCAGTTGTCTGTCTAACTTAACACAGTATTAAGTTACTTACTTTGGTGACGGACGACCGTGTGTGTAAGTCTCCCATATATTTATTTAATCTGCTGAACCTATATTGATGAAATTTGTTGTAAATGAAGCTTAAATACTGAGCTAATATACCCGTATAGGACAAAAAAATGAATTTGCAAAATGAAAAAAATGCAATAAAATCAGGATTACAATGTATCTAACTCAATTAAACCCAACTTTTAATTGGTCACTATAATACTAAGCGTGTTATACAGTGATTGATTGAGGGTATTTCAACATTTAATTTGCAGCTTGCAGTACATAATAGAGTAGTAGTAAGTAGTAGTAACGGCCTGTTACTATCCCACTGCTGGGCATAGGCCTCTTCTCTCCGTTTTTGGAGAGAAGGATTGGAGCTGAGACCTACCACGCTGCTCCAATGCAGATTGGTAGGTTACACATATCCCCCAGAATTCTCTAAAGATATGCAGGTTTCCTCACGATGTTTTCCTTCACCGAAAAGCGTGTGATAAATTGCAATTATCAATTAGACACATAAGTTTTTACTAGAAAACTCATTGGTTTGAACCCGGGGTTTGAACCCTAGACCTCCTCGAAAGAGGCGCACGGTGTTACCGCTGGGCTACCACAGCTTGTAATAGAGTGTATTAACTTAATTTACCACTGTAACAAACTTAACCTATATTCTTCGCATTCAAATATTTTTTAAACGTTAAAAACATATAATCCGTCGCGCTATAACTTATTTGAATGGATTATGTTAAAATGAACTTTAGGTATCCAATTTTGTTCTAATTGCCAACCCTATATATTTACAAAATGAAATAATGATTGTGCCAACGCTATAGTTGCTTTCAATTATCTGAAAAGGTACTTTATCGTATACTTTATTTATTATATCGCTATTTCTCTCAATGCAATTTGCCGCGCCTCTCATCTGCGTTAGGGCTTGTATGCCGGACTTATAATAGAGGACAAATCCTATATTTCACATATTATAATACAAATTCCCCAAAAGCTGTCTGTCTGTCGACTTTTTCGATATTTCGATTTTTTTTCTGGATTTTTGTACGGTTTTTACTACAATGCAATTCTTTCAAAAGATTAATAGTACATAACAGCTTATTCTAAGCCAGCGACCCGCTCCGGCTTCGCACGGGTATAAAATATATAGTCTATTTCAATCAGTGAAAAAAGGCAAAAATCTGTTGCGTAGTTTTAAAGATTTAAGCATACATAGGGATATAGGGACCTAGGGACAGACAGGGCAAACGACTTTGTTTTATACTATGTAGTGATGGTGTTGGAGAGATTGCGCAGGTGTGAAATAACTTGCTAGGAGCTATGGTTGCTCGAACTGTAACTGTAAAAACGTAGATACACTAAAGTATAAAATTGAAGATATATAAAAATAATATAAAGAAGTCTATAACAGCATGTCTCTATCTCATATGGTTACTTACGCTAACTACTTTTGTGTTCAAAATTTCAGTGAAATACACTTAAAAAATGATGAAATACACCTTAACTAGATTGCAAAATAACACTACTATTCATCATCTTCATCTTCCTGCCCTTATCCCACTCTAAGTAGCGTCGACACAACATGTTTAAAACATAATGTCACATGATTTGGCTACTTATTATACGGCCGGCCGTCACTCTGACGTCAACTTACCTTAGTCGTATATTACGACACCTCGAGGGGTGTATACTAGTTAATCGGATACCATTCGGTGGGTCCACTTACGTTAGTCGCCTTTTACGACACCTCGGTAAGAAATGGGGGTGGTACTATTCTATTCAGCCAGATACCACACGGCGTTTACTCTTATGCTTCATTTATAATATTAAGGTAAAATATGAAAAAACTTTGATAACATCTTTAATTTATACTTACAGTAAAATAACACTTCGAAGAAAACAAGTCCTTTTACAAATACTTATAAAGTTGTAGAGCTTGCATACTTTTTGCATTCTCTCATAAAGCTTTGTTCCGCACACTATTTTGCCCTTTTATGCAATATTTCTCCTTTGTCGCAGCATCGACGTAGAGGTTGTTAATATTCTTAAGCAAAATTTAGCTCTATTTCTTTAGGGTTATGTATCATTGGCTGACGAAAAAGAATGTAATTCAAACAATTTGTGCCGAAGGAATGAAATTTCGAATGAAAAAGAGATTTTGAAGTGATAAAAACAAAAGGCTTATCATGGCACAGAGAAAAGAAATGGCGAAATTATTAATCGATAAATGATACACCTCTCCAAGACGCCATGTGGTATCCGGATAAATAGAATAGTATCACCCTCATTTCTTACCGAGGTTTCGTAAAAGGCGACTAAGGTAAGTCGACCCGCCGTGTGGTATCCGGCTGAGTAGAATAGACCAACCTCATTTCTTACCGAGGTGTCCTAAAAGGCGACTAACGTATGTTGACCCACCGTGTGGTATCCGGTTGAGTAAAATAGACCACCCTCTTTCTTACCGAAGAGTCGTAAATTACGACTAAGGTAAGTTGACGTCAGGTAGGCGGCCGGTCGTAAAATACGTAGCCAAACCATATGACTACATGTTTGTAACATGTTGAGCCAACCCCACTTAGAGTGGGATAAGGGCAGGAGGATGATGATGATGAAATGATACACCTCACCAACTACTCACAATCAATAGAATAGAAAAATATCCATAAAATACAAAGTGTATTAATTTTACGTTTGTAAAAGGAAACTATTAACATTTACAATATTGGGCTCATGTAAAAAGATGAAAATTGGGCAAGTATGGGGCTAATATAATGGGTGAAGTTATAAATTCCTTATATATTAAACAGCTGATTTTTGAAGTATGACTTTAACATAGATAGTTCAACATACATAAAAAACGTAATCAATTTTTTTTAAAGTATGACTTTAAGCATAGATAATGCAACATACATAAACGTAAACAAAATTGTAATAAATCAATAATTAATCAATATCTAAACAAGATACAACTTTAACTTTACATAATTTGTTTACTATTAAAAATACTTAACAATTTAAAAAAAATGTTAAATATTATTATTTAATATGTATTTTTTAATGAAATAGTCATGTCATGTCACAATGTCACATGTCAATAGTCAACGTCTTTTTTGTAATATTTTTAAGTATTTTGATATCGATTATAATCGATTATTTTTGTGCTCCAAATATATTTATAAGGTTTTTCACTTTCCAGAATTTAGAAACACAAAAATGTACCATATTTTTCAAGCCATAGCTCAACCTATGCCAGTTTGGCCCAAAAGTCTCCGTTTCCTTTACTCTCATTCAAATACAAATGGAGTTCCTCTCTATTAAATAGTTAACAATTTAAGTAAGCACTGCATAGCGCAGATTCCTTACTATCGCGAGCGTCGCAAGGAATCTAATAACGGAATTAGGAAGACGTGCTTCTCCCCCGCTCTAAGAGATATTTCGCGCTTTTAAGAGGAATGACAAGCACAAATAGCACCGTCATAATTATTAATGGAACACCACGTTTTTCAAAACATCTTCTCTAATGAAGCGGAAGATACTGTTTCAATCGTCTACGGTAAAAATCTAAATCTACGAACATTGTAACGTATATTAATGTAACAATGTTAATTCAAATTTGGAACTCATAAATAAAATTACTGGTTTTTTTTTCAATGTTTTAATTTTCGACACAAAGACTTTTCGAGACAAAAGACAACGTTAAAATATCGCAAATTCAAAAAAGTTGTTTTATGAGATTTATTGACTCTTCTCTTTGACTAGTTTCTCTTTAAAACATGTTCGACAATTGTATGATACTCGTAACTAGCTTAACATAAAAAGGAATGACTTATTATGCTTTTTAGATTACTTACTGCAAACTTTACTTAATTTTTGTACCTAAGAACTCAAGGTTCTGAACTTTACCGATATAGAAAACTCATAAGGAACCTTTATGAAGTTTAAGCTACGGAGTAGTATTATACTGTTGTTTATTTTATACCAAGAAATTCCACAATATTTGATTGTATTTCAATTGTTTTGTAATAACTATATAAAGTAGCCCACAATATACACGTGAACAATTATTGGTTCTCCAAGGAAACATTAAATGTCATACACGCCCCATTACGTAAACTAATTTCACACTGAGAGTGAAAAGGTGAAATCACGATCCTCGTCAAAATCTATGACGACGTGAAAACGTGGTCCAGAACTTATATCACAACGCTATAGTCCATTGTAAATTAAACTTTACCACACTTGTATTTAAGTTTAAACTCTTGTAAAAGTTTATTCAGGATTTGTGCCGGTCGTTTTTGAAAGATTGATACACCCACGTTAAATATTTGGCTGTCAACACAAGTACATTGAAACAAAAGCCACATGCTCGTGTCACTGGCTATTGTTATGACGTAAAACAATATCAGTTTTGTGAATACAGCTTTACTTAGATATCATGTATAGGACATTCATACATAAATGACATGCACATCTGCGAGTTATTTATAGCTTTAATGATGTTATTGCACTTCATAAAATACTAGCTTAATTAAAGACTAGCTATGCCAGTAGCAGCAATTATTTCCCGAATTAAAATTTTGAATATAAAAGTAATTAAAGTGAGTTGAGTGAGTGAGAGTATTATAAGAGAATATTGAATAACTTTCACCGTTTATTTACATTAAATATTTTCGGCTTTCGTAATATTTGTTATCGCTGTTCTTCTTCTATGCATCTTAGCGTGATGTTTTATAGCTTATAGCCTTTTTTGATAAATCGACAAGATAGTCCATTTATACACTTTTTTACCAATTTTTTAATTAGGTGCAGGTCTGAGACTAGCGATGATCAAACAAATTCTTCAGCTTTATATATTAGTATAGATGATAAATGTAATATTAGATCGGCTAATGTTAAATTATAAAAGTGTAAAATATGTTATAGAAATAGGCGTTACTTTGCGGACATTCATATTTCAAATGTAATGATAATATATTCGCGATATTTTAGTGCAGATTAGGAAAAGATCAAGAAGGGATTATCTCTCCTATGATCTAAATAAACAATTTGCGAAAATAAAAACTTTAAACCACTTGTTATTGGTCATAAGAAAATGGTGAGTCTTCATTTTTTACTTTTATTTACTATTGAATTTGAACTTCGCTAATAAAGTCAGTTATGATCCATCTAAAGCTTTAGAACTTAGGTTTTAAGGGGTACATCACTTACTTTTCATTAGCGAGATCGCGGCTGACCTTTTCTTTCAATTAACATAAACGAATCACTTATTTCAGAGTAAAAACCTTCCTTGACGTTAAATTGATTCAACAAACTTTTTACTACACCTAGTTTTTATAACCACAGTATGATTGATTACCTCTATAATATTTTACGAGTCGCTTGATGTGTAGAAAACATTTTGCGAGATCTTTTCATTAGAATTTGGGACGGGCGGGCAAAATGTGAAATATTTACAACCTTCATCTAATGGGAATACATAATGTGAATGAAAGAAAAGGATTATACTGCGGGATTTAGGGCAGTTCTTATAAAGGCATCAAAAGAATATTGTACAAACCAGTGAATAAAATGTAATGGGTAGGAAATTACGGTATAGTGGGCCCAATTATTCGAGGCAACCTTTCCTTTTTCGTAAATTATTCACATCGGCATTGTATAGATAAAAAAAGAAATCATGTTATTGAAAGTATCTAAATATGTAAATTTTTGTGACATGTTTAAATTATTGGGTTGTTATTTGAGTCAATTAAGTATTATTAAGAATGCCATGTGGTATCCGGCTGAGTAAAATAGACCAAACTCATTTCCTATCGAGGTGTCGTAACCTTACCTTACCTTAGTCGCCTTGACTAAGGTAAGTTGAACTACCGTGTGGTATCCGGTTTCAGTAGAATAGACCACCCCCTTTCTTACCGTAAAATACGACAGAGGTAAGTTGACGTCAGACAGGCGGCCGGTCGTAAAAACGCAGCCAAATCATTGGACAGCATGTTTTCTTAAAAATACAAAATTTTTTAAAAAACATGCTGTCCAATGATTTGGCCGACCCCACTTAGAGTGGGATAAGGGCAGGAAGATAATGTTATTGAAAGTCTTTAAAGATGTATATTTTTGTGACATGTCTAAATTATTAGGTTGTTATTTGAGTCAATTGAATCTTTATTAAGAATACCGTGTGATATGCGGCTATATAGAATAGGCCAATGTCATTTCTTACTGAGTCGTCGTTAAAGGTGACTAAGATAAGGTGACGTCAGGCAGGCGGCCGGTCGTAAAATATACGTATTTTACAATCAACGTTGTGTGTATTGTTTGTGGCGGTGTTTTGGGATATGTGTGGTGACTAAACCTGCATGTATAAGGTGTGAGAACGGTTTTTGCTACCTCGAGGCCCGCACCCCGTTTACCCCCACCCGGGGAGTAAGCGAGAAGACCCTTCGTCGTTTTTGCTATGCAGAACTTAACATTCCATAAATTTTCTTAACAAACGCGGATCATAGCAACATAATTCTATCAAAACTTCTATAGTATGGAATTCCGCAAAATAACGCCTACTTCTATAAATTATGTAAATTATTGTTCGAAAATACTTTGTTAATCATTTTTTGAAGCGAGAAATAAGTTCAAACCTCCCACAATTTATTTTACTTACTAATTAAATAACATATAAGTATAATAAAAAAACACCAATTACGACTTTAGTTTTGCACAGGTATATATTTTGACGTAGCTGTGATAGCCCAGCGGTATCACCGTGCGCCTCTTCCGAGAAGGTCTAGGGTTCAAACCCCGGGCAGGCACCAATTAGTTTTCTAGTAAAACTTATGTGTCTAATTGATAATTGCAATTTATCACACGCTTTTCGGTTAAGGAGAACATCGTGAGGAAACCTGCATATCTCTAGAGAATTCTGGGGATATGTGTAACCTACCAATCCGCATTGGAGCCGCGTGGTAGGTCTTAGCTCCAATCCTTCTCTCCAAAAAAAAAAAAAATGGAGTGAAGAGGCCTATGCACAGCAGTGGGATATAGTAACAGGCCGATACTTACTTACTTAGTTATATATTTTGACAAAATATATCACGATTATCAATATTTATTAAAGCACGTTATCTTTAATGTATATATTTCTCGTATCAAATAAAAATCCCAGCTAAGCCGCTGTTCCGAAAATTGGATTGTTATTTATAATCTCAAAAATGCGAGTCACTGTTCCGATATACGGATTAAGCCTGTCATGAAAAGCTTAAAAGCACGTATATATCAGACAGGCATAACGACTGATGAACCATTTTTGGAAAATTAGCTTTATTTCTTTCTCGTTAAATATATGTACGAAAAACTGTACATCGCAATATTTTTTTTATATATTCATATCATTATCATCCTCTTGCCCTTATCCCACTCTAAGCGGGGTCGGCACAACATGTTATAAACATGCTGTCACATGATTTGGCTGCGTTTTTACTATCGGCCGCCTGCCTGACGTCAACTTACCTTATTCGTATTTTACGAAACGTCGGTAAGAAAGAGGGTGGTCTATTCTACTAAACCGGATACCATACGGTGGGTCGACTTACCTTAATCGCCTTTTACGACACCTCAGTAAGAAATTAGGGTGGTACGATTCTATTCAGCCGGATACCACACGGCGTTACCTCGTTAAATATATGTTCAAAAAACTTTACATTGCACAGTTATTATTTTTTATATATTCATATATCAAAACAATATAGTTTAATTTATATCATCCCATATTCTATTAAAATAATTCTCTACACCGAAGGTTATCAGTAAGAGATTGCTTACAGCAATCAGTTGAGCAAAGGTGGACTACCTTTGCTCAACTGAAATTTACTTTCAACCATTTATTTTTGTATTCCGAGTGCTACTTATTTTAGAAGTGAATAACTCTTGTATTATATAAATAAACAAACTTAGACGATAAATCTTTGCCTAAATTAGTAAATAAACTCTAATGAACTAACTAATAAAAATCAATTAAAAATTAATTACTAAATTTAGTATTTAATTAATTATTAATCAATTTGAGATGTAGTGTGATTGTGTGCATTTGTGTGTGTTTTCCCGGAATACCATTAATTAAACAATCTAGTAAGTGCTAAGTTGTCTAGTAAATAATCTCCTGTCAAGAATCTGTGACAAGATCATTTGTAATGCATACAGGGACCACAACCGCAACCGTAGACCGCAGCGTAGACAAAGCGTAGGCCCTCTAGAGGGCTTGTGCTATGAAGGTACTACAACTTTTTATATCTATGCTGCTACGATGGCTATATTGTCTGTACTGTAACGGCCTGTTTAATATCCCACTGCTGGGCATAGGCCTCTTCTCTCCGTTTTTTTTTGGAGAGAAGGATTGGAGCTTAGTCCTACCACGCTGCTCCAATGTGGAATGGTAGGTTACACATATCCCCAGAATTCTCTAGAGATATGCAGGTTTCCTCACGATGTTTTCCTTCACCGAAAAGCGTATGATAAATTGCAATTATCAATTAGACACATAAGTTTTACTAGAAAACTCATTGGTGCCTGCCCGGGGTTTGAACCCTAGACCTTCTCGAAAGAGGCGCACGGTGATACCGCTGGGCTACCACAGCTTATATTATCACAGCTATATTGTCATCTGTAATTTTTCTATACAATAAACATTGTATAGAAAAATTACAGGTAAAAAGTACGATATCTACTGGACATAAATTTATTTTATTAATCGATGTTTGATGTTATGCATGTCACCTTAAAATGTTTCTGTAACCCTTCTCTTCCGTTTCATAAACTAAGCCTCCCTACCTTGTTCAATCATTAATTGTTTTATCATTCGCGTCATCAGCCGCACTTTATTATTAATCTACAATCATAGCAAATTGATTCAGTGCCCAGATGCAATGCTGTGTGTAAAATTTTCCTAGATTAGCAAATTGAACACCTTAATCTTTAATTACTATTAGATGATATACTAGTCAATCATGCTCGCTTTCTGGAAGCTTAAGTCAAGTACACCGCATAAACCTGCAGAGATACAATAATGTACAAAAGTATTATAAAAATACTACAAAAAAATATTGTAACAGTATGTTTCTATCTCTTATGGTTAAATCGCAATAACTAATTTTTTGTTCAAAATTTAAATTCATAATATTACGTTATTTTTTAAACTGATCTGAATAAATAAATTTGCTATTTAATTTAGATTTTTTTTTTGACCACCTGAGTCAAATAAACATTTTAGAAGATCATAATCCCCCTGCTCTTATCCTACTTTAAGTGGGATAAGCACATTTTACAAATATGTTGCCACATGATTTGACTACGTATTTTATGACCGGCCGCCTGCATGACGTCAACTTACCTTAGTCATATTTTACGACACCCCGGTAAGAAAGAGGGTGGTCTATTCAACTCAACTGAATATCACACGGTGGGTCAATTTACTTTAATCGCTTTTTACGACACCTTGGTAAGAAATGAGGGTGTTCTATTGTGATCAACTGGACATCACACGGTGGGTCACCTTACTTTAGTCGCCTTTTACGACACCTCGATAAGAAATGAGGGTCGTCTATTCTGCTCAACCGGATACCATTAGTACATATTATATATTAAAATGATACGCCACCAAAAGATTATTAGCTCCGCAAGCTGATTTCCACACGGATGAAGCCGCGGGTATGGCTAGGTAATAAGGAGTATCATACAAAGAGCTCCTAAACATTAAATATATGATGTAACTTAAAACTGTAATTTAAATTTCACTTTATGGTATAAACTTGTGTAGCTTCCTACCTTTATTTCATAATTCTACGTTTATTGAAGGTAAGAGATAATGTAATTTATACTGCCAAAAATTTCTGTTCGAGACGAAAATGTAAAGAAAACAATTTTAATATGCAAATGCTGTGATTGTATTTTCGACATGGAAACTCTGCCATCTTATCTTTTGAAGGGTCCAATTTTGAACTAAGATTTGGCTCTCAAATAATAATATATTAAAAGTTATTTCACAAATTGCCACAAAATAGGATCATATAAAAAATAGTATCAGTTTCATGTTCACTATTCTTATCTTAAGGTGTGTGTTATCCGGCTGAGTAGAATAGACCACTCTCTTTTTTACTGAGGTACTGTAAACTACGACTAAGGTAAGTCGACCTGTCGTGTGGTATCCTTCTGAGTAGAGTAGACTACCCTCTTTCTTACCGAGGTGTCGTAAAAGGCGACTAAGGTAAGTTGACCCACCGCGTGGTATCTGGTTTAGTAGAATAGACCACCCTCTTTCTTGCCGAGGTTCCGTAAAATACGACTGAGGTAAGCTGATGTCAGGCTGGCGGTCGGTCGTGAAAACACAGCCAAATCATGTGACAGCATCTTTATAACATGTTGTGCCGACCGTACTTAGAGTAGGATAATGGCAGGAACATAATGAAATGTTTTCTCCATCAGTCATTAGTAAGTTGAATTTAGTGACAGTGTCAAACTGTGACAAATAATACGAACTTCAGAAATATGAATTTCATGGCTTGTGTTAAACATTAATATTTGGAATATGAAAGACATTGTATTTGGTATTGCACGTGAGAATGTCGGTGGAATTGGTGTTTGTAGGTCGCTTTGAGTTTGGAGACAAAGGCTGAGTGATTATTGTTTCTCTGTCACAGTCATGGATGGAAGCTATTTCAAAATTGACCGTGGTTTTTGAATTATATTGGTGTTATTTTCATTTCATATCTCTGCAATTTTATTTTTAAAATCAAATTATGAATGAAATGAAATTTCATAATGAATGAAAGTTGAAAGTTCAATGTGTAAGAGCCAGAGAAACTATGATTGCCGATTCTATCCAACGCTTACAGAAGCTGTCCTTAAAAGGAAATTAGTTTAAAGTCCTTAAAAAATCCCATTAAAAGTAAAACTGCTTTTATCAAATTTAGCCCTTTTTTGGGATTATTTAGTTATTTACTGCCCCAAAAATTTACTTATTTAGCTATTTCAAATAAAACAATCATGATTTAGAGATTTACAAGAAAACAACGAAATGCAGTTATTTTGATGAATAGACACTTAGGTTTTTTTTTACATAACTATGCTTGATACTAAGGATTAATGCTTAATCCCACCAAGTCATTATATGCGGATTGACAATGTTGCATATTTTCTTGGGATATGCAAGTTTCCTCTCCGTTTATTGTTTTACCATAAAACGCACTATTTGTAAATAGCTCATAAGTTTTTATATAAAACTTGTGAGTTTTATATAAAAAACAAGTTATTTTTACATTCCATTTTTAAAATGTTAATGCTTCAATGCCCTTGTTCATTCATAATGCTTCTAATACTTGGACCCATTTACGTGTTCCGTTACTCAATGACAACTCAACTTTAATGGACTTTGTTGGTTCCAATTTTTTTCTTGCTAAATTCGGTGCGATCCACATTGGTGAAGATCGTTATCAAATACAAATTGTATCTTTTTATTTTATTTATTTATTAAGGAACATCAACGGCACACATATTAAACATTGATTCGGTTACATAAAACAATAAGAAAACGTCGATAATCTCATAAAAGAAAAATTAACTAAATATTTGGATCTAGTTCATGAGGTTATCGCCATGTGGAATATTGACTTAACAATAATTGTTTCAAGAAGCGAGTCTCGACCAACATCTCAAGAGGTTCTTGCTTGGTTGTTGGATCAAGGGCAGGATACAGAAGGCAGTGTTGCTTGAGACGGCACGCATTGTGTATTCCTAAACGCCGGGAGCTTGGGTCCTTCCTCTGCTCTCCGTGGATGACAATTATTTTATATTATTAAATGTTTTTTTCTGTATGTTTTAGATAATATTAAAAATTATAAATTAATTTGTAAATAAATGCATGAGTGATAATAGAAAACGTCATATACATTAATCAATTATAAATCAATTATAAATGTCCACAGCATTGTCAGGACAATTTACTGTTTACTATTAATTATAATCAATATATAAAATTTTAAACAAAAAAATAGATGTATTTTATTATAAATAAAAAGAATTATCTTGCTGTGAATTAATAGTTTAATTTAAAATACCTAACAACAATATTTCTGATACCTAATATATCACACAAAAGCTCTTTCATTTCAATGTGAAATATATTTCAGATAACTACACATTTTCATCATATCGTATACAATACCTAGACGCTACCATCCGGGCATTAGTATGAAGAATTGATGTCACTTTGGACATTCCGAGATAGATAAACGACCGGACATGTCCTTCGACTTGTCACTTTCTCACTTAACAAAGGCTTAA
This sequence comes from Morpho achilles, assembly GCA_947086495.1. NCBI lineage: Eukaryota > Metazoa > Arthropoda > Insecta > Lepidoptera > Nymphalidae > Morpho > Morpho achilles. Next base: position 6,495,330 of record CAMTZB010000018.1, on the reverse strand, counting down.
GGTCCACAAATCAAAGTAATAAACTTTGTTGGCCTATATTTTAAGTAACTTATTTTTACTAGTCACCTCTACAAGTAGGAAATTCGTAGAAGATCGACAAGCACATAATTCGAAGTGATATTTGTGTCTCATGGTGATTAAAATGTACTGTATCCGACTGAGTAGAATAGACCACCCTTATTTCTTACCGAGGTGTCGTAATAGGCGACTAAAGGAAGTTGACACACCGTGTGGTATCCGGCTCAGTAGAATAGACCACCCTAATTTTTTATAGAGAGGCTTATACAGAAAGCCTCTATTCTGCCGTTGAGGATAACTTAGATGATAAGAATATGTGCATATAGCTCTCTTCGAACCCGTACAAGACAGTTATGACTAAATGTAACAAGTTACATTATACTTTTAAAAGAGCAAATTTGAATTGTATTACCGAGGTATCGTAAAAGGCGACCAAAGTAATTTGACACGCCGTGTGGTATCCGGCTGAGTAGAATAGACCACCCTCATTTCTTACCGTGGTGTCGTAAAAGGCAACCAAAGTAATTTGACACGCCGTGTGGTATCCGGCTAAGTAGAATAGACCACCCTCATTTCTTATCGAGGTGTCGTAAAAGGCGACTAAAGTAATTTGACTCGCGGTATGGTATGCGGATGATTAGAAAAGACCACCCTCATTTCTTACTGAGGTGTTGTAAAACCCGACTGAGGTAAGTTGACATCCAACAGGCGGCTGGCCGTAAAATAAACAGCCAAAACATGTTACAACATGTTTTAAAGATTAAATACAACATATTAAATACAGAATCAGCCGCACTCGAAGATATTACAATGTTACGTTAAGTAAATAAGTTAATATAAGATTTGATTAAACAGCAAACATTAGAATTAAGAGAAAATTATAGACTAAATATTTAAAGAAACTACTGACTTTACACATGATGTGTACACGTAATGAAAAATGTCTGCATGCAAATTTCGTTAAATTTGCATACGCAAATGTTCTCTTTTGTTATCCTTCTTTTATACTTTCATACGGTATTCTGAGATTTATTTAAGGGTACAAAAAATAACCTGCCTTTTGTTAGCTATTCCAATATTTGTCTATTCCAATGTTTGTCTATTCCAATGTTTGTATATTTGTCTATGACTACACCCAAAATAATAGAGGAGACTATGGAAAAGCCGAGAGGCGGCCATGCTTGCGCGAGCTGTCAAAAGGAGTATACGTAAAAGCGAAAAAATGATAGATATTGTATTAAATTAAATTGTATGTATTATAAAGTTAAATAAAATGAATTATACAAAGCTGGACGTATTTTATTATAACTACTTATTATCAAGAGAGAAGACGGACATTCTAACACTATGGGCATTTTCTCTAATTCATAATCTTTCTTCTATATATATAAAAGAAAGTTGATCTTCGTTACACTATTTATAACTCAAGAACGGATGAACCAATTCGGCTGAAAATTGGTGGAGAGGTTGCTTAGAACCAGGAAACGGACATAGGATACCTTTTATCCCGTTCGACCGCATTTGTTTTATCCCGTCAAGTCACTATAAAACGTGGTATAAAAAAACGACTATGACATGGAATAACAAAACGCGAATGACAGTGAAATAACTAAACATGAATGACAACTAAACGTAATTTTGTCTTTGGTTGAGTATGGTAAAAAATTTGACAATTATGAAAATAATAGCTAAACGTCACTACATAGTATAAAACAAAGTCGTTTTCTCTGTCTGTCCATATGAATTTAGATATTCCAAAGATAGCAGGGAATCTTCATGGTATAGGGAAAGGGGAATTGTTACTCCAAATTTAACGAATAAAACAGTAATGAATAAAACGAAACTACTGGTTCGATTTTAAACACTTTTTTCACTGAGTGACATAGGCTATATATTTTATAACCGTGCGAAGCCGGAGCGGGCCGCTAGTATAAAATAAAAACAACATACAAACGAGTTTGTTTTGTTACATTATATGTATAGTTATATTACATCATTTGTAGTAAATACATTTTTGTAAAAAGTGAAATAATAGTAAAATAATTTTTTTTTTTTATTTATAAAACTTTATTGCACATTCCAACAATAAAATAGAATAAAGCAAAAAAGAGAACCAAAATAACGATTTGTAACATTTAAAACAGATAATTCACCATATAGGATAATTATGTAAAGGCGGCCTTATTGTTATGAGAAATCTCTTACAGTAAGAGTAATATTCAAAATCAAAATAATCCTTATTCAAATATGCTCTTACAAGTACTTTTGAATCGTCAAGGATCAATATGATTAATGAAGCTACAACTGGTTCGGAATGTTGCTCTTACCGAGAAGAACCAGAAAGAAACTCGGCGGTCAAACTTTTAAACATTTTCAATTATGCATTATTAAACCGCAGTCCTGTATGAAGAAAGGATTTTCAAATCCAGGCTTTTTTATCATCCAAATAATCTTCAATTTTGTAATATGCTTTACACACAAGTAAATCTCTTATACTTAACTTAAACCTTTCTGTAGACTGGTCTAGTATGGATTGCGGAATTTAATTCAAACTTCAAATTCCATACTTCAACTTCATGCCTCTGCATTTAAGGCGAGATGTTTCTCTTATAACAACCCTGCACAAAATAATTCATGCAAGAATTGACTGTTCTGCATTGCTAGCTGCTATAAGTGTTAATGTCCGTTATCGATGTAGGAAATCTGCGGTCTTTGCTTTGAACGTGTATCGAAACAACACATCTTTTTATAATCCCACAGTAAGAATGTGTAGGGTTTATAATGATCTCTCTTTCAAGTTTAAGGATCTTGACATTTTTGATTCTCGTGAGTCAGCATTTAAAGGATTGTCAAGTGTTGTGTTACTTCTCGTAGTGCTGTTCAAGAAATTATAAAATAATAACATTAGACTATTACTACTAATATACTTAGATTTAATTTTAGAATAACTTTATTATTGCAACATGTTTTTCTTTTTCTTCTTTTGTACATGCATGTTATGGTGAGCAACTAGATTTTAAATACAAACAATATGTATACATTTTAAGTTTAATTGTGTTGTGAACTGTTTTGTGTGTCTAATAAATAAATAAATAAATAAATAAATTGTAGAAGCGAATACCGAGACCATCGAATGAGCTAACTCTGCTATTTATATTAATACGTAATACGTAAGTTAATCTCTTACTTCGTATAAATATTACTCTCCTGCCCTAATCCAACTCTAAGCGGGGTTATCACAACGTGTTTTTCTGTATTCTTTCCTATCATTCGTCATGTCCACACCATCTTAATCACGCACATCTCGTATTTTATATATGGGGGCAACTTCCAGACTTCTCCTTATACACTCATTTATATTTACATTTTCACTTCCCCTTTTATCCTCAAACAATAGCGAAACAAAAGTAATCTACATTTTCTTTTTGCCTTTTGCAATGAAATTCATCAATCTCATCACAACAATTGATCCATCCGAATGATTTAATGGATCACAAAAAATCACACGCCCCTAAAAGCTTAGTAATACATCAAATATGTCGACACAGGAGCGGAATAAAAAATTCATCACGTTTTTTACTTATTCTACTTTTATTCCCATGAATTTTAAAATCAATTTGACAGTTATGTGATAATTCAAAATTTTACTTTATATCTTTCGGCTTATCGGTACCTTATATCGAATATCCGGCTGAGTACCGCCCACCCTCATTTCTTACCGAGGAGGTACGTAGCTAAATCGTGTGGCAACGTGTTTATAACATGTTGTCACGACCCCACTTAGACTGGGATAAGGGCAGGAGGATGTTGATCTAATAAATGCAAATGTGTTTTTACTTTTTTTCATCTGTCACTTCTGTACTGCACTAAATCACGGAGAGAAGCTTTTAAATTAAAAAATATATATATAAATAGTAACAATAACATGTGCCGACCCCACTTAGAGTGGGATAAGGGCAGGAAGATGAGTAGTAAATAACAATTGTGATAGAAGTAAAAAATAATAGTAATAGAAGTAATATGGTAGTTATAGTATCCGGGTGAGCAGAATATACCACCCTCATTTCTTACCGAGTGTAAAAGATGACTAAGGTAAGTAGACCCGCCGTGTGGTATCCACTTGAGTAGAATAGACCACCCTCTTTCTTACCGAGGTATCGTAAAATACGACTAAGGTAAGTTGTATCAGGCGGCCGGTCGTAAAATACGTAGCCAAATCATGTGACAACATGTTTATAGCATGTTGTGCCGACCCCACTTAGAGTGGGATAAGGGCAACATAAGTAGTAATAATAATTTGCGATGTCAGACAATCTTAGTTTAGACTTTTACTCAAACAAAGTATGTGAACTATCGCTATTAATAGTTTGTTTTATAATAACAAAAACCTGTAGCCTTGCGACATTTTCGTGGTGGTCATGGGTTCATTCCCCAGGCAGGCACTAATGAGTTCTGCTGTTAAAACTTATATATAACTTATATTTTCAATTTATTACACATTTATCGGTGAAGGAAACTAATTAAAACTATATATCTCCAGAGAATAATATTCAAATTCAAATTCAAAATATTCTTTATTCAAATAAACTTGTAAACAAGTGCTTTTGAATCGACAACTCTACTGCTGGTTCGGAAAGCTGTTCCTACCGAGAAGAGCCAGCAAGAAACTCGGCGGTTGCTCTTTTAAAAATATAATTCTTAATACTATTTACATTATGTCGTTACTGTCTTGTACAGGTTCAAAGAGAGCTATATCCACACATTCTTATCTTCTAAATAATCTTCAAGAGTATAGTAGGCTTTCTGTATCAGCCTCTTTTTAACAGTGTTTTTAAACTGCTGTAATGGCAAAGCTGAAATTGATTGCGGAATTTTATTATAGAATCTTATACCAAAACCCACAAACGAATTACGTACTTTTGCAAGGCGCAAAGCAGGAGCCGCAAGCTTATGTCGGTTCCTGCTTTGTCTATTGTATACATCATCTATCGTTTTATAATAGGGATATGTGTAACCTACTTATCCGTATTGGAGCAGAGTGATGGGTTTTAACTCCTATCTTTACGTCTAAAACAGAGTCTATGCCCAGCATTGGGATACTGAAAGGCCGTTTCTTTTTATAATTACAACATATGCTCTCTATTTGTATATATATTATAAAAGTTACAGCATACCTTTTTAGAGAACTTTGGCTGCATAACACATGAATTGAAACTATTTTAAAATTCATGGAAATACAACAAAGACACAGTTGGAAGCAGATGGCGGCGAAATGATTTATAGACGCGAAAATAGGTCAGGAATATGAATACAGATAAAACGGTCGAATCGCTAAATTTTTCAGCATTGATATTTGAATAATGATACAACTTTTTAATTACATTTTCAAGACTATATATAGTGAAACTAGTTCAACGTGTGACTATTTTTAAACTTTTAAAATAAAATAAATATATATATGTAACGCTTACACACACGGTCGCCCCCTTCAACTTAATATTTGGAATCCAGCGCTGTAAATATTTTTTTTTTAAATTGACAATTGATACGTTACGAATTAATAAAATACTTATTATTATAAATAAGTTTTCAAGCATTTTCCCATTAAAAGTTTATAATGTTTATAGTGAGTTTATAACAAAGAAATATTAAGAATTTTTTAATGTATATGGGGTTTTTGTAACAGACCCAATTTTTGGCAGTCTCATTTAACTGAGCTAATTTAACATATATTTCATGTAAATCATACGGGTTATTTATCAAACTATGGTCTTGATGAAACGATAAATCTCTCTGGATCGATTTCATTTTTGTGATGGAGATATTTGCAGGGTTGGAGAGTGACAGAAGCTACTGTTAATTTTAAGACTACAGTCCACGCGAACAAAGTTGCGGGTAAAAGCTAGTACAATATAAAGAAAACAATATAATCTACGTGATACAATAAGGCGGCCTTGGCGCTAAATAGTGATTTCTTCCAGGCAACCTTTGGGCTAGAGACATTAATGAATAAATAGAGTTTTGTAAATTTTTAATAATTGTTAGATTATGTAAGGCCCGCAAAAAAATGGACCGTTGATTAAAAAGGTTGCTCACCCCTGGTCTAGAAGACATATAGAAGACGAAGTAACCGATGTTTTTAGTTTTATTTATTACGTGATTCCCCTGTTACACCAGTTTTACGATTATGTTTGTGCCAATACTTGGCGTAACAAGATAGAACAACCGGAAACAACACGCAAGCGAATTATTTGATATTCTCCAAATAGCCTAACCTATATAAATGTAAACATTGCCGTCGTCTTAAATAATATGCTTCGTCTAGTTCAATTCATCTTGACAACTGAGAAATTAATCTAATATATACTTTTGTTATTGGTTTTGATTAAATTTAGCTTAATTAAAGCTTAGCCTTAGCTTAGCTTAAACCTGGGTTACAGAGCTTTGCTCGGTAATTTTTTAAAAGATATAAATAAATTGAAAAAGAAATTAAAAAATAGTTGGACAGGTGGGGCTCAAACCTAAGTATATTCTCTAGACCGCCCTTTCCCCAAATGAGCTACCATGTCTTTACGTTTGACAGCGAAAATTGTCTTTTGAATTTAACGTAAATTTTAGAGCATTTTCCCGAAAACAGGGATTAAAAGACTTTTTTAAATGAAACCTTTGAATAATTTTATCTAGATAGATCAAATTTTTTAAAAAAGAATTCTAGGAATATGTGTAACTTAAGAATCCACATTAGAGCAGTGTGGCAGGTTTTAGCTCCAAACCTGCTCTTCAAAAACGGAGAGAGGAGGCCTATGCGGAGCAGTGGGATAGTAACAGACCGTTACTTTACTTTTACTTTCCGGAGATCGGTTCAAACCCCGGACAGGCCCAATTATTTTTCTTTTAAAACTTACGTGCCTGATATTTGCGATATACCACTCGCTTTTCAGTGAAGGAAAACACTGTTAGGAAAGCTATATGTCTCTGGAGAATTCTATTTCATTCTAACCAGTTTGTTCCGCTAAAATAAAGTCTGTGAAATCCCTAGAGCTTGCAGCGCTTGTTTGGTAAAAAAACTGTCATTCTATCAATTCAGTTCAGTCCGTCAATTAAAATCCACTATAATCAAATAATATAAAAATCTCAGAATAACACGTTGAAAATTGAGTTTTAAAGTTCGATAAACATGCTATTTGTTGCCGTGTGGTATCTGGCTGAGTAGAATAGACCCACCCTCATTATTAACCGAAATGTCGTAAAAGGCGACTAAGGTAAGTTGACCCACCGTGTAGTATCCGGCTGAGTAGAATAGACCTTTTCTTACCGAGGCGTTGCAAAAAGCGACTGAGGTAAGTTGACGTCAGCCAGGCGGCTGGTCGTAAAATACCTAGCCCAATTATGTGACAACATGTTTATAAAATGTTGTGCCAACACACTTAAAGTGGAATAAGGGCAAGAGAATTATGATGATGATGAGAGCATGATGATCGCATTTATAAAATAAATAAATAAAAAATAAATATATGGGACACACACGGTCGTCCGCTCCCAAAGTAAGTAACTTAATACTTGTGTTATGGTAGACAGAGAACTGGTGAATATATAATTATATTATTTTTAAATACATACTTAAATACAAATATACACCCACCCAAATATAATTATGTTATTAAGAGTTTCTAATTTGCCAAAAGCAAACTAGTTAAAAATGAAAAAAACTGAACTTTATAAAGAATGCTACTATAAAGGACATATGTGACGTAACATGCTATGATACGACAGCCTTGTCCTATATCAGGCAAACAGGGTCGCCATTGGGAGTTAGGTTAAATAGCTGAATTCTGCACCGCTTTAATACGTTTCCCTTGAAAACTTTATTTACAGTTGATATACCTCGAGCTACGGATTAAATGAAAAAAATATCTAAAGGCAAATTTTGCGTGAACAATTTGTTTTCTTAATATGTATATACTAGCTTTTACCCGCTAACTGTAAAACAAGGCGACTAAGGTAAGTCGACCCGCCGTTTGGTATCCGGCTGAGTAGAATAGACCAACCTCATTTGTTACCGAGGTGTCGTAAAAGGCGACTAAGGTAAGTTGACCCACCGTGTGATATCCGGTTTAGTAGAATAGACCAACCTCATTCTTACCGAGGTGTCGTAAAATACGACAGAGGTAAGTTGACGTCAGGCAGGCGGCCGGTCGTAAAAACGCAGCCAAATCATGTAACAGCGTGTTTATAACATGTTGTGCCGACCCCACTTAGAGTGGGATAAGGGCAGGAGGATGATGACTAGCTTTTACCCGCAACTTCGTTCGCGTGGACTGTTGTCGCGTGATAGGTTGATAATAGATGGCGCTTTTCAATGACATTTTTTCTATAAATTTAACAGGATTTCTATTGCCTATATGTTATTCCGGTATATAAGTAATAATTGTCTTAAATTTCATCGATATTGTTTCAGCGGATTCGCCGTTACAGAGTTACAAACTTTCGCATTTATGATATTAGTAGGATAGAATAGTATAGGATGATCCTAATTTTTGAAATAAGAAAAAAATATGGCATGGTTCCATACATGAACTCTTATATTTAAATCATTTTATTTGTATCTATTTTTTACATACGAATGTAATAAAAGTTTTCAAAGCAAAATATCGTGATATTTCATGAATATTTCCACATTGTGTTATTAATAGCATTCTGTAGAGTGTGGGACGTTTATTCAATATTCTCGTACGTTACATAGCCCTTTGTAGTTCTTCCTACGCTAGGTTCAAACGATGATACAGCAAGGAGGTATTTAACAAGGGAAGATATTAATATTATGTCATTATTATAAAACATAATCCCTAAAAGCTATCTGTCTATATATGATGGATTAACTCAAAATCTACTGAACAGATTTATGTACGGTTTTTACTAAAAAGTAGTGCAGTACTTCAGGAAGGTTTAAGTTAACATTAATATTACCGTTTTATGTTGTGTAAGGGGTCGCGAAGTTAAATAAAACTCGCCTACTGGGAGATCTTCAGTCACGTGCGCTGCCTAATCAAACAGAGATACACTAAAGTAATGTACTAGAGAATTGTAGATCTACAAAATTGTTATAAAAAAGTCCGCAACAGTATGGCTCTATCTCTTATGGCTAACTCACAATAACTACTTTAATGTTCGAAATGTCAATACATACATTGATTTGCACGTGTGTTACGTAAATTGGATACGAGGTAGTCGCTGAGTTCGCGTTCCTCTTTTCGCGGCCTCAAACCGTGCGGAAGTTGATGATGTCGCAGCCTAATGAAACGAATTCCTAATGAAAGTAGAGTAAAGCTGATGCAGCATTGCAGCCGAGGAAATTTTACTGGTTAAATGAAGATCATTTCATCATTATTAGATTTAGCGTTGCCAGAGAAGATAGTTTAAGTAGGTTTAGTTTAGTTGTAATTTTAATTTTAAATAAATTCTTTCTGAAAATTCTTTTTCTTCAAACCTCTCGCTGCTGCTAACGTAATTGGCGCAGTCGTGTAGGGTCTTCACGGGTAGATATTATAACTAGTTTCTATTCGCCCGGGTGGCTTTTGAGCACCGTCGCTGAAGATCTAGAACCTACGGACCTGCAGCAGTTGCACGAGGAATCCAGACATTGATTGTTGAAGAAAAAGAACCAGATATATTTTATGTAAGTACACTTGAATAGTTCTCGTGGTGCTTCCTTTTACTTATAAGTCCTTCTTTATTACCCTAGAGCCTATAGGTCTCGGTAGCCTGAATCTCGTCAGGTCCACCGTAATTTAGTAGATAGAAATAGATATAATAGAGATATATAGAGAGTTCAGAACAAACTTGTACTTCTCTATAGCAGAGATCAGGTTTTAAACTTAGAATAATGAGAATATTACGACGCCATCAAATCTGGGTCGTATTATTTATATAGTAGCATAAGGATTAATGAACTTGTAGTTCCGTATTTTGCAGAGCTCATGTTTAAAACTTAGTATCGAAAGAATATTACGACAACATAAAATCTGGGTCGTAGTATATAGATAGGCCGTATTATACGAATAGTTTAGTTTGTAATTTTCTTATATTTCTTGAAAGTTATAATCTATATACACAAGGAGTAGTTCCAAATAAGAATTACCAGGCTCTTATTCCTCCCTTACCCTTCCTTGCTACCATTGAGACGATGTTCATGTACATAGAGACAGAATGTCCGAAGTAAAGTAACTATTTCGTTTGCGAGAAAGACATCGTTCACCATCTCATCATCAACCAAGCTCTATCAAAGTACTGTCAATTTCCTAACATCACATGAATAAAAGAAGCGATGGAAGAAGTCGACGATCAGCATTATATTCTCTCCTTTCCACATAAAACTAAGAGTTTGCTCAACTATACCCGACAAGATCACATATCATTACGGGGAAGATATATAACCATTATTACTGTTAGATGTCGGCCGAAATCCGGCTAGTTAACTATTTTCAATAAAAAGAAAGAATTGTAAGGCCATCTCCTCGAGTCAACAAGTATACCGCACAACGCTGAGAAACGAAATGTGAAACAAGTCCATATCACCCTTGACTCCGTAAATCTGCAAGGACTCCACAATAACCCGAATTAATCTATCTTTCAAACACGTTAAAAATCAACGATCTGCAACCAACCAATGGCATGAGAACCACAACCCTGAAGACAAATAACCCAGAGCACGCTTCAGCAACTTTCTCTCTAAAGTTCTAGAATAGTTGCTGCTCTGAGGGTGGAGGTGTTACGTAAATTGGATACGAGGTAGTCGCTGAGTTCGCGTTCCTCTTTTCGCGGCCTCAAACCGTGCGGAAGTTGATGATGTCGCAGCCTAATGAAACGAATTCCTAATGAAAGTAGAGTAAAGCTGATGCAGCATTGCAGCCGAGGAAATTTTACTGGTTAAATGAAGATCATTTCATCATTATTAGATTTAGCTTCGCCAGAGAAGATAGTTTAAGTAGGTTTAGTTTAGTTGTAATTTTAATTTTAAATAAATTCTTTCTGAAAATTCTTTTTCTTCAAACCTCTCGCTGCTGCTAACGTAATTCGTGGGTGAAGTTGCAGGGACAGCTAGTTATGTTATATTTATATTTATAAGTACCTTTAATTTTTTTATTTTGTGTACTAAGTGTGTAGCAATACCTATCGGATGCCCACCTGGTAAGGTCCCCGAGGCGGTTGATACATCTGGTGCTCCCATTGTCTAGCGGAGGGAGGGGCCAGTTTAAGAGAGGCCCCCACCCAGAGGTGGCGCTCTCTTGGGTTCAGAGTTGTTGCTGGTGGGGATAGGGGTTATGTGTACAACGGTACCCTTTCCCCCCTACCAGCAGCGTTGTGGGGCACTCAGGTTGTTTTAATCGGTGCGAGTCCAACATACTCACCACTCGTCCTTGTCGAGCGGTCGATAATAAAGTATTTTTTCCTGATAAAATATATATTATCATAAGCTGTGATAGCCCAGCGGTGAGAATGCCAGTGAGGGCGACTCTTTCGAGGAGCACCAATGAGTGTTTCTATTAAAACTTATGTACCTAATTTGTATTTAAGTATGTATTAAAAAAATATATAAGTATATATTCACCAGTTGTCTGTCACCCATAACACAAGTATAAAGTTACTTACTTTGGGGACGGACGACCGTGTATGTAAGTGTCCCATATATATTTATTTAATTGAGATTCGCAATTTATGGCACGTTTTCATTGAACGTAAACATCGCCAGGAAACCAGCATTTCTCGCGAGAATTCTGAAGATATTCTATTCCATTCTAAACATTTAGTTTAGCTAAAATAAACTCAGTGAAATCTCTAGAGCTTACAGTATACCGTCGGTTGAAAAAAGACATTCTATAATCAAAAGTAATAATAAAATTATTTTGCTATAATTTTTATTATTACTCTTGTATAATGGATCTCCGCAAAGTAACGCCTAATTCTATTAACAGTCCATTACCATCAAATACCTAGAAATTAGAACTCTAAAAATAAATAAAATGGTGCAAAAGCAATGAAGTAGCTTTGGTGATATCAGAAAATCACTACCCAATATCATATTCAAGGAAAACACATTAAATACCGTTTTTGTGACAAAGCGTTCCGCAGCGTCTGTCAAATTCATTTAAATCCTATCTCGGATCCCGATGATGGGGATTACACGTGCACCGATTTTCACTTTATATGATAATTCAGCAAAGTACCTAAGAATCCGGGCGTAAATTTTTTACATACTTTTCTCGGGGACAAATCTTTTAAGAGGATTTGTGAATCTTATAACAGTGGTGAGATTATTTTGTACTTTATAATATTTAGGTTATCCTGTAAGTAATCGAGTAGGTACCTAATTTTCTGGTTTAAATGATGATATATGGAAATGTCATATTTAACCTTTTTTTTTATTTACAGCAAAAACGTACAAGTACGTATCTTAAATTACTTACTCGCTAGGACATACAAATGGAATGGAACGTGGAATGTGTAACTAAACACCTTCTCACACAACTATAAAATATAATTTATAATATTTAAACACCGCTAGAGCGCTCTCACCCAAGCAGTGAAATACATAAAAACGCGCCATAGGCGCTAGCACTCTTAATATATATTGGCTCGTGATTCGTCTAAGTGGCTAGGACCCGTACTACGTTGTGATTTGCAATAACTCAAATTCTTTTAGAGCGTCGGAGGCTGTGAGTCCATTAACCCAAAAGAGTCAAATAAAACCTTAAATAGAATAAAATAATGTGATAATAATCACATTATAGTTTTATAATAATATTTCAATATACCATATTCTTTAATATAGAACGAGCCATCAGGCCCTACATTCATAGTTTATATCACTTTGCTCAACAGGGAGGTTTTCATTATCAAATATCATTTGTTATAATATAAACAGTTATTTGTCATCAGGTTAGAGGCGTAAAACAGGCATAAATTAATGTAATTAATTTATGTATAAGTGTACGATACACGAACAGGTTATATATTTATCTAATACAAGAACTGATTTTACTTGTACTCTACATGAACAGACTTTATATGTCTAACAGATATATATTCGTTACACGAACAGATTCTTATATGCCCAATACATAAACAGGTTACTATAAAATTTTGTAAAAAATATGCGAGACATTCAGATAGTTGAATGTCTCGCAAATGTCTTATGTTATAGCCAACAGAAAGATCACTCACTCGATCTTAATACCTAGCCCTTAAACAACTCCGTAGAGAAGTTTAATCAATGTGGTATCTCTCTCCCATCTATTATATTCTTCCGATTTGGAAAAATATAAAAAGAGAGTGATAGTCAGTAGCTCCGCACCCGCTACCAACGGTGGGCTCCGTCCATAGGATATGAGCCCCCCCCCCTGGTGGGGTACCTGTTTATAGTGCGCCTGCGGCGTAATATTATGGGATAAACCCATTATTGTCAGGAGTCAACAAAACCACAGTTGACATATAGGCACGAGTGCCTTGGTGTGTAATGTAGGACCGAAGCCCAAATAATAAATAGCCGGAGCTATAAAATATGGCATTAGCCAAAGGCACAAGGCCTGGTAAACATTGATAATAAATTACCAATTCTTATATTCAGTAAGGCGCATGTCGCCTGCACACATCGTAACGGTGCGTTCTATGGTAAAAACCACATACAGTATAATACGTATAACACGTATAAAGTCCACAAAGTGGAAACCCATCGAAATGGCACAACATGTTGCAAAGCAACTTGATCAGTTATAATATATACACCATATAGGTGTGTGTCCACCGAAGTGGAAAGTGTGTGTCCACCAAAGTGGAATATGTGTATTGCAGAGCATTACATGAATGCCATCCACCCTTATTCACCCACTACCATATAATGGAGTCACGCATAGTGCTCTCGCTTACGGTATGCGCCAAGCTCAACACGCCACCTTATACAACAAAAGGTATTTTATGTTTAACGCGGCAAGCCACGTAAGATGTATGATTAGGGAAATGCAGGCCACACTGTCCAAAGCTAGTCCGCAGTCTTGTTAACAAAGACCCGACCAGCGGCTCTTATGCAATAATGCCATGCTATAATGGTCATTCGTGGTATCATTAACTAAGCTAAAGGGACGTCCTAAAAAGGACGAAACACCACACCCATCCGTTACTATGAACAAAGTCCATAGCGATCCATCACTGCCGCGGCGTATCACTTCAGCAACATAAAGTTAACTTCCGCAACGCCCAGCAACATTCAGCTGTGGTTCCGTCACTATTGAGAGATTCAGGACAACGTTTAGATGTCCATTCATCAAACAATAATATTTCAGCCACCACTGTACCGGCACTACTTCAAGCGGCCTATGCGTCCAAAGGTCGAGCAAGGCACACGGCAACGACCGAAATCACCACCGGCCTAACCAAACCCGTATCACAAAGGCACACGCCCAAAGTAACTCTGGTTGCGTCAAACCAAAGCCGAATAAAGGCACGCCGCAGCAACCGAAGTCAACTACGGGCCTAGACCCAACCCTAATAAGATGCAGCCTAGTGTAGCCTTTTGGGCCAGGCACACAGCAATGACCGAAATCACTGCCGGCCTAAACCTCAAGTCTCCCACCAGTACGCGCCAGAGCATGTTCGGTAGAGTGCCAACCACTACTCAGCAAAGTTGCCTTTACCAAGTATCATTCTGACACTTTAATCGTTCGAGGTGAGCAAAGTGATGTAACCATCGCTTACACTCTTAATGGTCAAGTCACAATCACAGCCTTTCCAAAGATCAGCACGATCTTGCATCTTGAACCATTATACGAGAGCGGGCCTAGATGTGTATTTATTAATTCTTAAAAATAGTCGACTTAAAACTCAACTAATATCTTGTATCGCCCCAGTACACATCTACAATATCATTATAACAACATTTCATAAGCGACCTAACAGATCACTTCTGCGCTCTACGCTCCGCCCGCTCTCTCAATACTGTAGTACGGCGGATAACGTGACATGCGGTCAATTTTTACAAAAATATGACTTTTTGGAATTTGATGTTTTATGAATAGAGCATCAATTAAAGATGCGAAAAACCGTTACTGCGTGACAAACAAACATTTATTTTTATATTTATAGATTTTCCGAAAATATTGAAATTTTAATAATTATTTATTTTTAAAACTCGAATGTAGGGATGAGACTGTTACAAATGGTCCCAAGAATGCTGGCAGCGTTTCCGCGCTGAATCGCTAAGCTGATTCTTTGTGCGAAAAAGGAGCCATCCCTCTTGTCACCTGAAGAGGCAGTGAACCGAGGTGTTAAACGAGTAACATTTTTTTGCACTTTGACTACATGAACCTAGGGTCTCAACTGCAAACGTCACAAAATATAACTCTCGATGAGAGATGCATACTTTTACCCCCGTCTGCCGGATTCGGCCACATTTTAATAGAATTGACGATTTAAAAATACTCGTTTAAAAGTATACTTAAATTAAATAAAGACTATTTTGAATTTGAATTTTATTTTAATATGAGAGATTAGATAACTGATACCGTACCGTAATTTCTTTAACTTAATGTAACAATATGTTATTCTGTAACTAAAATATATTATTAATTAAAGCTAGACGTTTGAAAATATGACTCTAAGATTTTCTTTGAACTTGAAATGTGACACTAAAAATATAGTGGTGTAGAAGTATGATTAGTAGCTATGTAGCAGTAGCAGTAGCGTTGTATTTCTGGCAATGTAACTCTTAATTAATGGCAGTGTTAACTGTAACAAGGCTACAGACACATTCTAGTGCTACTGAACAAACAAAACTGGCAACTGAACAATAGTATCTGTATCAGCAGCAGTGTAGCAAAAGCAGTATCAGTAGCAGTATTAGGATCAGTATCAGTAGCAGTAGCAGTGTCGAAATTCAAAATAAAAGTCGTTTAGCATAGGAGCCACTATGGGAAATAATTAAAAACTTAGCCAAATAGGCACAGATGGTGAGTGAAACGGCTTAAAGATATAAACCAACGTAACGTGGCTCGTAAAATTCGAAGCATTAAATCAAGCTGTCGTAAACCTAAGGAGTGTTACTTGGATTAAAGCAATGAAAAATCTACGGTTCTCAAGGCGAACCGACGTCCCACTTTATACAAATTTCAAGTTAAATCCACTTAATGGTGACACTCGAAATCGCGGATTTCATTCGATCCGAGTTTTTACTCAATAAAAGAAAAGTAGCAAGTAAGCTTCTATTAGCGAGTCAATTCGACAATAAGTTTTTTTTGGTCTTAATAATTTTGCTTTAAACAAATCTATCTAATTTCGGATTTCTAAATTTCGGAAACCTTTCACCAATATTTTTTTTGAAATATGCAATGCTTATGATTTTGGGAGACAAGCGATCTAGCTAGGTTTCATTTTTAGAAAATGTAGCTTTGACAGTGTTTTCAGGCAAGGTTAATTTCACCACTATGTACAAGGTAATGTACCATAATAAATCAGGTGGGACATTGGTTGATGTCAAAATCACAAGGGCATAGGTTCGTAAATGTCTCCTCTGATTATTTTTTTCCACTGATTATTTACATTTTTATCAAGTTTGAATTTTGTTCTTAAAATATTGTTAGACGTTCCTTTGTCTGAACAAATAGTCTATGTAATCCAATAACTTTCGTCAGACTTTTGATTAAGGAAAACACGAAAAATCGTGTTCTTTTTAATACTTACCTTCCATTAAGTCTACTAAATCTGATTAAAAGGTGATTCTCCCTGACACCCGCAGCCCTCAATTTGTTTTGATTAAGCCCCTCACACTTCGGAGGGTGTTGTACAAAGTTGAACGCCGAAAAATAAGGGAAAAAGATATTTTAAGTACAAATGATGACGTATATTATATCATGACGTGTCTGGCTGGGTAGAATAGACCATCCTTATTTCTTACCGAGGTAACGTAAGAGACGATTAAGGATTTGCAAAATTCTTTGAGTTTGAGAGAGTCCATTTATCGAGGAAGGCTATAGACTATATAACATCAAGCTAAGATGAGGGAAGGAACAACAATAAAAAAATAATGCAAAAACGGCAAATAATAAATCTTTTCTTGCGTGCGCGAAATAAACGGTGAAATTTATTCAAAAATCTCTTATAATTAACTCACGATAGCTACTTTTATCTTCAAAACTTCAAATTGGGAAAAATTTGTGACACACTAAATCCCGAAGGGGCGAGCTGCCGGCACAACTGTTGCTAAATAAATGCTTAGAAATACTAATAATGAACTAGAACGATGTACTATTAATTAATACCCCCTTTCTGTGGCAAATAAGTTTGTCATTTTAATTTGGGCCGTTTGTATAAGCTTTGCTACACAATCTCGTTAGAATGAACGAAAAGCCCTTAAAGGCTCCCACAGATTAAACGAAAGCTCCTATTAATATTATGTAACACGTAGATTATGAATTTAGGCTAATTTTAACACAAACTTTCGAAGGATAAATCCGTTTTGTATAATCATTCTTCTATATTATCATAAAAGGAGATTAAAGATTTTAGGGAGAGACCAAAAATTATATGGAAATTATATCATCATTCGTAATAACATTTATATGATGATAAAAGCGTCTCTTAAATTGATTTAAATTATAACTTGCTTGGTTGAAGCATCGCTTTGTGATTTCGTCGAGAGCTGTATCTCCTAATAATTTCTTTTATTTAGTGGAACGATTATTGGGATAATCTCTTAGTAAAATCGTGGTCTTCTAGTGCAGTAGTGTAGGTTTTTAGTACATACTTGTGGTCTACTAATCTTGAATATATAAAAAATGTGAATAGATAACGCATCCTCTCTCTCTCTCCTTGGACCGATGGACGTCTACTGCTGGATATAGGTTGCTTCATGTATTCTCCACACCACACGATTCTGTGCTGCTTGGATCCAGCGGCTCCTCGCGACCTTTTTAAGGTCATCAGTACACCTCGTAGAGAGTCTATTGACGCTGCGTACCCCAACGCCTATCGATCCTCCACACTAAGTACCCCGCTTGTCGCTATATCAGTTTCGGGAGCTATGCCGGTGATATTGGTTTTTCTACGGATCTCCTCATTATTTGATCTCGTAAAGATACTCCAAGTATAGCTCGCTCCATGGCCCGCTGAGCACCCTGAGCTTTTTTATGAGGGTCATAGTCAACGACCACGTTTTAGATCAGTATGTCATCGCTGGCAACGCGCATTGTTCGAATAAGGTACTGTTAGGTACTGAGGTTATATCGGACTTCTGGCTTACAGCTGCCCGAGGCGGTCGTCCCTGATGTACCGGTAAGCAGAAGGGGGCTTCTCTTTCGAGGGGTCTCTACCCGGAGGAGGTGTTCTCTGGAATCAGAGCTGCTGTTGGCGGGGATGGAGGCAATGTGTACAACGATAGCCTATCCATGCCATCGCGTAGCTTCGAGTCTGCCTAGAGTATATTTTATTTTTTCATTTCTTTATAATTTTTAAAAATTACCGAGCATCACTCGGTCACGCAGGTACTAATTACTCTATGCGTACAAATTGTTTGTCAGTCTTACACGCGTCATTTATCAGCAGAGTGAGTAAATGAACTTTGCAACTGAAGTAACTATTGGAGGCTACGACAAGAAAGATAGGAATTCTTTTATCCGACTTTTTATATTATGTAGCAAATATTTTAGTACTTTTATTTAAGAATACAAAATTGTATGTTTTTATTCTTATCTATGACTTGACCAGATGTCAAAAGCAATATCCTTACATAAAGACAAAGGGCATACATAACCTTAATTTCTTGGCCACATTTGGTCGACCCCAAACGGAGATATAAGTGCAATTTATATCGCTGAACATGTTTTTGTACCCATTTCTAAACGAAGAGTTACATCTTTCTAGAATTCAGAGGGCATGTTGTGAACCTTAAGGACTTGAATTGAACGTATAATGTTGTTTGTTTTGTATATAATACGCTACATTCAGAGCGTAGATTTGAATCATAGGTGTATTCTCTAAACCTCTTTATGTAATGGTATGGTAAATTAATAAAAAAATTGAGCTCGTCTTAAAAATACCTTTTGTAGAAAACGATGGAAAATATAAAATATGCTATAATGCTACATTATCACAGCGTGACTTTATAATAGATTGATATTGTTTTACATCAGATAATCTAGACATAACTTAACAGCCGCCCAATGACGAGAATTTCACAGGTTCGTCAAAGAATGCTAAAATATAACGCCTTTGTAATGTTTAGTATATCGATTGTAGCGGCAACAATTCGCATCGCTAATTTGTATGCTCAGGGTAATCGCTGGGTGGCAAAATTAACGACATAAAAGAACTTCGTAATTGTTTTTTTGAAGCGACCATTTATCTTATTTCTTCTTAACGATAGTACTATTTTCCTGGAATAATTGAATCACTCTAAAATAACTCAGAAATATTTGTCGTTAAAGTTAAAGTTTGTTTAATAGAATTATATATAAATATTTTTATTGCATAAAACTAAATCATCCTCCTTCCCTTATCCCAGTCTAAGTGGGGTCGGCGCAACATGTTACAAACATGTTGTCACATTATTTAGATACGTTTTTAACGACCGTAAGTATTTTACGTACATAAGAAAGAGGGTGGTCTATTCTACTCAAACGGATACCACACAGTGGGTCAAGTTACCTTAGTCGCCTTTTACTACACCTCGGTAAGAAATGCACACAGCAGTTTAAAAACACTGTTAAAAAGAGGCTGATACAGAAAGCCTACTATACTCTTGAAGATTACTTAGAAGATAAGAATGTGTGGATATAGCTCTCTTTGAACCTGTACAAGACAGTAACGACTTAGTGTAAATAGTATTGAATTATATTTTTGAAAGAACAACCGCCGAGTTTCTTGCTGGCTCTTCTCGGTAGGAACAGCTTTCCGAACCAGCAGTAAAGTTGACGATTCAAAAGCACTTGTTTACAAGTTTATTTGAATAAAGAATATTTTTAATTTGAATTTTAAATGAGGGTGGTCTATTCTACTCAACCGGATACCACACAGTGGGTCAAATTACCTTAGTCGCCTTTTACAACGCCTCGTTAAAAAATTATTGTGGTCTATTCTACTCAGCCGGATAGCAAACTAGTGGTTGACTTTACGTGAAAACAACTTTTAGGACACCTTAGTAAGAAATGAGGGTGGTCTATTCTACTCAGCCGGATACCACACGGCGTATGTTTTTACTCTAAATACGGTTATATTTGTTAGTAATTATAAATTGGAATTAACATAAACACAATGAAACGGCCTTAAAAGTAATAGGTTGTATAATAAAAATTTCTGTAAACTTTTTCTTTATGAAAAGAATTTCGAAATCTGTTTCTACAGGACCGAGTTTCAAAGAAATTTAATTAATTAAAGCAAGTTCAGTCAATATTTGGATATTCATCGATCACATGAAGAGCTGATCTAAATTCATCAAAATATATAAAGATCCTTGAAAAATTTTAGTTGAATTTCAGTTCAAGGCAGTCCCTTCTGTAATTAAGAGTTTGCACGCGATATGAATTATACATGAGGCCGTTTCTGTATTTGCTCCCAGATATTTATTCAGATTTTTTATCCCCGGCTTTTGTTACACCTTGACAGTAAATTCTTGAATATTCAAAATGTGCTGTATATTTAAATATTGCTTAAAAAAGACCGCCAGATTGAATAAAATTTCTTTAAAGTCTTATGTACATTTAACGAAATTAAAGAAATAACATGTTTATTTACAGCTTAACTAAATTAACTATCAATCCATCTAATATTATAAATGCGAAAGTTTGTAAGTATAGATGTATGTTTGTTACTATCACAGCGAATCCCCTGAACCAATATCGATGAAATTTGGCACAATTATTCCTTATACACCCAGGTATATAGGCTATAGAAATCCTGTTAATTCTACAGGAATAGGATGACATTGAAAAGCGTAATCTATTATCAACCTATCACGCGACAACAATCCACACGAACGAAGTTGCAGGTAAAAGCTAGCATAGAAATAATCACGGATCACTGGTTCAAACGCCTGTCAGCAATGAGTTTTTCTGTTAAAAACTTATGTGTCTAATTGATCATTGCAATTTATCACACTTTCGGCGAAGGAAAACATCGTGAGGAGACCTGCATATCTCCAGAGAATTCTGTGGATATGTGTAACCTACCAATCCGCATTTGAGCAGTGTGGTAGATTATAGCTCCAATCGTTCTCTCCAAAAACAGAGGAAGGAGGCCTATGCCCAGCAGTAGGATAGTAACAGGCCGTAGCTTTTTAGACGTAGAACATTGTTAAATATTTTTTGCAAATCGCCCTGAAATCGCAGATATTCTTCCAGATTTTTATGAATAAAAACGTAAATATTTATATCATATTTCAGTAGAAAGTAATTTCATTTTATTGTTTGATGTAAACAGTATCGATACGCAGAAATGACTTTTCAAGTTAATTATAAGAGTAACTTTGCTCACTTTGTATTCAGAATTGACTATCGTCTGGAAAATGTTGGTCCGAGGCGGAAATTAAAAACGAGTTCGAATTGATTTTCAATTTCGGACTGTACCAAAATATACTTCGTGTCCAATATTAATATTCGGAAATGCTAAAACTGGATCAGACGGACAGTTCAAAGGTAAATTATATTTATATCTTTGTTGTTTTCATCGACAGTCAACAACGACGCTGTTTTGAATTCTTTAATATTTAAATGAGTTAATCTTGTATAAACATTTTTTTTTTCCTGAAATTCAGTATGTAGAGGGTTTTGGGAGAGAAAAATCGATCTAGCTATTTTATCTAGCTGGAGCTTTGATCGAGCTTTGATCTAGCTCATTTTATTTTAAAAAAATATAGTTTTATACCTGTTTCTGGGCATTAAAAAATACTAAATTTTATATTGAATTGAATTTTTAGCATAAAGTGTCAAGTCAGCGTAGGTTATTCGGAGAAAGGGTGGTCAAAACCTGGGATCGATTTCCACATGTCACCCAGCGCTTTTTTTTTATTGCATTATTTTATATCTTCTAAAAATTAAATTAAGTCTCGAGAAATGTAAATGCCTAGGATCGATCCCACCTACATAATTATTTTTTTCTTTTTTGTTTCTTTTTTTTTCATTTTGCAGGAACAGCAGCGCAGCAGAGCTTATGTGTCTAGTCGATAATTGCAATTTATCACACGCTTTTCGGTGAAGGAAAACATCGTCAGGAAACCTGCATATCTCTAGATAATCCTAAGAATATGTGTAACCTACCAATTCGCATTGGAGCGTAGTATGATTTAACTCCAATCTTTCTCCACAAAAATGGGTAGATGACGCCTATGCCCAGCAATGGGACAGTAATAGACCGTTGCTAAAGCCTTATAAATTAGAAATGCGCCTTTTCTATTACTAAAAAAACATGCAAAAAAGCAACGAAAGAAAAAGTTTCTTTCGTTGAAAAACTGAACTCCTTTTATTGATTTTTTTTGCGCTGTTTTATACGGATACGTCCATGTTTGCTCAATCTCTATCTAACGAGATAGCTCTCAGGGCTTCGTTTGTCCTCTCGTTAGACGGAACACAGACTTTATTCAAGGATGGTTCGATTTCCATGACGGAGGAATATAATATATGTAGTTAGCCCACTGCTACGTAAGCAGTAATTATTTAATATTTACCTTACCTAATTAACCTGTGTAAAATATCTGTTTTTTTATTTCAGTTTTAATTTTTTTTAATTCTTACTTTATTTTAAATAAATAAATTAACATATGGGATACTTACACACACGGTCGTCCGTCCCCAAAGTAACTTAATACTTGTGTTATGGGTGACAGACAACTGGTGAATATATACATATATAATTGTTAAATACATACTTAAATACAAATATACACCCAGGCTCAAATACCAACAAATTCATTAATAGAAAATGTAGGCCCTCGGCGGGAATAGAACCCGCGACCCGCGGAGCTGAAGCTGAAGCAGGGTCACTACCCACTGCTCCAACGAGCCATTCAAAATTCTTTCAAGTCAAAAGTCATTTTGATTTCTTATATCTTTGATTATTTTCATTTGGTGTGTGCTTTAATTTTTAATATAAGTTTTACTTTTGTCTTTCTTATCTGTAGTTAAAAAGTCAAGATTGTATTTGTTTTTTATGTAATTTTGTATATTTTTATACCTCTTGTAACAATATTAATTAAGCACGTTGTATTCTCCTGTAATTGGGGGTACACTTAAGCCAGAATAGTTATTACGGAACTTATGTGTGAATATTTGTTGGAGTCTCTTTAATAAATAAATAAGCTAATTGGTCCATAAAATAAGTTTCATATCAATAAGGTTCAGTTTTGTAAATCACTTTATATACTATTAACTTCACCTATTGAATCAAGTTTTTTATCTAATATAAAATTATTTATAGTGAGGTGCGTGCTGTCGCGGACTTTTATTTGGAACTTTTAGAGGGGAACAGTTTTGCAATACATGATTTTTTAATAATTATCACCGTTTACTTAGCGCACGCAAGGAAAGCTTTAAATTTTGCCGTTGTCGCAATATTTTTTATTGCTGCTCCTCTTCTAATCATCTTAGCGTGATATGTTATAGTAGTGATAGCCTTGATAATACCTTTCTCGATAGACGTATCCATTAGCGAAAGCCACCAACCCTACCTGGGTGGCGCCTGCTCCTCTACGTCTCCCTAGAACCTGATACCATTCGGTATGATGAGCAGATGCTGCGCGGCCTTGCAGGGGGTGGACGTATCCAATAGCGGAAGCCTCCAACGCGGCCAGCGCAGCGTCTTCTCATTGACCTTTTCCTTTCATTATTTTTCTCATCATATATCCATCCCTCCTAGGCGACAGGATGATGCAGTGTTGGAGGAATTCTGCGCGGGCAAGGAGGTGGTATAAGTATCCAATAGTGGAAGCCATTAGCCTTGCTTGCGCAGACCTCCTCTGTGTATACAGATACAATAAATATACAGTAATAAGGTTGCCTTGAGTTTGTCGGTTAAGCTCGACGGGAAATTGATAACGACAAATAAATATATGGGACACTTACAAACACGGTCATCCGTCTCCAAAAATAATTAATTTAATACTCGTGCTATGGATGAGAGACAACTGGTGAATATATAATTTTAAATACATATACACCCAGGCTTGAAAAACCAACAATTTTTTTTGAGAAAATATTGGCCCTCGGCGGGAATCGAACCCGCGACCCGCCGAGCTGAAGTCATGGCCACTACCAACTGCGCCAACGAGCCAGCCAAAGTAAAGAGATTAAATTGTTTGAGTTCTACAATGGTTTTAAGTTCATTGTTAAAGCTGAACTGCCTTTGATGATTCCACCAGCTCCTGAATTGTTCTATATCCTACTGTACACGTTTAATAAAGGACCTAGAACTTAGGACATGGAATACATTATACAAAATAGGGTCGCCACGCCTTTCTCATGTCCCAATCTCATATTAAGTATAGTCTGCCACTTTTGTCAATAATGGCATTGTGTGTCTAAAGTTCAGCAATTTTTCTGTCTAACTGTACGCCTGTCTGTTTTCTGTCTGCCTATCAGCCTGTCATCTTCACGTTCAAAAAAGAAAGAATTTTTTTATTACATTTAATTAGAAAAGTTTAATTGCTGTGTAAGAAATATACTTATACGTAAAGCATATTACACAATAAAGAATATTAGAATGCTAAAAATGCTCGGATTTGGAAATTCTTACAGCTTCATACGAGACATTGGTTTATATGTTTAATGTAAACTAAAAGATTGACCGCCGAGTTTCTCGCAGGTTCTTCTTTGTAAGAGCAATATTCCGAACCGAATAAAGATTATTTTGATTTGATTTCATTTCATTTGCTAAACCACTGGAGCTATATTTATATTATTGAGTACTAGCTTTTACCCGTGACTTCGTTCGCGTGAACTATTGTCGCGTGATAGGTTGATAATAGATGGCACTTTTCAAAGTCATCCTATTCCTGCAGAATTACCAGGATATCTATAGCCTATATGTTATTCCGGTGTATAAGGAATAATTGTGCCAAATTTCATCGATATTGGTTCAGCGGATTCGCCGTGAAAAAGTAACAAACATCCATACTCACAAATTTTCTCATTTATAATATTAATAGGATAGGATTTCCTTAAAATTCGTTCAGAAAATAAAAATGAGGTATAATACTTTTCTTAACTTTTTAATGAAATATATTTCAGTGCGCAATTTCTAATGAAAACTTACAGGTGCATAAGATTTGAAATCACGGTCTGTTGACGAGACCCGTAAAAAAGCTATTAAGGTCGTTGATTCATTTAAATAAAACCTTCCAACTACTGCTAAATATAAAATATATTTTTCGAGCATGAAAATTGCCGCGCTACTTGTTCTGCGTGGGTAGGAAAAATTCAATTACCAGAGTCTAGAGAAATATAAATTATATTAGAATCTAGTGTACATACGGCTTCAGTAATAACTTTTACTCACGATAAACCAGGCATTATTAAAAATTGCTACCAACCTTCTAATGTCTGTTAAAGTATTAAAACTACTGATAACAGAGAAGCTATGGTAGCCTTACGGTAATACCGAATGCTTCTCTCTTAAGTACCTAATTACTGTTTGTATGTGATGTATATTGCAGCATTACCTAATTGCTAATCAAATTCAAAATATACTTTATTCAAATCAACTAGAGTAGCAGAAAAGTTGACGATTCAAAAGCACTTGTTTACAAGTTATAAATCTATACTAATCTATAAAGCTGAAGAGTTTGTTTGTTTGATTCTTTGAACGCGCTAATCTCAGGAACTAATGGACCGATTTGAAAAAATTATTTTAGTGTAAGATAGTCCATCTATCGAGGAAGGCTATAGGATATATAACATCACGCTAAGATGAAAAGAAGAAGAGCACTAATAAAAAATTGTACAGAAACGGCTAAATTTAAAGATTTCCTCGCGTACGCTGAGTAAACGGTGAGCCACTTTAATCATTTTTATAGTTATCAAAGAACTATAATATTACGGTTTTAATCTTTCCACGCGGGCGGAGCCGAGTAAATTATATTTTGAATTTGAATTTGTAAGAAAAGTACTGCCAACTAACATCAGATTCTACTACTAAAGCGCAACGGAGGGTGACAAAACATTCAAACTCAAACACGTCTACTAACTATCTAACAGCTATGAAAGCATCAGTTATCACTCGCTCGTTAGGCGAAAGTTGTTTGTCAACTAACAACATCAGTTCTTAACTGGTTTCTAAGTTGTTTTAAAATATCACTTTGGATTTCGGCAACGAATATGAATCGGACATGAGAATTTTTTAGTCCATGCTTAACGTTTTTTATTTCTTGGGTCTTCAACGGATCGCCTCAATTCTGATTTTATCATGCAGAGATACTTCGATTATAGCTCTTTTTATCGTTACTTGAGCGCCTCTGACTTTTCTTTTGAGGCCCGTAACTGACGACCAAGTTTAAGATCCATATGTCATCATCAGCTGTGATAGACATGCGTTAAGAAGATGCAACTCTTTCAAGGGATCACGGATTCGAACGCCGAGCAGGCATCAATGAGTTTTTCTATTAAAAGTTATGTGTCTAATTTATAATTGCAATTTATCACGTTCTTTTCGGTGAATGAAAAAACCGCGAGGAAACCTTTATATCTCCAGAAAATTCTAGGGATATGTGTAATTTACCAATCCACATTGGAGCAGCTTGGTATGTCTTAGCTCCAAGCCTTCTCTCCAAAAACGGAAAGAGGAGGACTATGGCTAGCAGTGGGATGGTAACAGATCGTTGCTTTACTTTTTTTATGTCATCATTGGCATAAGCTCTTCGAAGACTTTTGTCTGCTAACACTAAAACATATTAGATAGAAAAGATCTCGCGTAACTGCTTGAACGCTGGTCATCCGCATTGGGTTGGGTGATTGACTTTTTTCTTGAAATTCTATAGTCATTTTGATACTGAAAGATGCTCCTTAGATAGAGGTTTACATTGCAAATTTAAACAGCTTTCCTCCTACAAGCTTAGGTAAATCCAATTTACCTAAAGTGTTATGAAACAACCACCTGGCTAACAAATTCTTCAACCACAATTTTTCTTATCGATCCATTCGCGAACAATACGCAATTGTTTATCAAATTTCCAAAGTATATAAAACAATTCGAGCACAAATTGGAAAACAATATTGGCAACTCGTTCCTACAGAACGTAATTCAGTTGATTGCTCAAGATTTAATTGAAATGATGTTGGTTGTTAATTTGAAGTGACGCACGCCAATCTCAAGGACCTTGTACATTATTTTATCTTACAAAAATGAAATGTAAGTAGTTCTGTTGGCTTTTATTGTTTCTTTGCAATTTATTTACTTGTCTAATGATACGTTAAGCATATTAAAATTATGAAAATCTTATGTAATCGATATTGATATAAGAATTTCAAAAGTTTATTAAACATTTTTCTCGAACGACAAGAGCAGCGGATCAAAAAAAGGCTGGGAAGAGACAGTGGCTAATTTTTATCTTTTAATTTTTTTAAGTCTTAGACTACGTACATATAATCACTACCTATTTATAAACTTTTTTCTATATAAACTTATATAAAATTTCGCATATGCTATGGGCAATTAATGAGTGCGTAATTAGGTCAACGAAATGTGGGAAAAATATGAAACTCAAACATAATTTATATTAAAAGAGGATTCATGTTATTTAAGGATTCATTTAATATGATAATAAACGACGAATACATTACACACATAAATATATGTACATTCAGAGCTAAGTGAAGGCAAGTTACCTTTTCTGAACTCACTTTATCAAATACACTATCTGCATTCTACAGAAATAGTTTTCTTATCTTTGAGAAGAATGTTCCTGCAGGTGGCTTAGTTGTATCTGCTTAAAATACGTTACTGAATTCTAAATTATATATATTGTATAATATTTAAACATAAACAAAACGAAATACAGAACCAGTCTTAAACGAACGAAAAGATTACCCCGTTAAATTGTACTGCAGGTTTGAAAAGAGACAAAAATGTCCAACCTAATCTTTTCGATTAAATATATAATTTAACTAAACTAGATATTATCATATTTCCACGTTTCTATATATCATAGTTTTTACAGAACCTATTTCCATACTACTTTGCGGAGATTCATAATACAAAAGTAATAATAAAATTATTTTGCTTTAATCTGCGATGAAGTATGAAAACGGATTGTCCACTCTACATTTAGCTTTATATATATTTTCTATTTTTCTTCATCGCGGATTATAATTATAGTAAAGTAATTTTATTATTACTTTTGAACCTATTTCCTTTTACATTTTGAATCTTCTACTCGTTTACATTGTTATATAAAAGTTGTGGGATAGATATAAAATTCTTATATTCTTCACTCAGATGATATAAACGCTACTTTACCAGCTATATTATAAAATAAAACTGATAATTAAGGCTGCATGATACTTATAAATTCGTTACGCGCTCACAAAACTCAGGATCGGAAACTTTTCAATTAATCAACATATTTTAAAAAGATCGTATTTTTTGAAAGGTCAGAAATATTAATACATCCACTCAACTTCTGTGAAATACGAAACTTCCCTGAAAGTTTTGTTTATGATCCTTTCAGTTTTAGCAGTAATAAAATTTGAGAACATTTTTACATAATTAATGTATTTTTAACTTATCTTGTGTTTAAAGCTTTTTGCAGTCCCATTGACAAACAAACAAGACCCTGGTCACTTACAGCGGTGTATTATTCAGACTGCCATACGTAAATCTGTATGTGTGTGCATACTCAATTTACTTATGTCACTTGGTAGCAATTGTTTTACAGCCTTAAATGAGTCCTAAGAATCACGCAGCTTATCATTCTCCTGCCGTTATCTCACTCTAGTGGCTATTCATTTTAGAACCGGCTACCTGCTTGATACCACCTTACCTTTACAAATCCTTTTACGCTTTTTACAAATCCTTGGTAAGAAATGAGGGTGGTGTTTGCGCTTGCGTTAAGCCTTTATTCCTATAAAGGCTTCGTTTGGTTAATTAAAACACTGGACAATACTGTGAACTATTTATAATTGATTGCAGGTTAAAAGGAGTACATGAGTTGCGTTACAATATTTGAATGAATGTGTCAATATGACAATTAGTTTGAATGTATAACGTCGTGTGTGACGTATGCGTATTATAGGCCGCAACAGGTGGTCTATTCTATTCAGTTCAATACCACACGGCGGGTCAACTTACCTTAGTCCCCTTTAACGACACTTCATCCTCCTGCCCGTATCCTACTCTAAGTGAGGTCGGCACAACATGTTACAAACATGTTATCGCATGATTTGGCTAATATTTACGACCGGCCGCCTGCCTGACGTCAACTTACCGTAGTCGTATTATACGACACCTCGAAACCTAAGAAAGAAGGTGGTCTATTTTACTCAACAGGATACCACACCAAACTTACCTTAGTCGCCTTTTACAACAATTCAGTAGGAAATGAGGGTGGTCTATTCTACTCAGTTCGATACCACACGGCGGGTCAACTTACCTTAGTCGCCTTTAACGACACCTGAGTAAGAAATGGGGGTGGTATATTCTACTCAGCCAGATACCACACGGCGGGTCAATTTACGAAACAACACGAAAAACGTTAAAAAACGCAGTTAAAGTTAACTTTTTCTCTAGACTTCTTTATGTCAACGTCATCCTCTCCGTCGTACTAAAGAATAATGTATTTTACTTAACTTTCAATGGTTTTACAATTACACTGTTTAGTACTCTTGAAACTATTAACTTGCGACTTTCAGAAAGTCGTCTCCTCAACCTTTAACCTTAATTACTTTGAAATGTTAACGCAAATATACAATTTTTGTGAGAATTTTATTACAAAGACGCGCGGCCCATTCTTGAAAAAGGTTTTTAGATGTACACGTTTATTACAGATGTGCTTTTTCATGCAAAAGTTTTTTATACGCCAGACATCGTAAATTATTTTTGTACATTATTTATAAATCTTTCTAAGTTTTAATTGAATATGATATGATATGAATGGAAAACCGTATTCTATTTTTAAATTATACCCGTACCTATGGAAACGGAAAAAACAGATTCTAGACTTTTTAAAAGCTTTTATTTAACTTGCCGTGTTTGAATGTAGAATCTTGCAAGTTAAATTTGACCCACTTCCCGGTGTTCAATTGAACTGAAATTCTACATACTGTTCCAGTCAAGAAGGCTATACATGTTTATGATAAGTGTTACCTGATGCTGCTGCCAGAAATAACTCACAGAGGGAACTCTTCAACGGTTAATAGCAGGATAATGAAATTTTGTTAAAAGCTTTTTTTAAATAACTCGGACCAATGTAAAAACACAACAAATTTTAATTCTTATGCAATATATACCTTTCCCATTTTCAGTGTTACACGTCATTCTAACCATATCATTAGGACTCAGCATAGATGGCTACAAGCATAAGTTCTTTTCACAAAACTTGGACACGGAACCATCTTTATCAATTCTATACGCCAGAGACAAAAAAAGCGATGCCATCACAAACGAATGTCTCACTGAAATGTATCCAAGAAACTTGTATAAATACCCGCTTCATATAGACCGGAATGA
Organism: Morpho achilles; assembly: GCA_947086495.1. Classification (NCBI taxonomy): domain Eukaryota; kingdom Metazoa; phylum Arthropoda; class Insecta; order Lepidoptera; family Nymphalidae; genus Morpho; species Morpho achilles. The sequence goes on along the minus strand of CAMTZB010000018.1, from coordinate 6,464,622 downwards.
CGTTCCTTGTATCATACATTGTGTGCTAAAGAAGTTTGGTATAATGTCCAACGATGGAGTCATAAATATACGCAATTATTACCGAAGGGTCCAAGCGATCCATCGTTATGATCCAAGAGTGTTAATATCGGATGTAGGCGAGACCTGCGCACAGAATATCAACGGAATGAATTTAGACCATGATATATGTAAAAAGGCAAAAGTATTTAATGATTGCACACAACTGTATGTTATTTCATACAGAGACCTTGATGATTAATTGATTAATATATGGGTGAACGAGTTTTGCTCAGTATATTTTTAGAAGATAAAATAAGATGCAATACGAAAAAAAAGGCTGATGATATGTGGACTCGATCCGGATTTTAACTTAGACTACCCTTTTTCAATTGAGCTATTTGAATTGTAAGAGACTGCGTAATTAACCTTTGATTTCTAATAATATTGTCGCAGTTTTTAATGCTTCAAAATATTGATAAAATGACTTTTTAAAATGAAACCTTGTTAGATCGATTTATCGAACGTTAAACCCTGTACATACTAAGTTTTATGAAAATCGTTGGAGCCGTTTCCGAAATTTTTGTATTTGTTGTTTCATACTTTTCTACCTTTTTTTAATAAAAATTATTATTATTTAATTTGACAAATGTTTATTTGATACCTTTAAACTTTAAAATTTTGCAAACAAATGTTGCGAATGATCCACCGCTAAACGTGATTTATAGTGCTACTATCGGATGATGGAAATTCTTTGGTCAATATTTGCTAACCTTGAAATATTGTTAACGCTGGCTTAGTTGCTAATGCAAGTGCTTTAGCGCGGCATTTGTATTAACAAAACCTGTGTATCATTCATTTGAAGAAAACTTTTCATTTAAATAAATGAAAGATTAAAACTTTACTTAAATTAAACCATTGATATAGAATTACTAGCTTTAACCGGCGACTTCTTTCGCGTGTACTGTTGTAGTGTGGTAGGTCGATAAAACATGGCGCTTTTCAATGTCATCCTATCCCTGTAGAATTAACAGGTATTTGACGACAAGCCGCCTGCTTGACGTCAAGCCACCTTAGTCGCCTTTTACAACACCTTGGTAAGAAATGGGCGTGGTCTATTCTACTCAGCCACATACCACACAGCGGGTCAACTTACCTTACTTGCTTTTTACACCTTTGTCTATATTTAGTTTTAATAAAACATTGTCTAAATTAGCAGTGTATACAATAAAGGTTTCATAAATAAAAAATAATAAGAAATGAGGGTGGTCCATTATATTTAGCCGGATCCCACACGGTGATCATTACATACAGTTTGTATTGGTAAATACATACTGTTTAAAACTTCACTCTTTAAGACTGGAATACTACGGGATAATGTAAAGTATTTTTATCGTTTATTCTGCGTAAATCTAATATGTTTAAAGTCTGAAATTTATTGCGGGATTTTATTACAAAAATGTAGAACTTAAGTCATAAATAATTTTTATTCCTTGACGTAGCAAGATGATGGCAATATGAGATCTAAATTACAGTATTAATATTGATGTACCATTTCATCATCCTCCCGCCCTTATCCCACACTAAGTGGGGTCGGCACAACATGTTATAAACATGCTGTCACATGATTTGGCTGCGTTGTTACGACCAGCCGCCTGCCTGACGTCAACTTACCATAGTCGTATTTTACGACACCTAGGTAAGAAAGAGGGTGGTCTATTCTACTAAACCGGATACCACACGATGGGTTAACTTACCTTAGTCGCCTTTTACGACACCTCGGTAAGGAATGAGGTTGGTCTGTTCTACTCAGCCGGATTCCACACGGCGGGTCGACTTACCTTAGTCGCCTTTTACGACACCTCGGTAAGAAAAGACAGTGGTACTATTCTATTCAGCTAGATACCACACGGCGGTATTGATGTACCATTTACAGAGCTTTATTTAGATCCGTGTAATTTATTATAGAATTTGGTGTTACTTTGCGGAATTCCATAGTACAAAAGTTATGATAGAATCATTTTTCTATAATCCGCATTTATTGAGAAAATCTATGTAATGTAGGAATCAAAACCGTTCTCACATCTTATACATGCAGGATTAGCTACCACTAGTTGAGATTGTCGTAGTGCTTGTATAGTGTGCTGTTGGTGGTGGTAGTAAGTAAAAAGTAACGGCCTGTTACTATCCCACTGCTGAGAATAGGCCTCTTCTCTCCGTTTTGGGAGAGAAGGATTGGAGCTAAGACCTACCACGCTGCTCCAATGCGGATTGGTAGGTTACACATACCTCCAGAATTCTCTAGAGATATGCAGGTTTCCTCACGATGTTTTCCTTCACCGAAAAGCGTGTGATAAATTGCAATTATCAATTAGACACATAAGTTTTAAGAGAAAAACTCATTGGTGTCTGCCCGGGTTCGAACCCGTGATCGTCTCTAGAGATTCACACGGTCGCACCGCTGGTGGTGGTGTGGTGTCATGAATGAGGTAGCTGATCCTGTATATATAAGGTATGAGATCATGTTTTGTTTTTTACACTTAGCATCATCCTCCTGCCCTTATCCCACTCTAAAGTGGTGTCGGCACAACATGTGTTACTATTGTTATTTCTAAATTTAATTATGGTTTTTTCTAAATTGTCTAAACTGATTTCTTTAAAATTCGTATTTATGTTTTTATTAAAGCTAGAGCATTAGAATAACGTCTTTTACAGCGCATATTTAACGTAATCTGGAAATTAGTTTTAACTGGCCTCCACGATACAGGCTAGACCTAGTGTGGAGACCACAATTACTTCCTTTTTAAGTCATAGTTAAGGAAAAGATTAACATTGTAACTTTAATTAAGATGTTAAAGCAGTTTCAGTTAATAAATATTTCTTATTCTTATTCTTATTTTTATGTTATAAACATGCTGTCACATGATTTGGCTGTGTTTTTACGACCGGCCGCCTGCCTGATGTCAACTTACCTTAGTCGTATTTTTCGACACCTCGGTAAGAAATGAGGTCGGTCTATTCTACTCAGCCGGACACCACATTACACTTAGCATTACATAGATTTTCTTAATAGTGAACGTGTGTAGTGCTTGTGTATTGTGGTGGCGGTGGTGGAGATTTTCGCATGAGTTTTTATGAACACTGAATATATCAGATATGAAACCGATAGTCCACTCTACATTTAGCATTATTTATATTTTCTATTTACTTTAGCTTTGTATTTAGGGTCTCCGAAAGAAACGCCTAATTCTATAAATTATTTCATAGTACCATTTAAATACATTTGCCGTGTGGTATCCGGCTGAGTAGAATAGACCACCCTCATTTCTTACCATGGTGTCGTAAAAGGCGACTAGGTAAGTTGATATCTTGCTGAGTAGAATAGACTACCCTTAATTCTTACCGAGGTGTCGCAATATACGACTAAGGTAAGTTGACCCACCGTGTGGTATCCGGTTGAGTAAAATAGACCACCCTCTTTCTCATCAAATCATGTGAGAACATGTATACAATCTTGTGCCGATTTATCATAGAGTGTTATAAGGCAGAAGAATGATGATACCATTTAAATACGAAGACAACTGAAATAAAATGAAATTTTGCACATAAATGATACAGTCGATTTATGGATGGCTGACATAGATCACGTATATTGAAGGCTTAGCGTAATTGCTGCAAACTGGGTGCCATAAATTGCTACGTATAACATTTCCAGCGGCCATTTGTCATATCTTCTAACAGATATATTGCACAATTAATTGAATAATATTGCTAGTGAGATATCATATTCCATTCTGTTTGAACAGGGACATACAATAGGATGCTCTTCAATGCTTCTGGATGTTAATTGATATAATAATACCCTTTAATATGTTCCGGGGTGTGCTATCCGGTTGAGTAGAATAGACTACCCTAATTTCTTACCCAGATGTCGTAAAAGGCGCCTAAGGTAAGCTGACCAACCGTGGTATTTGGCTGAGCAGAATAAACTATCCTTTTTTCTTACCGAAGTGTCGTTAAAAGTGATTTATGTAATCTGACCCGCCGTGAGGTACCCTGCTTAGTAGACCATCCTCATTTCTTACTTTAAAGATAATTTGACGTCAAGCAGGCGGCCGGTCGTAAAATACCAATCCAAATCATGTAACAACATAGTTAGTATAATACATGTTGAGCCAATCCAGTTCGATTGGTTTATCGGACGCCCATCTGAAAAGGTCCCCGTGGCAGTTGATGCATCTGGTGCTCTCAATGCATCGATTAGCGGAGGGAGGGCCCACTTTTAGAGAGGCCCTGACCCAGCGATGGCGCACTCTGGGGTTCAGAGTTGCTGCTGGCGGGGATGGGAGCAATGTGTACAACGGTACCCTGTCCCCGCCACCAGTAGTGTGGTGGAGCTTTGTCAGGTTTTTAGCCGGTGCGAGTCCGACATACCTGCCGCTCGTTCCCGTAGGGTAGTGATGACCCTCAATGGGTTTTTCTGACATAAAAAAACCCTAGTTCAAGTGGGATGAAAATGACTGGCAGGAGAATGATGAATATATTGAATAATATTGCTAGCAAGATATAATATTCCACTCTGTTTGAACAGGGCTTGTAATTGGATGCTCCTTGATCGTATCGATCGATCATGTGACAACATGTTTAAACATGTTGTGCCGACTCCACTTAGAGTGGGATAAGGGATGATAGATTCATTATTTTTCTAAATCAAGACTTTTTTTTGAGTTAATGTATAGAACCGGCTATACTCACGTCTTATTGAAACGGAAAACGGAAACTTGTTTCCGCCGTGATAACGTCGTGTAAAGAGCTCATGAATAAGAGCCCCGGATGGGTTCGAAACTAGTCGGGCTAACCCGATAAAATAAGACGTGAGTATAGCCGATTCTATACATTAACTATGAATACTACTCACGATAGTATAATTCAAAACTTTTTTTTGAATAATTTATTGACACAAAACAATGTTCACATAAATATTGGTTAACGATACTGGTATAAAATCGTTGAACGGATATAGGCAATCGTTTACTTGGAATGGGGCTTATCACATATATGGGGTTAACGTTGAGTGCAAAATGGAGTTTTCGGGATTAAGGCGATGGTAAAAAGGATTTTCGGGTTGTCTCACTAAATGTGGGCTGAAGTTAAGTTAGATATTAGAGCGATTTCAGAGCTAACTTCAAAACAACTGTTTTCATTTAAAAATAATATTTATTTAAGATTCGTGAACGGTCTTCTTCATCATCCTACTGTCTTTATCCCACTCTAAGTCGGGTCGGCACAACATGTTATAAACATGCATGATTTGGCTACATATTTTGCGACCGGCCGTCTGCCTGACGTCAATTTATCTTAGTCGTATTTTACGACACCTGAGTTAGAAATAGGGTGATCTATTCAACTCAGCCGGATACCACACGGTGGGTCAACTTAACTTAGTCACCTTTTACGAAACCTCGGTAACGACTTTGCCGTTACATCGCTTTAAAAACAGTGTATGAAATACAATACAGTGTATGAATATACTATTAACGATTCTATAGATTATAAGAATGCGTAGATATAGCGACTCCTTTACCTTGTACAAGATAGTAATGACTAAATTTAACTAGTTATAAGAATTATATTTTGCAAAGAGCAGCTGCCGAGTTTGTTTCTGGCTCTTCTTATCAGCTTTCCGAACCAGCAGTAGAGTTGACGAATTAAAAGCACTTGTTTACAAGTTTACTTCATCATCATAATGCAGTTGAAAACCAAGATCTCAAAATGCACTTAAGATCAAACTTCTTATGATTGTTTCAGATTTGTTGTTGTTGTTTTCTCTGTTCATCTGTTCAGTTAACGCGCGCATTTCAGTAATGTACGCACACGAGAAACTGACAGATATGGTGGCCGAACAGTGTTTAATCGAAATGTTCCCAAAAGCCAAGCGCATCGAGCTCCAAGAGTCTGATGAGTCGTGTATAATTTTCTGTGTATTGAAGAAATTCGGCATCATGAACGGCAGCGGGCAGATAAACTTAGATATTTACAGGTAAATTGGTGATATTAATGCTAATTTAACAAGAACGATCGTCTTTTCTTAATATATATTCTGTTGTCCTTATCGCACTCTAAGTGGGGTCGGCACAACATATTCTTCTCGTCTTCTCTGACTATGAGAATGACTCTCTCCTTCATTCGTCAACTATGGCACTACCTCTTATATGATTCACCAGTATCAATCCACAAATCTCTTTCCTTTTCGGTATTTAAGTTTGACACTAGAAAATATTTATCTTAAATATTTATCTTAAGCAATTATATTAGTAGCATCTTTCATCTATTTGTTTTTACCAAAATTAATTAATAGATTAAATAGTTAAATTTATATAAACTTGTCTCTGTATTTCCCGTATTCTCTTTCTTCTTCAATTCTTGTCCTTTTCCTTTTGTCACTTAAAGGTTGACTGGAAGTGATCCCTTTTAGAGATAAGTCCGCCTTTATACATGTGCTTTTTACTTTTTCTTTATCTTTTCTAAATATATGTATAAAAAGGAATAAATAAATTTATAGCATCATACTTCACACAATCCAACCAGCCCTTTTTAGACCTCCTTCTAGTCAAATATAAAGCCACATTTATATTCATATTAAATACTACTTAGTATTATCTATAGTGCAAATATTAATCTAGGCATATAGTTTTTAGTTATTTTTCTTTCTATATTACCGGTATTTCACTCCTTATGTATGTCCTTTTCCTTGCTACTCAAATGCTGACTGGAAGAAATCTCTTTTAGGGATAAGTCCGCCTTTGTACAGGTGCTATTTTTTTTAACATATGGATGTAACGTGCCACAGTTACGCGTGACCGGAGTTGCTTATAAAAATAAAACATATAAATTTTACTTTTATCCATACAAATATAAAGAAAAAAGAACTATAATAAATATATCTAGTATAAGTCCAAGTTCCATTAAACCTTAAAAACTTGGTGGACGTAAACCAGCATTAGTTTGGCATAGACAAATTAGCTAAATCCTAAATGTCACAGTATGTTCGCGAAGATAACTGGAAGGAATGGCGTTGAGATCCATTGTACTAGGATGAAGTTTATAGCATATTAAAACTTCCTTTAGAATGCTGGGATAAATTTACAGCTGATGTTTTGAAAAGGCACTTTTAAGACATTATACAAGTTTTTATGGTATGAATATAGCTTAAAAGTTTGCTTTAATTCTCTTCTTAAATTTTTTAATTCTCAGTACCTGGGAGCCTAGCTCGGTAAATTTTAAAATGATTTGAATGATGAAAAAGATAAAAAAAAAATTGAAAAGAAAAATAAAAATAATAATAGGGCAGGTGGGGCTCGATCCTAGGATTAAGACCTCTCTAGACCGCCCGTTTCCCAAATGAACTACCATGACTTTTCGTTTGACAGCGAAAAATTGTGTATAATCTAAATAATCTTTTTGATGTTTCTTTTAAAATTAAAAGTTTAACATTTCCGCTACAACTGTTACCGCAAATATGATGTGCAGGAAGTTATTTACAAAAGCATACGTGGGTGGGTCGAGGGTTAAGTTGCTAAACTCCGGAAGTTTGTTGTAACAATAATAACAAGGGGCTTAAACTTTCCTATTAAAGCGCTTTTAAGCATCATTTTTTACTCAATTTCAGAAAGGCTTTTGCTAATTAGACTCTTAATTTTTCTCCGTGTAACTATTAAACACGAAACTTTTGGACTTAGTCATCACAAACATTCTATGAGGTTAAAATAAGATAATTAATTGAGCTATTTACCAAAAAAATATCCTGAATATATGTACGTTTCTATAAACAATTTGTTGTAATTCTATAAACAATTATTTAATTTCAGTTTTTTAGTTTCAGTTTTCAGTTTTTAATTTCGGTAGTTTTAAATTCGGTGCAACAAAGTGTTGGAATATCCTGCCACCCCCGTTACGTAGCGTACAAACTAAATCTCACTTTAGAATTAAAGTGAAATCTTATTTTTTTAATATACAATAATCAGTTTTGTAAATATATAAAAGGTATATCTATCTTTATTTATGTAAACATTCTTAAATTTCATCTTTATCCACCTTAATGTTAAGTTAAAATTCGTGTTAAGTTTGTATGTGGCACACTATATAACTATCGCTCCACTCTAGCTAAGTCGTGCCAGTACTTCGGTTTATAAATCCACGGTCACTCTTTCGAATATTTAATTTACTTGCAAATTTTTTTTGTATTTTATATATAATTTATAAAGGTTATACGTAATAATTGAGTAATATTTATACCTGTCGAAAATCAGCGTAGAGCTCACCGTCCTTATAAGTCTGAGTGGTTATCCTATTTCTTTTTCATCACACCGACACACAACGTATATAAAATATATAATATAAAAGTTCTTTTAACTCTTTTTTATGTGCATTTCTATTTTTCTTTAAATTTTCTATTGTTTTAACTCTAACCGTAATGTGTGTAGAAAAGAAATTCTATTCTCTCTACACTGACTTGTCTGACACCTATATATAACACAAGTATTAAGTTGCTCACTTTGGGGACGGACGACCGTGTGTACAAGTGTCCCATATATTTATATTTATACTCATTTATAAAAACGAAAGTCTGTCTGTCTGTCCGTGTCCAATCTGCTGGACCAATAGTGTTAAAATGTGGTACAATCGTAGATTATACACCAGGCTTATATATTAAAATATTCCTTTTTATCTGAGAACAGGATAAAATATATAAACGAGAAAAACACATCATAATTAGGGTATGTGAGTACTTCCTCCTCCTCGAGTCGTCTTCCTCAATGCTGAGGGTCGTGACCCCCACTACGGATAACTTTGGTGCGAACTATGTTGCGCATGACAAGTCGCTATTCATTTGTGATCTTTCCATTGTGGGGGGGTTTTCTTGGGAAAAATATTTAAGTGGTGGGTTCCCGCGTCCTTCCACTCTCAGTCTTTAAGAGGTCATTTAACTCCTCACGGCTCCTGTAGCCGCTTCGAGCCTTAGGTTACTTCGAAGTTGTAGGGCTAATTAACTGCCGCCCGATGCTCGGCGTTGACTATTTTAACGCCGGGTTAGGTCTTTCCCTGACCAACCTTCCTCAATTTGCATCCGGGCTTGGGACCGGCAATGGCGGAGTGAGTACTTAAGTTAACGCATTTTTTTTTAGGAAACGAGTCCGGCAAGCTCATCAGTTAGACAGTCACAATTTGGTGGACGACAAAGGTGGTGCGTGTGTAGAAAGTGCTGAAGCTACGCAGCATAAACAAGATGTTTGCAAGAAGGCCAAAGTTTTTAACGACTGCACTCATTTGTATAGATTACTGTTTTAATAAAGCTGTAGATAAAATGTTGTATTTATTTATTCGTTAGAAAGCTTTGCAACTTGTTGAGATAATTTGATCGTTGTAATCACTATCACTACATATTATAAAACAAAGTCCATATATCCCTATGTACGCATAAAACTTTAAAACTACGCAACAGATTTTGATGCGGTTTTTTTTAATAGATAGAGTGATTCAAGAGGAAGGTTTGTACGTATAATAACATTCAATACGGAGTAGACTGATAATAGATATACTGGTAGATAAACTGTAATTTTTGAGGTTTCTGTAAACAATTTCATTTTTTTCCGTACCCGTACCCGTACCCGTACCCGTAGCCGTAGCCGTAGCCGTAGCCGTAGCCGTAGCCGATGCCGTAGCCGTAGCCTTAGCCTTAGCCTTAACCGTAGCCGTTTCTTGAGTCGCCAGGGGAATGTTACTCGAACGAACAGTAACACTATTACGAGTCCAAAACTAGACACAACACTAAATTTAGGCACTGCACTTTATATTGCAAGTCCTAGACGAATTTTTCGATGTTTTATAATGAATTTGATGCGAATTATTTATAGCGATCGAACGGCCATTAGCGAAGGTTCCGCGCTCACGTAGACACTCGCACGGCGACAGGCGACCCTATCGGCGAGTGGCGTTTTCATTGCTACCCACATATGGGTGAATAAAAAAATGACAATTTACAAAAATGACAATGACCAGAGACAAAAAGATAATACAAAATAAATAGAATTATTAAATATTTACGAACAAGGCGACTGAGGTTAGGTGAAGGCAGGCACACAGACGGTCTTAAAATACCTAGCCAGATTATGTGACAACATGTTTATCATGTTATAAATCCACTTAATTATTAATGATAATTAGTTGTTTTATGTCATGAGTCTATTAAAAAATAATTCAAATTCATTCGATAACTGGAGGAAATTATGTTCACAAACTTTAAGTTACCTTTAGCTGATATTTTCTGAATATAGCATACAGTTGACAAAGAGCCATATTTGGCTTGTCAAGCGAAAATGATATTTCGCTTGGTTTAACACTTATTATTGCCAAGACATGTCTATTTGCACTATAATTTCCTGTTTATTTTCAACCTAACGTATAGGTAATGTATTTGAGATGCCATTTTTTTGATGGCCCGTTAACGCAGTGGGTAGTGACCCTACCTTCAGCACCGCGGGTCGCGGATTTGATTCCCACCGAGGGCCAACATTTGTTTGCGGTAGCTACTAAAATATAAATTTGTAATTACCTGTTGTCATCTATTAACAACTGCCCAAAACCTTAGAACTGTAGCCCGTTGTTTAATATTTAGAATTTAATATTACCCGTACCCGTACCCGTACCCGTACCCGTATCATCCGCATCCGCATCCGCATCCGCATCCGCATCCGCATCCGCATCCGCATCCGCATCCGCATCCGCATCCGCATCCGCATCCGCATCCGCATCCGCATCCGCATCCGCATCCGCATCCGCATCCGCATCCGCATCCGCATCCGCATCCGCATCCGCATCCGCATCCGCATCCGCATCCGCATCCGCATCCGCATCCGCATCCGCATCCGCATCCGCATCCGCATCCGCATCCGCATCCGCATCCGCATCCGCATCCGCATCCGCATCCCTATCCGTATCCGTATCCTTATCCGTATCCGTATCCCTATCCCTATCCCTATCCCTATCCCTATCCGTATCCCTATCCCTATCCCTATCCCTATCCCATATACCATATCCCTATCCCTGTCATATCCCTATCCCTGTCATATCCCTATCCCTATACCTATACCTATCCCTATACCTATCCCTATCCCTTTCCCTATCCCTATCCCTATCCCTATCCCTATCCCTATCCCAATTCCTATTTCTATTCCTATTCCTATTCGTATTCGTATTCGTATTCTTATTCGTATTCGTATTCGTATTCTTATTCGTATTCGTATTTGTAGCCGCATCCGCATCCGCATCCGTATCCGCATCCGCGTCCGCAACCGCGTCTGCATCCGCGTCCGCATCCGCGTCCGCATCCGCATCCGCATCCGCATCCCTATCCGTATCCCTATCCGTATCCGTATCCGTATCCGCATCCCTATCCGTATCCCTTTCCCTATCCGTATCCGTATCCATATCCCTATCCCTATCCCTATTTGTATCCCTATTTCTATCCTTATCCCTATCCCTATCGCTATTCCTTTTTTTATCCCTATTCCTATTCCTATTCGTATTCGTATTCGTATCCGCATCTGCATCCGCATCCGCATCCGCATCCACATCCGCATCCGCATCCGCATCCGCATCCCTATCCGTACCCGTACCCGTACCCGTATCCGTACCCGTACCCGTACCCGTACCCGTACCCGTACCCGTACCCGTAGCCGTACCTGTTGCCGTAGCCATATCCGTACCCGTAGCCGTACCCGTACCCGTACCCGTAGCCGTAGCCGTGTCCGTAGCCGTAGCCGTAGCCGTAGCCGTTGCCGTTGCCGTTGCCGTAGCCGTAGCCATAGCCGTAGCCGTAGCCGTAGCCGTAGCCGTAGCCGTAGCCGTAGCCGTAGCCGTAGCCGTTGCCGTAGCCATAGCCGTGGCCGCACCCGTTGCCGTTGACAAAGAGCCATATTTGGCTTGTCAAGCGAAAATGATATTTCGCTTGGTTTAACACTTATTATTGCCAAGACATGTCTATTTGCACTATAATTTCCTGTTTATTTTGAACCTAACGTATAGGTAATGTATTTGAGATGCCATTTTTTTGATGGTCCGTTGACGCAGAGGGTAGACACCCTACCTTCAGCACCGCGGGTCGCGGATTTGATTCCCACCGAGGGCCAACATTTGTTTGCGGTAGCTACTAAAATATAAATTTGTAATTACCTGTTGTCATCTATTAACAACTGCCCAAAACCTCAGAACTGTAGCCCGTTGTTTAATATTTAAAATTTAATATTACCCGTACCCGTACCTGTACCCGTATCCGTATCCGCATCCGCATCCGCATCCGCATCCGCATCCGCATCCGAATCCGCATCCGCATCCGCATCCGCATCCGCATCCGCATCCGCATCCGCATCCGCATCCGCATCCGCATCCGCATCCGCATCCGCATCCCTATCCTATCCCTATCCCTATCCCTATCCCTATCCCTATCCCTATCCCTATCCCTATCCCTATCCCTATCCCTATCCCTATCCCTATCCCTATCCCTATCCCTATCCCTATCCCTATCCCTATCCCTATCCCTATCCCTATCCCTATCCCTATCCCTATCCCATATCCCATATCCCTATCCCTATCACTATATTGATCCCTATCCCATATCCCATATCCCTATCCCTATCACTATATTGATCCCTATCCCTATCCCTATCCCTATCCCTATCCCTATCCCTATCCCTATCCCTATCCCTATCCCTATCCCTATCCCTAACCCTATCCCTATCCCTATCCCTATCCCTATCCCTATCCCTATCCATATCCCTATCACTATCAATATCCCTATCCCTATCCGTATCCGTATCCCTATCACTATCAATATCCCTATCCCTATCCGTATCCGTATCCCTATCCCTATCCGCATCCGCATCCGCATCCGCATCCGCATCCGCATCCGCATCCGCATCCGCATCCGCATCCGCATCCGCATCCGCATCCGCATCCGCATCCGCATCCGCATCCGCATCCGCATCCGCATCCGCATCCGCATCCCTATCCCTATCCCTATCCCTATCCCTATCCCTATCCCTATCCCTATCCCTATCCCTATCCCTATCCCTATCCCTATCCCTATCCCTATCCCTATCCCTATCCCTATCCCTATCCCTATCCCTATCCCTATCCCTATCCCTATCCCTATCCCTATCCCTATCCCTATCCCTATCCCTATCCCTATCCCTATCCCATATCCCTATCCCATATCCCATATCCCTATCCCTATCCCTATCACTATCCCTATCCCTATCCCTATCCCTATCCCTATCCCTATTCCTATTCCTATTCCTATTCCTATTCCTATTCCTATTCCTATTCCTATTCCTATTCCTATTCCTATTCCTATTCCTATTCCTATTCCTATTCCTATTCCTATTCCTATTCCTATTCCTATTCCTATTCCTATTCCTATTCCTATTCCTATTCGTATTCGTATTCGTATTAAATAAATAAAAATAAATATGTTGTCTCCAAAATTTGAATTTAATAAAGTTGAACACATTACTGGCGCTGATCGTTACTCTAAAAATATCATTACACGAAAATCCTCGGTAGAAAGCTTTAAATATCTTGAATCGGCATCATTAAACTGTTTTGCTCAGTTGAATCGTTTTTCATTTTGATCAAATCTCCGTGAAAAAATACGTTATTAAATTCATATTACTTATTGCTGAGTGGATAAAATTGATACGCTATGTCAGTGTATATTATGTGTGCTAAATATAAAAATAATTTAATTTCGCGCAATACTTTTAAATGTACTGTTTATATTACCTATTCGTCGTTTATTGTATGTTTGCCCTTTGAATGGTGGTATATAAAAAAAAGCAACTGGTATACTTAATCGAAATCAAAATGTCTACTTTCTTTTATTGAAAGCCGGCCTAAAAAGTGTCCAATGAAAAAAAGAGAAAGCTAAGATATGACATTACCTATGTATGCAACAACTAAGCGAGATCGTCTTCAGATGTTCGTCATCCCCCTGCCCTTATCCCACTCTAAGTGGGGTCGGCACATGTTACAAAAATGTTCTCACATGATTTGGCTATGTATTTATGACCGGCGCCCTGCTTGACGTCAACTTACCTTGGTCGTATTTTACCACACCTCGATAAGAAAGAGGGTGGTCTATTTTACTCAACCGGATACCATACGGCGGGTCGACTAACCTTAATCGCCTTTTACGACACTTCAGTAACAAATGAGGGTGGTCTATTCTACTCAGCCGGATACTATTTGGTGGGTCAACTTACCTAAGTCGTATTTTACGACACCTCGGTAAGAAAGAGGGTAGTGTTTTTACTCAACCGGATACCACACGGCGGGTCGACTAACCTTAATCGGCTTTTACGACACTTCAGTTTGAAATGAGGGTGGTCTATTTTACTCAGCTGGATACCATTCGGCGTGTCAACTTACTTTAGTCGTATTTTACGACACCTCGGTAAGAAAGAGAGTGGTCTATTTTACTCAACATATAACACACGGTGGGTCAACTTACCTTAGTCGCCTTTTACGACACCTCGGCAATAAATGAGGGTGGTACTATTCTATTAAGCCGGATACCACACGGCGTAGCCTCTTCAGATTATGTTTATTATTATTAAAAAAGTTCTGAGCGACACTTAACATGAGCAATAAGCATAAGAGTTACCAACTTACCTGACAAAGATGAAAATTGTGCAAGAACCTATACTGAAACTAATTTATCCATATATTTGTGAAAGGTTTGCAAAAAAAAGGCTGTTACTAAGAAGGATAAATTTAAAAGTTTTTAAAAGTGTTTTTAGTATTAAAAAAAATTCAATTTGTAACATCTTTTAAATTATTTATATTCCTTTCAAATTTTCACTACCTTCAGCTCAAAAATTTTCTGAATACACGTTTTCTATTTGCTTTAAAGTGAACGTCATTAGAAATTCGCAGCATTCGAAAGCGTTTTATGAATATTTCTCAGATATTTTCTTGTACAAATAAAAAGTGTCGAACTTAATTTAAAAATATTCTTCTCGCCTTTATTCGCCTTTGCGCCTTTGAAGTTATAAAATGATTATTGTAATAAGTTTTTCAATTTTGTTTCAATATTTTATCATCAAAGATCTTATGTCTAATTTTAGTTTATTTTTTAAGGTTGTTTATCCACTAAGCAAAAGTTAAATAAACTATGTTTTACGGTGGATCAATTATTTTTAAAAGTGATAATGGAAATAGTTTGCTGTAATAGAATATCGCGGATCTTATTAAATTTATCGCGGATTATAGCAAAATTAATTTATTATTACTTTTGTATTAACGATTACCACAAGGGATCGCACAATTCTTGAAACATTGTTTTTAAGTGTGGTATCCGGCTGAGTAGAATAGACCACTTCAATTCTTGGTTGTCGTATAAGGCGTGGAGGGAAAAAGGGCGTTCCTTAATTAAAAGGAACCTGGTCCGTGGACCCTAGGTCGCTGATTGGTAATTTAAGTGAACTGTATAGGGGGGTTCAGGGCTTTAACTATTTTCTATCTTTCTGGGCAATGCGTAATTTATCACCGATAAGAAGTAACAACTTAGCACTACCCGCCTTTCGATGCCTTTGTACTTCCACCATGCACTGGATGGTTCGAAGTCCTCGATATGCGCTGGCGGCCGGCCGTTTCTTGTGTCGCTAGGGGAATGTTACTTGTACGAAAAGTAACACTATTACGAGTCCAAATTTAGACACAACACTAAAATTAGGCACTGCACTTTATATTGCAAGTCCTAGACGAATTTTTGGATGTTTTATAATGAATTTGATGCGAATTATTTATAGCGATCGAACGGCCATTAGCGAAGGTTCCGCGCTCACGTAGACACTCGCACGGCGACAGGCGACCCGATCGGCGAGTGGCGTTTTCATTGCTACCCACATATCGGTGAATAAAAAAATGACAATTTACAAAAATGACAATGACCAGAGACAAAAAGATAATACAAAATAAATAGAATTATTAAATATTTACGAACAAGGCGACTGAGGTTATTTGAAGGCAGGCACACAGACCGTTTTCATTGCTACCCACATATCGGTGAATAAAAAAATGACAATTTACAAAAATGACAATGACCGGAGACAAAAAGATAATACAAAATAAATAGAATTATTAAATATTTACGAACAAGGCGACTGAGGTTAGTTGAAGGCAGGCACACAGACGGTCTTAAAATACCCAGCCAGATTATGTGCCAACATGTTTATCATGTTATAAATCCACTTAATTATTAATGATAATTAGTTGTTATATGTCATGAGTCTATTAAAAAATAATTCAAATTCATTCGATAACTGGAGGAAATTATGTTCACAAAATTTAAGTTACCTTTAGCTGATATTTTCTGAATATAGCATACAGTTGACAAAGAGCCATATTTGGCTTGTCAAGCGAAAATGATATTTCGCTTGGTTTAACACTTATTATTGCCAAGACATGTCTATTTGCACTATAATTTCCTGTTTATTTTCAACCTAACGTATAGGTAATGTATTTGAGATGCCATTTTTTTGATGGTCCGTTGACGCAGTGGGAAGTGACCCTACCTTCAGCACAGCGGGTCGCGGATTTGATTCCCACCAAGGGCCAACATTTGTTTGCGGTAGCTACTAAAATATAAATTTGTAATTACCTGTTGTCATCTATTAACAACTGGCCAAAACCTCAGAACTGTAGCCCGTTGTTTAATATTTAAAATTTAATATTACCCGTACCCGTACCCGTACCCGTACCCGTATCCGCAGCCGCAGCCGCAGCCGCATCCGTATCCGCAGCCGCAGCCGCAGCCGCATCCGCGTCCGCATCCGCATCCGCATCCGCATCCGCGTCCGCGTCCGCATCCGCATCCGCATCCGCATCCGCATCCGCATCCGCATCCGCATCCGCATCCGCATCCGCATCCGCATCCGCATCCGCATCCGCATCCGCATCCGCATCCGCATCCGCATCCGCATCCGCACCCGCACCCGCACCCGCATCCGCACCGCATCCGCATCCGCATCCGCATCCGCATCCGCATCCGCATCCGCATCCGCATCCGCATCCGCATCCGCTACCGCATCCGCATCCGCATCCGCATCCGCATCCGCAACCGCATCCGCATCCGCATCCGCATCCGCATCCGCATCCGCATCCGCATCCGCATCCGCATCCGCATCAGCATCCGCATCCGCTACCGCATCCGCATCCGCATCCGCATCCGCATCCGCATCCGCAACCGCATCCGCATCCGCATCCGCATCCGCATCCGCATCCGCATCCGCATCCGCATCCGCATCCGCAACCACATCCGCATCCGCATCCGCATCCGCATCCGCATCCGCATCCGCATCCGCATCCGCATCCGTATCCGTATCCCTATCCGTATCAGTATCCCTATCCGTATCCCTATCCCTATCCCTATCCCTATATCTATCCCTATCCCTAACCCTAACCCTAACCCTAACCCTAACCCTAACCCTAACCCTAACCCTAACCCTAACCCTAACCCTAACCCTAACCCTAACCCTAACCCTAACCCTAACCCTAACCCTAACCCTAACCCTAACCCTAACCCTATCCCTATCCCTATCCCTATCCCTATCCCTATCCCTATCCCTATCCCTATCCCTATCCCTATCCCTATACCTATCCCTATATCTATCCCTATCCCTAACCCTAACCCTAACCCTAACCCTAACCCTAACCCTAACCCTAACCCTAACCCTATCCCTATCCCTATCCCTATCCCTATCCCTATCCCTATCCCTATCCCTACCCTATCCCTACCCTATCCCGTACCCGTATCCGTATCCGTATCCGTATCCGCAGCCGCAGCCGCAGCCGCAGCCGCAGCCTTATCCCTATCCCTATCCCTATCCCTATCCCTATCCCTATCCCTATCCCTATCCCTAACCCTATCCCTATCCCTATCCCTATCCCTATCCCTATCCCTATCCCTAACCCTATCCCTATCCCTATCCCTATCCCTATCCCTATCCCTATCCTAACCCTATCCCTATCCCTATCGTTATCCCTATCCCTATCCCTATATCTATCCCAATTCCTATTCCTATTCCTATTCGTATTCGTATTCGTATTCGTATTCTTATTCGTACCCGTACCCGTACCCGTACCCGTACCCGTACCCGAACCTTAGCCGTTGCTGTAGCCGTAGCCGTAGCCGTAGCCGTAGCCGTAGCCGTAGCCGTAGCCGTAGCCGATGCCGTAGCCGTAGCCTTAGCCTTACTCGAACGAACAGTAACACTATTACGAGTCCAAAACTAGACACAACACTAAATTAAGGCACTGCACTTTATATTGCAAGTGCTAGACGAATTTTTCGATGTTTTATAATGAATTTGATGCGAATTATTTATAGCGATCGAACGGCCATTAGCGAAGGTTCCGCGCACACGTAGACACTTGCACGGCGACAGGCAACCCGATCGGCGAGTGGCGTTTTCATTGCTACCCACATATCGGTGAATAAAAAAATGACAATTTACAAAAATGACAATGACCAGAGACAAAAAGATAATCCTTACTAATATTATAAATGGGAAAGTCTGTCTGTCTGTCGGTTCCGTTTTCACGGCCAATCCGCTGAACCAATATCGATGAAATTTGGCATAAATATTTCTTATATACCGGGGTAACATATAGGCTATATAAATCCTGTTAATTCAACAGGAATTAAATTCAGGAAGAATTAAATACGATGACATTCAAAACGCCATCTTTAATAAACCTGTGGTACTAATTTTTATTTACGATGTGTCAAAATCAAGTCAAATCTGTATTTACGAAGTATTTAAATTCAAAGGTTTTCGACTTACGTCAAAAGAGTTATCTTTAATGAGTATTTATATTTTATTTTATTTTATTCGTTTACTGGACAAATTTAACTGAGAAAATTTAACATTGTAATAACAATGGATTATTAATATAAGTAATACGCGTTATTTAGTAAAATAAATAAACTAATCACTACATATTATAAAACAAAGTCCATATTTTCCTATGTATGCATAAAACTTTAAAACTACGCAACAGATTTTGATGCGGTTTTTTTTAATAGATAGAGTGATTCCAGAGGAAGGTTTGTACGTATAATAACATTCAATACTGAGTAGAGAAATACTGTAATTTTTGAGGTTTCTGTAAATAATTACATTTTTTCCGCTTACATTGCAAACGCAGGCTAAACCCTACGAGATTTATCAAAATAATGTACTAAGTATTTGTACATCTTGAAAAGGTCTACAGAAAAGCCCGCGATGGTATATGTCTATCTCTTATGGATAGCCCACTATAGCATTTTTTGTCATTTACTTTTTAATAAAATAATGCCTTATTTTTGAAGCAATTTTTATACAATACAGCATTAATCCTTATCCAATTAAGTACCTTAAATAAATAGTTGATTTAATATAGATCAATATGGCCGTTTACAGCATGTAATTTAAGAGAACATTTTCGGAGATATTACAGATTTAAAATGCCGTGAGGACGCCGCGCTTCGCCCTAACACTTCGACTTTAGCAGCTTTGTCGCTCTTTCAAGAGTTCGTTTAAAGACATTCTGTAATTAATTGTAAAAATAAAATACATAGGGAAAATGTTAAAGTAAATAAGTAAAATGTACTTTATGAATTTAGATATTCCAAAGATAGCAGGAAATCTTCTTGGTATAGGGAAAGGAAATTGTTTTTCTCCAAATTTAACGCTATGGCCACAGGCAGTAATGAATAAATCAAAACAACTGGATCAATTTTTTGAATTTAAACTATCGTGAGTGTAATTCATAATTAATGTATAGAAACCGGCTATACTCACGTGTTATTTTATCGGATGAGCCCGACTAGTTTCAAGCCCATACGGGGCTCTTATTCATGAGCTCTTTACAACAACTTTTTAACAACTGCCCAAAACCTCAGAACTGTAACCCGTTGTTTAATATTTAAAATTTAATATTACCCATACCCGTACCCGTATCCGTATCCGTAGCCGCAGCAACAGCCGCAGCCGCAGCCGCAGCCGCAGCCGCAGCCGCGTCCGCATCCGCATCCGCATCCCTATCCGTATCCGTATCCCGTATCTATTCCTATTCCTATTCCTATTCCTATTCCTATTCCTATTCCTATTCCTATTCCTATTCCTATTCCTATTCCTATTCCTATTCCTATTCCTATTCCTATTCCTATTCCTATTCCTATTCCTATTCCTATTCCTATTCCTATTCCTATTCCTATTCCTATTCCTGTTCCTGTTCCTGTTCCTGTTCCTGTTCCTGTTCCTGTTCCTGTTCCTGTTCCTGTTCCTGTTCCTGTTCCTGTTCCTGTTCCTGTTCCTGTTCCTGTTCCTGTTCCTGTTCCTGTTCCTGTTCCTGTTCCTGTTCCTGTTCCTGTTCCTGTTCCTATTCCTATTCCTATTCCTATTCCTATTCCTATTCCTATTCCTATTCCTATTCCTATTCCTATTCCTATTCCTATTCCTATTCCTATTCCTATTCCTATTCCTATTCCTATTCCTATTCCTATTCCTATTCCTATTCCTATTCCTATTCCTATTCCTATTCCTATTCCTATTCCTATTCCTATTCCTATTCCTATTCCTATTCCTATTCCTATTCCTATTCCTATTCCTATTCCTATTCCTATTCCTATTCCTATTCCTATTCCTATTCCTATTCCTATTCCTATTCCTATTCCTATTCCTATTCCTATTCCTATTCCTATTCCTATTCCTATTCCTATTCCTATTCCTATTCCTATTCCTATTCCTATTCCTATTCCTATTCCTATTCCTATTCCTATTCCTATTCCTATTCCTATTCCTATTCCTATTCCTATTCCTATTCCTATTCCTATTCCTATTCCTATTCCTATTCCTATTCCTATTCCTATTCCTATTCCTATTCCTATTCCTATTCCTATTCCTATTCCTATTCCTATTCCTATTCCTATTCCTATTCCTATTCCTATTCCTATTCCTATTCCTATTCCTATTCCTATTCCTATTCCTATTCCTATTCGTATAAATAAAAATAAATATTTATAAATTAGCGATGTAAAAAAAGATGTTTGTCTCCAAAATTTGAATTTAATAAAGTTGAACACATTACTGGCGCTGATCGTTACTCTAAAAATATCATTACACGAAAATCCTCGGTAGAAAGCTTTAAATATCTTGAATCGGCATCATTAAACTGTTTTGCTCAGTTGAATCGTTTTTCATTTTGATCAAATCTCCGTGAAAAAATACGTTATTAAATTCATATTACTTATTGCTGAGTGGATAAAATTGATACGCTATGTCAGTGTATATTATGTGTGCTAAATATAAAAATAATTTAATTTCGCGCAATACTTTTAAATGTACTGTTTATATTACCTATTCGTCGTTTATTGTATGTTTGCCCTTTGAATGGTGGTATATAAAAAAAAGCAACTGGTATACTTAATCGAAATCAAAATGTCTACTTTCTTTTATTGAAAGCCGGCCTAAAAAGTGTCCAATGAAAAAAAGAGAAAGCTAAGATATGACATTACCTATGTATGCAACAACTAAGCGAGATCGTCTTCAGATGTTCGTCATCCCCCTGCCCTTATCCCACTCTAAGTGGGGTCGGCACATGTTACAAAAATGTTGTCACATGATTTGGCTATGTATTTATGACCGGCGCCCTGCTTGACGTCAACCTACCTTAGTCGTATTTTACCACACCTCGATAAGAAAGAGGGTGGTCTATTTTACTCAACCGGATACTATACGGCGGGTCGACTAACCTTAATCGCCTTTTACGACACTTCAGTAACAAATGAGGGTGGTCTATTCTACTCAGCCGGATACTATTTGGCGGGTCAACTTACGTAAGTCGTATTTTACGACACCTCGGTAAGAAAGAGGGTAGTGTTTTTACTCAACCGGATACCACACGGCGGGTCGACTAACCTTAATCGGCTTTTACGACACTTCAGTTTGAAATGAGGGTGGTCTATTTTACTCAGCTGGATACCATTCGGCGTGTCAACTTACTTTAGTCGTATTTTACGACACCTCGGCAATAAATGAGGGTGGTACTATTCTATTAAGCCGGATACCACACGGCGTAGCCTCTTCAGATATTATGTTTATTATTATTAAAAAAGTTCTGAGCGACACTAAACATGAGCAATAAGCATAAGAGTTACCAACTTGCCTGACAAAGATGAAAATTGTGCAAAAACCTATACTGAAACTAATTTATCCATATATTTGTGAAAGGTTTGCAAAAAAAGGCTGTTACTAAGAAGGATAAATTTAAAAGTTTTTAAAAGCGTTTTTAGTATTAAAAAAAATTCAATTTGTAAAATCTTTTAAATTATTTATATTCCTTTCAAATTTTTACTACCTTCAGCTCAAAATTTTTCTGAATACACGTTTTCTATTTGCTTTAAAGTGAACGTCATTAGAAATTCGCAGCATTCGAAAGCGTTTTATGAATATTTCTCAGATATTTTCTTGTACAAATAAAAAGTGTCGAACTTAATTTAAAAATATTCTTCTCGCCTTTATTCGCCTTTGCGCCTTTGAAGTTATAAAATGATTATTGTAATAAGTTTTTCAATTTTGTTTCAATATTTTATCATCAAAGATCTTATGTCTAATTTTAGTTTATTTTTTAAGGTTGTTTATCCACTAAGCAAAAGTTAAATAAACTATGTTTTACGGTGGATCAATTATTTTTAAAAGTGATAATGGAAATAGTTTGCTGTAATAGAATATCGCGGATCTTATTAAATTTATCACGGATTATAGCAAAATTAATTTATTATTACTTTTGTATTATCGATTTCCACAAGGGATCGCACAATTCTTGAAACATTGTTTTTAAGTGTGGTATCCGGCTGAGTAGAATAGACCACTTCAATTCTTGGTTGTCGTATAAGGCGTGGAGGGAAAAAGGGCGTTCCTTAATTAAAAGGAACCTGGTCCGTGGACCCTAGGTCGCTGATTGGTAATTTAAGTGAACTGTATAGGGGGGTTCAGGGCTTTAACTATTTTCTATCTTTCTGGGCAATGCGTAATTTATCACCGATAAGAAGTAACAACTTAGCACTACCCGCCTTTCGATGCCTTTGTACTTCCACCATGCACTGGAAGGTTCGAAGTCCTCGATATGCGCTGGCGGCCGGCCGTTTCTTGTGTCGCCAGGGGAATGTTACTCGAACGAACAGTAACACTATTACGAGTCCAAAACTAGACACAACACTAAATTTAGGCACTGCACTTTATATCGCAAGTCCTAGACGAATTTCTCGATGTTTTATAATGAATTTGATGCGAATTATTTATAGCGATCGAACGGCCATTAGCGAAGGTTCCGCGCTCACGTAGACACTCGCATGGCGACAGGCGACCCGATCGGCGAGTGGCGTTTTCATTGCTACCCACATATCGGTGAATAAAAAAATGACAATTGCCCAGAGACAAAAAGATAATACAAAATAAATAGAATTATTAAATATTTACGAACAAGGCGACTGAGGTTAGTTGAAGGCAGGCACACAGACGGTCTTAAAATACCTAGCCAGATTATGTGCCAACATGTTTATCATGTTATAAATCCACTTAATTATTAATGATAATTAGTTGTTTTATGTCATGAGTCTATTAAAAAATAATTCAAATTCATTCGATAACTGGAGGAAATTATGTTCACAAAATAAATTACCTACTACATTATATATAAAAATAAATTACCTTTAGCTGATATTTTCTAAATAGAGCATACAGTTGGCAAAGAGCCATATTTGGCTTGTCAAGCGAAAATGATATTTCGCTTGATTTAACACTTATTATTGCCAAGACATGTCTATTTGCACTATAATTTCCTGTTTATTTGACATTAATGACACTCAATTATTTAAGACTGTTTCTAAATTTCATTTGAACTAATGGCTTGTGTGTGTAGGTGTGGATAATTGATAAGTATTTGAGACGCCATTTTTTTTACTGGCCCGTTGGCGCAGTGGGTCATGACCCTGCCTACAGCAACGCAAATTGCGAGTTCGATTCCTGCCGGGAACCAACATTTTCTATAAATGAATTTGTTGGTCTTCGAGTTTAGTGTATCTATTTATGTATGTATCTAAAATATATAAAAATAAAATATAAAATATATATATACAACAAACAAAACGTTTATTATTTAAAATTTCATACAAAACGGTCAACTACTAGTACATGGTCAATTACTAGTGCACTTACCTTAATTACTGATGGACGGATATGGAATATATACAATAAAAAATATAAATATAAATATATCGGACACGCACACGCGATCCTTCCCCAAAGTAAGTAACTTAATACTTGTGGTATGGTAGATAGACAACTGGTAAATATATACTTATATAATTTTTAAATACAAATATACACCCAGGCTCGAAGACCACCAAATTCATTTATAGAAAATGTTGGCCCTCGGCGGGAATCGAACCCGCGACCCGCGGAGCTGAAGGCAGGGTCACTACCCACTGCGCCAACGGGCCAGTCAAAAAAAAAACATCATCATCATCTTCCTGCCCTTATCCCACTCTAAGTGGGGTCGGCACAACATGTTATAAACATGCTGTCACATGATTTGGCTGCGTTTTTACGACCGGCCGCCTGCCTGACGTCAACTTACCTCAGTCGTATTTTACGACACCTCGGTAAGAAAGAGGGTGGTCTATTTTACTAAACCGGATACCACACGGTGGGTCAACTTACCTTAGTCGCCTTTTACGACACTTGGTAAGAAATGAGGTTGGTCTATTCTACTCAGCCGAATACCACACAGCGGGTCGACTCACCTTAGTCGCCTTTTACAAGACCTCGGTAAGAAATGAGGGTGGTACTATTCTTTTCAGCCGGATGCCACACAGCAAAAAAAAACATAATAAATATAAATGTACAAGTAGTTGTCGAAAAGAAGAACGAAAAATTCCAGAAAGTCGTATAGTTTAATCGCAGGAATGTAACAAACATTCTAGCTACTTAACAATTGCGAAATAACGAACATAGCTATTTTCTGTATCCAGCACCATATCGAGCAACTGGGTTTTGTCTGCACGTCCTCTTCTTCTTCTGCAGCAGTGGTTGCTGGAGTGGTGGTAGCATCGTCACAAAGTGCATACGTCGCGAACACTACAAGCAATACTATGCCTAACTTCATAATTGTTACCTTCATCTTTATTTTTGACTTGCTGTATTATACTGGTATTTTCTTTTAATAAATTATTTTATATGAAAGGACCTTTTGGTACAACGATCGCGTCTGTATTACCGAATTTCGTTCGCATAGCTTCGAGCGCAATTAAGATGTTTATCTTTTTATGCGCGATTTCGGAATATCAATTTAATTCACATCACTGTTATTATGTTTAATCTAGATATGTACATATAATTGCTATTATTGTATGATATGGGTAATTTTAATGCCTATTTGTAAATACGAGTAACAAAAGATAATCATAAATCTAAAATATTTGCCATTTCTACCATAATTCTGTTACATGTAATAGTAAGTACTAAACTGGTAGCATATCAAAGAACAGCGACAATGTTTCTGATAACGCATATTGTTCGAATAGCATAAGCAGTTAAGAGATTTTATAAAGTTAATAAAATTAAAAGCTCGGTAATACTCTCTTCTTTCTTCTTTCTTTAAATAAAAGGGAATGGAGTTCAGACCTTCTGTATGCTGACTACGACATGAAACAGTATGTCACAAGTTTCCTTGCAATGTTTTCCACCAAAAGATGCGAAATGATTTGTTATTTACATTTTATGTAGAAAACAATATGCTTAACAAAATAATCGTTATTACTAGTAGAACATACTGTCCAGAGTCTGAACCCGTGAATCCCTAGTGAGGATATTTTACCATTGGACAATCTTTGTAATGCTAAGTGTAAGCAGGCAATATTCATATACCTTATACATGCAAGACAAGTCACCACGCGTATCACAAAACCAAGAACAAAGAGTATCTGAAGCTGCATTCAGATATAATAAACCGCAAAATTCAATTTTTGCAAAACATCTGTTGGAAAGCGACTATAAGGTACCTAACAACCATTTCCTAAATATTCTTCATTTCTGCGATAAGGGTGCCCGACTTAATATTCTGGAGCAACTTGAGATAATAGAATATAACAATGGCCACCCAATTAACGAGCAAGTAAATGACTTGTGATGATGTAGCTTCTGTACAGTTACTTCGGATAATCTATTTCATCGTCATCTTCCTACCCTTATCCCACTTTAAGTGGGGTCGGCACAACATGTAATACACATATTTTCACATGACCTGGCTACGTATTTTACGACCGGCCGCCTGCAACTTAACTTATACGTATTTTCGACCACTCAGTAAATTCAAATTTTTGAATTTGAATTTACAAATTCAAAATATTCTTTATTCAAGTGGACTGTTTACAGTACTTTTGAATCGTCAAATGTTTTAAAGAAGCTACCACTGATTCGGAAGTTTGCTCCTACCGAGAAGAATCAGCAAGAAACTCGGCGGCTAATCTTTTAAAAAATTATTACAATTTGATGGTTACGAGATAATCGTTGCAGCTGGATGCGTAGCTGACTGCAGTTAAGATATGCTATCACTCAAATAATCCTCAATAGTATAGTAAGCTTTATGTAGCAACATCGTTTTGAGATAATTTCTAAACTTGTGTAAAGGCAAGTCTAGATAAGAAAGAAGGTGATCTATTCTACTTAACCGGATATTACACTGTGGGTCAACTTATTCGCCTTTTACGATACCTCGGTAAGAAATGAGGATGGTCTATTCTTCTCAGAAGTATACCACACGGCAGGTCGACTTACCTTAGTCGCCTTATACGAAACCTCGGTAAGAAATGAGGATGGTACTATTCTGTTCAGCGGGATACCACACGGCGTTTAGGATAATCTATTTCAAAACCAAATGTTTGTTGCATGACACACTGCCGCTGCTACAAGAAAAAGACATAGTCTGACATTACGACTATAAGCCGGTTTATTAAGCAGAGTTTATATATACTTCAGAAATCCATGAACCAGTACAAAAAGGCCCATAAAAAGGATATTTGTTCGGTCTATTCATAGCATAATACGCGTATATCCTCCATTATTCGGTCCGAGCACGTTCCGCAGTAAAGTACGAATCGTCGTAGTTTCGCAATAACATCGCACAAAAGAACCGGCCTAAATAAAGCATAAATTTGGGCGGTTAAATATAAATTATATAGCACATATTCTCTCAAAACGTACACGATATAAAAGAAGTTTGATTTTTGTAGTAATTTTTTGAAAAATATTGCCTTTTTACTATCAGAAACTTTTATATAGGTACTCTTCTGGAAAACTGTTTTAAAGTTTTCTCAATTAATATAGAGAGTCAAACAAGGATACAGTTAAGGAGGAGTTAAGTGTATTAACGGAGGACATGTAAAAAACTTTAACACTAAAACTTTAACAACTAAAAACTTAAACACTTATAAGAACACGTCGAGGCAACCAGCCAATCAGCATCGAAGCGAAGTTGATCAACGCTCTAACGCTTGCTCTGAAAGAAAAGAGGAAACTATGCCTAACATTAAAATTATTCTTTATTCAAGTTGGCTTTTACCTGGGATCTATTGAATTGCGAAGTAGCAGGTAATGAAGTATAAGTTAAGTTTAGTTAGCATTATGAAGGAAATGTGCTCTTACAAAGAAGATATCTTACCAAAAACAAGTCGGTCACTCTTTACAAAAATTATTATTTAAATAATATATAATTAACAAAAATTATAAAGTTATAATTTAAATCCAAGCTTTCTTATCATTCGCATAGCATTTAGTTATGGATAGCAACAGCCCGCTTTTTCTATCGCTACTACTACTATCAGAATAGATACCAACTTTTTAACGTATGACTTATGACGTAATCACTAGTAGTTTCCAATCCAAGCTTTCTTATCGTTTAGTTAGAGATAGTAACAGGCCGCTTTTTCTATCGCTACTATTATTATACTATCAGAATAGATACCAAGTTGGTAACGTATGACTTATGACGTAATCACTAATACTTTTACTATAGGAATAGATACAAACTTGGTAACGTACAACTTATGACGTAATCACTAGTAATTTTACTATCGGAATAGATACAAACTTGGTAACGTACGACTTAGCACGTAATTACTAGTACTTTTACTATCGGAATAGATACCAACTTGGTAACGTACGACTTAGCACGTAATTACTAGTACTTTTACTATCGGAATAGATACCAACTTTGTAACGTACGTAATGACGTAATCACTAGTACTTTTACTATAGGAATAGATAGCAATTTAATAATAAACGACGGACGACGTCATAGCATCGTAAAAGAATAGTTTATTTAATAGAAAACTGTTAAACCTTAAAAATTACATTAAAACATTTTAGCTTCATTACCAAAACAATGTTTCTAAGTAAAAGGAACGTTCAAACTGTCGAAAAAAAGAAAGTAATTTCTTGATATTAAAAATTGTTTAAAAGCCCCCGAAGACTTTTTACGGTCTAAGTAAAAAATTAGGGGAGAAAGTTTTTAGGGCTAAGGGTATTTGTACACAAGTCTTGAAGTCGATTGATTTTTTCAGTTTCATTTCATTTATATTTTAATACATTTGCGTCTCACGATCCGGGATGATAAGATTAATTAAAAATTACGATGATGAAAAATTAAGATGAAGAAAGATAATGAGTCTATCGAAAAAAAAAATTTTTTAATTTTTTCAACGGTACATTCTACATTCAATAAAATCTTTTAAATTATTTAACTACTTGTATATTGCAAATATCTCCATCGGTTGAGATTAAATGGCGATTTTCAATGTCATTCTATTTCTGCAGAATTAACAGTATTTCTATATAGCCTATATGTTATTCTAGGGTATAAGTAATAATTGTGCCAAATTTTATCGATATTGGTTCAGCGGATTCACCCTGAAAGAGAAACAAAAATACATCCATACTCACAAACTTTAGCATTTATAATATTAGTAGGAGAATACAACCGTACCCACATTTGTTTTAATTATTTCCGCACAAAGTTTTGCGGTGAAACAAAATTATACAAATACCAATGTAAATTGAAAATTTTCCGTGTCACACTGACATAAACAAATTACGTCTCGTCAAGGCGAAATAATAATTTCCTGCTATTTCCGCGAACATATGCCGTATTTCTGTTATTTCCCATAGCAATCCAAAAAAAAATTCGCTAATCAAATTTATTTCTTTATTCATACTAATATTATAAATGTCCAAAGTATGTGTGTCTGTCAATTAGGCTTTTACGGAGAAATACTTATGAAATTCGGTACAATTGAAGCTTATATAGGGCCAATAAGAAGGTGAAAAAATTCCGTCCCCAAAGTAACTTAATTCTTGTGTTATGGATAACAGGCAACGTATAAATATATACATATATAATTTTACATACATACTTAAATATTATAGAAATATACACCCAGACTTGAAGAACCAACATTTTTTTTATAGAAAAAAATATGACTTTCGGCGGGGATCGAACCCCGACAACAGAGCTGAATACAGAGTCACTGCCAACTCTGGACCATTAGTGCACTTAAAAAAGTTGGTCCAAATACAAAATACGTTTTTTGTTAAAAAAAATCGTTTTTCCTTATTAGTATTACGAGATTCAAAGTAACGCCGTAAACTATTATTATAATTGACGTAATTACAAAAAAGAGTTTTTTCCGTTGAGGATTTGCCACAAACTGATGACTAGGTGCCAGTTACAACCATACACATATCAAAAACTAAGCAAAGGTATTTATATATATAAAAGGTATTTCTTTCTTTCTTTTTATACATACAGTTAGAAATGAAAAAGTAAAAAGCAAATGCATAAAGGCGGACTTAGCCCTAAAAGGGATCTCTTTCAGTCAACCTTTGAGTAACTGAAGGAAAAGAGCAAGAAGTGAAGAAGAAAGAGAACACGCTATTAAATATTATACGCAAACGAATATTCTACCTTATTGTTGGTTTTAAATTTACAACGCTCCCATGACAGCGCATGCATGCTTTTAAAAGTAAGTATATAATAATTTCTATCGTATTCCGACAAATAAAAGCTATTAACAACTGATAACCGTTGAAGAGTTCCCTCGTCTTCGGCCAATACTGACAGCAGCATCAGGTTATACTTATCATAAACATGCATTGTCATCGGGACTATACCAGTATGTAAAATTATAGCTCAATCGGACATCGGGAAGTAGGTCAAATAAAACTTGCAAGATTCCACCTTCACATACAAATATACACAAGGCAAGTCATCTAAATGCTTTTAAAAAAGCTTCACTCGACAGCTCGGAAATTTTCTTCCGTTTTTTGTCAGTCTGAGACTTTTACACCAATTTTCAAACATTTTGCATTCTCGGTACAAAAACACGTTCTCTCAAAATAAATCGGATACAACACCGTCTTACATAACATTATGCAAGCTACATTTATTTTAACTACTCCGCTGGATGTTTCCGCGGAACCAAATAATGCAAATACCAAGAGAAAATTGCAAATTTTCTTTGTCGCATAGCGGCGTTAACTAAACTCCCACGAGTAACAATGTTAAAGCTTAAAGAGCTTTAGTTAATTGTTAAAAATCTATTTATTACTTCCATAACTACAAAATCAAATTGATCTTTGGCTATAAAAGAAAAAGCTATAAATAGAGATAATATTTAAAGAAATATGAGCCGAGTGTATCCGGCTCGGGAGCATAAACCACCTTTTTTCATACCAAGGTGTCGTACAAGGCGACTAAGAAATTGACGTCAGGCTCGTCATAAAATACCTAAATATATAAAATAATGTTTATAACATCTTGTGCAGAACCCACTTAGAGTGGGATAATGGCAGGAGAATGAATATTAAAAAATATACAGCAGTTATGATAGAATTACTTTGCTATAATCTGCGTTTCTTAAGAGAATCTATATAAAGTAGGTAGCAGACAACGTTTACATATCTTATACATGCAGGACATGCACATGCAGTCATCATACGTATCACAAAACGCCGCCACCACCAACACACCACACAAGTATCACACACACTCACTACGACAATCTCTACAATCGTTTCGCCCCGTAACCTAAGTATCATCAGGAAGATAGGCTCCATGATTAAATCGTAGTAATGCTAAAAGTAAAAAGTAACACCTGCTTCTATAAATTATTAAAAAAAATATAGTTTTACTAGTATAGTCCCATAGCAAGACTTATATCGACAAATCTATTTTAAACCCAATTTCATTATTTTCATTTTCTATACAAACCAAAAATATAGTCTAACTTTCATCTCTTATATATAGTTTAAATACATTTTCTATAATAACCCAACTCGACGTTTTACGAAACAAAATTATTCAAATGCCAGTGAAAATTACAAATTTTCCTTGTCACTTAGCGAAGTAAACAAATTATCTTCCATTTATAGGCTTAGTGCTTTTGTTAATTATCTGAAGACAGTCACATTCAATATTTGAGACCGTGAATTACTTTTAATGCACCTATTTTCCGCCCGGTCACAATGAGTGCGCCTTAATTTACATAAAAATTGCTTTTGCTATGTCCGCTTTAGCTAGAGGTGAATAAAAATTAACTTTTGTGTTCAATATTTTTATTTACTAGCTTTTACCCGCAACTTTGTTCGCATTGATTGCTGTCACGTGATAGTTTAATTGCGCTTTTCAATGTCATCCTATTCATGTAGAATTAATAGGATTTCTATATGTTAACCCGGTGTATAAGGAATAATTGTGCCAAATTTTAAATTGCCAATTCAATTTAAATTTGCCAAATTGCGACTCTTTTTGGAGGTCACGGGTTCAAACCCCGGGCAGACACCAATGAGTTTTTCACACAATTTTCGATGAAGGAAAATATCGTGAGGAAACCAACATATGTCTAGAGAAATCTGGGGTTATATGTGATACACTGATTTCCATGGGTGAAGCCGGTGGCACAGCTAGTTAAGTAAGACTATTTTTGCTATACTCACGTCTCTAACATATCGGTTGTCCCCTAGTCTCCTAACAATCGACGATTTTATTCATAAGCTTGTTACGCGCTAGTACTGCGAAGGAAAATCATGCTTTGTAAAAATATATAAGTTGTTCAATGATGTAGACCTTTACCTGAGATGCTTTGTATTTTCACAGAGAACATCCGATGATTTTAAGATAATAATTTTAAAATATATTCAAATTCAAATTTTTCTTTATTCAAATAAACTTGTAAAGAAGTACTTTTGAATCGTCAATTCTACTGCTGGTTCGGAAAGCTGTTCTGAGAAGAGCCCGCAAGAAACTCGGCGGTTGCTCTTTTATAAATACAATTCTTATTACTAGTTACATTTAGTCATTACTGTCTTGTACAGGGTCGACCAGTAGCTATATCCACATATTCTTATCTTCTAAGTAGTCCTCAACAGTATAGTAGGCTTCTTTTCAACAGTGTTTTTAAACTGATGTAATGACAAAGCTAAAATTGACTGTCGAGTTTTATTATAGAATCTTATATCCAGACCCTCAAACGATTTACGTACTTTTGCAAGGTGCAAAGCAGGAGCCGCAAGCTTATGTCGGTTCCTACTTTGTCTATTATATACATATATATGAACAGATGTCCTGGGTTTTAAACTCCAAGGCCCTGGTAACACGGTCTAATCCATTTTTCATGACGATAGAATCCTAACAATTTCGCTTAAAGTATTGGCAAAACTCTATCTTAAGCAGACAAAAATTTTCTTAGACACCATGAGACATACAGAAGATATATTTTAAATGAATACAAATTTCTTTTTGTATTTTAGTAGAATACATATTAATAATTTTTATAAGAATCTAATTCTAATAACTGAAGTTATTTTGTTCATATTTGACTCATTCCATTTTAAAGTATGGACATTACATATATCTACAGTCCTGAAATATGTTTCTTTTCTTCCCAATCCTTAGGGATTTATGGCCTTACCTTTATTACGATTTGAGGATTACTATAGAAATTAAACATTGCGAGGGAATTGATTACGTATTCGCTTCTTATCATCTGCTGAATGAATGGATCCGTTCAAAACAATGGAGGGATTGTTACAGCCATAAGTTAATGTTCTTTTTTTAATTGTTCTTAGGAGTGATTTTGAAACATTGGTTTAGTGATTGCTTAGTGTTGAAGCAGCTGTGTCATTTAGTTTTATAGAAAGCTGTACAAACAAAAACTGTAAGTTTAATTATTCTATATTTTTAGTATACTTAAAAAGTCTTAACATTTAAAGAAGTTAAGTTAATATTTCCATTATCCGTACCTATTCACACGTGAAAAAATGTTATTTAATTATATTTATATTGTATTGCGATATACCTAATAAACATTTTTTTAACAAAATCTAATATAATAAAGTGATTTTAAAAAATGTATTGAATAAATTTGATATCACCAGTTATAAACACAATTGCAAAATTTATGGTTTTAGTGTGTAACAATATTTTCAATCTATACTATTAAACAAAATCCCCAAAAAGTATCTGGTTGTACGTGATTGATTTTCTAAAAATCCACTGGATGGATTTTTATAAGGTTTTACTTAAAGGTAGTGTAATTGTTGAGAAAGCTTTAGGTGGATAGTACATATATATTTATGTAAGTTGATTAAAAATTCGCGACCCACTGGTTTCCAGGCAGGCGAAGCCACGAACACAGTTCGCTAAATTATAAATAGAGTCTCTAAAATATTGCTATGCATGAAAAAATCATGCAATATCGCATGAGGCAATTAATTGCACTTTGACTCCATAGCCCTAGTCTCAACTGCAAACGAAAGAAAGAATTTAGCGGCAAAGTTCAAGCGATGTAAAGGAAAACTGCATGGATTATTCACTTTTGTTTGCGCCAAGAGAACAATGGATAGGGTGAGCCAAAACAATGGGGATTGTTAGAGCCGCAATTACTTCGCATACTGTTACATAAACTGTGATATGTGGTGGCAAACGGAGTAAATATCACACAAAATATCTAATACATTTTATGTTACTTCGGTTAAAGCAATTTTGTTTGGAACGTCAAATTATAGATAATAAATAGTTTTACTTTAGAAAGGGTTTTCGGTTGCTTAGCAAAAAAAATATAAAAGCTTTTTTATACTTAATATCTTTAACGATTAGAAGAAATTGAATTAAAACTATTAGACCGTTCAGAGAGACATTATAGAAGTCGTTTATGTATATTTCTGCAAAATATTCTTAACTTAAAATGGGGTCTCAACGATGCTTGTAAATGGGATAACATCCAGGACCCCATAAATACACAAATTGATAACGCTTTTAAGGAGATAATAAAAACGAAATCTGCAATTATTTTTGTAAGGGCTAGCTTCTTTGTATGTCGTCTATCTGAGTTTCAGTGCAGTATCTATGTAAGCATATAACAAAATCTGAACATCCAGTTCGTCCGTTTAGAATTTAAAAAAAAAACTAACGCTATGAATTATTCAGTCATTATACTCCGGAAAACTTAAAATAAGTAAAGTTATAAACAATCTAGAATATCAATTAAGCAAGAAACCTCTTTGTGACGTCAACACTAAGCGCCAAATAAGAAATATATATTTTATTCTTAAATCTTTTCAAGTATATTCCAGTCATTATTTACATATTTCTTAATTAATGTATATTACTTAACAAAAAGAACTATAAGCTGCCTGAGCTCTTGTAATCTACATCGCTATGCCCACATCCTGAAACTAGCCTAGAATACTTTTTTAAACAGAGTTTGTTTCTAGAAGCAGGCGTTACTTTGCAGAGATCCATAATAAGAAAGTAAAGATTATTATTACCGCTATAATTAATATTTGGAACATGAAACTATATTCTTGGGATGGGGCGAAATGTTTTAATTAAAAAATTCAATGCAAAAAATATTATATAACATAATAATATTATTAAACCTTTGGTATAACTGACTTAATTAAAACCTTTATAATAATTTATGGCGTTCTTATAAGTGAATTTTTAAGTTTATGTTTATATATTTTAATTTACCAGGGCTGCCTAACTTAATTTTTAAACAAATTATACGAAGGTTCGCTTAATGAAATAGGCAAAACGTGGCCTGATTAGTAATAGTTTGGGAATGGTTATTGTCTAAACCCGTGTCCAACTTTAATTTTATTAATATAAAATAGATTATGTAAGTGACTGTTTTGTGTTATCACGACACGAAACAGCTGTTTATGATAGATTTATATGTGTGTTACTACTCTGTGGTTTTGTCGCAAAAAGTATTTAGATATAGTTTAAAACAATATTTAATCTTGAATAGTTTAAAGGAAAGTAAAATAAAGATCTTGTAAATATCCTTCTATGCGTTGTGTGGTATCTGGCTGAGTAGAAAAGACCACGCTCATTTCTTACCGAGATGTCGTAAAAGGCATCTAAGGTAAGTTGACCTACCGTGTGGTATCCGGTCAAGTAGAAAAGATCACCTTTTGTCTTACCGAAGTGTCGACTAAGATACGATACGACAGACAGTAAATCATCTCTTAGCACAACATGTTATAAACATGTTGTCACATGATATGGCTACGTATTTTACGACCGGCCGCCTGCCTGACATCAACTTACCTTTGTTTTTAAAGCCTTTTTTTTAAGTTGTATTTTACGACACCATTGTTCATTTAATAGATATAGAGAAAAAATACCGCCGTTATAGAAGTTTACCTTTCTCTTACTCACTCAACAGCTTGCACATTGAATCGGCATTTAAATAAAGAATTCCAACTTAAAATTTATTTTTTATTCTTGTTCTATTACGATGCTATATAGAATCTGGTCACTTTAAAATTACATTTTACATTTTTACAATCTGTTATCGTGAAACAGATGTGCAGAGACTAAGCTGATATTTATGTATATGTACTTGTGCGTAAAGCTTGTTACAAAATTGAAGATAATTTGGATGAAAAAAGTAAAATAGATCTGTTTCAATCATATTTGTAAAGTTCTTCTTTAATTTGATAAACAAATCAAGATGACTTTGAAAATCTTTTCAGCTTCATACAGTACTGCGGTTTCATTATATAAAATTGAAAATGTTTAAAAGATTGACCGCCGAATTTCCTTCTGGTTCTTGTCGGTAAGAGCATCATTCCGAACCAGTTGTAGCTTCATTAATCATATTGATCCTTGACGATTCAAAAGTGCTTGTAAGAGCTTATTTGAATAACGATTATTTTGATTTGATTTGTATTTACCGAACATTAATAACTTTACGGCCGTTCCACAGAACAATGCTGGCGCACTTATTGCTTGCTCTTATTGGGCACACCCTCGCCGCACAACCGCATGGATTCTCTGGAACGTTAGTTGACTTCACGGACCCTAAGGTAATTATGAAATAATAATAAACACCTCAATTTGGACTGGCACGTTGGCGCAGTTCGATTCCCGTCGAGGGCCAACATTTTCTATAAATGAATTTGTTGTATATTTCTATGGGTGGGTGTCTGGGTGTATATTTCTATTTAACTGTGTATTTAAAAATTATATAAGTATATATTAACCAGTTGTCTGTTTACCATAGCACAAGTATTAAGTTTTTGGGGACTGACGACCATGTGCGTAAGTGTCCCATATTTAAAAAAAAATTAATGAACGTCCAATGTTAATTGTATTTATTGAAATTGGCTGTTTAAAGTAGCTTTAATCCTCAAATGGCATTAAATAAGCTATCACTGATTCAGAAGTTGGTTCTACCGAAAAGCGCTGACTACAGTCAATAGAGCTTCTCGCCGTACAATTTATTATCGGTAGGCAGAATGCCTATAATGCCAAGCTTGTACCAGTAATGAGAACGCTTGGTATAAAGGTTGATGGTTGCAGAAATGGTCAGCTGTTACACAGATACTGATGATTCAGCTTAAAAACACTAAAAAAGCGGCTCATACAGAAAGCCTATACTGTTGTATGAAAGCCTTTACTCAACTGTATACTATACTGTTGAGGATTACTTAGAAGATAAGAATATGTGGATATAGCTACTCTTCGACCCTGTGCAAGACAGTAACAACTAATGTAACTAGTAGGAAGAATTATATTTTTAAAACAGCAACCGCCGAGTTTCTTGCTGGCTCTTCTCGGTAGGAACAGCTTTCCGAACCAGCAGTAGAGTTGATTCAAAAGCACTTGTTTACAAGTTTATTTGAATAAAGAATATTTTTAATTTGAATTTAAATTTGATAGCGCTGCTGCCCGCTGTTGATCTGTAACAGCTATGGGTCAGCTAGAAAAGAATAGTCGCCATTAGTCGGTGTATAGAACTTATTGTTTTATCTACTAGATACGGTTTTAGCAGTTTTATACTTGCATTTGAGGAATCACATTTTGATTAGCCTTCCTCTTATAACTATAGATTTATACTAATGTTATAAAAAGTGCGTTTGTATATTGTTATTTTACGTCCGAAAGGAGCAACAAATAAATGTAATTTTTTATACGAAAAAACTTAAAGGGCTTGAAAAATATAAGCCACCTTTAATATCGGAAGTTAGTTCATGCTAAAAATTGCGAATCGAAAGTGTTTTATAATATAAATTTTTTAAAACAGAATAAATATTGACATATTTAAGGTTATTTTTAAAACCAATATCAGTTTTAAATAATCCGCGCACAATCCTCACGAGGATTAGGAAAACCCCGTGTAAGTCTATTTGCATATTCTGATTTGTTTTTGATTGGAAATCGTATATCGTATATCAGAAATAATATAAAGGTCATCTGTGAGATATTGTTAAAAGCAATAAAATCAATTGGAAAAAAAAGTTAGTACTAATAGCGAAACTTTCGGTCTGGTATTGCCATTTCGTGAACAATCAAAAGAAGAGCGCAGGGTGTTAATGAATCCAATCGGCACAAAATCGTTTGGTATAGAACCTTTAAAAGATCTATTTTTACTTATGGACAATTCATTCGTAGAATAAAAGGAAGATGAAGTTTATTATGAGTTATGATAGCTAAGTGGTAAAGCCATGTGACTCTCCAAG
Organism: Morpho achilles; assembly: GCA_947086495.1. Classification (NCBI taxonomy): domain Eukaryota; kingdom Metazoa; phylum Arthropoda; class Insecta; order Lepidoptera; family Nymphalidae; genus Morpho; species Morpho achilles. Next base: position 6,426,439 of record CAMTZB010000018.1, on the reverse strand, counting down.
GAGTTCGAACCCTGGGCAAGCACCAATAAGGTATTCTGTTAAAACTTAAGTGACTAATTGATATTTAAAATTTTACACACGATTTTAAGTGAAGGAAATTGTCGTGTGTAAGCCTGCATATCTCTGGAGGATTCCTGGGATATGTGTGACCTACCAATATGCATTGGAGCAGCGTGTATCTAAGCCTCAATCCTTCTCTCCAATTACGAGGAGAGCCGAGAGAAAGGGGGCAGGTCTTTGACCCAAAGTGTGATAATAAGAAGCTGTTACTCTTACTGTTTCGATTATACCCATATCTCTAAACGCCACGCCCTATAGGGGGCAAATTCCGGTTTATTTAAATGCTACGCTTGATTTTGGTGCCAGGTTGGCAGACACTGTTCCAAGTAATACTCACTGTGTTTTCCATAAACTAAATGCTAAAATAATTCTTTAACTGCTTAAAGGTCCAAGGCCATCTAGATGCTTTGGTCCGGATGGCGCAATCCTGCGTAATCAAAGTCAGAGCATCGCCTAAAGACGTGCGCGCCTACTTCACTAATTCGCCGCCTATAACCAGGTCTGGGCAGTGCTTCGCGGCTTGTATGCTTGAGCAGAGTGACGTCATAAGTCATGGAAAAGTATGTGTCATTTACCTAGTTTTGTAGTTAATAGTCAAGCAAGTCATTTCAATATTTAATATTTACTTTGCTGAGATGTATAAGATAGAAGTAATTATAGTATTAGTTTTCAAATATTATTTAATTATCAATTATATAATGCTGTAATTCACTCTTATAATTAAAAATAATAGATAAATTATTTTTTTATAAGTGCAAATAACAGCAAAATAATATTATAATGACTTTTGTATTTATTTTGTAAATAGGTAGTGTTAACGCACACTATAATACAATAACACGATATAATAGGAATAACATAATTCCCGTTCCGAGACGCGCTTCTCTTAAATGACGAACAAAGACTGACTATCAGTGATAGTCAGTCTTTTAAACGTTTTATCAATAGGCAGACTAAACCGGAAACAACAACGGCATAGTGTTGCCACCATTTTAATCAAAAAGGGCGCGATACTCTTGTTTCATGACTTTGTTGCTATAAAATACAAAGCGGAAGTCAGTAGCGACAACATTAGTATTAAAGTTTTAATTGAACTGATGCTTAAATTTTATAAAAATCCAATCTAAAAGTTACAAGTTTTCCCAATACTTTCAATTTCATCGATGGTCCCATCAATCGGTTTTGTTAATGGTGGACTGTTTGGAGCTAAATGGAATTTCGGCTCCCTTTCAAAAAACAACTGTCTAGTTGATACGCTGCTCGCCGCATTGTTTTTAGAGCGCTAAATAACTTAAAACCTATTCTTCTATAAACTGCATTATATATAACCATCCAATATTATTATCTATTGTTGTTACTAATGTTTCTAATTTCTACTGTTTTTACCTTTATTTTATTTTATAGGTAAACCGCGATTTACTTGTCCATTTAGCGAGTCTAGTAAACGGTAAGAACTCCCGTGTGGTTCGAAAATTGCACAGCATTTCCCGACTTTGTTTGGACAGCATCGAAGGGATGTCGGATAGATGCCAATTAGCTTCAACATACAACGATTGTTTGAACGAGAACATGATCGAATTCGCCTTCCCGCTGGATATGGCAGAGGAAGCTGTAAGGAAAATGCCGTTTCATCTTATACAACCAAAGTGAGTAACAAATTATTTCATACATTCAGGTTCACGTCGTCCTAAGCCGTGGCTTGGCCTCACAGGAGGCACCCTTGAGACGACGTTCCCCGACGTTAGTATAGCTTCTGCGCTCTATTCTCCGCATTTCGCAACATCGACGATGCTTCTACGCTCGCCCGTCCCGCCCGGTGACGCTGTAAAAGCCTTAGGGCTAACAGCATATATCAATCCGAAAAAAAAATACATTCAGGCATTAATTTATTTGTTTTTCGAATCTGGATTTATTATTAAAATGGTTTATTATTATTAAGAATATGGGTTTATGATTAAAAGCTTTTATCTAAATTGCCGTGTATGTATATAAAGGTGCAAGTTCTATTTGACCCAGTTCCCGACGTTCGATTGAGCGGAATTTTTACATACTGTCCCAGTCCCAATGACAATGCATGTTTATGATAACCATTACTTGATACTACTGCCAGGATTGGCTCCAGACGAGGAAACTTTAGAACAGTTAACATGAAATTTTATTAAAAACTTTTTTAACTTAACTTGTATAAACTAAAAAACATAATATTTTACTTTATATTTCGTTCGTGGTAATGTGTTCAAACCCCAGGCAGACACCAATGAGTTTTTCTATTAAAACTTATGTGTCTAATTGATATTTACAATTTATCACACGCTTTGCGATGAAGAAAATCATTATGAGGAAACCTGCGTATCTCTGGTGATTTCCTTGGATATGTGTAACCCACAGTTCGCATTGGAGTAGCGTGATGGGGCTAAGCTCTGAACCTTCTCTCCAAACATGGAGGGGGGAGGCCTATACCCAGCAGTGAGATAGTTACAGTTACTTGAAATATGTGCGCGTTCATAAATTTCTGGCCCGTTTCCAACATACATTTAATTGTACCGTTGCATTGTAAAATAACAGTACTAAAACCCTCATAAACATACCACAATCTAAATTTATTAAACTAACCCATCACATATACATAGTCTATAAAAATATTATAATCCTGTTTTATATGAAAACAACGTAGAAAGTGTACAGTGAAAGAGAAAAATGACTCAAAGTATATACGCATAAAGCTTCCGACATAATGCGGCATGAAATAACAAAAGAAAAATATGCCAGAGTGCCATCTTTATCCTGCTTCTGACCGACTACTACTATCTGGGTCAATTTACTTGAAAAAAAAGGGAAATGAGTACTTTTTGTGCGTTAGTGCAAGATTTATTTGCATTTACATCGCGACGTTGTGAGATGGAAACAAAAACAAAAATTATGACGTCTACTCAGCTTTTTTCCCGCAAAGAAAATGCTCACAAAAAGGATTGGGGATGCCACATTTTTAATAATTTTCTGTGTACTCTCTGATAACATGTTGTGTGAAAAAAGTAAAGTAATGGGCTTTTACTATCCCACTGCTGGGTGAGCCACGCTGCGCGTTGATAGATAACACATATCCCCAGAATTATCTAGCGATATGTCGGTTTCTTAACGAAGTTTTCCTTCGCTGAAAAGCGTGTGATACATTGCTAATATCAATTAAACGTAAGTTTTAACAGATTCAAATTCAAATTCAAAATATTCTTTATTCAAATAAACTTGTAAACAAGTGCTTTTGAATCGTCAACTCTACTGCTGGTTTGGAAAGCTGTTCCTACCGAGAAGAGCCAGTAAGAAACTCGGCGGTTGCTATTTTAAAAATATAATTCTTAATACTATTTACATTAAGTCGTTACTGTCTTGTACATGTTCAAAGAGAGCTATATCCACACATTCTTATCTTCCCAATAATCTTCAAGAGTATAGTAGGCTTTCTGTATCAGCCTCTTTTTAACAGCGTTTTTAAACTGATCTAATGGCAAAGCTGAAATTGATTGCGGAATTTTATTATAGAATCTTATACCAAAACCCACTAACGAATTACGTACTTTTGCAAGGCGCAAAGCAGGAGCCGCAAGCTTATGTCGGTTCCTGCTTTGTCTATTGTATACGTCACCTATCGTTTTATAGTTCTTTATATTTTTATGTACATAAATTAGATTGCTTAAACTATACTGTGAAGCAAATGTAAGAATACCTGTTTCCTTAAACTTAAACTCAACTAACAGAAAAACTCATTGGTGTCTGCTTGGAGTTCGAACCCATGACCCTCTTGTGAGAGATACACGGTCTCATGGTCCGGCTGCAATGGCTTTGTATGAAAGTACACACCTCGTGTGAAAATATAAAAACATTTGGATTGATTCGTATTTTTGTTTGTTTCTTCGCATATTTATTCTCATCATATTTAGGTAATTCTGACACAATCTCATAGCTCTTACTAATTTATAAACATAAATTGATTCAATTAGAATTTATTTCTACCATTAAAATTACACTACTATTTTAGTAATATACTTATTCTTTTTGTTACAGTTTACCACAAGAGTTGAGACACGCGTATTAGTTACAATAATATTTATATATATTTTATACTTTTTACTTTAATAAATTATATCAAATCTTTCTTATAGTTTTATTCTAAGAGTGTCATTTTCAGTTCATTTTCAATATCAGTTTTATTTTAAGAGTATAAATAAAATATCATAACTAAATGTTAACGCACACTTTATACAATAACAAGATATAATAGGAATAACACAATTCCCGTTCCCAGATGCACTTCTCTTGAATGACGAACAAAGACAGCCTGCTACTGAAACGTTTTATCAAAATGGAGACTCCACCGGAAAGAACAACAGCACAGTGCTGCCACCATTTTAATCAAAAGGGGCGCAAACCCTTGTATCATGACTGTGTTGCTATAAAATACAAAGCGGAAGTCATGGGCGACAACATAAACAATATTTGTCCTTTGTACTTATTCAATTAATAAAAAGCAATTTTCCCGAAATCAACCCATTTACTCTTTCTCAACAACTCAATGACACATAATGACGGCGGAAATGTTTTTTCATTTTAACGACCAACTCTATGAAGGATTAGAACTCATGTATTAGAAACATGTTGTAACAATATTTTAGAGGATTTTTCATCATAGGATCTAATATAACCCACTGGTGGGTTTTTTCCACAAAAAGAAAAGGATTGGTGAAAACGCCTTTGGGATAAGCAGGTTTCCATCTAGATGTTTTCCGTCAGAGACAATGCTTGGCAATGGTTTCATATAATAAATTGTCTAAAATCATTTAAGCATAATTTTTATAGTAATCTCCTTGGTGATTAAATTGAAATTAGTGACCTCTAGACAGAGTCATATGCTTCCCCGTACTGCTATTACTTTCTATTTCTGTTATCCCAATAATAATATTAATAATAAATATATGGGACACATACACACACAGTCGTCCGTCCCCAAAGTAAGTAACTTAATACTTGTGTTATCGTAGACAGACAACTCGTGATGTTACTTTATTTAATACTTATATATTTTTTAAATACATACTTAAATACATTTATACACCCAGACTCGAAGACCAACAAATTTAGTTATAGAAAATATTGGGCCTCGGCTGGAATCGAACCCACGACCCGCGGAGCAGAAGGCAGGGTCACTACCCACTGCGCCAACGATTCAGTCAATACTTAAATACGTTGAATATTTCGATAATAACGAACTTATTGTGTACAAGCATTTTGCAGTAATTCATCCATCCTTTGTCCCACCGGGAGTGGAAGAAAAGACTCACCAGTCGGTAACAACAATTTTATTGGGTCGTAAGTCTACTGCCCGTCAATGCTATGCTCCGTAAGTAGGTAGGTGTGCGCTAGGTACTGCCCTGGCTTTGTCTATCTGCGGAGTAGGCCGTGCAGCGCGCGCCCAGAGAACGAAGAGCCGACCCGAAGAACGTCGGGCCCGGGCTCAAGGTCACTGAAGTCCGGCTCTGGCTGAGATGGGGGTAAAAGGTACCTTTTCTAACCCCGATATGACACCCTGAAAATGACGTCCAGCGTGTGAGTTTCTTTTAGTGCCTTCATCTCCTCTGATTGCGTGCACGGCAGTGTAGGCAAAGCAGGGCTAATGCGCTAGTGAAGTGATGATGTGCATGTCGCAATCAGAACGGAGAATATGGTGAAGGAAATAAAAAAAAGTTAATGAAGTTAAACAACAATAAGAAAAAATAGAATTTGGAATAATTACAAATGTTAGGTAAATTGAAATGAAAGTTATAAAAAAAAATACTACTAATGTGAAACAAAGGAAAATTACAAAAGGTCAAATTAAAGTCGACAGAAGGTCGCGAGGCATGATTCAGCAAAAGGCTATGATCTATGCGTAAAATTTTGTTCAGCACTTACCCAATACGTGGGGAAATAAATACACAAAATACTAGATATGAAAAGGTAAAATATATCTAGGCTGTTCGTCCTCTTCGAAGAAAGGGGCACGCACGATTAAAGTCACAGGTCATCATGCCTGTGAACGTGCGCACCCCGTCGACTCAGGAAACGAACAGGCCGGGCTGACGGGCTAATGCGCCCGCGACCACCTATGGCGAGACAAGAGGCGGGGAGGAGCGGGAGGAGGGCCCGCGTCGTGTGACTAGGAATGAGTCACACGATTCCGCGCGTTAAATTATTGTTTAAATAATAAAATATACATAAATACGTTTAAATAAATATAAAAATACATAAATATACGTTTTCTACGTTACACCTTTTACAAAAGAGAAAACGTTAAAAAAACGTTCTTCAATACAAAGTTCGACAGAGTGTAAACAAAGTCAGTCAATTTGAAGAAAGAGCAAATATGTTTGGGCTCAATACAAACAAAAAGATATTTCATTTTATGCAAAGGAATTTAATTTCATCTTACACAAAAGATTGGTAGATGACTTTTTCAAATATATTTTCAATACTTCTTTTGTGTTTATTTCTATTAGCTTATTTTTTTCTTTACTATATAACAATAATCTATACTAATGTTTTAAATGCGAAAGTATGTCTGTCTTAATTACAATTATTTGTTACAAGATTGATAGAAAAAATATAATATAATAAAAAAATATAATAGATTTATTTTGCTATAATGCACGTTTGTTAATAACAATCAATGTGATACTAAGTGGAGCAAACTAATAACCATTCTCATACCTTATACATGCAGAATTAGTTTCCGCACGTATCATAAATCGCCGCCACCAACAACACACTACACACATTCACTATGACAATCTCAACGATTGTTTCACTCCGTTACTGAAGCATCATCAGAGATGGGCTCCAAGAAAAAACACAAAGAACCACATCGCCCAGCAAGCAGTATTAAATACAAAAAGTTCAACCCCCAACATTGATTTTCCTTTTAAACTCAGTTTTGGAGGTAAAATCAATAAATCAAACACTTAGCATTACAAAGATTTCTTTAACAAACGCGGATTGTAGCAAAATAATTCTATCATATCTTTTGTATACGTCACGTCCCTTCTGTAAACCAAAAGTACATCCGACAGGAGATTTGACAGGACAGCCCGTAATTTTGAAAATCGTATCAACGAACGGGGCAAAATTCAATAAAGTAAATGGCTGAAATCCTTTTGCTTAGACGTCGGTCTTGTACACTTGTTGTCGCGCTGTTAATTTTATTATTATCATCATCCTCTAACTTTATCCCACTCTAAGTGGGGTCGGCACACTATTTATTAACAGGTTGTCACATGATTTGGCTACATATTTTACCACTGCTGCCTGCCTTATGTCAACTTCCATTAGTCGTATTTTAAACCACCTCGATAAGAAAGAGGCTGGTCTATTCTATTCAGTCAGATACCACACGTCGGGTCAACTTACCTTAGTAGCCTTTTACGAGACCTCGGTAATAAATGAGGGTGGTCTATTCTACTGAGCCATATACCACAAAGCTTTAATTTTAATTGTAATGTTTCTTTATATAATTAAGTTAATAGGGAACTTAGCGGGTACATTAATAAAAGTATTTCCTAATCGATGTTTATTTAATAATGGATACGGCTACTGTCTATAAATAAATAAAAAAATCGTATGAAAATAGATAAAACACGTGTTCACCCATATACGCCTGTTTACCACCCTCATTACTTACCGAGGTGTTGTAAAATACGACTAAGGTAAGTTGACGTCAGGCAGGCGCCAGTCGTAAAATACGTAGCCAAATCATGTGACAACATGTTTGTAACATGTTGTGCCGAACCCCACTTAAAGTGGGATAAGGGCAGGAGGATGTACGTGTTCACCCATATGTAGTCCACCGCAAACATAAGGGATGGGAGGGTGGTAGGAGAATCTCGTCAGAAAGGAAAACACTTGTTCTGTACATAAGTTAAAATTTATTATTCTCATTTAGTACTTAGTGCATAACATCAGAAAGATAAAATACTAAAATACATATTTTGTTTATTATACTTAAATGTGCTGATATAAAATTACATTTTCACAGCTCAGTAGTTCTTTATAATATATCAAATTAAATAAAGAAATTTAAAACAGTTTATATATATATTGCTATATATTAAGGACCGTCTACTTAAGTTAAAAAATTCTATATAAAACTTCGTAGTAAAGTTTAACTAGCGTTATCGCCAATGTGGAAGAAATATTTTGTTTAGTAGATTTAAATACACTTATTTCTAAATTTATAGAACGAGGCGTTACTTTGCGGAGATGCACAATACAAAAGTAATAATAAAATAAAATTGTTTTGCTATAATCCGCGATGAAGTAAAATAGAAAATATATATAATGCTAAATGTAGAGTGGACAATCCGTTTTCATATCTGATACATGCAGGATTCGTAAAATCACATGCACAAACCTCCACCACTGCCGCCACAATACACAAGCAATACATACGTTCACTATCACAAACTCAACAATATATTCGCAACTGAAGCATCATCAGGAGATAAATTCTACTACCACTTATTTCTAAAATTTTAAATATTTCAAAAGAAAGTAGTTAAAAAGATTTTTTTTTCAATTTTGCAAATTCCTCATTTAGACAGACCCTGCTTTAAATAATAACTCATATGTTACGCTTTTACAATGATTTTTGATAAAGATAGCAATGAAGCAAAATTGTTTTCTTCATCTTAAGACATAGAGATCTATAATATTTTATATTGCTTCTTATTGTATCTTGGAATAGTAAGTAAGTAAGTAACGGCCTGTTACTATTCCACTGCTGGGCATAGGCCTCCTCTCTCCGTTTTTGGAGAGAAGGATTGGAGCTAGAGCATACCACGCTGCTCCAATGCGGGTTGGTAGGTTTCACATATCCCTAGGATTCTCTAGAGATATGCAGGTTTCCTCACGATGTTTTCCTTCATCGAAATGCGTGTGTATAAATTGCAATTATCAATTAGACACATAAGTTTTTAATAGAAAAACTCATTGGTGTCTGCCTGGGTTTGAACCCATGATCGCCTCTAGAGATTCACACGGTCGCACCGCTGGGCTATCACAGCATCTTGGAATAATTGAAGATAAATTAATTGAAACCATCTAATTAAATTTAAATTATCTCAATGGTTTTGATGTTGTACAATGGTTATAGAAAATATTGTGTAGCTCTTCTCAGTAGGAACAGCTTTCAGAACCAGCAGTAGAGTTGACGATACAAAAGCACTTGTTTAAGTTTACTTGAATAAATATTTTGTTAATTGAATTTGAAACAAATACCGTGAGTCGAGAATATAAAGCACGTATTCCAATGACAGCATATTACCGCCTTAACATATTCATATCATCAGACAAAATACTTTACAACTCCTAAAGAATTTATATACCTGTTTGAACAACTGAAAATTTCTAAGTATTCAGTTGAAGTGGATGTAATTAAATAATTAATTTTCCAACGTATTTTCAGTGAATTTTAGAAGGCATGGTAAATATTCTAATAAACTCTCAAGATTGTTTCGAGCACAGAATAAACAATCTGTTTTCATTTTCTAACATCAATATTATCCTTGAAAACGTTGAATGTACACCACTTGAAATTAAGTCTTAGAAGAGTTTTGCTTTTATAATATAAATATTTTAGAATTTTTTACAAAAACTTTTTTTTTACAATAAGACTAGTTTAGGTTACATCAGTATTGGTAACAATTAGGCTTAAGTTTTGTATTAATACTGATACAATTTTATCAAAAAAATATGGGACAGTTACACACACACGGTCGTCAACTCTACAGTAAGTAATTTAATACTCATGGGTTATAGACAACTGGTGAAAATATTACATAACCCGACTCGAAGTACCAATAATTATTTTTTACAAAATGTTGGCCCACAGAGGGAATCGAACCCGCGACAGTAACCCTGCTACCTGCGGTGACGAGTTAGTCAAGTTATGACTCAAAGTTGGTCGAAAAATTTTTTTTTTAAATAAAAATATTAAATTTAAGAAACTCTATGTTAAAATACCCTACGAAGTTTCAATTACACAAATGGAATTAATTATATTATATGTGCAGGAAACGGAACCAGTTAAATTACATTTAAGGGCGCTCTGATGGTTTAGTAGCGAAAACTGTTTTACTTGTAATTTGCAAGTGCAGCTTATGAGAATTCAACAAGAATAAATGCGGGATAGACTAAGTTTTGTTAAGTCTAAGTGAGTTTGTAGATAAATTATGATTAAAAATTAATATTGATATTGTTGATTCTATCCTCTTTCTATTTTAGTTTAAATTTTATATTTCAAATAACTTATCGTAACAAGTTGCTAAGACATGGCGCTGCTGCGGTGCCAGCCTGCCAATAAGGGTACGCTACTCCGATACCAGCCAATAAAATTTAGCCGTGACGTCACATCCTCTCACCGCCGATTGGAATGGGAAATGTGACAGTGACAGCTTCCAATTTGTTACTTGCGATTTAAGTACACGCTGCTAGCTAACACGTTACTTTGTCGTAACATTATTTAATTTTAGAAATATTAAGTTGAATTAAAAAATATTGTATACGTGTTAAATATTACTTTAAATCATAAATCGCACCTGTCTTGTTAACTCTAAAAATCTTCCGCAAGCGTCGATTTTAAAATACACTACCTAACACATTAGCGGAGTCCATGAACCATCTAGAAAAATTTTAAATGTACTCAAAACTAAAATCTCTTTAAAAAAACTATTATATTCTATGAGATAATCTGCTTTATAATAATACTAGTTCCTGAGATTAGCGCGTTCAAACAAACAAACAAATAAACAAACTCTTCAGCTTTCTATATTAGTATAGATGGAAATATTAAAAGCTGCAAAATTTTATAGCTCCTATACAATAATCGATGTCAAGTGTTATATTACGTGTTTATTATAGTATTATATTACGACAAAGTGTTATATATCCGAACTATGATATGGTTAATAGAAAATTTATTTACTATAATAAATGAAACAAAATTAGCCTATTCATAAGTTATCACCGTATTTAGAGTACAAAAATAATACTTAATTGCCATACATAATTTTACATTTAGGTCTATTCGGATATTTATGTCTAAACGAAGCTATAATAGTTTGGTATCGTCGATGATTCATCCTCTCAGCTCTGTTGTGACGAGAGAAGTTTCTAGTAACGGCAGCGTGACAAAGAAAAGCACCATCCAGCACCACCATCCTGTATTCTAGCAGGCACATCTCTAACATCTATGTAAAAAAACTTCTTTTCTGAATATATTACGATATGTATTCTGTTAAATTAATTTAAATTTCGAAATTGGAACACTAGATTAAATTCAGAATGACAATATAAATAAATTATTCCCGCTACATCAGCGCAACAAAGAAAAAGGCCACCCAGCGCCACCATTCTGTATTCAAGCAAGCGAATCCCTTCGATCTATTTGAATTTAAAAAAATCCTTTTTGGAATATATTCCAATATATTTTCTATTTAAATTCAAATTTCGAAATAGGAACAATCTCGATTTAACGTAACGGTAACGTCACAAAAGAAAACTCCTAGCATCGCTATCCTGTATTCTATCAGGAACATCTGTAGCATCTATAATGATTTAAATATAAATAGTTCCTTTTTATAATATATTTCAATATATATTCTTGTTATTACGTTGAAATTAAAAAAAAACACGTGATAATATAAGAATTACAATTATAAATAAGTAATTCTAGTAACGGAAGCGTTACAAAGGAAACCCCCACAATCCCGTATTCTAGCAGGCGCATTTTTACATCTAATTGAATAATAGAAAAATGGTTCCTAAGTATAATAAAAAATATTATATTACGATTTATGTTCTGTTAATATCGAAAATTAAAGACAATTGAATTAATTACAAATTAACAATGATTATAAATAATCTTTGTAAAAAAAGTTTTATACATAAAATAATCTTATTTTTGAAAATATATAAGCTAGTTTTCATACATTTCAATTTAACTGATCTGAACTCGAATTCTCATGTATAGATGGAAAGTTTAAAACAAATCATTATCACCTTAATATAAAAGAATCCTTATTTTAGCTTTGTTTCAGTAGGATATGACCCAAATTTTTTATTTATATACAACCATTAATTTTGCACAGTCAAGTCATGGCATAACAATAAATTTAAAATGATAGTATAAAAAGAAAATAAAAAAATGTATAAACTGTTTAATAAAAGTAAAATATAATAACATTCAATAAATATAAAATGCAGAGATTTATAAGCCATGCTTAGCATCGCATCGCGGTTTCTTTCGCGCCTCCATTCCATACTTTTTCTGGAATATCCAAATAAGTTCACCATATCTATAAATATTCAACAAAGCTGCCCGATATTTCTTGTCATTGGTTAACTTGATATATATCACTCGGTGCGTATGACAAAAGAATCCGCCATCGAGGACAACAAAATTATAATTCAACAGGCACATTTCAAGCATCTAAGAAATAAAATTATAGTTTAAAAATGATCAGAAATGATAAATGATGTTAAAGCTTTTTCTAAACATGAATAACAATTATATTTTTATATGAATAAATAGTTTTCCACTTTTTCACACACACATACACTTTCATACAGTGTCTTTGACGTTTTATATTTTCTGTATATTTCTGCATCAACTTCATCAATCAGAATTGGCATCAACGTTTTTAAAGACCGTATAACAACAATAGTAGAGGCAGTACAGTTCTATATAATAGATAAATAAGCTTTCTCTAGAACACAAATAAAACTAATGCAACGCGTTTTAACCAAAGTAATATATGCATACGACCCTAACTGTAAGTTTGCCTCACCAAATCGTCTACTACAGGGGTGTCGTACTCACGGTCCTGGATAAACAATTTTACCGCCAAGTTAATATATCTGATGTAAAGTACAAATAAAAAAAAGATATGTGAATTAAAAAACGTAACACAGATATATAGTTTTAAAATACATTAATTATAAACTATATGCAAATAACTGTATTGATACAGTTCACGTTGGATTGATTTTGAAAATAATATCAGAGAAAAGATGTTAAGTGTCAGGATGTAAACAATAACCTCACTTTATATATGCTTATTACAATGTATTCAAATAAAAAAAAATGATTTTATAAATCATAATCATATATAAATATATCAAATAATAAATAAAATCATAAATAAAGCCCTTCAAGTTTATTTGGCCCAAGTTTTAAGTTCTACACCTGCCCTTGGAATATTACTTACAAGGCCCTCAGGTATCTCTGAATTTTTGCTTAGTTGAAATTTTTTCGAATTCATTAACGGAAATAAATCTTAATAGATATAGCAGTAGAATTATCTAAATAACACTTGCGTCATAATATTAAATGACACACGTCATGTTCTATTGTGTTATGTGTTAAAGTTTAGTTTTAGTTAACAACTGTGTATCGCGGAAGGTGAAATAAACGTTCTTCCTTTCTTCTTTCTTTCATATCTTGGATAGGCTTTAATGGGCCATAAACACGTTCGATGCCTTTTTGATGATCGTACCTTTTTTGTTTTATGAACATTGATTTTTTTGCAGTCCACCTAAGTGGTTTAAGCTTTAAGTACCTGGTTGAATGGTAATTTTTATAAGATAAAAAAAAGAAACTTCAAAAAAAAGCAAAAATAATAGGGTAGGTGGGGCTCATTGACCGAGCCTTGCTCGGTAATTTTTTAGAACAAAAATAAAAGAAACTTCAAAAAAAAAAAAAGAAAATAAATAGGCAAAAATAGTGTTTTATATATGCAATGTAAATTTATTTTTTAATACCCAAAAACAGGATTAAAACGATTTTTTTCTAAATAAAACCTAGCTAGATCGATTTTTTCTCCCCTAAAACTCCTGCTGATTTTCAGGAAAATCGTTGGAGCCGTTTCCGAGATTTCGAAAATATTTATATATACATACATTTCAAGATTAACTCATTTAAATATAAAAGATTTGGCCCAAGTTTGCTTTTGAGTTTGACACCCCTGGCCTAGGACTTATTCAAACTTTAGCTAGCATGAGTTGAACGTTGCATCTCCACCTTCGTAGTTGTCGTGCGGTTCGGCGATGTCAAATTTAAATTACATTTCCCGGCGTCACACGAACTACGAGTACTTTATGACATTATGATAACAACGTTCCACTCCGCAGAAACTTCACTGATGAAACAATAGAACAGCGAAAACTTTATTAGTCAGACGATTGTAAATTTGAACTTCGGTATAATCTGGTTACTTTAGATAAACAGTACTACCTCACCACACAACCGATATAGTAATTTTAGTTTCCATTGATTTAAAGTTCATTTGAAAATATTGACAAATTATTTGTAATTCATCTATTTGCCAGTATAATAAAAAGTATGTATTGATCTGAGGTTATTTCGTGTATCTACGAAGGTTATAATTTAAACGCAGGTCAAAACTTCAAATAGGAGAGTTAAGCTAACTTTTATGCTAACTTACTTAAAAATTGAATTATAAATAAAGTAAAATGTAGAATTTTAATAGTTTTTTATAGTCCGATATTGTCCTAAAAAATTAAGCAACATAAACTATATAAAAAGCTTTTAATGCGAAAATGTAATGTATGATAATTTCTACTTTATTCATCTTCTACTGTATGAATTTGCGGATACATTTTTTTTTAAAAATATAATAGTGCTAGAAATCATAATAAAAATCTAGAATAAAATATTAAAATACAAATATTTACAATATATATGAGGTGAGATGAGGTACGCCGTGTGGTATCCGGCTGAATAGAATAGTACCACCCTCATTTCTTACCGAGGTGTCGTAAGAGGCGACTAAGGTAAGTCGACCCGCCGTGTGGTATCCGGCTGAGTAGAATAGACCAACCTCATTTCTTACCGAGGTGTCGTAAAAGGCGACTAAGGTAAGTTGACCCACCGTGTGGTATCCGGTTTAGTAGAATAGACCACCCTCTTTCTTACCGAGGTGTAAAAAACAACTTAGGTAAGTTGACGTCAGGCAGGCGGCCGGTCGTAAAAACGCAGCCAAATCATATGACAGCATGTTTATTACATGTTGTGCCGACCCCACTAGATTGGGAAAAGGGCAGGAAGATGATGAGGTGAGATGAGGTGAACTTGGATCTGAATAAACTCTATGAATATAAGATAAAACGATTTACTTCATTATGTCATAACATTATCGACCTAAGCGTCATTTATTTATTAATTTCAATTACCAACAATAGTTATAATTCCATATAACAATTGCACCTCAAATTATAGGTAATTATGACATGATTTAAAGGATTTAAATGAATAAAACAGCGGCTCTAAGCTCTTACTAAATAAAACAAGAACTAAAATGTTAATTTGAACTACTAAATAAAAATTATAAAAGAGACAGAAATTAAAAATTATATAAGTAAACTTAATCTAACAGAAATAAAAATAAAAATATGTCATAGTCCTGTTAAGTTTGTTAACTGTTCACTGTTTGAAAAAATCACAACTGTGGCTTCAAAATTAATTCTCAACTAGTTAATTAGGTTACCTGGGTCATTTTATCCTGTCGCCCTTCCCATGACAGCATCTCGCTATACCAAGGCTCGTTATGAGTACCAAAGTATAAAGGCTCCCATCTGTGATAAGGGTATTCTCTTCTAGCGATCAACATCGGCTGAAATATTGTACTGATTAGTACAGATTTAAAAAAATGTTACCTGTAGTGTATATACACTTATGTTGTAGGAATATAGCACAGGCTCAAACACGCACTAACAAGGAACCACATGTCACTTCATGTCCACTCTCACCAAGGGGCTCTCGTGTTACTAATGTGGTGCATCATGAGATCGTGTATGATAAATTAAAATGTCGTAAAAATTATGATTTTAATTCGTCTAAAACACAAAGGTTCTACGACCGGCCAACGTCAAAAAGCAAGGACCTAACCCGCAAAAATTTTTGAAGTAGCCTAGTAGTAGTATAATATAACCTAGTAGTCTATCAATAATATCTCTTAATTACTTAATACTTAAGTAACTCAACAAAAACGTCTTAAAAGAGTGATAGTTTTAGGCAATAGCGGAAGTCACAATTTCATCTTGTCATATACAATATAACGTACATAAAAAAAAACATACTGCGTTCTGGAAAAATAATAATAAAATTATTTTGCTATAATCCGCCATAAAGTAAATTTATATAATGCTAAAAAGACTATCCATTTTCTTACTTTATACATGCATGCATGATTCTTAAAAACACATGCACAAACCTCCACAATACACAAGCACTACACTTGTTAACTATCACAAAGTCGTTTCGTTTCGCAACCGAAGCATCATCAGGAGATAGACTCCACGACAAAATCGCAAAGCTTCTATCGTCATCGCCATCCTCCTACCCTTATGTGTTCGACACAACATGTTGTCACATGATTTGGCTACGCATTTTACGTCCGGCCGCCTGACTGAATTCAACTTACCATTGTCGTATTTTTCGCCACCTCGGTAAAAAAGAGGATGCTCAACCGGATACTATACGGTGGGTCTACTTACCTTAGTCACCCTGGGCAAGCTTAGTCTTGGCGAACGGACCACTATGGGGTGGCAAATCCAGTTGTCCCTCTGATTAGCAGAGGGCAATCTGGACGGGCCGGGGACTCCGGGGAGGTTAAGGGTGGAGTCTCTAATGAGCGACGGGTTCAGTTGGGCTTACTTTAAGTCTGGCTGGACATGGTCTTAGGCCACCGTCGGCAAAACCCGTAAGCCCAGCAATGGGAACGGGGATCTTCGGGTTGCGAGGAAGAAAACCTCTATAAAAAATTACCCGGTGGGGGCGGAAACGCCCACCAAGGCGCTGGGGTCTCTACTTGGGGCGCGGTCTCTCCTTGTCCACCGTATCATGAATCATCGGTGGGCAGGGAGCAATCGCGGGCAGCGATGGCCTCCTTCTGCCCTGCGGAAGGAGGCGGCGGAGCGGTTCCGGGAACTCATGTTCTGGATCCAATCTGCTGCTGGTGAGTCCAAGTGGTAGCGACTTGCCTAAGCCCATCGACTGCTGCCCTGTTAGGGGACCTTCGGACGTTCCGAACGGGGTTTATCGGACGTCTGGATTATAGGTCTCCGAGGCGGTCGGTGCATCTGGTGCTCCCGATGCACCGGTTAGCGGAGGGGGGCTTCTCTTTCGAGGGGCCCCTACCCGGAGAAGGTTTGTTCTCTGGGATCAGAGCTGTCGGCGGGATGGGGGCAATATGTACAATGATACCCTGTCCTTGCCATCGGCAGCGTGGTGGAGCACACAGGTCGTTTTAGTCGGTGCGAGTCCGACATAACCGCCGCCTGTCCCCGTCGGGCGGCGGTACCCATAAGGGGTTTTTTCCTGTATAAAGAAAAACCTTAGTCGCCTTTTAGGACACCACGGTAACAAAATAATGGTGGCTTATTCTACTAAGCCGGATACCACGACGCAAAGACTTCTGTCACCTATTTAAAAATTTAAAATAACACTCGTAATTCGAAATATAAATAATTGTGTCGTAACTATAGTCATAGAGTATATGCTCTATCAATTAAATTTTCTTACAAGCGATAGAGAGGGCGCCAATAAGGTTACATAGCTTCCCTTTATGCGTTGTTAATTGAGAATAAGTAACGAGAGAACAGAATCCGACAGGCTCTTAGCGAGACATGCAAAAGCATAAATTTGTACACAAGTTGCTTATGACAGTTGCTGAGTGTAAAAGTAAAATTATATAGATACAGATTTATGGTAAGGACACTAGTAATTGACCATGCACTAGTAGTTGACCGTTTTGTATGAAATTTTAAATAATAAGCGCTTTATTTGTTGTAGCTAATAAAAATTTGTAATTAGCTGTTGCCATCTATTAACAACTGCCAAAAACCTCAGAACTTTAGCCCATTGTTTGATATTTAAAATTTAATATTATTCAATAATATTTATTAGCTTAGATTACCTTAGATTTAATAGGATACCTTAGATTTAATAGTTGATATAATAAAAATAGAATAGTTAAGAACTAACAAAAAATAAAAAATAAAAACAATGCTGAAATAGGTCTGTAAATTATAATTATAATAGAAATAGTAATAATATAAGAATTTATTGTTAATGTATCTATATCGTTGGTGTATCAAATAAATAAATAAGGTAACTAATAAGATATAAAGATTGTCATGTCGTTTATGGAGAATTAAAATATTATCAAATAACGTAGCAAGTTGCAAATTTGAAACAAGGCTTTTCGTAGGGCTCTATTTAATCCTTTAATAACAGGTACATCATTAAATACACAGTCAATAACATTACAAAATCTACATAGTAAATTTTAATATAACTCTTAAACGACCCCTTCCCCACCACTCAACGAAAGTTGATTGAAGTGGCAGTGAGTTAGACGGCGGCCAATTGGATTTGTTAAAGTGGATGACTTTTATTCATATTATCCACTTACTTCTCGGGATTTTCATACAATATTATTTAAGTATTTTATGAAATTCCTAGTTCATTTTCAATATTGCTAGTTTTCAACAGTTTTTTACTCCTGTCATGATAACCTAACGAAGAAAATACAAATTATCTTTTTTACAAATATAAACCCTAATGATTTTCGCAAAGTAAACAAATGTGTTTTAGGAGTGTTAAATTACATAAAAAGTCATCAGAAAAGGAGGGCAAATACTTAATAAGATAAGAAATAGAAAGAAATTTGATTGTAAATAAAATGCGGGTAAATGACGGCAAGTAAATATTTTGAAAAAATAAAAAAGTTGAAATGACGGAACGGAAGTTAAAAGAATCGATAGAGTTTGGAGTTCTCAGAGTATTGGAATAGCAAACTGGCCACGGAAAAGGCAGTATTAGTAGATCTCAGTAAGTGAATAGGCTACACGAAAAAATTTGCAAAGGCGCCACTGGATTAAAACGGCACTGTATTTTAAAGCCACTTGAAGAGACCGTCCGTCTGAAGCAATGAATAATGCAACCAAAAAAAACTAATTGAATAAGTGACTTTTATAAATATTCAATTCAGAATATGTGGGCATATTACCTCTATACCATTCGGTGTTGGTCGCAAAAGCCACGATTGCAAGCCAGGAAAACGTTGACAGTGGGCGCACACCTTTTGATGGAAATACTTCGCACGATTTTCTGTTACTAAACGAACTAACCTAATAAAAAGGAATTTTACGTTATTATTTCAGTAAAAACTGCACTAGCGGCTTAGTTTGCGACAACATAAATACTATATTTTCCAGAAATAAGAACGGTAATATACAAAAAAAAATGTTAGATATATACCCGATATAAGATGCATATGCAAAACAAGTGAAGGTAGCAAAAGATAAGTGTATACCTTTAGAGGAATGGCGACACAGTTTCCATAACCACAGCAAAAGCAGTTTTTCTGAATTTGTTGAATCTGTTTTAGCACTTAATATTTTCTATATACAAGTTTCATCATGACGTGTCACCTACATCGTGAAGTGCACAATGAAACTTACGATTTTTTGTTTATTTATTAACTGAGTACAAGCCTTTTAAATGATATTAGTTACATGTATTCTACCTTTAAATAAATATTATGGAGGAGAAAAATTTCCAAATGTGATCTTCAATTATATTCATGAAATTTACTTTAAGTTTACACTTATGAATGAATTATCATTGTTTCGTATATATTGTCAATTCTGTCAACCTATAAAACAGTCGCAATTAAACATCTAAGCTGTGCACACGTTTGTTTCAATCGAAGGAAACCCTGCAGTAGAATTTGAATCTTAACTACATCAATATATGGTCCTTCGAGCCGGATCTTACAAGCGGCAAACGAACCGCCGCTCGCGCAGCGAGAATAATAAGCCTGCATTCAAGAGATAAGAACGCGTCGTTTGAAGCAATTACTTATTCGAAGTTTTATAACTTTGTTTACGTGAATATTATTGAAGAATATTTGCTCGTAAATTGTTTTTTTTGGGAAAAATGGCTGCTTCACAAGAACAAACACAATTATTAGCAGTTTTGGAAGACACAGCGACAGTATTACAAAAGACCCAAGTCAACTTAAAGAAATGTTCAAAGTCACGGATAACAAAAGGATACATAGAAGCGAGAATAAAAATAATTCAGGATTATTGGAATACGTTTAAGAATTGAACTTGTAAGAATAACACCTAAAGAATTGAAAGGAACTTTGCCATATTTTCTTAATGAAGAATTTTTTATTTATGAAGATTTGTATAATGTATTGTACGGGGATTTAAGTGACATGCTTCTGGCGATAACAGGACCTTCTAGCAGCCAGCCGAGGTCAACGAATTCATCGTTTGATATTGGAAATACCCAAAGCAATATATCACAACTGCCAAAAATACAATTGCCTACATTCAGCGAAGCTATGAGGCTTGGCCCGCATTCCATGACCTTTTCGTTTCTTTAGTGCATAGTAATACATATTTAACCGAGGTTCAAAAATTACACTATCTCAAGTCAAGCGTTACAGCAGAAGCAGAGAATCTTTTAAGGCACATAACAATAACGGCGAGCAACTATAACCATGCTTGGGAAGTTTTGAAGGTGAGATATGGAAACAAAAAGGTAATTTTGAATGCTACTATGAAGAGATTATTTAACCAAAAGAAATTGAATTCTCAGTCGTCTGTTCATATCAAAAATTTATTGGACTCTACAACCGAATGTTTGAACACTCTACAAAATCTTGAAGTTGCTACGAGCTCATGGGATCCAATAATAATATATCTTGTGGTGCAGAAAATGGACCCTGAAACACATAAGGACTGGGAAGAACACGCTTACAAGGAAGAATCAGAAGCATTACCTACCTGGAATGAATTGAAGAAATTTTTGGAATGTAAATTCCGCACTTTGGAATTAATCAATACACCTTCAAAAGAAACTACCAATCGCATTAAAGAACGCACTTATCATGTTACCACGCTGAAAGAAAAAGAGTGCATTATGTGTCAAGATAATCACACCTTATGTCATTGCACGAAATTTACGAGTATGGAACCTGCAAATAGAAACGAGTTTGTTAGAAACAAACAATTATGTTACAACTGTCTGGTACCAGGACATCCGGTGTCAAAGTGTAAACTACCATTGTCCTGTAGAATATGTAGAAGGCGTCATCATTGACTGCTTCATGTTAATATGAGTACAGACGCTGCGGCTTCACCGAGCACTTCACAACCGCAGGTGTCAACACATGTAGTAGAAGAGGAAGAAATTCAAGTCAACACAATGATTTCGTCACAATCCAGTACTAGTCAGCGAATAGCACTACTAGCGACAGCGATAGTGGAAGCAACAAACGAATACGGACACACCATTCCACTACGAGCGCTAATAGACCAGGGTTCTCAAGCAACATTCATTAGTGAGAAGGCGACTCAATTACTAAAGCTCAAACGACAACCTGTTAAAGGATCTGTCACAGGTGTAGGATCTACGAGAGCGAAGATAACACATGTGGTGCAACTACAAATAAGATCACATTAGGACCAATCAAGCAACTTTAGTTTACCCATACAAGCCTATGTGATGTCGAAACAGTTGACTTCAAAGATACCTACAAATACACTGGCCACACAAACCTGGCCTCACATCAAAGGGCTCAAGCTAGCAGATCCATCCTATCTCAAATCAGGATCTATAGATCTCCTGCTAGGAGTAAAAGAATATACACAAATATTAGAAGGCGGGTTTATCAGAGGTCCACCAGGGGGACCAAGCGCCCAAAAGACTACTCTTGGTTGGATTCTGTTCGGAGAAATTTATTCAAAACCTGAAACTAACAATTTATTAGTAATGCATCATCAAATTGATATGGAAGATATGTTAAAATCAATATGGGAAATAGACGTTGATAACAAAAGACATTTTACTATAGAAGAACAACTTTGTGAGAACATATATAAAACAACTACTAGAAATAAGGAAGGAAGATACATAGTCAAGTTACCATTTAAAACTGACAGTCCACAATCACCGAATGGAAATTTGAAAGATATAGCTACACAGAGATTTTTACAACTAGAAAGAAAATTGAAGAGAACACCAGATCTGAAAATAGAATACACTAAAGTTATTAACGGCTATTTAGAAGAAGGACATCTGGAGAAAGTACCTGAAACAGAAAGAGAAGGAAAATCAGTTTACTTACCTCACCACGCACTAATTCGCAACGATAAGAAGTCCACTCGAACACGCGTCGTATTTGATGCTTCCTGTAAAGGATCAAATAACGTTTCATTAAATGATGAATTACTTGTCGGCCCCCAGCTACAGGATGATTTGAGAAATCTGTTGATAAGATGGAGAATGAAACATGTCTGTTTTGTTGCTGATATACAACAAATGTATCGGCAAATATTGGTTACTAAAGACGACGCAGACTATCAACGAATTCTATGGGGATCAAACGAGTCCGAGAACCTGGAAGAATATCGTCTTCTTAGAGTTACCTTTGGGACAGCCCCTGCACCATACTTGGCTGTGAAGACATTGCACCAAGTAGCCCATGATGAAGGTTATGATCATAGTCGCGCTGTACAAACTATAAAAGAAGACTTTTATATGGATGATTTACTTTCTGGAGGAGACTCAGTAGAAGATGCTGTAAAATTATCTAGAGAAATCTCAGACATACTAAAGAAAGGTGGAGTTCAACTTACAAAATGGTCATCTAACAACATCGAATTCATGAAGTCAATTGATGAAAACAAAAAATCTGCTAATGCACAAATAGATTTGAATCTCGATGGAACTGTAAAAACTTTAGGAATAGTTTGGAATTTAAAAACAGATAAGTTTCAGTACAATATAAGTCTACCAGCTACAAATAAATATATCACAAAACGTGGCATCTTATCTGATCTACAAAAACTATTTGACCCGCTTGGATGTATAGCTCCGAGTACTGTTATGGCTAAAATGCTTATACAAAAACTGTGGGTTGAAAAAGTAGACTGGGATGAAAGAGTAAGTGAAACACTAGAAGAAGAATGGAAAAGGATCAGATCAGATTTGATTCATATTAGTGATATTCAAATAGAAAGATGGTATGGCACATTTAGTGAGAACAAAGAAGATTTACAAATCCATGGGTTTTGCGATGCTTCTATGTGTGCATATGGAGCAGTCGTTTATATCAGAACTGAAACGGCGAATAAAGTTAAAACAAACCTGATTGCTGCTAGAACTAGAGTAGCACCACTGAAAACAATATCCCTACCACGCTTAGAACTCTGCGGTGCGCTGCTACTATCTAAGTTAATGAAACAAGTAGGCGAAGCAATGAGAATACCCACATCGCAAATGTATGCATGGACAGACTCTTCAATTGTTATTGCATGGCTTTGTGGCGAACCCAACAGATGGAAACCCTTTGTTGCAAACAGAGTGGTTGAAATTGTCGAAAATCTGAACAACAAGTACTGGTATCATATTCAATCACCTGAAAATCCTGCTGATTTGGCCTCCCGTGGAATGTTACTATCAGAACTGAATAACTGTAGACTGTGGTGGAAAGGACCGCGATGTCTATCTGAAAAAGAAATAAATATTAGTAAACAAGAAATAGTACAAACGGATTTAGAAAAAAGGACAACTAAAATTAATACTTACCTTAATACCATTACGTCGGAGAATGAAGAAGAGAAGTCGTTAATTTCACAATTTGAAGATTTTGATAATTTAACGCAACTACTAAAAACGATAATTTATTGTAGAAGATTTTTAAACAGTAAAAAAGAACTGATGGATATTAGCAAAGATATAACAACAAACGAATTAGAAGAATCCCTAAACATCTGTATAAGAAAAGTACAAGAACAAGAGTATAAAGAAGAAATAGAAAGAATAAAACTTAAAAAGCTAGTAAAAAGAAAAAGTCAATTGCGATCCCTGAACCCATATTTAGACGAGAATAATATACTCAGGGTGGGCGGTCGCCTTCGACATAGAGATTCACCTGAAATAAAAAATATTAAAATACTTACCTTATCACGCTGGCAGCATACTCAAAAACTGTCCAGATTACAGCAAAGACCTAAATGGCGGAAAAGAGAAAAGAAGTTTAAAATAGGAGATATTGTAATAATTAAAACAGACTTACCTCCAGGCAAATGGGCGTTAGGACGGATGGTAGATAAACATCCAGGCGCAGATGGATTCACTAGGATTTATAGTATAAAAAGTAGTGTCTCTGTCATTAAAAGATCTATAACGAAACTATGTGCATTGCCCATTGATTATAACTAATGTTTAGTAAACTTATTCTCTTTTGATATCTTTTATTGTGTAATTTAACTTTTGTATAAAAAAGGCCTTTACAGCCCTTTTGGTGGGCGGTATGTTTCGTATATATTGTCAATTCTGTCAACCTATAAAACAGTCGCAATTAAACATCTAAGCTGTGCACACGTTTGTTTCAATCGAAGGAAACCCTGCAGTAGAATTTGAATCTTAACTACATCAATAATCATTATATTATTTACATAGCCTCTTTCACAACCTTTTCCAATTTAAATCAATTTTCTTATTAAAGAATTGTAATCTGAAAAAATTTTGACCTTGAAAGTAAGTATTTTAATTAGCTTTTCAATTTTATGGACATAGCCTGTCGTAGATTTGTCCAATCATTAATTCGATCATAAAATTTTGTAGCTTCATTTACTATTCTCTGTAACGACATTATGGCTGGATTAAAAATTTATAGACGTGAAATTTACGATATCATTACATAAGTGACAATATCTGGGTGACTGGGTAATTTTTTACAAAAAAAAAAGAAAAATCAATTATTGAGTTGGGGATCGATCCTTGGCATTAACATTTCTCGAGGCTGCCCGTTACCCGAATAAGCTACGTCGACTTGACAGTTAATGTCGAAAATTCTATTCAATATGAATGTTAGTGTTCTTTAATGCCCAAAAACATGGATAAAACAATATTATTTTTACATAAAACCTAGCTAGATCAATTTTTCTCCCCCACAACCTCATACATACTGAATTTTAGGAAAATCGTTGGAGCCGTTTCCGAGATTCGGAAAATATATATATACAAGATTAACTCATTTAAATATTAAATAAATGTTTGCCATAATATAATTAGATTTATCTTTATTATAAAGGCAAACCGAGCTTTTATATAATCGTTGACTTTTAGTAATTATGTAATACATTTATAACAAGACCAGCCAAGCTTTAATTTGTCTTCAATTTTAAACATTACTTAAGGCAATTGCCAAAAACGACTAAGCCACAGCAACGTGTGGCCATGTCTGGTAGTTAATTATAATAAGCAACTAATTTAACAAGGCTACTCGCAAATTTAATATCAACACTTGGCAAATACAAGGTGTTCCCGCTTCGTATTTCACTACAAACTTTATCATTGAGTCATCATTCTCCCGTCCTTTTCCCACTCTAAGTGGGGTTAACACAACATGTTATAAGCATGTTATGTTATAAACATGTTGTCACATAATTTGACTTTTACGACATCTCGGTAAGAAATGAAGTTGGTCTATTCTACTCAGCCGGATACCACACGGCGGGTTACCTTAACTTAGTCGCCTTTAACGAAATCTTGATAAGGAATGAGGGCGGTCTATTATACTACGCCGGATACGAGACGGTGGAGAACAATTTCACATAAAGATTTAGCATCATTTCTATGTCAAAATCATATACAACGACTCAATTTTAATCAGTATATAGTCGAGAATATACAGCTGTAACCAAGCAAATATAGGGGTAGTAACATCACTAACAACTCGTACATGATGTTACAACGGTATTATTATATCTCTAAATTTACTATGAAAGGAGAAATAAATTGCACATTTTACCGCACATTCATTTCCTTGATGCACTGACAAGATTACCTTTAAACGAACAATTTTCTCAACCACCCACGGAACATTTTCCCTTTGTAATAAACTAGTTCGCGGAATGTGCAGGGGCTTTAAACAACTGAAAGGCTCATTTATCAACTTACGTGTCTTTGTCACGAGGTATCTCCGTCGCCCTTTCAACTTCGAACAACGGCACTACAAAGACCGTCTTCGCGAATATACACCCTTCGTTCCGTTTCTTATCGCCCATAAGCTTTCTTACCATTGTCAAGAATTTTGTTGCTAATCCGTCGCTCGGTACCATTTCTATATCTGACACTATAAAATAGTTCGTCCTTGAAGCATTCCGAGCTACATTCCTGCCTACGTTTATTGGATATATCAAATTTTTGTCCCGTCTAAATGTGGATATATCAAAAACTTCTAATCCAGAACAATCGTTAAAAATTAGCCGTGGTGCTACACTTTCCTTCTTGGAAATTTTCATCATCATTCTTTCCACCTTCTTCTTTCTCACCCATTGTATATATTTCGCCCTTGTATTGTTATTTAACTTCCTATATCGATCCAATTTTCTGGCTAGCATCTCTTTTGTTGATATGTGTTGAGTGGTAGTTGAAATGTTTGATGTTATCAAATAATTGATAGGAAGCTTTAATATCGCTGGTGGATAACGCTTAGGATAAAACAGATGCAGAGATACCTTAGACATAGCAGAATAACATCTGCAAAGTTGGATCATCATTTGCATTGCAATATCTATGTCATAATTCGGTACAAACACTGCTAAACTGATAGGGCCGTCCCAATATCGTGCTATTTCCACAACGTGGTAAATAAATTCTGGGGTTGCTTGGGTAGCATAAGTGACTGCATTATATTTAGAATGATTTGCAAATGCTGTACCTTGTACAGCGTCGTATATTACTCTGTAGGAGCTTTTAGCCCCATTTTCAGGAGAAGGGAATATCTGTATGTTTTCCCAATTGATTGTTTCTGGAAGGCCGTAATTAAAGTTACAGTAACTTACATTCTCGTTAGGCTGATGACCTCTTAGGAATGCACCTGGTCTGTAGTCAAAATCACCGATTCTCGCAGCAAAATGCGGATTGTCTTGATGTCTGTAGGCGTACAGCTGGAGGATAATCGTCACTACTAATATGAACGAAGCTATTAGTAGTATTGTTGAATGTCTTCGGGACAGACGGTATGAGTACGCTCCGCATATGCGTAGGCATCTCGTCATTTTTATTGCACATTGTCTATGTTTACTAGTTCCGTAAAATCATGCCTCTATAAATTCATAGGTGAAATACTATCTTTTTGCCCATATTACGAAAATTTACAATTAATAGGAGATAAAGTCACGTTGATATGATCAATTATCACTCAATATATGTAACGTCAACAAATATCAACAACAAAAATATGTAAAGATTTCACAATTTACAATCACATATCAAACACAAACTATTTACATTAAAACTAATAAATCATACATAAAACTCCAAATAAAAAAGTTAACTAAGCGTTTTATTTTCAATAATTTAGGTTTAGAATTATTTATTTTAATATGTAATAGCAAAACATGTAAGATTGAATTTATTTCTCTAGACATTTTGACAGATGCGCGCGCTGGAACGCGAATCGGATGCGCAAAGCAATACGCCAATCAATAAATCCCCTCGTCCATAGCTGCATATTATAATAACTGTATATATGAATAAATGAACCAAAAATGTTGCATGCAACATTTATTTATATTTAAAACTTAGAAAGATAGCTCAGTAGTTATAGAATAACAAAATAAAGAATGAATGCAAAGAATATAGCCGTGTGGTATCCGGCTGAGCAGAATAGACCACCCTCATTCTAAGCGAGGTTTCGTAAAAGACTACTAACGTGGGTCGACCCGCCGTGTGGTGTGGTAGAATAGACCACCCTCATTTCTTACCGAGATATCGTAAAATAGGAATTAGTTAAGTTTACGTCGGACAGCCGGTCAGTCGTAAATTACGTAGCCAAATCATGTGATAACATGTTTATAGCATGTTGTGCCTACCGCACTTAGAGTGGGATATTTGATGGATTGGATTCTTGGATTTTTGATAATAGCTTTATTTTTTTAAGTACAAGTGCTAAAGAATATTAAACACATCACAATTCCACTGTTTCTGAATATACATTCTAAGTCTATTTTCGAAAGCAAATGTATTTAAAGCTTTGAATAAACAAAACGTTAAAAGCTTTACTTTCTTTGTGATATTTAATAGTCTTAACCCCATTACCCTAAAAGTTCGGCGCTTTGATGTTCCACTTCCGGTACCTCAACGTCTACACCGGAACTAGATAATTTTAAGTTTTTTGCACGCTATCGTTACGGTGCTGTAAGTAATAATAGTAATACCAGTCCGCTTTTGGTTCCACCATAGAAAGCTTTGAAAATTATGAAAAATTCACTCGGCGAAAAATTTAACACAAATTTCTTTGTCAAACCACTCTATAGAAAAACTAAGCATCATGATCGGGGTAATGTTGAAAAAGGTACCCTACCTTTTAAATTTGATAGGACGATAAAACTATGTGGCGATGATTTTAATGTCAGAACAGTTATATTTAAGCATGGTGCTAATGTGATTAACGTAAAACGTAAAGTTAGTAAAGAATATAAAGTAGTGCTTCCTGGTGCTTGTTACAGTGAAAAAAGTGGTGAAAGTATAAATAATTTTAGAGAGATAGATTTAAGTAAACTTATGTATAACAAAAAAAATAACAATGCAAATTTTCAACCTTCGTTTGAAAAAGTTAATACGGAAATGATAAAAAGAAGTAAAGTTGATGTAGATGGTACTGCAAATAATGAAGAACAAAATCAAATGCAAAACGCAGATGTAGTTATATTACATGAGGTACTGAATATTTTCAACATTGCATAGTAAACTACCTATACTATCCCACTATACTATAGTACCTATCCTATAGGACCTATTACTATCCCACTGCTAAGCATTGGTATCATTCCTTTCCGAGAAGGGTCGTAATTTAGACCAACGCTGCTTCAATAACTTTTGGTAGGTGACACATATCCTAAGAATTCTCCAAAAATATGTAGGTTAACTAATGATATTTTCTGTAACTGAAAAGCGTGTGATATAATGAAAATATCATTTATGACATGTTTTAAAAGAAAAACTCATAAGTCCCGGGGTTGAACCCGTGACCACCTAGCAAAAGTCACACGGTCTCATCATTTGGTTTTTAAATAGTTTAATTAATACATCGACTTTCACTTTGATATTATATGAATATATGAAGATCAACCAAAACTATGCAAGTAGAATTCATATTAATTTCAGCGTAGAGCTCACCGTCCTTATTAGTCTGAGTGGTTATTCTATTTCTTTGTCTTTTTATGTAAACGTCTATTTTTTAAAATTTTCTATTTTATCTTTAATATTTAAATGAGTTAATCTTGTATATATATATATATTTTCCGAATCTCGGAAACGGCTCCAACGATTTTCCTGAAAATCAGCATGTAGGAGGTTTTGGGGGATAAAAATTGATCTAGCTAGGTTTTATGTTAAAAAAATATTGTTTTATCCCTGTTTTCGGATATTAAAAAACACCAACATTTATATTGAATTGAATTTTCGCCATTAACTGTCAAGTCAGCGTAGCTTAGTCAGGGAACGGGCAGCCTCGAGAAATGTGAATGCCAAGGATCGATTCCAACTAAATAATTGTTTTTTCTATTTTTTAAGTTTTTTATTATTTTTGTAAAAAAATTACCGAGCGAAACTCGGTCACCCCGATATTTAACTTTAACTGTAATGTGTGTAGAAAAGAAATAATGATATTCTATTCTATTCGAAAATCTCTATCGAATAAAAAGTCATAAAATATTTAATTTCTTAGATTTTCTTTTATTTTAGGTGCCTGATACATGGCTTAGGGTATACCCAGCGCCAAAAGTGACTGGAGAAAGTTCATATTCAGTTATTTTGCGATGTTGTCTGTGTCAACTAGGATTATGTACATTTCTTATACTTTGGTCCATTATTGCAGTTTTTATCATACATTCTTTTGAAGGTAAGTCAAAAATATTCAAATTTAAATTTAAAAAAATACAATCATATCATTTAATTGAGTCCTGCTATAATTAATACTATATTTATGCGGATGCAACTAACTCGTTAAATATGGAGACCTTTTATAAACTCCCTAGTAATTGTAACATTTTCTTTATCGCATTGAATAAACTTCTGAGATGGATTTTTATATCCAAATTTTATTTAAACTGAAACAAATTAATTTTAATGAAAAAACTCTTATAGTTGGGACATAAATCTACTTTCACTTGCATACGACTGAATATGTCAGACCAACCTATTTAAGCTTTTCATTTACTAAATGTTAGCTTGTTAGCGACCTCACTAACCAGTAGACGAAATTAAAAAGGCTCTTTTTAGTAGAAAAAAGTTCTGAAACGTTAAATTATTTATTTATTTATTTATGTACAATAAAAAATGTTGGAAAGGTATTGGTATAACATATTACTAAAAAATTCCAATGCGCTTGTAGAATTATATTAAAAGTTAGGCTTATAATTTTATTAAGTATTAATAATTATATTAAGTAGGCTATGCAAATTAAAGAAGCACGTTGATACATTTCAGTAAACATATATTAGATGTTCCTTTGTCAATGGCATAAGTTTAATACATCTTACAGAACCGCAAGAAGCAAGAGTTTCATTAGAATTTGAGAAAGAGCAGAATCAACTTGTTATCGACTTGGCCACGGAGCTAAGACAGGTAAGTTTAATTTAAAGCATTCTTTGTACTTTTCATCATTTTTTAAACCTTTTAAGCATATTAATTTATTTGCTTAATTCGATTGGTAATTTCCTATTATATTTGTCGATAGTTACCAATAAATCTTAGTTCCAATCAACCACAGGAGGTGCAAAAAGTATTATAGGATTGCTTATGAGTGAAGCATTCTTTAAAGAGTTAGTTGCGATTGCAGATTGCTTTTTATTATATTATTACTAGCTGTGCCAGCAGCTTTGCCCGCATGGAAATCAGTGTGTCGAATTGAAATTTTGAAAATAAAAGTAGTTATCTAGAAATATTTGTTTAAGTAAAAGGTGAACCATTTACTTAGCGCACACAAGGAAAGCTTTAATTTTTGTCGTTTTCACAATACATATATCTTTATTACTGCTCCTCTCCTATTCATCTTAGCGTGATGTTATATAGCCTATATATAGCCTTCATCGATAAATGGACTATCTTACACTCTAAGAATTTTTAAATCGGTCTAGTAATTCCTGATATTAGCGCGTTCAAACAAACAAACTGTTCAGTTCTATATATAAGTAAAGATTATATTCTGTGGAACTAATAGAAACTTAAAATACTATCAACTCGATGTGCAAAGTTAGATTGAATTATTTGATTGAAGCTGCGGCCATCTGCTAGTACATAATTTGATTCCTTTCGCCGAGCTCTCGCATTTCATTTTCATAAATTCCCTAAATTGAGGCGTACCATATTTTCGTTTCCCCTCGGCGACACGTATCGATATGAATAACGTAAATGAACATTTGGCGTCCTCTTTTATTTGAATAATTTTCTAATAAAACTAAATGAAATATATTTTTTATTAATTATATTTTAATTATATTTTAGAACTGCGTTTCATTAAGAATTAATTGAATACAATCACATTGACATGGTTCCAACATTTTGATTCTTCTTAACTACTTCTACATTTTTTTATGTCAGGAAAACCCATTATAGGTCGTCAACGCCCGACGGGAACAACCGACGGTTATGTCAGACTCCCACCGACTAAAAACCTGACAGTGCTCCACCACGCTGCTGGCGGCGGAGACAGGGTACCGTTGTACACATTGCCCCCATCCCCGCCAGCTGCAACTCTGAACCCCAGAGTGCGCCACCTCTGGGTCGGGGCCTCTCTAGAAGTGGCCCCTCCCCACGCTAGAAGATACATCGGAAGCACCAGATGCATCGACTGCCTTGGGACCTTTTCAGGTGGGCATCCGATAAACCCCGTTCGGAGCACCCAGAAACTACTTCAATATGGCTTAACCGCGTACAACTTAAGGAATTGTAATAGTAATGGCCGCGGCTTCGCACACATGGAAATGAGTGTATCACGAATCAATCTTTTAGTCAAGTTACATAAACCATGATGCACTATTAACCTAAAAATTCCAATAGTATCTTCGTATCTTCATTAGTCTATTCAATCTTTGAGTAAAATTCCGTACAGGAATCCATTTAGTCAATTTTGAGGAAATCGATTACACACAGACAGACAGCTTTTGGAAACTTTGTCTTATAACATTAACGAGTATATATAATATAATATAATGTTGTAAACTTGTACAACCACTTACGTATCTTTAAGCATATCTAGATAGGATTTAATCCCATCGTGTAGAATTTAAGAAATTGTCAAAAACTCAGTAAAGAAAACATTTATCATAGTTCCGTTAAAATTGGATTTCAATTTTATCTTACGTAAACGGCATACTGGTGTGACAGTTCTAACAGAGGGCAAAAGTAATATCAAGCCCTCTTTCAAATAGGCCATTTCATATCAATCAATACCACTGATTGTCAACTTATTCGTAAGTTATGTGGACTAGGAATATTTGTGTAAGGTTTGATATAGAAAAGAAACAACAATATTTCTAGTATTGACGTAGATTTTAAAACATAAATAAAAAAATATATATATGGGACACTTACACACACGGTCGTCCGTCCCCAAAGTAACTTAATACTTGCGTTATGGTAGATAGACAACTGGTGAATATATACTTATATATTTTAAACACAAATACAAATATACACCCAGGCTCAAAGACCAACAAATTCATTTATAGAAAATGTTGGCCCTCAGCGGGAATCGAACCCGCGACCCGCGGAGCTGAAGGCAGGGTCACTACCCACTGCTCCAACGGGCCAGTCATCAGCTATCAGCCACATAGTATGACAAATAATCAAATCTTATTTGAATTTGGGTTGACGATGAAGGGAATGTGATGTTTTGGGCGTTTTATGATAGCATAGTAGAAAAATTTATGATATCAAAATTGAATGGCCGATATCACCAACTCACAATATAACTATAATTTCCAGTACTAGAATCTGTTAAGTAGTTAATGGAGATAAAATATATATTTAAGTGAATTACTTCTGTATTTCGTGCCATGGTAGACAGGGAGAGATCGTGGGCAGCGATGGCCTCCTTCTGCGAGGACGTAATCTCGCGGAAGGAGGCGGCGGGGCGGATCCGGGAAGTCGAGTCCTTGGATCCGATCCGCCGCAGGCGAGCGGGGCGCAGGCGACTCGCCGAAGTCCGTCGGGGACCTCCGAGCGTCCCGAACGGGGTATCGGACGCTCGCTGGAGTTAGGTTCCCGAGGCAGTCGATGCATCTGGTGCTCCCGATGCATCGATTAGCGGAGGGAGGGGCCACTGTTTAGAGATGCCCCGACCCGGAGGTGGTGCTCTCCGGGGTACAGAGCTGCTGCTGGCGGGGATGGGGGCAATGTCTTCATAGGTACCCTGTCCCCGCCACCAGCAGCGCGGTGAAGCACTTTCAGGTTTTTAGTCGGTGAGAGTCCGACATACCCGCCGCTCGTCCCCGTCGGGCGGTGATGACCCATAATGGGTTTTCCTGACATAAAAAAAAATGAATTACTTAAACCAATAAAATAGCCGATGTTTTATGTTGGTAAATATATACCAGTTTCCACGTCCTGAAAAGGAAAACATATTTACTGTCATTCTAAACACACGTACCATCGTCTCCGTTATTTCCGACGTGACGAGGATTGAAAAACTCTAGAAACATCATTTGGTGACAAAATTGAAACAAAATATACGGCACATC